>JAQJVK010000020.1:9543042-10743042 GCA_035578135.1 Flexamia atlantica
TTAAGATTGAATAATGCACATATGAATGTGTAATGAGTGTTGTTTTATTGACCTTTACATTTTATACAACCTATTATTTAAGTTTGATCACATTTAGTTTACATTATGTGCTCAAACAGTCCGCCATTGGCATTTACAAAAAGTTATGCACTCTCCATCAAATTCCCGAACACGTGATGCAAGGCACCTCTTTAAATTTATTGCATTAAATTTGTTATGTTTGTCTTGAGGTGGTGAATATATTGTGAATTACGTTCGTAGCATAATTACTACTTTACATGTCTGTGGCAAATTTCATTCTGATCGGACCATTTTTACGCGAGTTATCATGCTTAAAGACACACACATTAAAAACGCAACCCAAAACTTGATTTTATCGGTGAAGGATTATTTCCCACAAAGATCCCCGGATTTGACCCCACTATGTCATTTTACTTGGTGATACGTAAAAAGTGAGGCCGACGAAAATAATTCACTGGATATTCAACACCTCAAAACAAACTTAACAAATTTAATGCAAGAAATTCAAAGAGGCACCTTGCAACACGTGTTCGGGAATTTTATTGAAAGAGCATAACTTTATACAAATGCCAATGGCGGACTGTTTGAGCACATAATGTAAACTAAATGTGACCAAACTTAAATAATAGGTTGTATTAAATGTAAAGACCAATAAAACAATACTCATTTCATATTTATATGTGCATTATTCAATCTTAAAAATGGGTTGCGTTTTAAAAAAACACCCTGTATTTTCATATTAGTCATTAATGTACACACTTTCACTTTTAGTTAAGAACTCGTTCTCACGCACAGACCCTCAGGCCCATGTGAGAACTTTTTTTCCGTACAAAATTTTTGTTATATTATGTAAAAAATATTTTGGAAATAAATATGATTCTATTCTATTCTATTCCCTACGGGTTCAGCGCGCCGAAGTCGTAGGGGGATTGTTATCCCCACGCGCGGCGAGCCACAACAAACCCCATATAGTCAGGGTGCCAACCCATTGTAAGTTATGATGACCTGGAAATTTGGGTGGACAACGATTTTTTTGCTGATTCTGACTCAGTTTTTTGCGCTGATTACGAATCTGCCGGGTGCAACTTTGGCACCCTTGGGCAAACGCCGCCATATTGGAAAAATGGCGGCAAAGAGGTTTTTCAATGTTAACACGATAGAATCCGTAAACATGGTCCGATCTCAACGAAAATTGGTACAGACGTGTAAAATGGTAATCTCCTAATCAATTTCAAAAACCAGTTCGATAAGACCACCGGGGGTTAGGGGGAATAAACCCCCTTAAAACGGGGTTTTTTTGGTTTTTTCACATGGTAAAATTAAAAAAAATCAATATATGGTTTCCACCATTGAATTTAGCTTAAAAAAACTAGCAATTTGGTATTTTAATCATTGCTCTATGTCCATTGGTTGCCAAGATATTGAAAGCGGAAAACCCGTACACCGTCCCTATGTTATCCTTATGGGGAAAAAAGTAAAATTCTATATCTCGCTTATTTCTCAATATATCTCAATAAAACTTGGTGTGTTGCTTCATCTGGTTGAGATATACTGGATTATGGCCTTAAGTACTCCATTTTTACATTCACGCTGCAGCAAACCTACGTACTCATTCCCGACGCTATCCTTATGGGAAATAAATAAAATACTATAACCTCCATATTTTTTGACATATCTCGATCAAACTTAGAATATAGCCTCTTCTATTTGATTTATACTGGGATAATGACTGAAAAACACTCAATATTTACAAACATGCAGTAGCAGACCTGCATACTCATTCCCCATGTTATTCTTATGAAGAAAATAAAAATATGTCATATATCGTTTATGTTGCGTTTAAATATTATTTTAAGTGTTTTAAATTCCCTAGATATGTAGATCTGCTGCAATGGGGTTATTTACGATGTCTAACAATTTCATTAATTTCCATAGCTTTTGAGTAAGAATATAATTGTTAATTCCCAAAACATTTATTTCAGCCAGAAGCTGTTCCCAAAATTTAACTTATATTTCGGGACCGCCGAGCATGACTATATTTTTTAAAAGCTCGGTCCTCAAACACAACATTTATTCCTTTGATTAGCAGTACATACCAAACACAACATAATTGAAGTTTACACTCACTAAGCCTGGCCCCCATGCGAATAAAACCATTTTGTTTACCTTCCCTTCGCTTTAAAAACTCCATACAAATCCATATCTCGCTTTTTTATTAGCATATTGAACATATCAAAATACAATTTGGATTGTGGCTTGAACTAGTCGAGATATATTTTACATTAGCCACGCTGAGTTGTCTCACCGCGATTGAGGAAGCGACAATCTGCCATTTTATTTGAGGCATCTATTAGTACATACCTTGTATGCTATTCACTGCTGTAATATAAAGAAATAAAAGGTTTGTAAATATTGAGTGTTTTTCAGTCATTATCCCAGTATAACTCAAATAGAAGAGGCTATATTCTAAGTTTGATCGAGATATGTCGAAAAATATGGAGGTTATAGTATTTTATTTATTTCCCATAAGGATAGCATGGGGAATGAGTACGTAGGTTTGCTGCAGCGTGAATGTAAAAATGGAGTACTTAAGGCCATAATCCAGTATATCTCAACTCAACACACCAAGGTTTATTCAGATATATTGAGAAATAAGCGAGATATAGAATTTTACTTTTCCCCCATAAGGATAACATAGGGACGGTGTACGGTTTTTCCGCTTTCAATATCTTGGCAACCAATGGACATAGAGCAATGATTAAAATACCAAATTGCTAGTTTTTTAAGCTAAATTCAATGGTGGAAACCATATATTGATTTTTTTTAATTTTACCATGTGAAAAAAACCAAAAAACCCCTTTTTAAGGGGGTTTATTCCTCTTAACCCCCACTTCCGGTGGTCTTATCGAACTGGTTTTTGAAATTGATTAGGAGATTACCATTTTACACGTCTGTACCAATTTTCGTTGAGATCGGACCATTTTTACGGATTCTATCGTGTTAACATTGAAAAACCTCTTTGCCGCCATTTTTCCAATATGGCGGCGTTTGCCCAAGGGTGCCAAAGTTGCACCCGGCAGATTCGTAATCAGCGCAAAAAACTGAGTCAGAATCTGCAAAAAAATCGTTGTCCACCCAAATTTCCAGGTCCTCCTTGCTGGCGCCCTGACTAATACGGATTCAGCGCACTGCCGCCCCCCCTTCCGCACCCCGCACACCACCATCGCTTGCTCAGGCACAGGATGTGAATTGAATATATTTCGTTTATCCTTCGTTTGTACAATTGAGTTGCCAACAAGCTTACTATTAAAGCAACAATCATCTGTTTGATAATTGTTCTGATATAAAATCCTAATAGTTTTCCTTGTTGAAAAAGCAAATGATAGGCCTACACTCGGTAACTAATTTCATCCAGATTGTAAAGTAGGATTAATTTTGTATACCGATGATGAGTCGATATTGTTTTGTTAATTTACTGACTCACTTTTCAGTTTTGTAATAAACAATAGTAGAACTAATAAATAAATAATTACTAGAAAAATTAATGTTAACAATTTTTTATAGCTATTTGTCTGCATTAGCACGATATAGGCGGATATAGCGGTGGCGAAGCGTGCGGTAATCTCTGGATTTTTTTACGATAGATTTTTGATTATTCAGGAAAATGGAAGTTACCGCATATTTATTTTATGTTAATTTATTCAGAATAAAATTCTTAAATTGAACAAAATTATTTGGCAGGTACATCAAATAACATACTTTGAGGGATCACCCTCATTATAGAAATGTTATCAATAGAAGGAGTTCCAACAGAAATCTTCTTGGTTAAATTATCTTAATCGTGATCTTTTTAATTTCTAGTAGTATTTTGTTTATCCCTTAAAACTATCTTTTTGAGTCAAAAATGTTAAAGTTATTGTGCTCGAGCAACACTGCCTTGATAGTTCCACATGCAGACCTCGGAAACATTTTTTTAGGCTGCGTGAAAAATGTATTGTTCAATATTAATCTTTTATATCGGCAATTTTTAGGCAAATAAACTATGTGAAAGATTAATAGATGTGCGGTGCAATGCAATTAAAATAGAATAACAACGGCTACAATTTCCATTAGTCTAATGTACCCATGTAGTGATTTATTCATGTCAACTCTAATAGTAAACCTTAAAGAGCTAGTAAAACAATTATCTGGTTAACCAGTAATTCAGTAACTCAGCGTTAAAAATAAGTAACGATAATGATGTGTTTAATAACTTTCCTTTTTGAAGTGCAACAATCACGCTGTTTAGAAATAACGGCAAATTGGAAAAGATTTATAAAATATAATTTTGAATCTCAGGTAATACGGTTTTATAACCTGAGTATAAAACTCCTCACTCCTTTAAAGTTAGAGAAATATTTTTTCAAACGGTAAATTATTTTGATAATAAAAGTTTAAACTTCACGTTTTAATGCGAAACTACAAGACACCAATTACTTATAAGGCGTTGTAACTTGTTCCGCCTTTTGGATTTAAAAAGTATATACAACGGCATTTATTAAAACGACCTTTATTTTATTTTATTTTAGTACAATAGAATGATCCGCTCCTAAGATATCAGGAATCAAAATCATTCTCAACATTTTGCCCAGACTATTGGAGACTACTGCTAAAAATACTCTCATTAAAATTGAAAAAGGATTCGGATTTTCATTTAGGAAACTCACAAAAAAACTATATTGATAGAATCGACCTTTGTTGCTTAAAACTTAAATATTTAGGGAAAATTAGGGAACTTAAAAGAAAAGCTGTGCCGTGTGTAGGTAACTCAACATCCGCTGTCTAATTAAACCAAACAACAATAGAAGGAAGTAATTCGTGACTGAGTTGGCGTTGGTTCAGGAACGTTTAGTTCTTGGCGGGTTTGCCAACTGTTTCATGAATTGAACAGGGAGTCCTCGGAGAGCACTGGCTGTGTAAACTCGCCTCAGAAGCTGATTTATTAAATAGGGTCCGAGACAGTCAATCATGATTCAAAGAATATGTTTAGAATTTAGATTAAATTGTTTTGAAATATTACATACTTAACTGGTCATCTTGGATGTAAATTTTAGGTCTGTTGACTGGAAAATTACTCGATAATCTTTATATTAATACGCGAGGGTTTTTTACAGTCACAACTCAATTGATTTTTTAAAAATAATTGGGCTACACCCACCTTTATGACTAGACGTGTAGATCCTTTGGTCACACTTCACTTAACACACTACACCCGGATCTCACACGAACTGTCCCGACGTTTCGAGTAAATAAAAAAACATTACGCTTCCTCGGGGGAATTTTCGTTGCACATACGATGTTTCGTGCGTAGCCGCTCCGACCGTCTTACCGCGACTGAAGACAGCGGTCGGTTGAGTCGCGGTAAGACGGTCGGAGCGGCTACGCACGAAACATCGTATGTGCAACGGAAATTCCCCCGAGGAAGCGTAATGTTTTTTTATTTACGCGAAACGTCGGGACAGTTCGTGTGAGATCCGGGTGTAGTGTGTTAGGTGAAGTGTGACCAAAGGATCTACACGTCTAGTCATAAAGGTGGGTGTAGCCCAATTATTTTTAAAAAATCAATAGATATTCCCCACCAAAGAAAGTCATGTCATTTCGATCAAGAGTCACAACTCAATAACGATTGGACCGACTTTAACGTTTGAGATGTCAATTTAAGGGAATTTCTATATAGATTTTCCAATAGTCTTTGAATTTTAAAAAAGGCCATCACTTAAGTAAAGGACTGATTTTCGAAACAGCAGCGCTATCCATCGAGGAAGGATCGAGCTCGATTCATTTTGATCTACTGAGGAGGATCAAATGAGGACCAAATATAAAAATAAAATAGTTTATAGTTCTGGCCAAATCATTAGGCGGGTGAGTGAGTGCGCTGCTAGCGTTCAAAATATGTTTTTGGCCAATCATTTCCCATCTGAAGTTATAGACAGTTATGCTCTTTGTTTATGTTCTCCAAATTAGCTGAGTATGTTCTCCAAAGATAGCCAAGTAAATGTGCTTCTATCTGTTGGAAATATGTTCAACTACTTAACTGTGTAGAGGAGCGGAGGTGTCTTTAACATCAAGCCATTTATACAGCTGGAGTTTCCATTTTTCGCCACCCGCCTAATGATTTGGCCGGAACTTTAATAGCGGTATCAAACACAAATCAACGCAAAATAGAAAAGCACAACACTGTTTGTGGCCACTTAAAAATTAATTTGATAAGAGATATAATTTCCCATCAAGTTTTAATCGAAACTTCGTCCTTCTTTCTCATCTAAACAACTTTGTTTTCATGCAGTAGATGGCTTCAAAACACTTGAATTATGATGGAGTGTTCCAAGCTCCCTGGAAATATGAAGTCACCTTTAAACAGCCGCATTTTTGTTTTTCTCAAGGACGAAGTTCTATACCAACATAGGTGATTATTAACAATATGATTCATTTGAGGGTAAATTATGTGTTAGGGTTAGGGCTTGAAGGAGATGTATAAAAAATCAAATTACATAACAGTTTGCAATTGACCTCTTTCATTCGAAGGTTCTTTCTCTTTATATTTTTCCTACAAAGGAAAACTATATTTTTCCATTATGTCTCTAGAGCAACTGCATTACCAAACCGACTGCAGTAAAATATTGCACCGCTTCCGCATTTATTGATAAAGTTAAAGAGACGTTTTCACCAAGGCGGGCGCCGGTACAGTAGTAAACAATAATGTGGGCTATAAATACTGAACTCCATTCCATTTGGGTTTGCAGTCAGTCGTAAAAGCTTCAATAATACGAGAGAGAATAATTCAAGAGGTGTTACACGAAGGGCGGTCAGATTGTATGAAGGACAGAATTTCAGATTTGTCATTACTCGGGACCGAGCTTTGCAAAAGAAAGTCGATTGGTTTGTTAAGAAGGCTTAGCTTGATTTCTTAATATGGGTCCAATAAATCGTGACACTATGAATTATTAAAATGTTGAAAAAATGAGAATGGAGAAAGATAAACACAGGAAAGATATATATATATATATATATATATATATATATATACAGAATGGTTCGTTTTTGCACTCAACATATTTTATAGGGAAATTTATTACTAAAAGATATGTAGGAGTACCGTCCAAGAGAAATGTAAGAAGGATTATTATTCAGAGAACAGTATAACAGTTTGAAGGAATCAGTGGAAAATTCGCAAAGATAATTGTAATACAATGATTGTAATTTTACTTTTAACCATCTGTTATGCCCGTTCTTTGCACGGTTAAACGGGAAAATTAAGAACAGCTCCGATGAAAATCAAATACAGGGTGTCCGGGCTAGAATTATCAAGAAATAACTATCTCGTATGATGTTAAAATGTAATTTTTATCTTAAAATAACTATGCCAACATGTCATAAATACAACCAAGATTGTGTGAACAACGTTTAACGGTCGTATTTCAAACACAATGCCTAAAACCTACAAGTTTAGGAAAATGCAGTCTTTCCATTTGACCAGGCTCAATCATTTCTGGCCATAACAACAACTTGGCTACTAATGTGAATATCAGCCTAATGATGATGTTAACTGAGGAGTCAGCTGTTTACAACACCATTGTTGGCTTCAAATCCATAACATGATCAACATGATGGCTGATATTCACGTTAGTGGCCAAGTTTTTGTTATGGCCAGAAATGATTGAGCTTGGTCAAATGGAAAGACTGCATTTTCCTTAACTTGTAGTTTTTAGGCATTGTGTTTGAAATACGACCGTTAAACGTTGTTCGCACAATCTTGGTTGTATTTTTGACATTTTGGCATAGTTATTTTAGAATAAAAATTACATTTTAATATCATGCGAGATAGTTATTTCTTGATACCTCTAGCCCGGACACCCTGTATAATCTACCAAAAATTTACGAAAATATACGCGTAAGTAACCCACGGGGCGAAGCACAAGGAGATGTTAAGGACGTGTATGAGCCTATGAGTCAGGGTCGGGTTCATGATCTAGATTTGTGTAAAATTTTACTCCAGTTGGTCAGTATTTATTCCGTTTTCCCGTAACGATACCAACCTTCTCTATTTTATAATATTATAGATAAAAGTAAAACCTCACTAACTTGGCTATTTGTGGACCCATATGCTGTCGAGTTTGGGGGTTGTCGAGCTATCCAACTCATTAAAAAAAGAAGAAATTAGTGGTATATCGGTTAATGGGTCTCAAAGAAGATGTGATATCTTAGCCATTGATAAGACAAAGAAAACCGCCTATATACTATCCCACGATAAGGTTTGAAATTAAAAAGACACAACCAAATGAAGTGGATGAGGAAAAGAAAAGCATTTACAATCCAACAATAGAGTACTATAAAGAAAATTATAAACTTGAAAATATAAATGTCATTGGCCTATTCTTGGGATCCAGAGGGACCATACCAAAATTATTTTCGGAATTTTGGAATAAGTTTGTTGTGAAAAAGAGTAAGCTGGAAGAAATATCAACAATAATTTTAAAACATTCTATCCAAATCTTAAAGAATCATTTATATAATAACAATAATTGAAGAAAAACATTCTTAAATAGTATTTTTAATAACTAATATCAACATAATCTAATCTAAATTTGCTACAGTATCCTTTGTTTTTAAGCAACTTTCGTATTATATGAAAGAAGGTGTTAATTTATTTCAAATAAATTATCTTTACATAATGGTTTTTAATGTGTAAACATTTTTTAGTTTCCATGTAATCTTTATATATTACTAATTATGTAGGCCTAAGCGATTTTTTTTATCAAAATTGTGAGAGTTTGACAGCTTGCAGGATGATAGGAGAGGGCTCAAATTAAAGACCTCGGTCCCAGGGGGTCGGGAAAAATATCAGATTATGTCCAAATATACCAGAAAATAAGAAATAACGAAAAATATCTTCCATTTAAAGTGCATTGGGACTGAAAAACGTCTGCATTGTTTACATTAAACATGTGGAGTTAAATTTTTGTGCCGACATTTTGGGCGAAGGTCGCAGGATGATGGGAGGGGCTGAAATTGAAGGTCTCCATCCCAGGGACTCGGGGAAAATACAGAAATTGTTTTAAGCTTACTATAAAATGAGAAATAACATAAAATAGCTGTCATTTAAAAAACTATAGGGATGTAAAAAGGTCTGCTTTGTTTACTTAAAACCAAATCCTAGATATAATCATAATTTTGTGGATCCAAAAGCCTATTTTCTAAGAAGGTATTTTGTATTATAGTAAAGAAGGATTATGCTTAGGGGCTATTAGCCCATTCAAGCCTCTAGTTTTATTACTAACATGAGTCGTGTTACATACTGACTAGACGAAATTTAAAGAAATGCCAATTACTTGATTCTCTAATTTCATCTCTAGATATGGAAATGAAATTACTCAACAATAAAAACTAAAATGTTCTGAAAAATGCTTAGGCCTAATTGAAGATTCCCTGCAGCTAATCGAGAGTCGAGTTACACAGACAGTTAGTGAGGTTTGACTAATTTGATTGTTGCAATGATTATGCACCTGATGAGAAGATTTATAACTTAATTGGTGTTCAACACTTGCGACATCACACGTCCGCAAGTTTAATGTTGTGTTTTGCTCGGGCCTGACAGGTACAGTTTTAGTTTTATTTTACTATTACATTATATTTGTAGACGATATTATGTATTGTCAAGCAAAGCTTTCCCTGTACCAAATTATTACTGCAAATCGTTGAGTCTTAATGCCCTTTTTATTTATATTTTTAATAAATTACCCCGTACTCGAAAGTCAATTCATTAATTTTATTACTAACTACTGTTGATAGGTTTATGTCAATGTTTACGAAAGGTTAAAAACTATTTTTTTACAATAATTGTGCTTTAGATTAATCAATCTCATTCATGAAGGCCTATATGAATTGTGATTATGTACACCTCACAAATCAAAGCATAAATACATTAATTCATTATACAAATTTATAGCAAAATTGTGTCAATTTGATGGATTATTTTTGTTTTACAGTTCACGACTCTCGCCTGATGATGGGTTTCAGTGGCTTTGTTTTTTTGGTTCTTCTGCTGCCAGCGTTAATAGGTTCGTTGTCTTCTTACTTTTTTGAAAATTTAATATTTATTGATTAAATTGTTACCTATAAGTTTTTCCGACGTAAAAATTGAGTATGTTTTCAGGATATTTAAATTTTACATTCATTTTACTACACATTTTTCTATCTTTTTACGTACAAAGCAAAATGTGTTCTTTTTGTTTATATTTCCTCCTTAAAGCATATGTGGTAGTTTTTAATTTCACTAGTTTCAGCTAGAAAACCTTTTCTCCGGAAATTTGGTGCTATGTTGTAAACTGTATAATATGAAATCTTTATTCAGGATGACATTCATAAAACCTTCTTTCTTGGTTACCACCCATCTCTCAAACGTAACATCTCACTTGGGAAAATTAATTGTTGCCAAACACAAAGTAATATTATATCTTCTGTAGCTACGGTTTCTATGTACTGCAACTCCTCAACTTCTCTTCATCCAGTCTGTGCAAGTATTAGATTCGGCTAAATATAACATCTTAGAACCTAAACCAAACAGAACAAGGAATGCGTTAAGCATCTAAACACCATGTTTGTGGCTACAGCAGACCTAGCAGCCAAATAAAATATTTATCAGTGTTGAGATCATGAGCAAAATTCTTCTTGAGACGGAACCGCACGGAATTCAAAATAAAAAAAGAGTCTTCAAAGGGTGTGATTAAAAACATGTAATACAAATTTATCACCCCTCATGTTGTCAGCCAAATCTTCTTTTAATAGTTAAAGGGAAGGTTTTAGGAATATGAATTACACTATTTTGTAAACGTAAAAATCTTCCTTTATTAATTTGGCCCTAGACTCAGACACTTCGCAACCTGGTCGCCGCAACCCTAACGCTATGACTAAGAAAATGTTGTTATGCGTTAAAATATATGAATGTGACCACCTATATATAATTCAATCCATTACACTTTTTTCTTACCAGCAGCGTTCGGTTCGAGGCGCCCTAGTCGCTATATTGCGGCCGGGGCCTTAAATAGGAGGTTTTAACATGTTTTACAAATTTGTAAAAATCCACACGGCTTATTTGCACCGGAGTAAGTTCGATTTCATACATGGCTCTAAACGACGCTCGCTTGTTCATTTTCCTCCCCCCTGAGGCCTACTGTAGGAGGGTTGTCCAGAAAATAAAGAAAGTTTTGCCGCTAAAACAACTGGTATTACATCTCAATGTAATCGTCGACGTATACGTCTAGCAATGTTGCCCTACCCTCTTGACAAAGTGCGCGGCCGAAAGTTCCACTTCTGGCATCCAAGACGATCCAAGTCTCGATGTCGACCGACCATGCATTTCATTATCCTAGTGTTTCAAAATGGTGGCGCCCATTAAAAATCCCACCTTCAGTTAATGAACTGGTCATAATGCTTCCTTCAGTTTCTTTTAATTTTTAGACACTTTCCTTCCAAACAGTTCCTTAACTTTAATTTTAACTAATACCTACAGTGACAAACCTATGTGATAGCTTGAATTCAGTAAAACTATATACTGCTGTTACAACATGTACAGTAATTGACATCGGACATAATTTCCATCTTAATTAGAGCATTTAAAAAAACAATCTTTTTTATTATTCAGTGACTGTATTATGATATGATCTTTCTATCTTTACAGGTATAGGTTAATTCTTGTTTAATTTTTCTCATTTGTATATTCTGTACATGTTCAATGTGTTTTGTATGATTTTTTGTGTGAGTGAGATTTCTGTGATGTTGCATTTTGGATGAATGTAAATTGTGTTTCGTAAAAACTAAAACCCCCAAAAATATGGGTTGAAGTATGTTAATGTAACATCAATTAGGATCACTTGGAGACGAGAGGAGTTTCAATACCCCTCGAAACATAGTGTAGTTAAAACACTAGAAGCGAAAGAAAAAGTCCAAAAAACTAAATAATAATTACAATCATTATAATACTTTCTTGACTTGTAAAGTATTTGTAAAGTCCAAAAAACTAAATATAATAATAATTACAATCATTATAATACTTACTTGACTTGTAAAGTATTTGTAAAGTCCAAAAAACTAAATATAATAATAATTACAATCATTATAATACTTTCTTGACTTGTAAAGTATTTGTAAAGTCCAAAAAACTAAATATAATAATAATTACAATCATTATAATACTTTCTTGACTTGTAAAGTATTTGTAAAGTCCAAAAAACTAAATATAATAATAATTACAATCATTATAATACTTACTTGACTTGTAAAGTATTTGTAAAGTTCAAAAAAATAAATAATAATTACAATCATTATAATACATACTTGACTTGTAAATATTTATATTTTGCACAGTTAAAGCACTCCCAGCTGTGGAACTACCAGATTTCGAACTCAACTTGGATCTTAAGGAAAAGTTGAAAGATGTTCTCAAGGACTGTCGACTGGCGGCCAAGGACAGACCGTGTCCCGACGAAGACAACTTCGTCCAGTTCCACCTCTTCACCAGGTAAGTGTGTAACTGATTTAGAAAAAAATGGTCAAGGAGCAGTTTTTGAATTTGATTAAAAAATCAAATTAACATTTGATTGCGAAATAAAACCAAACTTTTTGTAAGGAACCAAACTTTTTGTAACTTTTTGTAGTCCAAATTGTTATACCCTTGGACATTATATGCTTCTTAACATTTGGCCACCGCAAACTTCACGACCGTTCGCAGTAGGGTGTATTGGGGGCTCGTACCGAGAAGAAGATTGAGGAGGAAACCCCCCCCCCCCAACTCTCACACACAGATTTTTTGACGACCCTTTTGAGAAGTAATTTAAAATAAAGAAGACTTAAGTTCAATGAATGCGGTTTATTGCAATTGAGGACCATTGAATAAAGAGTTAAAATTGTTTTAGGCTTAAATTTCTCCATTTTAAAGTTAACTAGGTAGTGGAACGCGGTCTTAATATTTGGACAAAAGCGTGTCCAAATGTTAAGAGGCATAAAATGTCCAAGGGCATAAAAATTTGGACTTAATATTTACAACTTGTCAAAACTTAAACTAATTTAGATTTTTATCCAGGCAAACTCTTCGCATCTATTTAAATAATTTCGAAAAAAATAACATTTCAGATTGTTTGTATTCATTTTCATCAAAATCGTGAAAGTGTGAATTGTACAATCCGTCGAGGAGAATTTCATCATGAGTGCTGCTTTGATGGCTCGGTAAACAATTGCGAAAATTAAAGTGGCCACCACAAATTTCAGCACCGTCCGCAGTAGGGTATATGGGGGCTCCTACCGAAAGGAGGATTGAGAACCCCCCCCTCTCCCATGCTGACGTCCCGGCCAAGATGATATCCTGGCCGCTGCGGCCGCAAGGCTGACAATCCTACTGATGATTCCTTTGACCGAAAAACTGACACTTTCGTATATGTTCAAAAACTGTGTTCTGAATACGGAAAATTTGTGAATGCGCAGTTCGAAAATGACGGCGCAATTCTTTTGAAAAGGGCGCACTTACGAAGTTGAATGATATGCTAACTAACGCAAACGAAGCGTCTGGGTTTGAGATCATGTTACACAAAACAAATAGTGTAGGCCACACTAAGTATGAATTGTTGAGATTTAGATATCGAAATTTCAAATTTTAAAAATAATTTAAGAAGAAATAATTAAGGAACCCAAATGTTAAACAAATATATCAAGATGATCATGGTTTATCAAATTTAGAAGTTGTTTTCAAATTTTCCTTTTTTCGTATTTTTATTTTCTCTCGGCCATTTTGTTATTCAGAAGATCGATAAAAATATCTACCTATTATATATTTGTATTTTTTAGAACTAATGATAAGAGAGGCATTTTATGAAGTGGTGGCTATTCCAATCCAAGAGTTTTTATAACTGTGTCCCGCTGGGCATAAAATAGATGTCGTTCTGTCATTTTTTGTAAAATTTAATAAATATAAAAACCTAATAGCTTTTGTATTATTATTCACTCAGTATTGAGTCACTTTTATTCTACTTTCAGGAAAAACCAGAAAGCGAGCCAGAAAGTTCAGGTGGAAGAGAGGAAGGACAACTTGCACAAGACTCTCTTCAACCCTGACCATCCCAACAAGATCATCATCCATGGGTTCAACCCGAAACTGTACAAAACAGAGCTCCAGGCCGTCAAGGATGGTATAGCCCGAGTCATTTGACGTGGTCCAGGCTGTCTATCAGTCTATTGCCACTGTTAAAATTAGACTTTTGGCCACGCCAGAAAATTCTAATTTTATTTGTGACTCGCCAAGGGAAAAGGAGCCTTATCTTCCCAGACAAAATTTTACAGGACAACAAGTTTTAGAGGATAGGGTAAAAAAAACATTTTCAGATTTTTTTGGTTTCTTACTGTTTATATGTTTCCAGACAATATTTGGTCTATCTTACCCCTGAATTTAACTTTTAACATGGTTAAATTATTTTTTTTCAAAACCCTTGCAATCTGGAGAAAGGGGACCTTGACTTCCCCGATGCTATTTTAATGCTTTGAAGTTAAGAAAATCCGAGAGTTCTGTGAGGAATAAATGCAGGACTTCCTAAGCCCTGATCCAGGAATCAGTTCGTGAAAATGTAGAGAATCTTCCAAAAGAAGTAGACGACGACGTAGCCCCTAGTCCATGTGAAGCTTCAAAACAAACAAAAGTGTACTAGAAGGTCAACCAAATAAAAAAGTGAAACTCAGACACCTAATATAATGTCATATTTTGTTAAGATTTTTTATAATAAATTCTTATTTGGGTATAACATTAAAATTAACTTTAGTTTTTGATATGTAACAAGGCAGTTTTTCTTTAAAACATTGTGTTTTTATTACTCTTATCTATTTAAGCAGCATTTAACACAAAATACAAAAATTGACACAAATTCAATGGTGGATTCATATTCAGCTTTAAATTTCTGACAAAATGATATATAAAACATAACCAATAATGTAAGTAATAACAAAAGAATTTTAGTTAGAAATTTGTAAAACTTTAGACCTCGATTTCCTAAAATTGATGTATTTAATATTTCAAATTAAACCGTTTATAACTCAGGCTTTTTTAAAGATATCTTGAAAATTCTTTCACCATATGGAAATTCTTCTTGTTCGGTGTTTAATGTAGATTTAGGACATACTACTAACTCAATTTAGAAAAAATGGAAGTTAAGGTCCGTTTTCCCTTGGCGGGTCACATTTCTAATTTTTCCACTGTGAAACTGGGCTGGGCTACGTCATTTGACTAGACCAGTAAAACCCCAGTGGGAATTAGATAATTATAGTTTACTAAGTTAAAAGATTGAGAAAGAATGTTTGAATTTTTTTGAAATAAAAAACAAATTAAGGTTATTTTTTATTGATTGTAGTACAATGTCATTGATAAAAACCATAAATAAATCGTTAAACGTTAATCGTTAAACACTAAAAATAGTTTGTTTGTATTTCAAAAAATAAAAGAATTTGCAGTGGAACGTCGTTATCAGAAGTAATTGGGATTGAACCTATCGAACTTCCAAAATATTCGTATTAACTGAATGAGACAAAAAACTCTGTCAATCAAACGCAGTAGCCTTTTGTAGCAAAATTATGTCTTTTTAAAGTCAATTTTGACGATCACGTGAGATGGGAAGGTTAATTTCACTGAACACGTGCAATCATCTTTCATAATTGTAGTTTATCTACGTTCAAAAACAAGGTAAATAAGTGGATTCAAGTTATGTGAAGGGACAAACTGGAGCGCTGCCTAAAATCCCAATACACGGGATCCCATCTGATACAGGTGTGTGTGTGTACGAGGACGAGCATGTGAGCGAGTGTGTGTATGAGGTAGTGTGTGCGCGGTGTGAGGGAACAATGCGTGATTGAGATTGTTTGAGTGAATGGAGGGGGGAGGGGGTTGAATGTGATAGATCTGGGGTGACAGGGTCAGGTCGGTCTTTCGTCTTTCGTTTTTTTATCGAACTTTTTTTCAAATCAGGTACTTTTGTAACCTGCGTGGTATTATCCCTTGTTAGGCCTGCGCCTTTTTACTGATTTGTTTTTAAGTCTAATTTTGTAACAGTTAGAAAAATATGAAGATTTTCTTATGGATTCCTAAACTAAAGTTCCGGCCAAATCATTAGGCGGGTGGCGAAAAATGGAAACTCCAGCTGTATAAATGAATTGATGTTAAAGACATCTCCGCTCCTCTACATAATTAAGTAGTTGAACATATTTCCAACAGACAGAAGCACATTTACTTGGGTGTTTACTCTTATGGGGGAGAATTTACTCAGCTGATATGGAAAACATAAACAAAGAGCATAACTGTCTATAACTTCAGATGGGTAAATGATTTGCCAAAAAAATATTTTGAACGCCAGCAGCACCCTCACTTACCCTCCTAATGATTTGGCCGGAACTCTAATCTAATAATGCATGTATATATATATATATATATATATATATATATATATATATATATATATGTATGTATATATATATTTTTTTTAATAGTGCAAAGTGACTGGACTTTTGGACTGCTGATTTGGCTCGGCTCCTGCTCACAAGCCTGGCTTTGCAAGGGCCCATTTAACTGATTTATATGTATTGTCCACTTTTGTATGATATTGTGTGAATAAATCAATAAATGATAAATAAATGAAATAATGATATTTTCTTCATTTTTACAAATTTTTCTTTTGATTTTGTCCCTTTAACTTTTGGTTTAAAACTGTTTACATTGTTTCCAAACCTCTAATTTGCATTAACCGGAAATTCGTATTATCGGATCAGAGAGATACTGTATCCTTTCCGGATTCATTCGATAACTCAAGATTTTATTTTATTTTAGAGGGTGGCGGCTTCTTTTTCACCTTGCCATTGCCCCGCCCACATAGACTATTGATTTGTGCGTGGACGTCATCAAGCAAAGGCAAGGAGTGAGCAGGTACAGTACAAGGCTGAACAGTACTGCTACCGAGGATTAAATTAGATTTTATGTAATTTAACCTGAGATTATCAGGACCAACAGACAGCCTCTCTTGCTTGCAGCCTTCTTAACCAAGGAGGAAGCGAACGTGTGGATGGTGAACTGGTCCAAGCTGGCGGCCGGGGGGAAATGCATCGTGTTCTCGCTGCGCAACACAGACCACGTGGCGAAGTGCGCGGCGCAGCTCCTCCGCGCCATCTGGCGGCGCGCGCCCGCGGCAGACGTACACGTGGTGGCCGACCGCGCCGGCAACCGGGTGGCTCACCGCCTGGCGCTGGAGATCAAACCGAGGATGCTGCCCAGGATCACAGGTGTGTGTGGCTCCATAAGGATTTTGTTGTTTATTTTGTGTTAACAGTCCTCTTTTTAGGGTCGGAGAAGTCTAAAATGGTGAAGTTAGGTTATGTTAGGTGTAGGCTAGGTTAAGTTAGGTTAGGTTAGGTAAGGTTAGTTTAGGTTATGTTTTGGTCTGGCCCCACTATTTCGACTGGCCCCACAGCACTGTTAAATGCACACACATGGCCTCACTATCAGGTGTGTGAACACAAGGCCCCACAAATATTAGCGGACAAGACTGTGTGTGTGTGTGTGTGTGCGTGCGTGCGAGAGAGAGAGAGAGAGAGAGAGAGAGAGAGAGATAGTGTACCATGTCATTAATATAATATTTGTGGGCCACGTGTTTGCAGTTAACCAAGCTGTGGGGCTATCCAAAATTGTAGGGTCTTACACACGGCCCCACAAGGATTTTCTCATTTGTTTTGTGCTCAAATTCCTCTTTTTAGGGCCAAAAAAGCCTAAAATGGTGAAGTTAGGCTATGTTAGGTTAAGTTACGTTAGGATAGGTAAGGTTAGTTTAAGTTATGTTTTTATCGGGTCCCATAATTTCGACTGGCCCTCCAGCATGGTTAAATGCACACACATGGCCCCACTATTAGGTGTGTGGACACAAGGCCCCACAAATATCAGCGGACAAGACTGTGTGTGTATGTCTTTGTGTGTGTGTGCGCTTGTGTGTTACCGAACACTCTTAATGGGATTAGTTTAAGGCAAAGTAACCCAGCAATCTCCATTCTTTTTGAAACAGTGCTGTAGCCAGAAAAAGATTTGTGGGGTTTGGTTCTAGAAGGATCAAAATATGGAATGTCAGTGGTGGCCTCAGTGATAATTTAGGGGGGATAAACAGTTGATGGATATGGGGAACATCCCATGGTAGCAATTCCAGTTTGTGGAGATATCAAAGGGGGTCTGGGGGATCCCAAAAACATTTTGACCTAACCTTAAGACAAGTTTTACTTTTCAACCAAATCTTTATAGTGAAAAACATTAAAATTTTGAAGCAAAAAGTACATATGTGTAATAATTTTTTACAAAGTTTCAGATATGTTTTTATGTATTTTTTGCAAATTTTGGGGATGGAGGTTTGAATTTTTGTATGTAGGTACTATCTTCTCTAGCTTATAAATTGGGTTTATAAATTCCTAATTATATCATTTATAAAGTCAACTTCCAATTTTCATAGGTCCTCTCATAAATTTTTAACCTCAAGAGAAGGTTTAAATTCTTATCTTTTACTCCAAGACCTAAAATTTAGATGTGTTTTATGTACATTGTAAAGGTCAGTTTCCAGTTATCCAGTTGCCTCTTAGATCATTCATGGCTCAATGACTACAATTCAGTGAGTGAACCATTCAATTTTTTTAAGTTGTAAAATAAACTGAGCTGGAGTTCCTGTAGGAAGCAAAATGTGTTCTTGCCAGAGGGAATGCAAAATTTTATGTCATGAGGATTGATCAAATTATAAAAAGTTGATTTCTCATGTTTTAATTTATTTACTCTCACAGCTAACTTTTTCCCAACAGGTTTAAATCCAGAGGGTGGCATAGTCCCGACAGGGAATGATGTCAACAAACTCGCCTTCTGGGATGCTAAATTTGTAGACACGATTCACTCCTTACCTTTGTTGCCCAGCTCTGACACGTTTGGACACATCGACTTTTACGTAAATCCAGGCAAACTCCATCAACCAGGTTGTGAGAAGGAAAAGCAAGGTATGAGTTAATTTAGAACTAGTTAAGAAACAGTTTAAGATTATAACTGCTTTTTGTTTTAACTATTTTAACTATTTCCTTATAGATCTTTTAGGATTATTTTCCATAAATCACTTAACAATAAACCTTTTTAGTACATTGCAGGTAATTTGATTTATTTTACATTTTAAATTTCATTTTCAGTACGGTATTGTCAACTCTTTATGAAAACGACTGCCTCTGAACAGCTGATAGTGATCCATCTGATCACTGACCATAATGCAACAAGAAAGCCCTCTGTGGTCCAGGTGGTAAATAATACCTAGGAACCAAGCACACAGTTTATTTGGCGGTTTCACCATATACCTCTATTTAAGTGTCAAGTCCCTAAAATAGCCTGATATCTTACACTCATGATCCACCTTGGTAGCCTCGAGACAGTGGCTAATATCTGAGCCAACAGCCTATTCCAACATAACAGATGACTGATATTTCAGCGGGCTGAGCTAATTTTGACAATATTTTTTTCATACCACTAGCGAAGGTGTTAAAAAATTTTTCCCCCACCTTAAAAATGTTTAGACACTTTTTACTCCTTGTATAATAATAATAATAATTTGCGTACAATAATAATTTGTCTCGCAGCGGGAGTAAAGTGATTACTTTGTCACCTGGAAGGAGACAAAGTAAACTCATAAGAATAACATTTAAATAAATAATTCAAAGAGTGCCTTCAAATTTTCACACACACAATCTAATATGTTGCAGCTCAATGAATGCAGGCACTACAGTAACAGCTGATTTAGTGGCAGGTAAAAAGATCTAGTGGAGGAAAAAAGCTGATAAAGTGGATCAAATAAGATCAATATTAACAACAATCAGCTGATCGCTGGTGCATGCATGGTTACAGCTACCCGATTGCAGGCGCTATTAGCAGATCAAAACAGAATGAATATTTTTATTACTTACTAAGTGAAAAAAATGAATTTTCATGGTCAGGATATTTATTATTGCAGATGAGGGAAAAATGTTCTGTGTGTATTTCGAGAGTAAAGACATTGTCTTCCTTGTGAAAATTGTCGCCCTCGCAAGCTCGGGTGCCAACATTTTCACTCATAAGACAATGTTGTACTTTACTCACTCAACACACAAATAACCAATCATTGCAAGACAACTGCTGAGTTATATAGTCACTGACTCTTCGTAACTTTTGCGTTAGAGTCACTTATTTCACATAATGAAGAAAAATACAGGATATTGCAGTTATTGTAAATAATTATTCAACAAATGCCAATTCAAATCCAATATTATCCAATATTATCACAAATATATCCAAATATTATCTTTTCACAAATCGATCAAAAATTATAATTCAAAAATCAATATTTAAAATAATTTTATTGTATCTATATAGATTTTGAAAGTAACACTTATTCTACCTCCCGATGATTGTGAGTAGGGAAGTTTGTCTGCGACCAGCGAAGAGCCATCGCCTACTTCGCCGAGTCTGTCACCACGAGGGTCGGGTTCGTCGCGTGGGAGTGCTCCAGCTACAGTAGCTTCGCCCTCGGAGTCTGCAACCCCCACCACCCGGCCGTCGCCATGGGCAACCCTTGCCCGAACAAGTATGTGGACTGGTCAGAAACTCGGCCCTAGCAGACTAAGCAGTAGGGTGGTGCGAAAAAACAAAATTTTGGAATTTTGAATCGCTATAGGTCTCAAATACTAATAAGATATTAAGAAAATAAGATACTAAGAATAATTTTTGGGCAGTCAATGACAATGGAGAGTGGAGAATAAGGCATAATGCGAAATTGAGAAGGATGTACAGAAGACTCTAGATAGTTCGACACTTTTTGAAATTCGGGGGTGTCAAAGCATCAAAATGTCAAACTATAGGGAATATATGGGATTTCAAAAGCAAAAGCACAGGTTGTAATAAAAGCATTAAAAACACAGGTTGTAACATCTCCTAAATTTATTAAATACCATAAACCTAAATCATTGCGCAGCTATTTTACTAACTTTAATCATAGTATAGGTCCCATAAATATTACTGGACAAAATACTTGGTAGTCTTAGATTATTTGTTGAGTGTCCAGGAGGTGTCGAACTATACAGAGTGTCGAAGTATCGAGTGTCGAACTATAGAGTCTACTTATAAGACTGATATAACTGCCCAGTGCCGGCCTTAGGCAACGCGAGGCCCTGGGCGAGATATCCTCGCGAGGCCCTCCCTTATCAGTGACTATCCTCCCCCCAACCATTGTATCTCCCCCCGATTTCACACCCTTTTTTCCTCCCCTCCTCCTCCTCCTCCAACAATGCTGCCCACTTCGCCGGGTCAAAAGATAAACAAGATAGCCTACACCCATCATGCGACTAGTGTTCCCTCTGAATTGTAAACATTGCAACAGGAAAATACTGAACCTAAATTAAAACATAGTACTAGTACAATAGTACAAGTAGTACATGTTAGATTACCTAATAAAACAATGGTTTTGTAAATGAATCACGTTGATGTCATCTAAAATTATGTTTTATATATTACACTCTTGTTAAAAAAAACTTGCCTCAAAAACTTTTCAAAGGCGCCACACTGAGAATTGAGACACTGAACATGCTTTCCTTTATTCTTTCGTTTTTCATAACTGAATTCAAATTTTCTAAATTTATCACGCTCTTTTGACATGATTAACCTTACTTAGATTGTGATTATAACATCAACGATAGCTGTATGTATTGACAGTTGAAATCTGCTCTCTCTGAACCTGAATGGGATGAAACATAGATTTTACCTACCTCTAGTGAGGGCACTGCTCATTGCTATGTGCCAAGCCTCCATAAGAAAGCTCGGCCAAGGAAAATATGTCCTGCCAAGTGTAAAGCTAATGGGTGCGTTCAGCCGCTGTCACCGGTGGCTAACCAATTACCATAGTCCTTAATAGGCAAATCCACTGCATATTAACAATCAACGATGTCCGGTTACTTACCGAATCCACTGTAAACACAACATCGGTGGATGCACAACAATGATCGGTGGGTGGTAAATCCACCACTACCATTCACTTATTACAGGTGACTGCGGCTGAACCTCACCGGTGACTGCGGCTGAACCTCACCGGTGACTGCGGCTGAACCTCACCGGTGACTGCGGCTGAACCTCACCGGTGACTGCGGCTGAACGCGCCCAATATGTCTCATTATGTGCAGACATCCAGCTTAATTCAGCTGTCATTATAGTATAGCGAAATTCTTTTGTTTTTTTTTTAAAATAAAACACTTAAGATTACTGTTATTTTAGATTTTTAAATGAAAAAAATTGTTCTTTCTCAATTTTTCCTCTTGTATGTTTTCATTTTTACAAATGAATTGATGTATGTTGTAGGAAAAAATTTTTTGTTCAGCGATTAAGTTGTTTTTCATTAATTTTTTATCAATACATCCACATAAATAATTCAAAGTCAGAGATTTACTACAATAGTGTGTCATGTGTTATATGTATAAACATTTTCCTCAATTCATTGCTTATTCAAAAATACAAATTTAAAAATATATTTATATTGGAAACTGTTTTCAGTGCTACTGGAATTTACATAACCTACACAGCTCAAGAGAGCCCCTACGCACTGGGCCCGTGGGAGAAGGCGCTCTACCGTGAAAAGGGACCGAAACACAGAAGTGACACGATCTCAAAGTACGCAACACAAATAAAAAGACAAGTCGAACTGATAGAGGGGTCAGCTCCGCAGTTGTTAAAAGAAAGTGGCATCTTAGACGTATTGAAAACAAAGTTTGATGTTGAAGCGGAAGACCTTAAGTCTGTAGCAATCGATTTGGGTCTCAAAGGGATCAGAGCTTTGGCAGATCATTATATCGCGAAGAAAGCGGAGGCTGAAATCGTGGCCAAAGATATCACCATTGTGGCTCAAGATACAGAAAAGATGGCTCAAGACATCACCGATATGGCACAAGATGTGATTGAAAAGGTGTCGAAAGGTGTGAGTGAAGATTTAGCCCAAGATGTTACCAAAAAAGTTGCCCAGGAAATCGACAATATGACAAAAGATTTGATTCAAAATGTGCCGAAAGACGTGAGCAAAAAAGTATTTCGAGATGAAACAGAGGTAATGGCTCAAGAACCTGACAAAACGGCGAAAAAAAATAAAGGCAAAGTTGCAGCCAAAGAGGAAATAGTCAAAACAGCCCAAAACACAAACAATGGAGCACAAGATATGAAGGAAAATATGGCAAAAGTTGAGGATAAAAAAATGGTAAATAAAGAAAATAAGAATTTGGCAAAAGTAGAGGATACAATTAAAGCAAAAATAGAGAATATGAATACGGCTAAAGCAGATGATAAAAATAAGGCAAAAGAAGTAACTGGGAAAGCGGAACAAGAAAAGACTGAGACTAAAGCAAAGAAATAAAATATTGATTGAAAGTTATATCGTTTTTTATTACTTCTGTAAAACCCCATACATTATATCTTTATAAGAAATCGAAAGTAGATTTTATAAATACCCATTATTTAGACACATTAAAAAACTGTATAGAGGTTTATAACCTCTTTATTCAGACCATTGGTTAAATATCCATTTTTCTACATATTATACACTTTGGCTAAAGTTATTGAAATATATTTCAATCATCTCGTTTCAAACACTTTAGTTATGAAATTTAATCTTTAGCCATTTAAACAAATAGTGTAGACTCTCTCTTATCCGGACACCTTTTAACCAGACATCGGTTCAACCGGACCAAACTTTACAGAAGTGACAGTTTTTTAACCAGATGATTGTTATCTACCCATTGGTTTAACCGGACGTGATCGGCAGGAAATAAACAGTCCTGTATAGGCGATTCTCTGAAAGATTTGAGACCATTAATCATGTGTCTAAATCAGAGTTTTGGCCTATATAGTATACATTAGATTTATAATTCAACATGTTTTAGGGAAGGTCGGTTTACCCAGAAAAGTCGTTATTCGGGAGGGTCTTGGTTTCTAGGTGTCCGGATAACAGAGAGTCTACTGTAGAAGGGAAACTAAGGGGTTAGTAAAACAACATACAACAAATTATATAAAAACTTATTTTAAAATCGATGAAAATTACAAATATGTACAAAATAAAATCAGAATATTGGTTAAACCAGTTCTCCGCATGATGATATGACCACCTTCTCCGTTGGAAGTCCTGATTTGGTTCCGCATTTCTGTGACATAAAGACATCAATTAGTTTAAACCACGTTCCTTGATAGGTTTCATATTTGTGTTTGAAAATCACCATAATGTGTTCAATTTTAATAATGTGCACCACCAACCTAGTGAAGAAACTTCTTCTAGGTTTCTTCCATATTTTTTGTTTTCATGCATATAAAATATGTATTTTTGTTTTCATACCCATATTTGACATAGTTAAAGTCCAGCTATAGTTAGCTGTCCAGAAATTAAAAGACTTTCGCCCCTTCTCTAGTGTTGTGGACCCATACCCGCGACCAAGTGTACAGTTGAAATGTTCACTCATGAAATGTATCTCGCTGCGAACCGAACAATGTTTAATTTTTACAGCATTTCAAAATAATAGTGTGCATTAAATATCCTGCCAAATGCATTTTTCAGTTCCTTTTGCAAACACTTTCCTACGTAAAATTCCATTAACTTTGAAAAAAATAAGGTAATCATTTGAAACTAGAATGGGTAAACAGGATTAGTCTAAGAATGCCTTATTTTTGCAACAAAGTTTGCCATGAATCAGAAACGCCTCTACAGATAGATGTCTGCAGAAGTTTTCCCTATGTCGATTCTTTTTGTGGCCTGTTGAACCTCACAATAGGTTCAAATTCCATTTTTGTTCTCTGAATGTGGCACTTTTACATCTTTACTATGATTTTTCTTTTCCAAATTTTCTTTATAAGACGCAGAATAACACTAAGCCTACAAAATAACAGGTAAAAAAGCCAACAGTTGAACTTATATAATTTATCTGACTAGATATTGTTGTCGGATCTTATTTTACATGACAGATGAAATTTCATCTGTAACTTTCCTATGATTTACAATCTAGATTGAACAGTACAGTACGGTACTGTCATGTTTAGTATTTGTTGCTGCACTAAAGATGTTAATATTACCTCCATTTTTTTGAGGACGTCCAACCCACTCATGACGTGACCAAACACGACGTGTTTCCCGTCCAACCTGAGAACAAAATACAGTCTTTTATATTTTACAATTTAAGCTAACAACTGAATTGTTTCAATATGTTATATGTTAGTGTGAGGTCGAAATTATAAGATCTAAGCGACTCTCGCACCTGATCAGTATCAAAGAGGTTATCACCTAGATTTTCTGAATTTCCACAGCATTTGAGTTTTTTCAGGGCTACTACCTTAAATTCTTGAGGTTTGACCAAGTAATTCTGGAATCCAATGAGAAATAATGAATCACTAGATACGAGTATTGATCAAGTTACAAAACACTGGATACTATCAAGAACGCACATTAATTAAAAACATGTTACGGTTTGGAAAATTAATATATGATTAAAACCAAATATAACCAAAATACAGAACTCCCGATTATCCGCGCGTGCTACGAAAAGCGAGAAAATACGTACTTGTGAAAAAATTAGACTGAACTGACAAGTTTTTTGCGAACAAAATGCGCGCAGGCTTTCTCCGTCTACCATAACGCGAAGACGATTTTTGTCTACCGCGTCGTGACGACGATTTTTGTCAACTGCGATGTGACAGCAATATTTATCTATTGCGACAATGATATTCGTCTACCGCGACGACCATATTCGTCTATCGCTGTGTCTATCACAACGACGATACTCGTCTAGCGCATCGAAGAACTTTGCCTACCGCAACGTCCATATTCGTATAACCCGATGACGATATTTTTTCTACTGCGGTGACGATACTCGTCTACCGTGACAACGATATCCTTCTACCACGACGACGATTTTCGTCTACTGCAACGTGACAACAATATGTGTCTACCGCGACAATGATATTTGTATACCACAACAACGATATTCGTTTACAGCGACAACCATATTCGTCTATTGCTACTCGCCTACTGCGACGTCATAGGATATCCCCCCCCCCCGAAATTAAATCTGGGTTTGCCCCTGACTGTATCAAATAAACAGTTTTTTTAAAGTTGAAATCGTTTTTCTCTTTTATTCTCTCCCATTTTCAACGCTTGCGGATTATCCGCAATTTTCGTTATCCGCGATAGACGCGCCACCCAATTCCGCGGATAATCGGGAGTTTACTGTACAAAATTATACAATTAGCTCAGGAAAATACTGAACAGTGCAAGAATTTTGACGCATTGGGGTGTGGGGGAGTAGGAGAAGCGTCCTCCCCTACTCAAGCCCCACACCTTTACTGCTGCCTATGTAGCTGTAAATAAGTGAACAAGTGTAATGTTCAAAACAAGAGTGAAATTCAGTTGTCAAAATAAATTTAGGGTTATGGTTTGAGGTTCTGTTTAAGCAAGTTTTATCTTTGTAATTTCAGCTGTAAAATTAATAAATTATTTTCCCAGAAGTAAATAAACACTGTTTATCTTCTTTGATTGATGTCAGCTGTCAACTCGGTCCAGGTTTAAGAGTCACTATCTAGCGGATAATAAAAACACTTCAAAAGCAATAAAAAAAAACCAATTGATCGTCCAATAGGAATCAAGAATCAATCACTTTATTGTCATAAAAATTATCTTCAGAACTAGCAAAGCTAGCACAGAACAGATGACATTGTCAATAAGTCCTTAACCTAAAATAATAATATAAATAAATAAATAGCCAGAGAAACAACATACATTCACATGGATTTAAAATTGTTAATTTTTGACTACAATCCTAGCCTTATTCATTCTAATACATGACCAATGAGTAGTACATTTTTTCAATCAGATAATCTTTTAACTTATTTTTGAAACAGATTTCCTTTATTATATTTTTTAACCTGTTGGGTAGTTTATTAAAAAGTTTCCTCCCCATATATTGTGGAGTTTTCTGAACTAGCGTCGAACAGTGTCTTGGATAATGGAAATTTGTATTAAATCTAGTTTCATAATGATGATTAAATTGAGTTTTATTAAATTCTTCAAAATTATTTTTTACAAACATCAGAATTCTAAATATATAGAGGCTAGGGACTGTTAAAATACTTAATTCTTTAAAAAACTTTTTGCATGATTTTCTTTTGGAAGAAAATGTCATTAGACGAATAAACTTTTTTTGCATTTTAAAAATTCTATTCGCATGAGTTGAACTTCCCCAGAATTCAATACCATAAGTTATAGCTGGTAAAAAAAGACCGTAATATAACATAAGTCTAGTTTTTGAATCAACAACTTCACTAAGAATAATCATTTGAAAAGAAACAGAGTTTATCTTCTTACATATTTTGTTTACAAATGTTTTCCAATTAAGGTTACTATCAATCTGAATTCCTAAAAAGTTAACTGAGTTATTTATCTCCAATGAATTACCTTGAAAAATAAAGCTATTCTCGTCAAAATTTTTATTATTTTGAGTTTGAAATTTGACTATTTGTGCTTTGGCTTCGTTGAGCAACAAACCATTAACTGAAAACCAATTTTGAAGTTCTTTGAGAGCATTTAGAAAAACTAATGTCTTTGGTTGAATTTGCTTTTAAAATCCCTGATGTATCATCTGCATAAAGTACAATATTTGAAGAAATATTTAAAGGTAAGTCATTTACATACAAGAGGAAAAGCTGAGGCCCTAATATGGATCCCTGCGGAACCCCAAATTTAACTTTCTGCCAGTGTGAGACATGTTTAATGTTGTTACCTTGAAAAATAAAGCTATTCTCGTCAAAATTTTTATTATTTTGAGTTTGAAATTTGACTATTTGTGCTTTGGCTTCGTTGAGCAACAAACCATTAACTGAAAACCAATTTTGAAGTTCTTTGAGAGCATTTAGAAAAACTAATGTCTTTGGTTGAATTTGCTTTTAAAATCCCTGATGTATCATCTGCATAAAGTACAATATTTGAAGAAATATTTAAAGGTAAGTCATTTACATACAAGAGGAAAAGCTGAGGCCCTAATATGGATCCCTGCGGAACCCCAAATTTAACTTTCTGCCAGTGTGAGACATGTTTAATGTTGTTCTTAATTACTATTGTTCTTTGAAAACGACTTTCCAAATAAGATCCAAACCAAATAAGGAAACCAAATACGTACAAAAAACCACTTTGCTGCAGCCAATGGCATACGCAATATTTAGGAATTATCTATCTCTTCATTATCCATCTCTCCCGTACACGTTCTTTAAAATGGTCGGGGATTTTCATGCGCAAACTATAAATGTTATAAAATTATTAATACAGCTGTACAAACCATTCCGTCCTGGCCGTACAGAGGAAAAACTGCGAGCCGTTGGTGTTGGGGCCGGAGTTGGCCATGGACAGGATCCCCGGCCCGGTGTGCTTCAGGATGAAGTTCTCGTCGTCGAACTTCTTGCCGTAGATGGACCTCCCGCCCGTCCCGTTGTGGTTGGTGAAGTCCCCGCCTTGGCACATCTGCTCTAGTCAAGGACAAAACAACGTGGCATTGATTGCTGTGCAGCTGATATTCCAGCGTATTCGTCGTTGCACAGATTTGTCTACAGGGAATTACAAACATTTTCGAGAAGGTCAAGAATGTTTTTCAGCCATATCTAGCACAGATTATCCACCAATGCAACTGAGTGGATGCCTTGCAAATGGATAGAAAAGTGCTAGATGTAAAGTGGAAAAACTTTCTTTACTTCTTGTACGACCCTCAAACTTTAAGTGTTTGTTTATAACTGATAAAGCGAGGCATATAAATTTAAGCTGGGTTTACACTAAGTATCAAAACATGCAACATGTTACATTAAGCAAAAATTATTAAGTATTTGCTATTTTGAAAAATTTTATCCTAAATTGTATGTAGAAAAATTTTCTGAATCATATTTTGCATAGTCTCTATTATTATTATTTCATTTTTTTGGACTTTTCCTTTTGCTTCTAGTGTTTTATAAAACACATCTTAGAACCATCGTCCCAATCTTAATAGAATTTTTGGACTTAAGTTGAAGATGAGGGAAGGTACTTGTAGATTCTTAACTTAGAACACACTGCAAACCTTTTTTGTATCTATGCCAATGCAGAGCCGGATTTACGGTCGTCGGGCCCTAGGCCTAGATATCTGTGCGGCCCCCCTGAGCCCCTGAAGCCCCTTTGGCCTCGTCAAAAGTGGTGATATTTTATTCCTAAATTATGTTTTCAAGTCTAATTAATTATCCCCTACGATTGACTCTGAAAGCCTTATTTTCGCCCGTGTGTGGCCCCCTATTGGTGCATGGCCATAGGCCTGGGCCTTGTGGGCTTAGTGGTTAATCCGGCACCGTGCAAATGGCAAGTTTACAGAAGAAATACACAAACACTTTTAAGCGGTCCAAGCCCCTCAAATGTTTCTGGGCATTTCGAGAATTTAACCATCGACCTCTTGAACCAAAGTCCAAAACGCTCACCTAGCAACACACCCTAAACACTGTTAAAGACAATCATTCCCACAAGGATACAAAGTTGGGAATGATGCGGTGGAAGGTGCTGCCCTGGTAGCCGTAGCCCTTCTCGTGGGTGCAGAGGCAGCGGAAGTTCTCGGCAGTCTTGGGCACCACGTCGGCTCGTAGCATGATGATGATCCGCCCCACGTTCGCCTTCCCGATGGTGATGTCGAAGTACACCTGCGGGTTCTTGGTCTTCTTTGAGTCTGCGTCTTCATCCTGCGCGGGAGGACTGCGGTTAGTGCTTGAGGTTTACAACCAAATACAGAAAGCCTGTGAAGGAGGTTACAGTATACTCCTGATTATCCGAGGTCTCCAGGACCAACGCTACCTCGGATAATACGGAGTTTATGTGTGTTTTGAGGTTGGGCTGTAATAAGACCACTTCAAAATGTTTTATTAAATACAGTATTTACCGATAAATACGACAATGTAAGTCCTTTCGAGTTGTAAATAATAGAATTTTAAATAGACACTTGTTTCACACATTATTATAACGCCATTGACTTTGAATCTGAAGCAGACCTTCCATGCATTGCATGGTGTCCCAGGTTCTGAGTGACCCAGGATTTTAAGAGCTCCTAATTATTGTGAACCACCAACAGAGAGTACTGATGTCAATGATTAATTTAGGTAATAGGAGGAAGTAACATTTAATTTAGTGACACAGAAAACTAACGATAGTCAATTACTTAATGATTTATGACATATAGAATACAAAATGTTAAAGTAAATAGCCAAAAAAGGGGTTAACAGAAGCACCCTCTGTTAGTAACTAATCAAACTATGACAACTTTAAATTCTGGGTCACCCAAAACTAGCTACAGCTGGGCCATGAGAATGGGAGGTCTATTAATTATAACGCTTAGTAAGAAAATAAAAACATATGTTTAAGCTCAGAGCTGCCTCGGATAACCCCAAGTCTCGGATAACCGGGGCTCGGATTAATCGAGAGTGTACTGTATTTAATTTGTTTATTTTTAACACCTTCACTGCAACAGAATTATACCCTGACCCTGACTCCAATGTGTCTCTAGTGATGGGATCTTCGTACCTAGTAGTTATAACCTGTTTGCATCATAAGTAACCAGTTACTCGAGGCAAAGCCAACATTTTCTGTGCGATATCTCAATTGAGAATGAACCTTGAGCACTCTAGTTGCCATCACATAAACTAGGCCGACCTTGAGTATCACACTTAATTTATAGTGATCATATTACCAATAACAAAGATACACCAAAAAATAACTAAAAAAGCACCCAGGTAATGATTGTCAATTTGAGCCACAACACTTCAGACAATGAATGGTACAAGTAACCAGTTACTTGTGACGTCGTGACGCAGTGAACATGTTCAAATCAAATCAAATCAAAATCAAATTTATTTCCATGAAAATATTAACAAAAAATACACTTATACATCACAGGACAAAAAATTCTCACATAGGTCATATAAAAGACCTGTGCGTGAGAGTGTTCTTATCTCAAAGAAAATAGTGTCTTACTCCAAAGTAGAAAATAAATTTGACTAGAAAAATGAAAAAATAAAAAATATACAATAATTAAAAGGATTAAATCAAATAGGATAGCCAGCTGCTAAAAAAAATACTCAACACTTTATCAAGCAAACATTTTTTAGTTTGAATTAAGAGGAACTGCCTTGCAAAAATATCTAGAGATAGTCATATTCATACCACAAATAAAAAATAAGTAAAAAGATGCATTTTTCAAATGATGGAACGAAAAATATAATAAAATAAATAAATAATAACTACAAGCAGAACTATGGGGAAGCCAAATAAGGGCAGACAAGCGGAGTCATGGTTAGGTCATTAAGTATGTTCATGGGTACAGTTGATGTTAAAACAAATATGAGTATTGTATGAGGGACTCAGCACTCTCAGGACCTGCCTCCAACAGCCAGTCAGAGATGAGTTTTTTGTTGACATCAGTAGATGCCTGGGCATTCCTTAACTGAGGGGGGATGTTTCTAAAGAGAAAGTTTGCAATAAAAAATGGATTTGAATGACTGATAGCCCTAACTGCTCGCGGGACCTGCGAGCCTATGCTAACGGCATTCCTCGTTCGATAATTTTGCGTTGCAGGTGTAATTATCACATCCATATGCGTATATATGTAAACCAAAAGATTTTTTATGAATAGTTGTCTAATAGAAAATAACTTAGTTTCTCTAAACAATAACTTAGAAGGAAATCGTTTATGTTTTTTAAACCCAGCTTTTATGATTGACTTTTGTACCACCTCTAAAGAATTTAAGATAGACATGTTGAAGGAAAATGCTCGCTTGACCCTCTCTTAGGGTGCTATATTTATCGGATTAACTATCTCCAGATCCGCCAAGAGAAATTCCAGCCCCTAGGCAATGGATTTGGACCCCACCCCAAAAAGGATCAAATAAAAGGTTGTTGATTTTGAGGTTGAAAAGTTTAACTGTTAAGAAATTGGTAAAAAGAAGCACTATGAGATTGAGAAACTTTTTATTTTATATTTTATTTACAAGCCTGGTACAAGATTTATTAAATTTGTATGATAAATAAATATTTTCACTACATGCAATATTGCAGCAGAAAGTTTTCCTATTCGAGGATAAACTTCCCGTTAATGGCCTAAGTACACTCTCTTAGATCAGAGTGCCAGGTCGCCACAGCATCAGCGAGGAGTTTTGAGAGCAACTTAAAGCAAGGCTGAACACATCATGTAGCCTATTACTCTCAGACTCATATAGATTCACCCTGACCCGGCGAGTGGGTACTTGAGTCATAATGTACTGGTAAAATATAAACTAATAGTAAAAAAATTGTTAGTTTATTTTTTCTGCAAGAATGTAAGATTGGTAAAAGATGACAATTGCTTTATACTTAGTGCTATCCCAACTATGACACATCTTGTAACACCATTATAACACATGAAACATAACCTAATAAATTTTTTACAGGAAGGAATGTCAAATGCCAAATTATTTATTAGTAAAATGGTAAAGAAAAGGCATAAGGTTAAGCTTATCCATTATTATGCCCACTATGATGCAGCGTTTAGTGAAATGACAAAAGATTTTAAAGCTCGTAATTTTAAAACACTTATCTGCTCCCCTCTAGGCTGCTGTAGGGACAAAGTGAACCTAGACCACTTTATAAATAACCTGCTACACTTTAAGAGGGTTACGGGTGCGGCTGTTACTGTTGTAACATGTAATGATTCGTATGGTGAAAACCTACGCAATAGACTAAATTACGATGCCTTTCTCAAATGTTTGCAGCAAAAAATGGCATATATGTTACATAAAGAAACTTGCAATGAGAAGCGCTCCGATCGAGATATGTCCGAGACAAGTTTTTCACCAACCAGTCAATTACATGATGACTCAAGCACCTCAAGAACATCTCCTGAGAGTGAAGCTGGCACCCCTCTGATGACCTGCTATTCCAGCACTGATGTGAATACCACCGTGAGCATGACACTTGATAGTCTACACTCCGCAGACCAGTTATTGGTGGCCACCAGTGGGACAGCCTGCAACTTCGAAGCTGCAACCAACCTGAACACCCCTGCCAGTACTATCTACAAGAACCTCGCACTTATTCACACTGACCTATCAGACACCAACATCCTGAGTCCTGTGAGGCAATTGTTCTCGGCTGAAACCAACAATGAAGTATGTTGTGAGAGTGATGGAAGTGAAATGGGCAATAAGGTGTCATGTGCATCGTTGGAAAGTGATTTGAGTTCTCACAATGTAAATACCTCTACTTCTGTAAGTCCATTAAACTTAAATATTATTAGAGACACAAATGTTTTAAATGTTAATGTTAATGATTATAACGAGGAAAATAATTATGGAGGAAATTTTTTGTTAGTAGAAGATCACAAAATAACTTAATACCCCCGTCGCAGCAAACCTGCGTACTCAGCGAATTTCCAATTACAAAAAACCAGTAATTAATCCATTATTACGAAAAAAAGAAAATAAACAAGTGATATATTTAAATATTAAAATAATATATTAGACCAATATATTATTTTACCCCCCAAAAATAATATATAAGACCAATGGACTTAGAGAAACGATTTAAGGTACCAAATTGTTTGTTTTTTCAAGCTAAATCCAATGGTGCAAACAATAATTAGATAAATATATTTTTTCAATTTGAAAAACTCAAAAAACCCATTTTTGGGGGGTAAAATGGGGCCTTTACCCCACTTTGGATATGTCGATCTGGCTGGTTTACGAACTCGTCCAAGAGAATCTAGTTTTACATGTCTGTACCAAATTTTGTTACGATCGGAGGATATTTACGAGAGTTATCGTGCTAACAAAACTCAAAAAATGAAAATTCTATTTCCCATATAAGTTTGTCAAAAATTGTGGATACAAAACCTTTAAAAATGGTCTATTTTGCTTACACCTACTCTAATATGGCTTATGGTATAGAGATTTGGGGAAATTGTACAACAAGTAAAAGAATATTTCTTATCCAAAAACGAATTATAAGAGTAATTGCACAAGTCAGTCCAAGAACTTCTTGTCAAAGTTTGTTCAAACAATTAAATATTCTACCATTACCCTGCATGTATATATTTCATTTATTATTATTTGTAAAGAAGCATATTACTCAGTTTGAAGCATTCAAAACCAACAGCAGATATCATTTTAGACCAAGCAGTTTTGTATTACAATACCCTATACATAGAACTACAGCATATGAAAAAAGTACATTTTATATGGGTCTCCGGTTTTATAATAAATTACCTTCTTTAATTAAAAATGAAATTTCTAGTAAAAAATATCGCTTGAACCTGTTTTCCTTCTTAATTGAGAAATGTTTTTACAGTACTGAGGAATTTTTAGCCATTTCAATTGCAGAATCCTAAATTTATAATTGAAGATATTCTTTTTTATTGTATTTTGCTAAATTGTTTTAGTTATAATTAACATTGTAGTTTTAGTTTATATGACAATTCACCTGCCTACGAGCAAACGTACTCATTAAGGCGTAGTGTGATGTAAGAAAATAAATAAATAAATAAATAAATAAATATAAGCCCATATTAAATTTTGAAAGAAATCGTGATTTTTGCAGGTAAAAATGCGTTTTCACAAAAAACTCACTTCATATCCAGAAAGTACACATAAAAATCTGTCAATTAATATAAATATTAATATGATTGCTGAGGTCACCCTGAACGGATATTTTTTGTCCATTCTGTTCTGTTAAAACGACGGTAATAGCTTTATTTCTAAGGAAATTCGCTAATAACTTAGAGACCAATGGACCTAGAGAAATGATTGAAGCTACCAAATTGTTTGTTTTTTCGAGCTGAATCCAAAGGTGAAAGCTATAATTTGATAACTTTGATTTTTCAGTTTGAAAATCTCAAAAAACCCATTTTTTGGTTGGCAAAAAGGGGCCTTCCAGAGGTATTTTCGCTTATATCTCGGAGACCAATGGACTTAGAGAAACGATTTAAGGTACCAAATTGTTTTTTTTTCAAGCTAAATCCAATGGTGCAAACAATAATTAGATAAATATAATTTTTCAATTTGAAAAACTCAAAAAACCCATTTTTGGGGGGTAAAATGGGGCCTTTACCCCACTTTGGATATGTCGATCTGGCTGGTTTACGAACTCGTCCAAGAGAATCTAGTTTTACATGTCTGTACCAAATTTTGTTACGATCGGAGGATATTTACGAGAGTTATCGTGCTAACAAAACTCAAAAAATGAAAATTCTATTTCCCATATAAGCCCATGTTAAATTTTGAAAGAAATCGTGATTTTTGCAGGTAAAAATGCGTTTTCACAAAAAACTCACTTCATATCCAGAAAGTACACATAAAAATCTGTCAATTAATATAAATATTAATATGATTGCTGAGGTCACCCTGAACGGATATTTTTTGTCCATTCTGTTCTGTTAAAACGACGGTAATAGCTTTATTTCTAAGGAAATTCGCTAATAACTTGGAGACCAATGGACCTAGAGAAATGATTGAAGCTACCAAATTGTTTGTTTTTTCGAGCTGAATCCAAAGGTGAAAGCTATAATTTGATAACTTTGATTTTTCAGTTTGAAAATCTCAAAAAACCCATTTTTTGGTTGGCAAAAAGGGGCCTTCCAGAGGTATTTTCGCTTATATCTCGGAGACCAATGGACTTAGAGAAACGATTTAAGGTACCAAATTGTTTGTTTTTTCAAGCTAAATCCAATGGTGCAAACAATAATTGGATAAATATAATTTTTCAATTTGAAAAACTCAAAAAACCCATTTTTGGGGGGTAAAATGGGGCCTTTACCCCACTTTGGATATGTCGATCTGGCTGGTTTACAAACTCGTCCAAGAGAATCTAGTTTTACATGTCTGTACCAAATTTTGTTACGATCGGAGGATATTTACGAGAGTTATCGTGCTAACAAAACTCAAAAAATGAAAATTCTATTTCCCATATAAGCCCATGTTAAATTTTGAAAGAAATCGTGATTTTTGCAGGTAAAAATGCGTTTTCACAAAAAACTCACTTCATATCCAGAAAGTACACATAAAAATCTGTCAATTAATATAAATATTAATATGATTGCTGAGGTCACCCTGAACGGATATTTTTTGTCCATTCTGTTCTGTTAAAACGACGGTAATAGCTTTATTTCTAAGGAAATTCGCTAATAACTTGGAGACCAATGGACCTAGAGAAATGATTGAAGCTACCAAATTGTTTGTTTTTTCGAGCTGAATCCAAAGGTGAAAGCTATAATTTGATAACTTTGATTTTTCAGTTTGAAAATCTCAAAAAACACATTTTTTGGTTGGCAAAAAGGGGCCTTCCAGAGGTATTTTCGCTTATATCTCGGAGACCAATGGACTTAGAGAAACGATTTAAGGTACCAAATTGTTTGTTTTTTCAAGCTAAATCCAATGGTGCAAACAATAATTGGATAAATATAATTTTTCAATTTGAAAAACTCAAAAAACCCATTTTTGGGGGGTAAAATGGGGCCTTTACCCCACTTTGGATATGTCGATCTGGCTGGTTTACAAACTCGTCCAAGAGAATCTAGTTTTACATGTCTGTACCAAATTTTGTTACGATCGGAGGATATTTACGAGAGTTATCGTGCTAACAAAACTCAAAAAATGAAAATTCTATTTCCCATATAAGCCCATGTTAAATTTTGAAAGAAATCGTGATTTTTGCAGGTAAAAATGCGTTTTCACAAAAAACTCACTTCATATCCAGAAAGTACACATAAAAATCTGTCAATTAATATAAATATTAATATGATTGCTGAGGTCACCCTGAACGGATATTTTTTGTCCATTCTGTTCTGTTAAAACGACGGTAATAGCTTTATTTCTAAGGAAATTCGCTAAAAGCTAGTTCTAGGCATGTTACAAAAAGCAAAAATAGTTTAACTAAAACTTGTAGGCCTAACATACAATTTAATAGAGCAAATTCAAAAAGTAGACATAAAGAATTAAATGACAAAAATAGTGTAATAAGGCTTTTCCACCAAAATGTACAATATTTGTCAACTAGATTAGACCTTCTAGATATTTTTCTCTTTGAACTGAAGCCAGATATTGTCGCAATAACTGAACACAAAATGACTGATGACTAACTAGGATTATTAATTGTAGAAAATTATAAAATAGCCTCATTTTTCTCTAGACAATTAGGACAGGGTGGGGGTACTTTAATTTTAGCTCAAAGTAATGTTTGTTTTAAACCGGTGATAATCCCCTCCATTCAAGTACTTTTAACAGAAAAAATTTTTGAATTTTGTTGTGTAGAAATAATAGACTGCAATTTTACATTCTGATTTGGTTGTATTTACCGATCACCCATTAAGGAAAATTTAGAAGAGTTTTTTATTAACCTAGAAATATTATTGGACTTACTCTGTAAAAGGTATGAAAATATAGTTATTGGAGGTGACTTTAATATAAATGTGTTAAAAAAAGATGAATGTTATAGCAAATTTTTAACGATATTGACCACTTTTGGCATGAAATATTTAGTTAATTTCCCTACTCGAGTTGCTGAAAATTCTAAAAGTGCAATTGATAATTTTATCACAAACATGGAGCCCAAAGATTTAAAAATTACAGGTGTAATAACACATATTTCCGACCACGACGGCCAAATACTAGAAATCATGAATAAAACTGATAAAAAGAGAAGTTCAGTTAGAAAACTTATAAGAAAATATAGTGATAACAATACTACAACATTCTGTTCTAATTTAGAAGTAGAGTCTTGGATGGAAGTTTATAATCAGTCAACTATTGATACAAAGTATGAGTCTTTTCTGTCTACTTTTAAGTATTATTTTGAAATTAATTTTCCAAAAGTCTATGTGACCGAAAAACTTTTCAAACCAAAAAATTGGGATTTAAAAGCCAAAAAGAATTTTTTAATTAATTTAGAATCTCAGTTCAGAAAATCAAAAGATGTTAATTTAAAACATATTATTAAAACAAAGAAAAAAGAACTGAAGCAAAACATAACTGCTAATAAAAAGAAGTTTTTTGAGAACAAACTTTCAAACTCAAACAATAAAACTAAAACTACTTGGAATTTGCTTAATTCAGAGTTTGGTAAGCAGTCAAATTGTAACAGCAGGAATATGAGACTGATTCATGAGGGTAGCTTAATAGATGATCCTGTGATTATAAGTAATACTTTCAATAGTTTTTTTGTAAATGCTGTTGAGGAGTTAGTTGTACCCAATATTACATCCCAATCACTTAACTACAGTTCGACAAATGACACCTCAGTAAATCACATTTTTAAGTTTTCGGTTGTGAGTGAAAATGATATCAATAAAATTGTGTTATCTTTAGATAATAAATACTCAACAGGAGCGGACGACATACCAATTACTGTCATCAAGTCGGCCCTAAACTTTATAATAGGCCCATTAACTCATATTGTAAATTACTCACTGATGTCAGGAACATTTCCAAATCAACTCAAAATTGCTAAAGTAATTCCTATATTTAAAAAAAGGCAGTTTAGAAGATGTTACCTGTTTTAGACCAGTATCTCTACTTTCAGCATTTTCAAAAATTTTAGAAAAGGTAGTATATAATCAGTTTTATAATTATCTAGAGTCTAATAAATTGTTTGACGATCAACAACATGGTTTTCGATCAAATAAATCTACTATCTCAGCCGGTATAGAATTCATCGAATCAGTTATAAATTCCATAGACAAAGGAGACAAAGTTATTGGCATATTTCTAGATCTATCTAGAGCCTTTGACAGTGTTGAACATAATAAATTAATTGATTCACTTTTTTCTTTAGGAATAAAAAATACGGAATTGGCATGGTTCAAATCATATCTTAAGGACAGAAAACAGTTTGTTGAAATTGATCAATTCATTGAACACAAAAATATTACCTATAAAGAAACTTTTAAATCACAGATACTGTCAATGAAATACGGAGTCCCACAGGGATCAATCCTGGGTCCCCTACTGTTCCTCTGCTATTTAAAGGGTCTACCCGGATTAGTTGCAGGTATAAATAAGAACATATGTCTTTATGCTGATGACACAAACTTAAACATCACTGGAAATTCTGAGGATAGTGTCGAGGTAACATCTTTTATTGCTTTATCCCTGATTACAGTGGCGGCTCGTGAGTTTATGTACTGGGGGTTCAGAGCTAATAACATATACATGATACCAATGTATTATATTAAAGTTATTGTCTTAAGCCAATCAGTATTTAAAAACGTTAAATGCTTACAAGATCGTAGTTTTCTGCAAATTCTTGACATACCTGCTTTTATACACGAGTGTAATGCTTATAGTCTATAGGATTAAGGCACTATACCTTTGATGATAAATTGTATTATGCTACTATGTACATTAAAATGTTAAATCCAAAATTAATTAAATCAATAGCGTTATTACCGTTGCTCAATAGCTTAATTACTGTTCTTACAGAAAGCTATGGTGCGGCCGCTACGCCGATTGTTTTCTTTCAATAATCAGAGCTAAAAATAAAACGCATAATCGCATAACTGAAATAAACGTATTTATAACTAAAAACAACATAGAAATCATACAATATTTAAATAAATAAACTTAAACATCGCCCAAACCATTAAAACAACATTATCAAGCTTTACAGCGCGCGTGCTGCTGAAACAGAAGTGGTTAGAAAAGAAACTACTCTTTCGGAAGAGGTCGGCCAATTTCGTCAGCGCTCGGCTCGCCGCTAGCATAGAGCATTAGCGGTCGGTCCATTGCTTTCAAGCAAGCCCCCCTCCGCTCCCCCCACACCCCTCGCCCAGCCAGCTGGGCCGAGCTGGGTTCATTCGGCGAACTGAACCTCGCTCTGCCGGCGCGGCGTTGCGTGAGAGCTTCGCCCGGACGCAAAAATAGTTTTTTTGCCATGTTGTTTATGAAAGTAAGTTTAACATTGGGGTTTTCTGCTATTTACTTAGAAAATGTATTGTTTTTGATTATTTTAGGGGGTTCACTGAACCATTGAACCTACACACGAGCCGCCACTGCCTGATTAAAGAATACTTAGACAGTAAAAACCTGCTTTTGAATTCAAATAAATCCAACTTTGTTGCTTTTTCCACAAAACAAATAAAAAATAAACTAAGTCCGACGATATTTGTTGAGAATGATTTAATTGATCAAGTTCAGGAGACAAAATTTTTGGGATTAATTATTGATGAAAATTTAGCCTGGGATAGACATGTGGATCATGTACTAAAGAAAACTTCTAGTGGCATTTTTGCCCTAAGAAAAATGAAAAAAACTTGTAATTTAGATACCTTAAAAACTATTTACTTTGCGCTAGTTCATTCGCACATAGCTTATGGTATAAGTATACATGGGAACACAACTAAGAAAAACTTGGATAGAATTTTTATACATCAAAAAAGAGCACTTAGAATAATATTAAATTTAAAACAAACTGACTCTGTCAAAAAATATTTTTCAGAACTAAACATATTAACAGTTTTTAGCTTGGTAATTTATGAAACCATTAAATATACATTTTTAAATAACAAAATTGTCATTGGAAATTCTACTCACTCTTATAACACCCGATCACACCGCTTTGTTGAAAAGCACAACCTTGAATTTTTTAATAAAAAAAACACTTTTGCAGGAAACAAATTTTTTGACTGTTTACCAAGACAAATCAAATCAGAAAAGAATTGCAAAAAATTTCTCAAATTGTTAAAGGAATTTTTGATGAAATCATCTTTATATTCATTGGAAGAATTTAATCATAATTAGGATTTTTTTAAATAATTAATTTATATTTACATTAAAGCGACAAATATTGTTTTTACAATGTTATTATAGGAATTTTTTTGACTCTATTCCTTGTATGTGAACTGATGTACATTTTTATTTGGAATAAAGAAGTTTTGAATTGAATTGAATTAGTCTTGGTTTTTTAGTCAAGTTTTTATAATTTCTATTAATTGCTTCAAATTAAGGATTACTTCATATAAATAATAACAATCTAAACAAAAAATCCAGCAAATTACTTGAATGCTACAAAGCGGCCCATTCTGATCACTCAGAGGTATTGATTTAGTGCTTCCAGGTGAATTACTATACAACTGCTTCACTGTATTTTCAGCGTTATCGACAAATTCCGATAACTCTGCCAACACCTTTGCTTTGTCCATATTGGTGGGGGAATATAAATAAAGTGTTTCACTGAAATTTGAAACTTCAAACCATGATCAAATCTTGAGTTTTTTGGTTGTTTATGAAACTCTATTTTCCACTCTTATATCTCGGCAACCAAATGACTTCAAACAATGATTTTAAGTACTAAATTTTTTTGTGGAGCTGAACTGAACAATGCAAATCAGTTTTATGAGAAGAAAATTATGTAAAAAATTAATAATATTAATTTACGTTTTAGCTGTTATTTATTGCTTAAACTTTGTTACAATATAAAGATATTAAATCCCAATTTAAAAATATTTAAGGCAAATTAGAATAACAATCAAACCTTTTGTTTAAGGTTTATCTTAATTTTATGCACTCCATCATTTTAAAAATAATGTAATTTTTCCCATCAGGAATGCCGAGTTATTCAGACTGCTGAATTACCAAGGGCCGACTTTGAGGGACTCTACTGTATTTTTATTAACCTTAACAGAAGAAGAAAATTACAATATTTCAAATACCAAAGACCAAACCAATTATACCTTACTCTAAGGTAAAATAATTAAGTTATCAATGCAACCCCTGGTTACGACGGTTTTTCATTTCTAAACACACTTTAAAAACACCGTTGATTTACTGGGCCTAACATTGCTTTTGGGTTAGAAGTATGGGAAGTACAGAATTGTGCAGAATGAAAGATGAGAAATAAGGTTTCAGAGTATAATAAGGAGGGATACAGTTGGAAATGAATAAATCAGAAGACAGGAAACTGAAGGAGGATCTTGAGAGGTAAGAAGAGGAGTGAAATAGCAAGCCTAATAGTTACATGTTGGTTTAACATGTGAGAGGAATGTGAGATTACCAATTGAATGCCGGTAGGGAATAAAAAGGGGAAGCAAAACACCTATCCGTTGCCATTACATCAACACAAGTAATAAATCGGCCAACGGAAATCATAACAGCTGCAGAAACAGGAAGACAACTCAGCCAATAGCGAGCCCATTCCCCACATACCTAACACCGGCATTCAAGTTATAGTGGGACAGTACTCAGGGTGTCTACCACATCAAATGCAGTAAAAAGGACTTTAGGTGGACCTTTGGAGGGTTCTACAGAATTTTAGAGGAAATGGCGACATTTCTTGGCGTTATTAATGAAAAATATCATTGTAAATCAATAAAAACAATAATCTAGAGCAGTTAAGTCATTATTTGATTTAAAAATGGATATCTCTCTTAAAGATTTCTCAAAAACAACACGTAATGGCACCAAAATTCGTGATTCACAGCCGTACATTTGTAACATTTAATGGTTTGTGTGGTAATTTGTATGCACAGTTTTATGGTTTTTGTTATTCTGAAGGAGAATGTTTTGGATTAGAGATTATTTTAATTTGTAGAACACAAATTATGTGATTTAGTTTTTTTGATGTTTTACTTGTTTATATGGTTTCATAGTTTTATGACGCTATCAATTGTAATTGTTTATTGCTAAATGACAATAAATAAAAATAATAATTATTATTAACATACCAAAAGTCAAACAAAAATATTTCTTAAAATCACAATCTATATAATTAATACGCCAACACGAAATTTGTCTTATGAACTCCTCCGTCATTTCTAAACCGATTTTGATCATTGACGGCTCATTGGAAAGAGCGTTTCGCGTAGATTTGCAAACTGGCCTTACATTTTTGAAAAAGTCCCTTGGGCTTTTAAAGTTCCCATGTTATCCTTATGAAGAACATAATTGTTTACATTTTGATCAGCTGGATAATTTAATTGCTGTTATTTTTTAATTTGTGTAAACATAACCCTCAAGACGGATCGTGTTAGCATGATTGTGTTTTAAATTTGTCGCCATTTGAATTATCGCTCTGCTAGAGTAGCGCATGATTCCGTGCGCTCGGATCCACTAGTTTTCATTATACTGGAAAACCTGGAGGACCTTCAGGTCACCAGGAGGACTTTAGGAGGACATGGAGGATTTGGAGCATCGTTAGACACCCTGCATTCACCCGGTCACTCACCCCGGCAGTAGTGGTAGTCTTCTTCTCTCCCTCCGTCTCCAGAGTCTCGCCGGCGTGCTCCTGCAGCCAAGTGTCCTCAGACCACACGGGACGTGACGAGCCCTCCTTGATCCGCTGCGGCTTGGCCAGGTTTACTCGGATCGTGCGGCCGTAAAGCTCGCTGTCGTTCTGTGACAACACACCGTGAGTTTTAACTTTTAACAGTTAGTTTTTTACTGTTTACAGTATACAAGAAGATAAATAATTGCAGTATTTCAAAAACAAAAGACGGTATTACTATTATACTTTTATTCTAAGACAAAATAAGTAAATAAATGAAATACCCTAGTTACTACAGTTCTCCTATTTCAAAAACGTTTTTAAATCCACTATTGACTTCAGCCTATGAAGCAGAAGTATATTTTGTCGGCAAAAGTATGGAATTGAGTTACTGCGGCCAAGTGTCCTCAGACCACACAGATGCGATGAGATTTTTTAAATGTATAATTATCATTACATATCGTAACATGCTTTTAAATTTTTATGCAAATATCTTGCTACGCACTGTTAACATATGATGTAGGCATATAGATCTTATGTTCATAGGCTGTATGGTATTTAGGCTAATACTTCAATGATAATTTTGAATGCTATTTCTGGATATGTTTGACAATACAGCGATTTTTTTGGCATAGGCCAATTATATGTATGTGTATGTGTCCGTGTCCGTGTGTCCGTGCGTCCGTGCGTGCGTGTGTGTGTGCGTCCGTGCGTGTGTGTGTGTGTGTGTGTGTGTGTGTGTGTGTGTGTGTGTGTTTGTTTGTTTTCATTATAGGCCTACTATAAATTGCAAAATGACTGGATCACTTATCTCTTCTCTCTACAGTCTAAGCAAAAATGAAGCAACACCATTAACTTATAAGGTGGGTAGGTAGTCCCAAATAACACACATATAGGCTAGTATTACATTACATTGCTTGAAATGGCGACCTACCCAAGTAAGTATTTTAAGCCAAGTATGAATGACAGATGAGTGAATAAAGAGATTTTCAATCACTCCTATTGACCATGGAGCCGTTTTCAACCAAACAATTACCAGGCAAATAAATTGACATAGCCTAATTATTTATATTTTTGACAAAGACATTGTTTAAAGTTAAAAATATTATATATAAGAAGTTACCATATTATCTATGGCCGCAGCGGCATCTTCGGCAGACTCAAATTCAATGAAGGCAAACCCTCTGTGTTTCTCCGTTTCATAGTCGAGAGGTATCTGCACATCCACTACATCTCCGAAAGGAATGAAAGCTGCGTGGAGCACTTTCTCATCAACTTCTTCTGCAAGACCACCTGTGACAAACACTTGTTGAAGAAGCTCTAAGAACTAAAAGGTCCACCCCTTTAGAGTATATTGATAACCCTATCAACATCTTGGCAACCCTAGGAATCAAAACATTCAATAACTTAAAATATCAAGCTTTTTTAGGGCCTACTTAAAAATCAAAAATAAAAATAGCTAGATTTAAAAATAAAAGTAAAACTTAACTTATTCTTATATAATTTGTTTACTATATTTTTGAAAGGGCATAACTTATATTTTGAGATTGCACAATAAATAATGATTTTGAATTTTGAGAAAAAAGTCGACGTTAATCTTTGCTATTTTAGGTGGATCACTAGAAAATTGTGCAATCAATTAAGTTTCACAACAAAAAATTATCTATTTACAATCAACAAAATAAGTACACCTAACTAAATTGGGTGCCTAATATTTTACGTTTGTAAACAGATAGCCGAGAGCATTATGCAAGGACATGAACTTTATCCGTACAGTAATGTAATATTGATAAATTTTCTTTGTTACATCACCTTCATAAGATTTTGTATTGTGACTCTGCAACAACAAAAACAGGCTTACTTAAGTATATTACTTAAAACTTTCTCTGTATTCTTTAGTGTGAGAAAAAGTTTATGGATTTTTCAAAAGCTGAGCTGATACAGCAAATGGACTTTAAACTCTGTCAACCCTCGGCAGACATACTGAAGTATGACAGCTTCGCTTCGGGTTGCCATACCCCAGTTGGTGGCATTCATAGCGGGAGTATCACAAACCGGTAAATGTTCCATATACGGTAACCTCACGGATTTTGATGAAAACTATCTTTATACGCTATTTTATAACAGAATCAACACGAATTTTGCTGCGGAAAACCCTTTAAGTACCTCAAAACAAGAAGGAAAAACCTTTTTATAGGGAAATTCGTTTGATTTTTCCCCACCCAGTACCCCAAAGTCCCACTGGGTCCCCAAGATAGACTGGATGGTAACAGAAAACAAAATCGATGTGGTAGAAAATATTTCCCTTTTGGGAAAATTTTTGTTTAAAAATATTTTATCCTTGTTGGAAAATTTTCCATTGAAAAAATTATTTCGAGCTTTTAAAAATTCCCATTTTCAGAATTATTTTTTTACAGAGATATTTTTAAATAGTTCCCCAACCATTCCCCTGGAATCCCACCTGGTCCCCTAGATAGTCAAGATTTTGATGTGTATGTAAATTGGGAAAATTTCTCACAATGGGAAATTTTACTTTTTAATAAAGACATTTCTTAATAGCTCCCCACCCAATACCCCGGAATCCCACTCGATCCCCTAGATAGGGTAAAAACATAGTGGAGCGGCGAGGCTAGAGTGTAGCTGAGAGCGTAGCTGAGCGGGTTGAAAACAATACATGTAGTTAAGCGCGCTAAAACATAGTGGAGCGGGGATGGACGCTGGTTCCCGCGTCGATCCGCTAGCCTCTCCGCTCGTTAATTCTACCCCGATTTCTTTACGTCGAGGGTTAGGTCGAGCCTAGCTGGTTGAACCAATATGAAGTGTGTTTACTATGCAACACCGAACGTTTTATTTTATCAACGTTATGGAAATTAGCCTAAATGACCTTAAACTGGTCTGTACGAACTTCGAGTTGATTATAAAAGTTAATCTTAGAAAAAGGAGCTATTTCATTTTAATCAGTAAAAAAAGCTTAAAAGTTCGGCTCATTATGAAAGGTAAAAACGGAAAACTATACAGTGGAATTACACTGAGGATAATGCAAAGGTGTCAGTGACAAAGAAGATTTCAAGTGTCGTCAGTGTAGTGTAGATGTTATTCACTAATATTAAGAAATTACATAGTAAATATACCATTTTACTGTATAAAATTATTCAAATGAGGGTCAAACGTGTTTTAGCTAATTTTTCCGGCGCTCATAAAGCTTTTCAAAGGTATTATAGGGGGAAACACCATATCTGGATATTTTCAATTAGATGTGGGAACAGGTAGTGTGGTATTCTCTAAAGTATATCCCCTCCGTCTTCACCGAGTGCACTGCAAAATCATTTCTCACACTGCCCATGGCAATCATTTTAAGCGCAATGCTCTCATACAAAAGGTTACATTAACATAAGGACTCATACAACACTGTCGGACGACATTTTGTAGTCTATAAAAGACAGAACTAATTATAATTACTAAGCATACTGATACAATTACTGATATTAAGCACACATGATATAATTATCATGTATACTGAAGCTAATGGCTCACCACGCTACGCTCGCTGCTCTACTATGTGCATGTGAAGCTCCGCTACCATCGGGGTTTAAAAAGCTCTCAGCTACGCTCACCGCTTCCCTCTAGCCTCGCCGCTCCACTATGTTTTCACCCATAGTCAAGGTTTTTATGTATAAGTTATTTCATTGTTTATTATTTTACGCTTTTAAAGGATATCTCCATATTCGTGTTCTGGACAAAAATCCGCACAATTTGAGTAGGTACCCACAATGTAATGTTTGAATAAAAACGTTTATCCCCCATTTTCCCAGTTTTTCCCGATTTTCCCACTTTTCCCGGCGTTTTCGTGGCAAAATTCATATTGATTACATAATAAAATAGTGAAAGAAACACATTAAGACAGTTTTCATCAAAATCCATAAGGCTACCGTATACGGAACATTTACCATATGTGGGTCATTCCATGTCAATTCAACCAGGTCATTTCACCAAACACCTCAGATTTTTATGAAACTTGGTACATTTGTTCTATATATAGAGATTAATAACACCACCAAATTTTAAATTTTTATCTCACATACTTTTTGAGTTATGGCACTTTAAAGTTTGGTCGTTTCTCAATTTCCGAGTCTTGGATAGTGCCCAGTAAAACGTGTATTAGGATAGAAAAAAAATTCTCATTCACTTATTTGACACCCAATCTTGATGAAGTTTTTAAGATAGGTCCTTATAAGGATAAGGAAGTTAAAAAAATATATAACATAACCCTAAGGTAAGCATAAAATATTATAAAAAAAATATTTTTGAACTTTTTACAATTCAAAAAAAGGCGAACATGGCTCAGCGTAAAATTAAATATCTCAAAAAGGGAATGAGATAATCAAGAATTTTCCCCCCCTAAATTATCTATATGAAATGGGCTTTAATTTAATAAAATAAAAGTTTTGTGTATTTTCTTCCTTCTATTTATTGATACCATTGAAAGTGACATTATATTACTTACGAGCAATGTGAAGTTCGCCTGGTTTCAATAAATGGGTATAGCTTGTTAAACAAGGATAAATTACATTTTTATGTTTGGAAATCATAGTTCACCCTTTCACTGTACTTATTTTTAGGCTTTGAAAGTTAATGAACCATTAGCTTTTCAATTAATTTTATGCACTCCGGTGAGAATTGATATGTTCTTCCAGTCGAGGTGTGTGGAGGCTCAACCACTGCAAGGATGTGTGGAATCGGCACATCACATATATCATCTCGTTTTGGCCAGTAAAATGAGGGGGATGGTCCTGCTGGATGAAGAAATTTAACTGTAACGTCTCCATCTTCCTTGGCAACATTTGTTATTATCCCAAAGAACCAAAGATTGTCGTATTTACAAGCAATGTAGCGTGAGGGGTACAAATCTTCTTCTCTTACATTTAAGGCCAACCCTCTCCTTAAATTGTACGTTAGGCTAGGATGTTCATCAGTACTAATTCGCCTTGCTTCTAATGTTCCTGAAGAGTCCAAGGGTCTAAAGTTGTGAAAACTTCTGGTACCTGGAAGAGTATTAAGGTTTTCAAAACGTGTTTCAAGCTGTCGGCGAACATCATCTGCTGATTCTTTTGAAATGAAATGGAAATTTATTTTGGATATGTTTGATTTACAAAACTCGTAAAAGATAGCTGCTGTTAGTATTTGATCTTGAAGAGGCCTTTGAAGACTTGCTTTTCTCGCCAACCTTTTAACAGTTCCCCCAGTACCGTCACATTCAGTTTTGCCGTGGCTTGTAGCAAAGAAAGACCATTGGCCTTTAATTTTGAAGTCTTTTTCATGAAGTGAAAGGTTCATGAAGTTGTATTTGTTCTTGTTCTGTCCGGCGCAACCGTCACTGTTATAGTGAACATCCGTGACATTGGGATAATTTTCCTGGACATACTCTAACAGGGTTTCTTGTATTTTATAAACCATACAAACATCATGATTTAAGTCATCGGAGATTACACAATGTGATGAGACTATTTTTTCCTCGTCAACACACATGTTAATAATTACTGGATGAACAGTACAGGAGTCTGAGGTCCAATGATAACCCTGCACCTCATCTTGAATCTCAAATGAGAAATTCTCACTAAAGTCCATTGATATAATGGCTTCGTTTGGCGCACAGTTATCCTTTAAGCTTTTAAAATAGCTGGACTGGCTTTTTGCAATATAAGAATGAGGGATCAGTTTTTCTATTTTTGTTGCCAACTCGTCAACAAATTCATCAATAGTTGAAGTTTGTGTTATCATCTGTGTCCTGTCTGTAGCTACCCACTGTTTGAATTCTATTCTATCATCTTCTTCATAGTTTTCAAACTTTGCTTGTAAGAATGTTGTCAGATTGTCTTTTGAGGGACATGTTTCACATCGCCTAAACATGCAGTTTTGAGTTGGATTTTCACTTAAAAGAAGATTTTGTAGATCTTTGTGACTCTCTTCCAGTTGTGCTGCATGTATTAGGAGCAACACATTTTGATGAATAGTACACACACAAACAGAGTGTGTTCCACTAGCACCAGCCAGAACACACCATTTGGGACGAAGAGTACAAAACTTGGAGAACCCTATTTTTATGTCAGGATGTTCCCTTTTGAAGTTTGCAAATATTTCATTGAGGTTACTTAAAATTAATCTTTTCTTCTCATATTTTTTCTTTCCCAGGCTTACTACATCTTTCATATCTGGCAAAACTCTTGACTGCTCGTCGCTTTGATAAAAATTTGTGACCAACTCCACAACTTCAGGACTGAGTTTCTTTCCTCTTCTTGGTTCAGGTTCAGCCAAAAGTCCTTTTTCTTTGTACAATTTTTGTGCCTGTCTAGCAGAATAATCAGACACTTCAAAGGTATCTTTGATTTTTGTTCTCGACCAATTCAGTGATGCTGGAATCGTTAATAGTTGTATTTTCTTTTTTAATGAAAGTTTATTTACTTCACTTTTTATATTCTCAACAAGCAGGTCCATTTCATCTGCTTTTTGTTCAGCTGTTTTTTGCAATTTAAGTATTTTTGGTGGCAACTGAACATCTAAAACTGTTTCAATTTTCTTTTTTACATTTTGATGCAGTTTTTCTAATTTATTTTGTGCATAACCAATTTTGGAGTTTTCATTCAACGCATGTAATTTAAGAGGTGAACAACCAATATCCGTTAAAGAGGAATTTAGAGAATCAATAGCCTCTTTTTTTTGTAACTGAGTTTCAGTTTCAGTTGGCAGTATTAAAAGATCATCATCATGTGATTCTTCTTCACAGTCATTTGGAGTAGAGAATATATTTTTAGAGCAATTGGTGCACAACTTTTCCCAAAAACCTTTACCTTTAAACCTTTTGTGATACAGGCCTGACTCTGCTGAATACTTACAACTCTTAAGCCATTTTTAATAGGTTTCTTATGTTTTTTAAAAGGATCACAACAGACTTTTTGGAGGAATTCGTACTTGGTCAAAAATAAACTCTTATGATGCAAACAAATGTTAATTATTTCCTTATCATCTAATTCACTTCTTATTTTAATCAAGTTAAGATTTTCTTCAGACAAATCACTAACATTTTCTAGCCCTTTTTTTGTAACATAAGTTAATTTGTGGCATTCTGTCAGTTTTAATAGCCCTATACTACACTTATTGTCCATTTCTAATTGATTTAAAAGCAGGTTAAATTTCTCTTCTTTACAAATGCATCATAAAACAACGAAAATTTCAAAAATTAAGTTCAAAAATTTGATCTATACAAGTATATGGAATATCATTAATTTTTGTATTAGTATTAAATTAGGTTTGTTAAAGATTGGCACCTTAGTTAAAACTCAATTCAACACTCAGACACACACACTAACACAATATCATAAATCCAAAGAAAGGTAAACACCACTTTATAACCACCACAGCTTATAACACTGTTACCTCTTGGGACACTAGTAACAGACTGGCTCATAACTGTCAGATACACTGCCTAGAAAAGCAGCCTGACATGACATGAAAACCTCGTGTTGCAACTTGCCCAGATTAGGAGGTAGAATATCTGCCTGTTTATTTCTGTAGTCTAATCTATTTAAACATGAATGTTGACTGGACAATTCTAATATACTGTACAACTATTTTACCATATGATAATATTTCACATGTGTTAATTTTAATTCAATATTGAAAACAGAAACTTTCAGAGTTTCTTTCATAAATGATCAAAAACGCATTTCATTTTTATTCTTTCTAAAATAATTATATTTATTCTTAACTATACATTCCTTCACGAAACATAAATGGTCCTAACGATCCGCATTTAGTTTACCAACGATATGGAAACTACAATATTATTTATATTTCAAAAAATAAACTATAATCATTAAGTTCGACATAATACAGTCCACTCAGAAAAAGAAATGGCACCTACGCGGGGAGAATTCAAGATTGAAACATACAGAAGGTCAACAGATTTAATCAAAACAAGACTAAACAAAATAAAATCAGATGTAGAAGCTATACAATGTCAGGAAGAAGATCCAAGTCAACTCCAAAAGAAAAGATTGAAGACATACGTATCTGAGATTGAGAAGAAACGAGCGGACTTCGAGCAAATCTTCAACTGCGCAGTTTCTCATGAGGATCACAAATCGCTACCAAACGAAACGCTTGCTTCCGATCAAACAGAAGTTGAAGAACTTTATGTGGACATCGCAACAGTAATCGATTTTCTTCTCCAGCCTTCAGTTGAGCCCCAACCTAACGTAAGCGATAACTTGGAAGCTCCAGGTATGTCCTCCAATATTCAACACTCAGTAAGTTTGCCGAAATTTGAGTTAAACAAATTTTCTGGTGACTTATCAACCTGGATAACTTTCATTAACTTGTTTGACTCCTCAATACACTTCAACAACTCACTTTCAAACGTAATTAAATTTCAATATCTTTTAAGTGTGTTAAATGGCGAACCACTAAACTTGATTCACAATCTAAGTTTGTCTGATGACAACTACATTATTGCATACAATCTACTTCGGGATCGGTATCAAAATGACCGATTACTACAATTAATGCATCTTAATCGCATACTTGACCTCCCGGAAATATCCGTAAATCATGTTCCTGGAATCCGACAGTTTGTTAACACTTTCAGTGAAAACACCCAGGCATTGCAAGCAATTAAATGTGACATGCCAGATCCTAATCCGTTTTTGGTCGCAGTAATTTTGCGTAAAATGGATGCCGATCTTCGCAAACGGCTAGAGTCATTCCGGGACACATCACCAAATGGTAATCATTCCTTACCTACTATTAAAGAGATTTTCAATTTCCTTAATCGGGAATGCATTCATTATGAAGATGCTACTTTTTCTTTAACTGCTCGTATGGATGAGGCCCCACGCATCAACACCAAACCCAAAACCTCATCTCGAGAAGTAAATGTTTCAAAGAATAGTGTAACAAAAAGGTCTTTTCCTAAGGACGTTATGTCTTTTTCATGTGCTGGGTGCAAACAAACTAGTCATAAAACTTACTCTTGCCCCATATTTCTCGCAAAAAGTCCACAAGAACGCTTTCAAATAATAAAAACTCGCAATCATTGCATTTCATGCCTCGGAATGCATAATGTCAAATCATGCAAGTCTCAATCTACTTGTAAAGTGTGTCACAAACGACACAACACTCTTTTACATTTTAATTCACCTAATTTAGATGATACAATTCAACAATCATCTTACAAGGTTGAAAATAGCACTAATGGTTCTCCAATTATAGACCCAAACAGTGCTGATCCATCAATAACATTGAGTGCCCAAAATCAGCTAACACATCCTAACAAAGACACCACAGTCTTACTAGGTACATTATTGATTAAAATACGAGCTTTGAATGGTACAGCTCATACATTTAGGGCTTTGCTTGATTCAGGTAGCATGTGTTCATTAATTACAGAACATGCAGCCAACTTGCTAAATGCTCGTCGTCAATATTGTGACGTTCAAATCTCAGGTATCAATCAACAAAATACTCGAAATAAGGGTAAAATATACGCAACGCTAGAAACTCTGTCGGGTCAACAAATCATCACTGATCATTCTATGATTATATTGAATAAACTTACAACCGACCTTCCACGCATGCCTGTCTCTCCCGATATTGTTCAATTGGCACAACAGTACAATCTTGCTGATCCTACCTTTCATAAACCAAGTCGGGTAGACATTATATTAGGAGCTTCATTATTTCCTTATATTTTCACTGGAAAACAGATTTCCTTAGGCCCTGATAAGCCGCACATCTTTGACACTACTTTTGGTTATGTAGTCATGGGAATCACTCCATGCCTAACCTCGTCGTCTTTACCATCTACTTCTAATCATACTAGTACTCTAAATGCATGTCTTCATTCGTCAGATGTTGACATTCATAACTCCATTCAACGTTTCTGGACACAGGAAGAACTTCCTAAATGTTCGGTTCAATCCGAAGAGGATATTTACTGCGAAAATCATTTTGCAGAGACACATAGTCGTGACGATACAGGACGTTATACTGTCCGATTGCCATTCAAAAATCCGATTCACACATTGGGCACCTCTCGCAATGCCGCTGAATTACGATTACGGGCTATGGAACGAAAATTCGCAAGCAACAAACGGTTTTCTGTACTGTATCACGATTTCATGGATGATTACTTATCTCTCGGGCACATGTCAAAATACGAAGAATCCTTCTTACCTGAAGATCATTATTTTTTACCACATCACGGTGTTCTGAAAGAATCCAGCAGTACAACCAAACTGCGTACCGTATTTGATGCTAGTTCCAAAACCAGTTCCGGATTATCGTTAAATGACATACTTTTAACAGGGCAAAAGCTGCAAACTAACATAGCTGATATACTCATGCATTTTCGACGTCATAATGTAGTGTTTTGTTGTGATATCCGTCAAATGTATCGCCAAATTAACGTTCATCCTGATGACCGTAATTATCAATTAATTCTTTGGAGAGAAAATACTTATGACCCAATTAGTATTTATAGGCTCAACACCGTAACTTACGGAATGAATAGTTCTCCTTTCTTAGCCATTCGCACACTACTCCAACTGGCCAATGATGATGGTCATGATTTTCCAAAAGCAGCCCATGCCATTCGTTATCACACATATGTTGATGACATCATCACAGGAGCTGACACAGTGGAAGACGCTATTGATTTGCAAAATCAACTTACTTCTTTACTAAAACGTGGTTGTTTCGAGTTACGTAAATGGGTTTCTAATTCACCTCAACTTCTAAATAATGTTCCACATTCCCATCTAGAGACTCCTACATTTCTATCTAACTCTCCAGATCCACAGTTTTCAGTTTTGGGTCTAAGATGGTCACCGACTACAGACGCATTTTCGTACGCTTTTTAATTGCCTGAAAAACCTGTAATTCATACCAAACGGACAGTTATAAGTACCATTGCAAAAATTTATGATCCTTGTGGTTTCCTGAGTCCTTTTATTATGCTTGCTAAATCTTTCATGCAACTAATCTGGACGAAAGGTTTATCATGGGATGCTCCTCTACCAAAAGACCTTCAATCTCAATGGACATTATTACTGAAAGATACTGAAAATCTATCTAAAATCACTATACCTCGTTCCTTAAATATCAGTCTATCGCATAAAACAGAGCTGCACGGTTTCTGTGATGCATCGGAAAACGGATATGCCGCTGTCGTTTATGTTAGATGCGAACAACCTAATGGTACCACAGTTGTTAACTTAGTCATATCCAAGACCCGGGTAGCACCTTTGAAGCGTGTCACCATACCTCGACTAGAATTATGCGCAGCTTATCTTCTCGCACAATTAATAGCTCATTGCATTTCACTACTTCCCGAACATTTTTCTTCAAATAACATCCATCTTTGGAGCGACTCTACGATCACATTAACCTGGCTAAGAACCCCACCATACCGTTTGAAAACATATGTGGCAAATCGGGTATCTCAAACTCAGGAGCTTGTCCCAATTGAAGCATGGAATCATATTTCATCAGAAGAAAACCCAGCTGATTGTGCTTCACGAGGTTTGCTTTTGTCCCGTTTGACTAATCATTCCATTTGGTGGAAAGGTCCTTCATGGCTTTCATTACCATCATATGAGTGGCCAACAACGTCGTTTACTCCCATACAACTTGACGCTTCGCATGAAGTTAAATCAAATCCTTTGCCAGTCCTGTCCACCAGTCAAGCAGAAGAGTTGGCAATACTGTCCAAGTTTTTATCGTGGACTAAGGTAGAACGAGTAATGGCGTTCGTTTTAAGGTTTATACATAACTGTCGAAGTTCAGCATCGAGACTAGGTAACCTCACATCAGAGGAACTTCAAGAGTCAAAAGTAAAAATATTTTATTTAGTTCAACAGTCAACATTTAAGAATGAGTTTTTATCATTAACTCATAATGAATGTCCAAAACAATTGCGAAAATTAAATCCATTCATTGATGCAAATAGTTTGATTCGCATTGGTGGTCGTTTACACAACACTTCACTACCACAAGACGCAAAATATCCAATCTTGTTACCAAAACGACATCATATAGTTGATATCCTTATCGACTATTATCATATTCAACATTTACATGCCGGTCCCCAACTTGTCCAGTCATTACTGTCGCAAAAGGTCTTGATTTTGAACGCGAGAAATGCTGTCAGGTTACGCATTCATAAATGTGTGATGTGTTTCAAAATTCGCCCGACAAACAAAAACCCATTTATGGCAGACTTACCATCATTTCGAGTCAATCCAACTAAACCATTCACATCAACTGGCATAGACTATGGCGGACCTTACACAGTCAAAGTAGTGAACATGCGGTCCACAAAAACGATCAAAGTTTATATTTGTGTTTTCATATGCATGGTCACAAAAGCTGTTCATCTTGAAGTTGTCATGGACTTAACAACTGACGCTTTCATCGCAGCAATCAGCAGATTTATTTCAAGGCGTGGATTATGCACAGACATTTACTCTGATTGCGGAACCAATTTCGTGGGTGCCAACACAGTTCTCCGGAATATCATCAAATCCACAATACAATCTACTGACGCCAAACAACGTATTCAAAGGTTCTCGTCAAATCTGTCCATTCGCTTCCACTTCAACCCACCTGCATCTCCACATCATGGTGGACTTTGGGAGAATGCCATAAAGTCTGCGAAACATCATCTTCATAGAGTAATGGGAAACTTGATTTTGACGTTACCCGAATTCATTACTTTGGTGACAAGAATTGAAGCCATGCTTAATTCTAGGCCATTGACACCTATCTCCAGTGACCCTTCAGATCTAATGCCACTAACCCCAGGACATTTCTTAACTGGTGGTCCTCTCACATCATTACCAGAAAATGATCTAACACATATACCTGCGAACCACCTCAAACACTGGCAACTAGTGCAACATCTCTTCCAACGGATTTGGGATCGCTGGAGCCTTGAATATCTGCACACGCTCCAACAACGTAACAAGTGGAATCTCAAAACATTAAATTTGAAAATTGGAGATTTGGTGCTGTTACAAACCCCGTCTACTTCGTTATCATGGCCATTGGGAAAAATTCAAGAAACATTTCCAGGATCAGATGGAATTGTGCGGGTAGTCAGAATCAAGACTAAAGATGGCAGTTACGTTCGACCGGTAACAAAAATATATCCACTACCAATAGACTAACAAGTGACATTACGTTGAAGTAGTTACTTCAAGGCGGCCGGTATATGGACAATTCTAATATACTGTACAACTATTTTACCATATGATAATATTTACCATAATACCATATGATAATATTGAAAACAGAAACAAACAAATACAGAGTTTCTTTCATAAATGATCAAAAACGCATTTCATTTTTATTCTTTCTAAAATAATTATATTTATTCTTAACTATACATTCCTTCACGAAGCAGTTGACATTGAACTTAGGTACAGTACTGTGTTAAACTAAGCTTCTATATAAATATTATAATAATTATAATGTTTATATAGAACATTATAATTATTAAAATGTTAAATAAAAATTATTAAAAATTTTATTTAATTTTCATTAACAATCTGTAGTCATTGAGACTGGTACAACCTCGCTTTGATTGTAATTAATATATTGTAACTTGCAATGGCCTTAGTTAATAGAAGGAAGAAAATACACAAAACTTTTATTTTATTAAATTAGAGCCCATTTCATATAGATAATTTAGGGGGGAAAAAATTCTTGATTATCTTATTCGCTTTTTGAGATATTTAATTTTACGCTGAGCCATGTTCCCATTTTTTAAATTGTAAAAAGTTCAAAAAATATTTTTTTTATAATATTTTGTGCTTAGCTTAGGGTTATAATATATTTTTTTTAACTTCCTTATACTTATATTTTAAACCTACCTTAAAAATTTCACCAAGATTGGGTGCCAAATAAGTGAATGAGCATTTTTTTTTCTATCCTAATACACGTTTTACTGGGCACTATCCAAGGCTCGGAAATTCAGAAACAAAAAAACTCAAAAAGTATGTGAGATAAAAATTTAAAATTTGGTGGTGTTATTTATCTCTATATATAGAACAAATGTACTAAATTTCATAAAAATCTAACGTGTTTGGTGAAAAAATTATTTTTTTCTGGTTGAATTGATGTGGAATGACCCATGTTTGACAGTGTGGGATAAATACAAACTAAAACATCGCTTCAATGTCTGGCACAGCAAACGTCTGTATTTTGGTTTTTTTCTGACCTACAATTTTGTGGGCAGGTGATTCAAGATGTACAAAGTGACAAAAAAGGACTACCGACTATCAAACCTACTATGGTACAGCCTGTGATCCGTGTTGGTGGTGCATGTGCTAAGTTGTTAATATACACAGAAATACCATGTAAACGAATTTTTGTTTTGCATTAATCCAACTACTAAGGCCAAAGACATCTTGAGATGTTATAACCGTTGACCTCATCCAGCAGATCAGAAGTAGCCTAATACAGTTAATTTCCTTAAGCGTCTCTGACCTTCGATTACCATGAATTAGGTGATTCACAAATATATTACATACCCATACATTAAAATCATTTTTCAGTGAATGTGTTAAAACTGTCACTCACCAACATAAACAGTCCTTTTTTGGTTAGTAGTCATTTTTCTTCTAGGGCCTAAGTGTGAGTTATATTCCTATAGAATGTTTCATATGAAGTTGCTGCTGTATTAAAATTCAATTAATCAAAAATTCGTTTCCTTTTAATAACCTCACATTTCACATTTATTTCCGTTTCACACTGACTGACATAAACTATAAACAAAACAAAAACCTCATTATCTTCTTCTTCTTAATACTAGACCGATTGAAAGGCAGACCCGAATGCTTTCTCAACACATTATGAAGCTACAATAAAATCTCGAACAAACGGGCGTGTTAAAGAAAAATTTATATTTAAAAGAGAAAAAAATTATCCTAAAAACACAAATCTATACTTATTAATTCAACGTTTTAAATATATGTCGCAAAATTGTGAATTATATATCCTTCACTCATATTCAGGGTAACGTCCTCCATGAGGTACGAATGATTAAGAAAATGATTAAGAAATTAATGTTTACTTAAACCATTGAATTCAATGCTTAAACCTTTGAACTGAATATGCAAAAGAATACTTCTTATTCCTTAGGGTCAGTTAAAGACACGGAAGCTGACGGTCATGTTTACTAAGTATCATCAAGACAAATCAGGCGAGAATTATTAAAAAGGGAATAGATTAAATGGTGCTCCCTTCCATATAAAGGACGAGGTGTTATCCTTTTTGAAGAATACTCTCGCCCTAATTTAGCATTACACCGAATGGAAGGAATGACAAATTCAGAATATAAAGAAGCATTGAAAAATGATAGGTGATGTAGCACCGGTGAGATCGATCCCGGGCAGATCCAAGGATGGCAACCACTGCAGGCGTTGCTCCAGCACTGAGCATTACACTTTTGAGTCTTTGCCACATATCCTTGGATTCTGCTCGTTTGGGGAACTTCTCAGGAATAAAAGGCATCACACTATCAGGAAAATTTTAGCTGACTCGTTCCGTAATTTAACCCTTTCAGACCCAAGACCTAAATTTTTTGAAAAACACTTAGTAATTGTTCAAAAACGCTTCATAGGGATCCTTTAAACTCATTTTGAGGAAATTTAATTTTTTCGATTTTTTTAGTAATTTACGGGCATGTCCTCTGGAGAGGACAGTGAGCAAAAATGTCAGTCAAAAATGAGGTTTTTCAAAAATAATTTTATATTTTCTCCATAAAGAACATAATTTATGTATAAAAAACACTTTTAAATAATAAGTCTCATCTGTGAAAGTAAAATAAATACCCCCGTTGCAGCAGACCTGCATACTCAGCGAATTTCAAGGGCAAAACAACATATTTCGATCCAACATAGCGAGATTTGACATGTTTTTGTAAACTCCATAAGAATAACATGGGGAATGAGTATGGAGGTTTGCTGCTACAGGTATATTAAAACTGGGTGGTTTTAATTCAATATTTAGTAGATCTGAACTAGAAGAAGCCATTTACCAAGTTTTATCAAGATATGTTGAGAAATAAGCGAGATATAGAATTTTACTTATTTCCCATAAGGTTAACATTGGGACAACGTACTGTGTGTTTACCACTTTCAATATCTCAGCAACCAATGGACATAGAGCCATGATTCAAAATACTAAATTGTTTGTTTTTTTGGGCTGAATTCAATGGTGACAATAAAAATTTGAAAAATTTTATTTTTCTATGTAAAAATCTCAAAAAACCCATTTTTGGGGGGGTTTACCCCCCTTTACCCCCCCTTCCGGTGGTCCGATCAGGCTGGTTTACGAACTCGTCCGAATAATTACTACTTTACACGTCTATGCCAAATTTCATTCCGATTGGACCATTTTTGCGCAAGTTATCGTGCTTAAAGACACACACACACACACACACACACACACACACACACACACATATATATATATATATATATATATATATATATATATATATATATATATATTATGAAAGTGAACGAATGGTGTTTTTGGCATCTGAGGACCTCAAAAAGAAAAGTTATGATGGTTTTAGGCTTAGGTCTTACCATCAGACCTACGGTAACAGCTTCTTCCCTATAGGGGAAATTCGCTAAAACCAAAAAATTAAAAAAATTAAAATAAACTTTTTTAAAAAGTGACCTTGTTACCTATTTTTTATAAGTTTCTGATGAAAATTTTGAGTCATTCCAGTAAGAATCCATGATTATAAAGTTTAAAAGGTGCATAATGCAATGAACACAATTAAATAATTTTCATTGAACATTTTTTTCACAAAGTTTTTCTTTAAAGATATATGTCATCTGTAGAGGACGTTGGGCATATCTCAAAACATAAAAAATTGCAATAAAATAAAAGTTAATAGGCTGTTTTAATTGAAAAAAAAATTATTAATAGTGCAAATGTATAAAAAACATTGTTTCACATGACAAAAATCTCAAAAATTTATAAAAAGTTAATAATTTATAAATTAATCAAATTCATGAAAATGTATAAAAAGTATCTAAAATATCTTTGGCTACAACTTTCCTGTCAGCCATGTTGATACTGCACTTTATAGGTTATTGTTTGGATAAAAACATGTGATAAAAGTGATAACATATCACAACTCACCAAAGAGTAAGGTGATTTCAGAAAGTAATATTTGCTCACCGTCCTCTCCACAGGACATCTAAAAACAAAAAATCTAGCACCTTTATTTACATTTTTTGATCCAAATGACCTTCATAGATATGTTTCTACATTATTCAAGTACAAAATAATGCACCAACTTTTCCCGATACTTGAATATATAATTATGTATAACAAAAATATATCACCTGGGTCATGCCTTGAAATCAAGGAGGCCTCACCACCCCTGACCTGCTTCAGAAATTTTGACGTAGTTCCTAAAATATCCAAAAGAATGCGCTAAAGCTGTTATTTTTATTATGCCAAGATGTCCTGTAGACAGGACACAGGGCCTTTGAGCATTCAAGTATGATAACAATGGTGCAATAAATTTAAATATAGCGTGTCCTCTGCACAGGACAGAGGGTCTGAAAGGGTTAAAGATGACAGTATATGAAGAAGTGACTTGTACAGCTGAAATCGGGTCACAGAGAAGGATCGACATCTTGATTATTGACCATGAAACATATGATGGATATATTATGGATCCAACAATTAGATATGAAGTAAGTAAGGAACAACCTTCAGAAGTCGATATCGAGAAAAAAAAATTATGAACCCACAATTAATTTTTTAAGGAAAAATACAAATTAAAAAAATTGAAGTAATTGGTTTGTTTATTGGCTCAAGCAGAGGGACCATCACAAATTTTATGTACAAATTTTGGCGAAGGTTTAATCTGGACAAAAACATTCTGAAGAAAATTTACATAGTGACATTAAAAAACTCAATAGAAATATTAAGAAACCATTTATACAACTAATGACGATAAAAAAATCATAGTTTTAATTATTAAATTTTATGTTTTGTGATATCCTTTGTATGTAGCAACTTACTCAATTGAGTAAGAAGGTTGTAATTTATTTCAATAAATTAACTTATATATAAGAGCTAGAATAAACAGTTTTATGCTATTTTCAAATTTGTTTGCATCTTTCCTCAAATTATTGGGTACGTTCAAATCTATTCCCAAAGATGCAAGTAAGAGTTGACCAAGTCACCAGAGAGTAAGACACGCTTATAGTAAACTGCTTGTACTTATATCGTCCTTTTCCAAAACACTAATTAAAATACGGTTTATTAATTGGATAGAGAGGATCAATAACTACTTTTTCTTATGATTATTTCAATGTGTTTAAATTTTGGCAAAAGCTTATATACGCGGCCAACCATAGAGTTACTAGGACCAATTTTTGTCGCTGATGATTTAACGTTCGGTTTGTATCAGGCTCATCTCACCACTTGGTGGGAGTAATCATTACTACTACTGCTCGTTTTGATCACTAGGTTGGAACAATAAAACATGCGTATAAATGCTTAAAAATTTCGAATATAGAGGGTTTCAGAAAAGTCCCCCTTCCAAGTTATTTTGGGCCATCCGAAAAGTCATTTGGCGATAATGACCCTTATAACCTAAGTAAGTGCACGAAATAGGGCGGGCAGCAAAAACTAAAACTATTCAAATTGTTTGCTAAAACTCAGCTGAAATTACTAATTTAAATGTTTTTTGACCTTTCAAAGCTTTGTTTACGTTATTTATTTATTTATTTATTTATTTATTTATTTATTTATTTATTTATTCACGGCATACAACATTACAAACATATTTCATATACATGGAAAAAAAGAATGCGAAAATAATACTCAAATACCTTTTGGTTATTTATTACATATGAAACAGTTAGTTTTCAGGGCCTTTTATGTGTAAATTAGTGTTTCTCTGACATATGATCATATAAGTTGATTAACTTCGCAAACAAATTATAAAAAATAATTTCGCCAACGGCGCAGCCACTCATCCACCCTATTTGGTGCCCGCGATTACATTTTCCTTCATCACATATTAATCAGCTGTTTATATTGGCCACGTGTGCAGACACTTTGGGCCAAATAAATGTACTTTCATTTTTTATAGTAGTTTACGAACGGATATCGATATAATATTATGTATTCGAATAACGAATTCGAATACTCGATTCTACCAAGTGGAAGTTCATTATCGATCCAAATGGTGCAGGCAGGCTGCAGAAGCAGCAGCAAGACGGAGGAAAAAATTGCTGCTGCGAAAATATGAAAGTGAAAATGTCCTTTAGTCCTGTCATGTGTTATTTTTTATTATTTATTTTACTAGATGTCGCTGTTAAATCGCAGATGTCATCAAATTCTAACAGCAATGGTAAGTTTGTTTATATTTCCAGATTGTATTTTAAGCAACTGTCATTCTTTCTAGCTCAAGTTTCTATATACCCCCATTGAAGGACGTCTTGTCCTGAACACCCATGCTGACTCGCCAAGTTATGGCGGGATTTTAATAGAAAGTGTAATTTCTGTCAGTCATAATTGTTCATGAATAAAACAATAATGGTAATGTTATTTTTCGTTATATTTGCAGCTTTTCTGCAAGACAGCAATGATGTGAAGTACATAGTGGATAACATCCCCATACCTGTACACAAGGTAAGTTAGGCCTAGGCCTATGTCCACTGCCACCTTTTTAGCAGCCTTTAAGCCCATTATCCCTAAATAAGTCTGGCAGCTTGTAATCATGAGAAATATACTAATTAATGGTATGCGAGTCATGAGCTTAAATATGCATCAAAGATATTTTTAGCGTTACCAGTATACATATCATTTTACTGGGAATATTCTAGATTTAACAAGGTACAAAGTAGGGGTGAAATTACAAGTAATCACTTAATTTTTATTTTTATTATCTTTATGCTAATGTAGGCCCTGTTGTTAATCCCGAAACGTTATCTTGAACTTCTGTCTTCGATTCTATAAGTTAGAAGACATTTTAATTGTAGGCCTGTTTCAACATCTGTCAACAACAAGTGCTCTGCTGACACCTAAGTTGAACTTCGATAACTTATATAATTTTTTTAACGAAACTTGATATTCAACTCAATTGTAATTGTTTTGTTACTTAGTGCAGGGCTTGTAACAGGTTATTTTTTATATTTTTTTGTTATTTTGGCTGCAGTTCCGTAAGCAGTCTACATTTAAATGATCAAAAATATCAAACTGAAAGTACTGAAACCCCAATAGATGAATAACCGAAACCATGTTTATTCGATTGCATCAAGAACAAAACAAAACAAAACATCAGTAGGGATCTAAAAACTTAAACATGACAAAAAACAATATAACTAGAACTGAAAGTTTTAAAACTAAACTTAAGAATAAAACTAATAAAAATGTTTTAAAATCTCGTTACTAAATTAAACATTACCAACATAATAGTACTCAACAACACACACCTTATTTCACATTGTCCACCATTTTGAATTAGTTTTAGTTTTTGGTTTTCAATTGACATGGCACTGACAGAAAATGACGAGCTCTTTGAAGTTTGGTTATGGTCAAGTTAGTTATCACAGTTTTGGAAGTTAAATTATTACTGTATTAACTTGTTATACTAGATTAGTTTTCATTTATGATAAGTTAAGCCTATAAATTTAAATTGGAACTAAACCCGATTATTTCATTGATACAAAAAAAATAAGCCAATTCGAGATAATGTAAAAACAGATGATTAGACCTAGTTTGATATGCTTACGGAACTGCAGCTGTTATTTTTTTCTCTTGGTTATTATTTTTTTTGGAATTCGGTTATTTTTGTTATTCTTTTGGAATTTTTTTGTTTATTTTTTCAACCTCAAGAACTGCTACAAGCCCTGTTTACAGTATTCGTCTGTCAGACGATCTCGTAGCAGCATCGCGGCAGACGAATCTCATCATCCTAAAATGCTTGATAACTAAGTCTCGTTGCATGAAAACCAAGTCTCATCCTCAAATTTAGGCAGATTTGTGATTAGTCTATCGAGATTTTCTTTTTTAACAAGGTTAACAATGTATTATCCCCAATATAACGCTGGTTTTCTATTTTTTAGCAGCATTTTTTTGCACAAAAGGTTATTTTTTTTGGTTATTTTTTTCTTATATGAGTTATTTTTTTATTTTTTTCAACCTCGACAACTGTTATAAGCCCTGTTAGTGAAAACTTGATCATCATATTAGGCCCTACTTAGTAGCCTACCGTATTTCAGTAACATACATACCTTCTGGCTGATAATGAGAAATAAGTTGTAAGGGGGAGACTTTCATATAATTAAACGTAAACTTAAAACAATAGAACTGAAATATTTTAAATTCAAATGTTATAGGAGCGAGGAATGAAAATTAAGTTTTCAATAGGAGATGATTGATACCATTTGGTAAAGAAAGGGAGTAGAGTTTTCTGACATTTTTCAGCTTAATAAGGGTGAAATCAAATTTGCTCAAAGATGGATGATTGGATATTAAGTTTAAGTTAGTTTGCAGATAAAAAGGGATAGAGTTGAGTCATATCCATCCAAGATAACTGACATGCAACTGGAGTAGGCCTATGAGTGGTCATTACATTCAAATTGTATCAGTACTTGTGGCTACCGTAATGATAAAATATTGATTTTTTCAACCACTGCTTTTTGTTTTACTGAGCTAATCTTGGGCACCAGGTACTTGATATGGTTTTAACAATTAAATAAAATACTTTTTTTAATGGGGGTGAGAGGAGAGAAAAGGAGGGAGGGAAGAAAGAAAGATAGGAAAGAGCTAAGGTAAGGATGAAGCGAAGATGAGAGGGAGGGTAAGAATATTGTAGAAGGGGTGGATGGGAGGGAAGGGTGGCTAACTAGCTATCCCACGAGGACTGACATACCTGTCTGAAAGACCGGGTTGTTTTTAGTTTTTATGAAAATAAATATTTTTTGTGTGTCGGTGGGGGCTGGCCGTCACTGTACCTTTCATACGTCTTTCCAGGAACAGCATGACTAATTCCCATCGTTCTCTACCCCTTACAGTCAGTTCAATGAACAATTCTTTAGAGGACTGGTGTTTAAGACCTCGAGTCGGTTCATGTTACATATAAATATTTTGTATGCATATATTTCTTACATAAAATAATTAACTAATGTACAATACTTCTGTGAAGTTATTGTAAAAATGAACACATTGTTGTATGATATAAGAATGGGACATTTTTAATGCAATAAATAACAATAATTTTTATAGTACCTACTACTATCCAAAATATTTTTTAATGTTTTTTAAATATTATTAGGCACTCATATCTTATATAAAGTAGTCAAAAAACTAATGTAAAAGACTATTGGGGAGTTTTTGTATAAATAAACACATAATTTTTCAATATATTGCCTTTTTTAAAAAACCTGGTCTAAAACACCATGAGTCAGTCACCGCGTTTCCAAATGAAAGTCAGTTCTGCCTGGCTTACTAAGCCCCTTACAATCTTCAATCAAAAAGAAAACCCAAAAAATACTAACATAAACCAAAATCTTAATATGCTCCTAATTTGGGATAAAAAATTCACAAATCATTCAAATGGGTTAAGAGTTTTTCTTTTGCTTTGGTTCCCATTTATTTTGAGTTACATGATAATGACTTTTTTGTAAACATTTACTACATGAAATATTGCAAAAACACATTAGTTTGTGTAAAAGCGATATTTGAAAGAATAGTTCTCCTTTTTTTTGGGTTAAATGTTTGTTTGGCCCCAACCACTGGGCATAAAGTAGTCAAAAAACAAATGTAACAGACTTTGGTGGAGTTTTTGTATAAATAAACATAGTAGTAATTTTAAAAACTTAAAATTGGTAGTAAATTTGCTAGATTTTTCAAATTATAAATTAATTTATACATATTTCCATTTGACTAATTCTTAGGGGGTTTATGACAATTATTTTCATTCAACTGTTTTTGTATATTTTTGAAGCATTAGCAAGAGTAATAGGCCTGCCTCCTTTTCAATTATTTTTACTAGGAATCATCTTGGGGTTTGAGAAAAAGTTTATAAACATAGGTCGAATTAGAAATAAAATTAATGTTTACATCAAACATATAACAAATTTTATACCTCATTAATTGGTTAGCCTGCCCTCAATTGACAGCTACTTTCGTATCGAGTTAATTACAGCCATATTGTCTGAAAAATATTCGTTATATTTTTTTCTGACAGTGACTGATTGACCATTACAAATTTTACTTATTCACAACACATCAATGTTACCTACGCAGGTAAAATTTATTACAAATTAGTTATAATATGAATGAGAACTTTAAAATTAATTGTGCTACAGTAGAGTCCCACAAACCCAGACTAATGTGGACCGAACGGTGTCCGGGTTTGTGAAATTTCCGAGTTATCGGGAAATGAGTAAAAATAAGAAAAAATGAGAATAGTTTCTGTTACTTCTATAAGAAATCATTTATTTATTGCATAGAAAAAAAACTATATTATCAGTTACAAAAAACTGAAAGAAAAACCAAAACTGTTTTATATGTGTCACACCATGCTCTGCCTTGAATCTCAGTGCACTTTATTGCTCTGGAAGGCTTTCCGAGTTATCCAGAATTCCGGGTTTTCGAATTCCGGGTTTGCGGAACTCTACTGTATTTGATTTATACATTAAAGGATTAAGCTTTTTTAACTATCTTAAACCTTGGTCTAATGGGTAAACCTTGACAAGAAATACCATAAAAATAAAAATAAATCTGTGGAAGAGAAATAGAATCAGGCATGGAGGTAAAAATATATATGGCTTAAAATCTGAAACTTGAAACGAGGCGGGCAGCAAAAACTGTAAACCTATCTGTTGTACCTATCTGTTGTAAAGCTATCTGTACATCTGTTGTTAAAACTCAATTGAAATTTTTTTTTAACTTTCACAACTTAGTGTTTTTTTGGGGCCTTTTATATGTAAATGTGCGAACTTTAACATATGATCGTTATGGTTGATTAGTTGTCAAATAAATGTTGAACACTAACACTAATTTTTCCAGCAGCACACTTACCCTCCTAATTTGATGGTGCTCCCAAATATTGATTGTTACTGTGCAAATAACAGTAAATGTTTTGGTGAAAGATAAAAATCTCTGATAACATTTCAGTAACCTGTACATTCCGATTGAAGTGACAGATAAAAATCTCTGATAACATTTCAGTAACCTGTACATTCCGATTGAATAGTGAGAAACCAAACATAGGTAATTAATCACCCCTCCATAAACTTGGGATTGTTTTCTTTATGTTAGTCAAATATCCAACAAAAAGTTGAAATATCAATAAACAGTTTTGTTACAACGCTTATTTGAGATTAGCCCAAATAATAAATAAATAAAAATGTTTAATAAAAGGAGTATGTGGTTTATAAACAACTCGTCCCATACTTAAATGCTTCTGCCAACTATTGGCAGGATTCTACTTTGGGTAAAATTATGAATAATAAAATAGTTACCTAAACAACAAATGGAAGGGAGAAAAATAATACTAAATTCTCCTACTTAATTTATTCAGTATATGTTTACCCATTAACAGACTTTTGACATTCATGTACTGGCAAACTTATGTACCTACATTTTCCTATCGCTTTGTTCTACAATGTGGACGAAGATTTTAAAGCTGTGGAAAAAATGTAAACTAAATGTTTTCGGTGGTTTGACTAAATAAATGACTGGATATTTTCTGAAGTTCATTACCAACTTATTACCTGCATAAGAAAAGTCATGAAAAATTGTTTTTTTCAGGAATTCCCCAGTAACTCTGGAGTAAAGTAAGTAAATTTGAGTTATCTGATCAAAATACTGAGTTCTGGTGACGTTTTTTATAAATTAGTAAACTCAGCTCTGTAGTAGAGTAGGCTTTGACTCAGGGCTTTTAGTATAGTATTATCTTGCAATTCTTAAAATCTAAGTTTCCTTGTTTATGTTTCTTCTCTGTGGTAAATTTTTATTGATAAATGGGTTTATATCTGAAACCATTGCAGGACTTGATTATTTTTCATCTCTTTTAATATTTCGTTAGTTAGGGTTAATGCATGTATCATTGCGGCTCGTTGTCGAGTGTAATTTTCATATGATAAGGCCTGATAATAATTTGACTTAATATTGGTTGTTCTACACAAACTAATTTCGCTTGAGATTGAATTTTGTAGTCTTTAAATCAATATAATCCACAAAAGTTTTTATTAAGTAGGCCTAACAGTTTTTTTTATTGGACTTATCAATTTCAGTATATAAGGCAACATCTAACAAACGTATGGAATGAAAAGGTTTTATTTATTGTACAAAAACTGTAGACTGGTTCAAGATGACTAGTTGAAAGATTACTGAATCCTATTTTTGAAGAGAAGTTTATGTTGTAAATTCATTATATAAAATTTAATATTTCCAGGGTTCAAAATGCTGAGGAGAGCACAAATTACAACTCGAAAGCACACTTGAAATTTCAGCCTCCTCTTCTAGACTTCAAAGAGAGGTATGTTGAAGTTTTAACATTTCCCAATTTTACAATAGTAAAATAGTTTTCAATTTCAAACAATTTTCTATCAGTAATTTGGTTAATGTATACTTCCCGTCTAAGAGAAGCTAAGTTTCCCCAGAGTGTTGTGTCAGGAAGAACTCGGATATAGAACTCTTGGAAAATAAAATTTAACACCTATAGTATTTTGGGGTTAGTTTAAAAGTAGCAACAAATTATTTGGAAGGTGGCCAGAGCTTCTTCCTTGTTAGAAGTTTCTCTGATAAATGTTTGACAACTGCAGTATCAGGTCATAATTTATTTGATTGGACATTGAACATTATTTTGTTGCAACTTTTTATAATGCTGATAAAGGCTATACAAATTTCCTTATGTTTAAAACTAACAATGTTTAATTATCAACTTCCTTGCTCAGTCTCTCGCCAATTAAAATTAGCTAAATTTAGAATGTTTCAATGCATGTTATAAGCCATCAACACCTACAAATATTTCTAAATGCACTAAAAACGGTTTTATCTAAAATTCAACATTTTTTCCATAAATAAAAGTATGAAGCTGCAAAAACAGTTATTTGTTTTTTTAATATTAACAATTTTGCAATCGTATTCTTGACAAAATTAAGGTAATTAATATGAGAATTTTATTTTATATATTAAGGTTAGGCTATGTCTATTATTAAACTCTTGTCAACAAAAAATTTAACAAAATAAGCAACAATCTAGCTTTATTTAGGTTTTGTTTTACTTACTATCAACAAAGGTAAATGAATTAGGCTAAATTTAGATCCAGGCAGTGGAATGAAATCGAAACCACCAACTTAGATGATTAGGCCTTAATGTTTTTTTCTTTAGAAACTTGAATGTCATAGGGAGTATCTTTATTGTAGGTAGCTTGAAGTATAGGTCTGAGGACAAGGTAGTTACTTTTTTTCGCTATGCCATCATAACTATACAGATTTTTATAAATAGGCTAGATATACAAAGCCAATTATTGTATCTACACTCTGTCCTAGAGTAGCAGGCTGCAACTGAAATCTGTTGCGTTTGCGAACTTCTCTAGCTGAAGAGGCGAATTGAAGCCAAAACAGAACTACAAGCCAAAGATAACAAACGATCTTCTAGAGCGTAAGCTCAAAGAATAAGTTTGTGCTTGCCAAAACGATTTTGCGACAAGGCTTTGCTCCTCCAAATACCATTTGAGTAACGGATCCCTTTTGGATAATTTTCCTTTTGGGTAACCCTTCGGAAGGGAAACCCGAAATTCCCTTTGGGTTTTGTCTTTTGACTTTTGTCTTTGCATTTTCAACAACTTGTGAGTAAATTCACTTTAGCATTTTCTTTCGTTCCACTGCTTCTTCGCAGTGCTGATGAGAACCGAATAGTTCGAAACCGAAAAAACATGCCAAACTGGGACCTTCTTAAATTTGAACCCATTTTGTGCGCCATTCGATAAGCAACTTGGTTGCTCAATCCTTTTACCAAAGAGATCGGTTACCCAAAAGGAAAATTATCCAAAAGGGATCCGTTACTCAAATGGTATTTGGAGGAGCAAAGCCTTGTCGCAAAATCGTTTTGGCAAGCACAAACTTATTCTTTGAGCTTACGCTCTAGAAGATCGTTTGTTATCTTTGGCTTGTAGTTCTGTTTCGGCTTCAATTCGCCTCTTCAGCTAGAGAAGTTCGCAAACGCAACAGATTTCAGTTGCAGCCTGCTACTCTAGGACAGAGTGTAGATACAATAATTGGCTTTGTAAAACTTACTACACTATGCTGACTGCTTTGACTTTTGTCTTTTGACTTATGTCTTTGCATTTTCAACAGGCTAGATATCTTATAAATTATTGTTATATTTTTTCCAATATTTTATGAGATTCCTACAGAATCTTATACAGGATTTTAAGTACAGTGAAGTCCCGCCAAACCAAATTAATTCATACTGGTTCTGTTTTGGATCAGCGGTTATTTCAGATTAAGCGGAATTATTGCTAAAACACTAATTACCAAATAGCGCATTTAATTTATTCCTTCTGTTTACTCGTAATCGGCTTACGCACGATTAAACTTTACACATGGTTTTTTACAAACACATCTACAGAGTTACTTCAATTGTTTTTCCGAGGTAGATAAAGACCCACGATCGTCTTTGAAAACCTATTTTTGCTCTGCCACACCGAATGCCCATGAATGGTACATACACATTTTCAAATTAAACGGTCATTTGCTTATTTTGCTTGAGATGTTTCTGCGATCAATAAATTTGCATAGGGCCTAATTGAATTTCACAGCCGTTTACTTTTTTTGCAAAGTTATTCCTACGGTGTCTTGTGATCTGTATGTTTTGTAGGTGTATTCTCTTGCGGTCGGTAAATACATGCAATCGTCGTTCGCAAAACTACTCCCACTGTTTATGTACAATCAAATTAAAGGCCACTTACATCTTTAACATTCTCTCATTTTTATCCAGGACTGGGGAAAATTTCCTATCCCAATAGCATTTTGGATTAAGCAGAATTTTGTATTGCCGAGTTTCAGATTATCGGGACTTCACTTTATAGTAAATGTAAAAAAATTTGGGTTTTAAAAATTAAACTTCATCAAACTACAAATAAAGGAATTTAATTTATTCCAGTTTCTGATTTTTTATATGACATTTCATATGAATTTCAGATGATTTAAACCTTTCTTTCTTGTCTGTATGCTTCATTGTTCGTGATGGTGTTTTCATTAGCAAGTATAGTTGTGTAGCCAACAAAATATAGTTGCTAATGATTTCAACCTGTAATCACTTGCTCTAGTGATTGTAAATGTTGTTTTACGCTCGCTCGTGTGCAGGCCACTGGGGGTGCCTCACCATGAGAAGGTCACCATCACCAACCTCCACACCAACAAGACCGTGCACATGTCCTCCATATCCGGCAACACCGTGCACTTCCACAGCTCCTTTTTCGAGGACAAAGTGAGTACCTTGCTACTTATACTTCGTAGCAAAAGAAGGTGAATTAATGAATGCTGTTTTGCTGAAAGAATACTTTTCCGAGTACATTTTATTGTTAGTAAAATCTTCTGTGATTTATTTTAAATTGACAAAGATAATGTTAGAGTAATAAGAGATATAATGTTAGAGTAATAATTAGAGATATGATGGATATTTATTGGGCAACTCACCATCTTCAGGTTATTTATGGTGTTGGTCCTATGCTATAGGATCAACGGATATTAGCATAGGATATTGGGATATTAGCATAGGACCAATGCCATAAATAACCTGAAGTGGTGAGTTGCCCAATAAATATCCAGCATAATTCAGATACCCCACCTAAAAATGTCTTTTAAAGAAATAATTAGAGATATTAACACATAATTAGTGTGTGAAAAAAAACTGACTCCTTTGAAAGAAGGTTGAGTCACAACGTTGACTTGAGATTGCTGCATGAGAAGTTTTTTAAAGTAAACCTCTAATTTTAAATCATATGATGAAACTATAATTCAAATTAGACGGATAAGTGAGCACTGCAGGTGAAATTAGCGTTAAAAGTATGAGGGGTTGGTTATCAACCACATTATCACTTGTTTAAGTTAAGAAACATTTAAATTACCAAGACCCTGAAAAACAAAAAGTTTTGATAGTTCAGGATAAATATTTAATTTTATATGTTTGCTGAGTTTTAGCAGATGATTTGGTGAGTTTATTTTTTGCCAACCGTATGATTTTGTGCCCCAGATAATAATTGGAGGTAGCTCCAATAATTATAGTGGAGATAGCTATGATTCAGCCTGAAAGCAAACTTTGGCCTATTTTTATAAACACAAATCACAACATACGCACATAATCAGCGGCTTTTAGTTCTCACAGTGTTCAATGAGTTTGTTTTTGTTTCCAGCTCATCCCACCGCTGGGAAACACTTCTTTTAATGTGGTGTTTCTGGGTCGAGAGGAAGGTGAGATAGAAAGTAACCTCTTCATCCACACCTCAGAAGGCAGCTTTAAATACCAGGTATGAGTATGTTTTGAAAGTATTTAAATTTTTTTCTAATTTTGACTCGTTCAATATTATTTTAATGATAATTAATTGGTTCCACAAGGTCAAATAAAAACCTTGAAAACAGTTAGTTGAAATTAAGTCTGAAATTTATAGTTAAGCCTGTTAAGATACAGTTTTAAGATGTTCTGCAATGTAAACAAAAAATTATTAACACTTTGCGATCGTAAGGCCAGCAGAAGTGGCCACAACGCAGTCAGCAGCCAGTCGGAATTAATTTTTGTTTGGTTTGGTTCCGACGGGCGGCCGGCTGTACTGGCCGCGCCCCACTCTGAGTTACCTCGGCATTCATCATTGCGCCCACTCCTGTCGGCTTGGAATTGTTTTCATGACCAGAAGCTCGGAAGTTTTTTGTTGAAAACTGCAATGTTATCGTAAGATATTTTTACAATATAATATTGCAAGCCTGCTGATCATTTAGTTAAATAATCCCTCACTAGGTTGTGGTAGGCACTCAACAGGCATAATGCAAAATTAAGAAAAAACACACGTTATTGGCCAGTCCTGCTGAACACCCGAGCGTCTGTTGGATTTAATGTTCGCCAGCACTTACTGGCTGTCCGATCGCACATGACATCTGCTGTGGAAAAAATCCAACTTCCTGAGCGCTAATAGTGGCGGTCAGTGGAGCTGGCCGCACAATCGCTGAGGAATAGCAGCAAATATCCAGTCCATTCGCAAAGGGTTATAAAACTATTTTTAAATACTGGATATACTACACAATTCATTTAGGTATGAAGTAAACTCTTGACACAGCAGGATGGTGCCTCGGGAACGAGCTTCATGACAAAAAATTATAAAAAACAAGTACTGTAAAAGCTAGTACTCAGGTTGTAGTTCTGAGGTAAAGCGCTGGCCCAGAATATCAGACATCGCTGGTTCGATCCCAGGGGCGGGCGACTCATCTACAAGAGGTCTAATGTACAATAGTCTCATATTTACATTTTTGTGGCAGCAAACCTGTATACTCATTCCCCATGTTATCCGATAGAAAATATTCTATACCTTTCTCATTTCTTAACATATCGATTAAACTTGGTAAATAGCTTCTTCTAGTCCAAATCTACTAAAAATTAACTAAAACCACCCAATTTAAAATACCTTTTGCAGCCAACCTGCATACTCATTTCTCATGTTATTCTTATGGAGCTTAAAAAAACACATCATATCTCGATATAATGGATTAAAATATGTTCTTTTGCATTTGAAATTCGCTGCGAATGCAGGTCTGCTGCAACGGGTGTATTTTAGTTTCAAACGATGTTGTGGCTGCTGACAGGTGCGGGGGGCCAGTGTGCAGAGCCCGTACCGGCTGCGGCCGCTGTCGGGCGTGCGGCTGCCTCTCAACGCCTCCTTCTCCCCCGTCATACAGATGCACAACCCCTACGCCACGCCACTACAGGTTCGTTCCGTCTACTTCTGTTTACTTCTTCTATATCACGGTGATACATGTTAGATAGGTTTGAAGGCTTGAAAGCCCAGTATTGGTGGCTAGGCAGATTTATAAAGGAGGGAATTCGTTTTGACCAGTCAGCCTCGCTACCGAATAAAGAGAGGTCCATTTCCAACCAATCCCAGGTATCTCCCAGGCAAGAATTTCCTCGGCTATTGTAGTTTTAGGCAGTAGTTATGTCAATAAATTGATTATTTCAGAAGCAACAGAATATTTTAACACATAATTATTTATTTCATAGCATGTTACATTTCTATTTGGCTGAAATAACTATAAGCGTCTCTGACAGAAGGCCTTGAAACTGCAGATAAGCTTGATAATCAGATAATAAACTAGGGCCATTATGAATGAACATTTAAGGTTTTGACTCAAAAACAAACAAAGAAATTACTAGGATAACATTTACATAGAAGTTATGTTGGTGAAAGAAAAGCTCTTGGTCAGGATTCGTTGGCTTGAGAAAAGGGGATACACGGTTAAAGGCAGGTTGACACGGTACGATCAATCCCTGGTCATGATTTGAAATGGATTTTTTACATTCGATAAGATTAAAAACTCAATCCAAGTGCATTAGCTTGCCCACAGTACTTTGATTAAACTTGTACCTAGTAGACTGCGACCAAGTAAAAGTCAATCTTGGTCTGATATTAATTGTAATGTGTCAGCTTGCCTAAACACCTGAAGACCTGAACACCAGGAGATCTGAGTTAGCTGTGTAACACTTCTTTTGGAACAAATTCCATAGCAGTAAAATCTAATTCCATGTTAGCCTTTTTTACAATTGAACAGTTCAGTCAAACTATATATATAAAAAAAACAACAAATTAGTCGACAAAAAATATCAAGCAATTTATCAGCTGATTTCCTGAGAGAAAAATTTCATCAAACAGTAATTTTATTTTAATGAGCCAAAATCATTTGATTAGAGTTATTGTTTAAGGACATCAGCAGTTACATTGTGTTTTCTGCTGAAGGAAAGGAACTAACAGTAAGAGTTTTTGGATGAAACAGCTGGTGGAGGTGTACAGCAGCGGGGGGGAGTTCCACCTGGAGCTGCCGTCGGGCCAGCTGGAGGGCCCGCGGCACCTGTGGGAGATCCCGGCCTTCCTCACCAAACCCGTCATCCGGGTGAGGTTCCACGCGCGGGCGCAGAAGAACCACACGGCCTACATCAGGTGAGCGCACAGCCCTTGGTACTCATGTTTGTTGTTGTTATGGTATGGAGAATTAAGAAGCTTAGGTTGCCCCTTCCCACAGGAAAATCCATTAACGGCACTTCAGCCATCTTTAATTAACAGTCCTGTCTAAGGATCATGTCGGCCTTAGTAACAAGACTAAAAGTTCATGCCACAATCATCTTACACTCATGTCTCATTCATATTTGGCTTAAAATACCCACCTGTGTAGGTTGCAATATCAACCAAAAGTAAAGTAAAATGTTTTTCATTTTTTCACGGCTACCGGAAAGGAAAGAAAGCCTCCTCTGTAATGACCCCTTAGGCCCTAAGCCTTTAGTAGATAAATACAAGGGAAGCAAAAGGAATAAGGTATAACTGACGCCAATTCTTGGGGCCCAGTGCGGTGGATGCGCGGTAGCAAAAACGGGTAGTGCGCACGCGCGACAACTCGTCGCTAGAGCGCAGCACTGTCATTCTGCTCTCAGCCGTCAACAATCGCGTGTCACTACATGTTGTCCTAAAAACATTGTCGACGGAACAGTGACTTTTATTGACGATTAATGATCTGTTTTAATTCCATTCAATAATATAAAATATTTCATTAGTATTTATTAAACCGTCTTGATACTCTGAACAACGATTGACACAGAAGCAGTAACTATGTGCGAGCTGCCGAATGTACGCAGCTAGGCTAGTACATTGTCGGCCGCCGCTGCCGCTACTACTCCCCTCTCCTCCCAGCCTACCCACTCCCCGCCCCATGCGCTGACTGGGCCCCAAGAATTGGCGCCAGTTATAGATTGAATAGGTTTGACCAATCTTAGACTGAGTGGGTAGATATACCCTTATCCAATTGATGTGGTCCTTAAGGGATAGGTGGCCCTCATATTGTCTTTCATCTTGGTCACCCCCAACCCATCCTGCCATCAAGCCCAACCTCTCCAAGTGAGGAACTAAAGTTGTACACCAAAAGACAGGCACAACACAGACTCCAATGTTTACATCTTCCCTTACTCTACCATCCTGGATTGATTCCTAAACTAGTAAAAGCAAGTCAGGATTCCATTCGTGGTGGAGTGGAGGGTGTTTATGGTTAGATTTTGTAGGATTGAAAGCCCAAAAAATACCGCTATGTATGATTACCTTTGGGATATTGTGCAGCTTTCGGGAGGAAGGGATTTGTGGGGATAGGAAAATTAATTGCGGGGTTAAAAAATGTTTAAAACATTTGAATTTTTGACTTTGACTCATACTGTTCTTATATTTTTTTTTATCTTTAAGTTTCATTTCTAGTTATATTCTTAATGGTTGGCAGCAACCCTCATAGCGCAATAAAACTTCTTAATTTAGTATCCTACCTTAATGAATCATCGACCATCCAAAACACAGATGTGCAGGAGATAAAAATCAACGAGGTTTTTTCTTCTGTTAAAGGATGTCTTCGTTAATTATTACAGGTTAAAGGTGAACAACAGCGAGGAGGTGCTGGTGGTGCCGCTGGAGGTGGAGGTGGGGCCGATGTGTGGACTGTACAGCCCTGAGGACGTCATCGACTTCGGCATAGGAGGCAGCCACGACCCTCCGACCACTGTCAAACTGTGGCTGCACAACTCGTGGAAGAAACCGATCAAAATACAGGTCAGTCTCCAACGGATAACCGATCAAAATACAGGTCAGTCTCCAACGGATAACCGATCAAAATACAGGTCAGTCTCCAACGGATAACCGATCAAAATACAGGTCAGTCTCCAACGGATAACCGATCAAAATACAGGTCAGTCTCCAACGGATAACCGATCAAAATACAGGATTATTTAGGAAGGAAAGCAGGCTTACCTGAATGACTGTTATTCGAGGTGATAGTACACTGATATATTCAAATTGTGTGTAATTATCAGTGTACTACCACCTTGAATAACTTTCATTCAGGTAAGCCTGCTATCCTTTCTAAATAATCCTAATATGACCTAGAGTCCTATACCAATGTGCGAGCTGCCGATACGATCTAAATACAGCTGTTTGTATTTTGAGCTGTCTACGATCAAAATACAGGTCAGTCTCCAAGGGATAACCGATCAAAATATAGGTCTGTCTCCAAAGGATAACCGATCAGAATACAGGTCAGTCTCAAACGGACAACCAATCAAAATACAGGTCTGTCTCTAATGGACAACCGATCAAAATACAGGTCATTCTTCAATAGACAACCGATTTAAATACACGAAGAGTAATACTTCTTATGACTACGCTAAAAATTAAAATGTCGCATTATTATGAATTATAATGTTTCCAACACAAGTTCTGTTTAAATTTTGTTCCCTGGTAAAAAAAAACAACAACAAGGAAATGGAACAACAAGGTTTGAAAATGCACTCATCATAACTTCTCACATTCACTTTATGATCTTCAGTAGATATGAATTGTATAACAATTCTGTAGATATGAATTGTATAACACAATTTTATATAGGTGGATTTGATTCAATTGTCGTAGGGTTAGAATCAATAGAAGCTTCGAGGTCATGTTTTTTTTTAAAGCTTAGTGGTTTATTTACAATAATCTAGGGGTGTGCGAGTATTCGACCGGTCGAGCTTTTAGGTCGAGCTTTTCAGTATTCGGCTCGGCTCGACTTTTTTCGAAAAAGCTCGACACTCGAGCCGAGCTTTTGATAAGAGAGTTCTTAACGGAAAGATAATTACTGCGGTCTATTTTTGGACACATTAAAGCGGAAGAGCGTTTTCCTCCCAAGAAAAACAAGCAAAAAACATTCCCTAGTGATAAGGAAAGGACATTGACAGGTAACAAGAAATATGATCTCCATTTAGACGGAAATCGGAGCTAAATTAGTTGACCATGGGTGATTGCGAAATACAGCATTTAAGTCTATTGTTTTATCAAGGCTTATCTCTTAAACGTATATCGTACAAGTCTCATTTTGGTCTCATTTGATTTATAAAAATAAGACATAAAATATGAGCCGTCATTTATAGTTGTATGACAAGTAGTTTGTATTTTTGCATTTTGTAATAAGGATTCCTTATCTCCTAATGGAGATAAGGAACTCACGCTCTCTGGCACACGCACACACGCACTGAGTCAGACAATAGCAAAAAACAGAGAAGGGGCTTATAGTAAACAACCTCCACCCCCCCCCCCTCCCTGGCCACTGATAAGGAGAGTGAGAGAGGTAGCTGTTTCTTTCTTTCTCTCTATTCCGTCATTATATATTTATGATCTTTCTTCTTCTTAATTGTACATTATTTTCTTCACAAAAGTTTTGAAATGCAACTAATTTTAGGATTACACTAAATTATTGTTGTTATTAAATATTATTTCATTCTTATATATTCTGAGATAATAAGTTTAGCCATGAATATAATGCCACAATTGGGACTGCTATTTAATTTTTTATCATCTTTACTTAGTGAACATAAAAAAATTCAATCTTGTGTTTGACAAGTGTAAATGTGTGATTTTTTTTTACTAGATATTACTGTTTTAAAACCTTTCAACTACTCCTTTCTACTCTTGAAATTAAATTTTGTATTACATATATGTAACTAGTTTAATTATGTAATTTTAACTATTTATTTTAAACTAAAGTATTGTGGGATTGGTTATTACTTAAATATAATGTAGATAAATGTAATTTTTAAATTTGGTATTTTTCTTCATACATTATTTTTTGAGCCAGTTTGATTAATTTTATGTAACTAATACAAACCTATGTATGATACAAACCTACTGATGAACCTATCAGATAATTCACTTGTTTTGGAGATAAGCTTTCTATTTTTGAGCTGGCGGTTACTTAAGGTATGCAAACATTAGTCTATTGTATCTTTTAAAATTAAAATCGAGCTTCATAATTTCTTTTAATAATTTGGTGATTGTTAAAAAGCTCGGCTCGAAAAAGCTCGAGCTCGAAAACTTTTGAAAAAGCTCGGCTCGGCTCGGCTCGAGTTCAAAAATCACTATTCGCACACCCCTACAATAATCAATCAATAAAACGATATGTTTGAATGAAACTAGTGACCTTGAAGCTTCTCTTGACCCCACCTATAATTATTTCTGATTATTACACCAAGAAAATTTATGAAATAAAGTAATTCATAATGAAATGCTGGTGATTTTTGCAGAACGTGATCAGCACCCCGGTGTCGAAGGCGCTGAGGATCGACTTCCTCAAGGTCAAGGTTCCCCCGGAGTCGGACGAACCCACCGATGTGGCTCGGCTCACGTTCGACTGTGAGTAGCCCTCAGCTCACTTTTAAAAAACACCAAGCCAAACTCAAATTTTTAATAAATTTTCATTGTATTTTTCGAAAAAAAAAACTATAGAAAATTATTAGCCAAACAAGTAGGCCTTTTTTGGGCTATACAGTCGACTCTCGCTAACTCGAAATTCCACGGGACTGCGATTTTTCTTCGTGTTACGTAAAGTTCGTCGAAGGCATAGTTCGAGTTAATGAGGTAAGCCAAATGAAAATTCGTGATACAGAGGTAAAGAAAAATGTAGTTTATACCCTCCATCTTCGACAAATCTAAGCTATTAACTTATTTAAATATTTTACTTCAATGAAAAATACAGTATTTATAATGTAATAACCTGTAAAACACAAAAACATATAAGTTCATATTAATTCTGATTAAAATGTCCATAATCTTACTCTGCTTAAACATGTAAAACAGTATCGATCATAATTTTTATTAAACCAATAATATAAAGAAACTTTACCGTATCCCCTTCAGCTACAAAAATAAACTTTTAACTTTTATTAATTCCACTGATCAAAAAGTTCGTAATCTTCCTCTTTGTAAAAAAAATTACAGTATCGATTATATTTTTTATTAAAACATGCGCTTGACCCCGGATATGATTCACCGACAGGTTGCATCCTGAACGCCGGGATTTCGTATTACAGAGGTCCATTCTGAAAACTTCGTGATATGGAGGTAAATTTCGAGTTATGGAGGTAAAGCGCGAATCGAATTCGTCTTATCTACGGAAATTCGTGTTATAGAGGTAATGTTTGTGTCTCTTCGAGTTATAGATGTAAAATATAACAAAAAAATTATTTCGTGTTATGTATAGTAATTTCTTCGTGTTAGACAGGTTTTTCCAAGGGGATTAAAAATAATTCATGATATCGAGGATTTCGTGATATCAAGGTTCGTGTTAGCGAGAGTCGACTGTAGTTTGTTTGTATTGCTTCATTTATCCTTTTATCTATAAGTTGAATTAAGTGCCCAAAGTACTTATCTGCCACTTGAAGCTTGTTGATTTGATTTGAGTTGAGTTTTGTTAAGAATCTTGAGAAGTCTTTAAGTGGCTTGTTCCAGTGGCTGTATGCAGAACAGATGCTTGGTGAGGTGCCCTTAGGGCCTAATGCCCTGTAATTAGGTAGGCAATTTGTGCCTACCTAAAAGTAGGATCCCTAAGGTAATGATATCTTGTAGGGTAGTGAAACTGAATAAAAAAATGCATTACAACCAAAATTTTCAATATTCTACAGAAATGTCAAAGCAATTTTGTCTTTAAACTTGAGCTACACTGTGCAAAGGACAATGCCAGATCTTAAATTGATTGTCATTGTTACTCACAATATTAATAATCACATTAGTAGTAATAAAGCTAAAAAATAACTGTCCAGATAAATAAACATTTATAAATTAAAACTACCTGTGAAGTTTAATAAATTGTTTCATAAATCCATTTTAAATCAGGAAAGTAATATGTTTGTGAAAAATATTGCCATAGGTGCTTTTACTAGGACAATAAACAAGTTTTTTTCAATCATTAATAAATATTACACAACGTTTCTAGGCTGGAAAGTACTATATTTTTGGATGAACGTGATAATCATGCAATATGGTAAAACTTTACGGCAGTGTAACGTACGATACTTTTCATCATACTACTCAGAAGATACATACTTTCAATCATAACGTAGTCTTTGCATTAAGCAATACATTTCTCAATCCTTCAAACCTAACCTATAACAGGCAAAACAAACATTTGGTACTGCTGCCACTGCTACTGCTACATTCAAAATTTCTCTAGAAAGTAACCAATAAACAAGCATTAAACGTCGGTTTGCTGAAAATCAGCTGATTGTTTACTTCCGTTTTTCCAGCTTAAGACGGCAATGGGTAACTTTTGAGCCAACAAAAAGGAATTGAACAGATGTTTCTGTGTCAGTATGATTAAAAGCCTATTCTTATCACAGTACACCTCGGATTATCCGGATTAATGTGGCAGAACACCGATCCAGATGACAAAAAATCCGGATAATCCGAGGTCATAATAATATTGCCTAAATAGCGATCGTGAACCTAGCCACTGCTATACTGAAACTGCAAACAGCGTATCAAGACTGTACAACACGTTCGTGTATCGTGAAATGCAGTTCCATTTACTTCTTAGAAGGCGCTCTTGACGCGTGAAACTCATTAAAATCACGTTTTTACCGTGATTTCAATTTTTTCACGAGTAGGCCGGTCCGGATAATCCGGGATCTGGATAATGTAGGGTCCGGATAATCCGAGGTGTACTGTAATCACAAATAAAAATTGGTGTTGCAGGGGCGGCGGCGCTGGAGACGGGCCACACGTCGGGGCGGATCGTGGTGAAGGGGAAGCACAGTGGCCAACGACTCGTGGTCCCGTGGACAGCCACGGTGCTGGCCGGTGGCCTCGGCTACGACGCGCAGACAACGCGGTTCCGCTCCGACCACGACGCCGCCGCGCCGCGCACCTTCCGCCTCACCAACAACTTCAAACTGCCCGTCGCGGTGACGGATGTCAGCCTCGCCGCTGACGCCGCCGAGTATTTTCAGGTGAGGTTCAAGGTTGTTAATGGCTGATATGAAAATAATTGCTGATTGTATTTGTGTTTGTAACGTTATAGTACCGTTTGATTTGTTTTGGTTCATTGAATTGCAGACTCTTATCACTTTTTTTAATTGTTCTATACTATTTAGAAATCGCTTGAATTTCTCTCAATTCCATGTTCACTTTTCAGAATAGGCCTTATGGGAGGTATCTTATTTTATTAACTTGGCTTGGTACATTAGTTTGCAATATGCATAGTGTGTGATAAAATCATCAGCTGATAATTATTTAATTTGGATGGTATACCTTAAATTTATATTTAAAATTAATGGTGAAGGGAAATTCAATGCCAAAGACTTTAGAATTTCGTCTTACTTTCATTCTGGAAAAATTAGTAAGTCAGTGGTGCAGTTGGTAGTGCACTCGGCCTCAGATCTGGCGGCTGTGATGCAGGTTCAAGTCTCAATAATGACGCCTACTTTTAGCAGTACTGTTTACTTTTGAATTGTTCTGGCTCATTCCTTGCTTTGCATGATAACTCCCATGCACAGGCCTGCTGAGGCCTATGAGGGGGGAAGGGGGGGGGGAGCAAATGCAAAGAAAAAATATATAAATGTTTTGATGTGCTTAATGTGGTTTGAATTTGAAGGAAAAGAACTATTTCAAAATTCAGTAATAAACTTAATCCATTTTTTATTCTTAAAGACTATGGTTCACAATTTTTTTATGCAAAGATTAATGGTTACATTTGGCAAGTGAAGTAGAATTATTTTTGTGAAATTCAGTGTTAGTGATAAACTTAGTGAGTTTTATGTTTTGATTTATTTTTCTCTGGAATTTTGCCATCACACAAAACACACAGCCTAACAGTGTGTTTTGTTTTTTATTGTTGTGGACATTTACCATTTGTATACTGACCCATTTGTCATAACTTGTTTTTACCAATCAGTGATGGTGAATGTCTGCAGAAATCGAAATCAAAACAAACTCACCATTACCAACAATGAATTTCAAACAAATTAACAGTCTAATCAGTGTCAAATTTCCACAAAAATATAAATCAAAACAGAAACAGACATAGGCCTACGGTGTTTTCAAGACAAAGATTGACCAATCCCCATGACCACCTTTAATTTCAGCTGAGCGGGTTCGCTCCGCGGATCCTGCGGCCGGGGGAGACGGCGCCGCTGTTCGAGGTGTCGCCGCACATCTCGCCGCACCCACCCACCCTCGCCTCCTCCATCGCCATAGTCACCAACGTCTCCACACTCGCCGTGCCGCTGCTGTGCTACGATGGCCGCCTCACCAAGGTACGACCAGCCGCGAGTTTATTAATTCAATCACTGTTCATTCTTTTTTCACCCATTTATTTATTCACTTTAATTTTTTATTTCTTCTCTCTTCCCTCTTTCTTCCTCCCTCCCTCATTCCCTCCCTCGCTCGCTCGCTCCCTCCCTCCCTCCCTCCCTAATTTTCTCCTCCCTTCTTCACACCCTCCCTCTTTTCTCCCTTCCTCCCTTTCTTTTTTTCCTTCACCTTGTCATCATTCATTCTTTCTTTCTTCCTTCCCTCTTTCTTCATTTATTCCTTCCTCTAAAATTCAAAAATAATGCACCGATAATATGAGTTGTTTTTATGCATAATATTGCCTCTGAAATTTGAATATTTGTCTACTCGAGCACCCGAATTCGAAAGTTTTTGCTGTAATTTGAAACACAAACAGAATTTGGAGTCTTCAACAGTTTGAATTTGAGGCCACTGTTAAGCCTCTGAAATTCAAATTAAGCACAAAAAACAAAACCTGTTGAATCATGTACTAGTGAAATCCTGTTATTTAGAATTATTTTGTGAGTTTTCTTTGCGGAGTTGAATGTGCTTTTAAACAGACCGACCACCATAATTTGAATTTCATTTCCACTAACCTCTATAACTCTAACCCTTGAAATTTAAAACTTCATAGCATTCTAAATAATTTGGCTGTCCCCTAAATTTTAAATAAGTGAGGTTCTACAGAATTAGTCTTATGTTACAACATGGCGTTATATTTCTGCAGGTGATCTCCAGGAGAAACGACTCCGAGCTGGAGCTGGGGACCGTCGGCAGCGGGACGGAAAAGCAAGTTTTGTTTGCTCTAGTCAATGAGAACCCGGTGCCCGTGACACTGTTGTCGTGGTCCACGAGTCTCCCGTCCGCCACTGTCGACGTGGTCGCTGTCGAGAGCGGAAACGTCACCACGTTCCTGTCACAGTACCACCACCAGCTGCACAACGTAACCTCGCAGGTGGGTGCAAGGTCGATAGAGATAAAAGGTTGCCTTACTCCCAAAAGGCAGAGTAGACACGTCCTTGGCCAACGTTTCTCGTTTCATTCATGCCTATAGTGTCAATTGTAAAAATAAATTTAAGCATAGCCTGGATAAGAAACTGCCCATAGTTAACAAACTCTTATTGTTCGAGAAATCTTGAAGCACTGGGTGAAGGCTGTAGGCAGTCAAAAATATATTATCTATAAGTCGGCATTAGTCCAATCATATGATTTATTTTTCATTTGAATTTTTATGACTTTATCTTATTATTTATGAGAGTTGTGAAGTAAATACTGTATTAGTAAGTCACTCAGGATATGTTTTATCCTTCGACAAGATTTGGTTTGGAATTAAGATTAGAAGATTTAGTTTGGATTTGTTCCTCAGACAGGTTTCGCAAGAATGTAAGCTGCAAAATCTCTAGTTTCTTCAATTCTTCAGTTGATACTTTTGTTTTGGGAATTTTTTTAGTATGATCCATTTGCATCTCAGTACAGCTTTTATGTAATTATTTTTTATGGGCTAAAACTCAAGAAAAACATTTTAAACATACCCTCAAAATGATAAGAATTTATGGAATCTTGCAATCAAATTTCATAATTGAACAAGACCCTATTTGGAGTTCCACAAGTTTCAGATCTTTCACCATTATTTTTCATTTATACATTGGTTGCCTATTAATCTGTGTGCCACTGCAAGTGACACTCCAAAATGTACAGTAGGTATGCAGTAGCAATAATGGTTTGTAATTGAACAGTATTTTCAGTTCAGGGTTTATATTTTAAATTTGTATATTCAATAAATTTATAAATCGTCTTCCCGTGTGAGCAGGAGGTGGCGGTGGGTCCCGGCCAGTACGCGGTGCTGCGGGTGGTGGTGCGTGCCGGCGCCCAGGTGGGCGAGAGTCAGGCGCACGTCGCGGTGCGCACCGACTACGAGACCATCAGCGTCCCGGCGCACATGCGCGTCGAACACGGCAGCCTCAAGGTCACCCCGGACCCGATCATTTTCGACGATTGCTTTCCAGTGAGTATTTTGCTTGTTGTGGGTTTTTTTAGGGATAAAAAGGTATGCGCGGTTGTAATCTCTAGTCGAGCTTTTGGGAAAGAGTTGTTTATAGTTAGTGGTATTAATTTATTAGGGATGATTACTATTCAGTTATGGTGAATACCATAGTCACCATTGAGTAATATGAGTTATATGAGGTGTAAGTAAACGCAAAGACCACTGAATTGCAAGTCAATGGATCGAGTGACTTTAGTCGTAAACAAAAACCTTTCAGTCCAGTTACTCTCTGAATGCACTGGAACAATTTGTTGGTGGCACATGGTATGTACATGGCCGGCGACAGGAGGGGGCAAATGGTTAAGGGCCCAGACTCATAGGGGGCCTGGAATCACGATCACCAAAAAAGGGGGCCCAGAATCGCACAAGATTTGTAAAAAAAAAGAAAAAGGTCAGGAGTCTGGACTTCTCAAATGCACAAAGGCCCAAAAATCCTGTCACTGGACCTGGGTATGTATATCTGCTGCCCTGGTAAAAACAGTTCTGATGTCAGTACCTGGGATTTACCAAACTCATTGTGATTGTTTGTATGACCTTTATAGAAGAGATCAATATTACACCCCCCCCCCCCCAAGGGGATTAGTATAGACCCCCTTGAATTAACTTCACAAAGCTGTTAAAACGGAGGACTAATCATCAAAAGAGAAGGAACAAATGTTTACCAATCAATGATTTCAAAGTCATTTAACATAATCTTTAACAAAGAATATATTTTAGGCCGCAATAGTAGAAGTAGGTTAACTTGATTTGTTTTATATGCAAGTCCACAAAACCAAACTGACATTCATCTGGTGGTAGTGTTACTCTGTTGCATTGCCGCAGGGCAAGGTGTGTTCTGAGACACTGAGGGTGCAGTCTCTGTTCTCCGTGGCAATGGCTGTGACGGGGGTGAGCGGGGCAGATCCCCGCCTGAGCTTCACCCCCGCCTCCCCCCCGCTGCTTCCCCCCGCCACCACCACTGACATCGGCACCCTCAGTTTCGACACGAGGCTCATGTCGGTTGAAGACAACTACCTGGCAACCACGCACAATACCACAGGTATTTTTTTTGTAGCTTGAGAAATTTTGGCCCTAAGATGGTTTACCAAGTATAAAAAATAAATATTTTCATAGATTTTTTAATGAAATGGTTTACACTTTTAGTTTAAAGTTCATTACCATGAACTTTAAACTAGTACTAGTCCTAGTACTAGTACTAGTCTTTTAGTTTAATAACTGTTTTAAAATCATTACATAAGCCAAATTACAATTGGTCATGGAATTTACAATCTTAGAAATGATTATAACATAATGTGATGAATTTCGGCCAGGGGTAATGTTTGTGCTAAAGTATGCCAATGAAAATCACAATTCATGATAACAAAGAGTTAATTGTTATATTTGACCCAGGTAAAGGCTAACATTTTATTTTTTGGTGTTTTGACATGCAAATCAAAAGACTGTTTAGGGCCCACTTAAATATAGATGGTAAAAAAATCTTTCAGGTCTAACTGGTTTCAAATAGCCCTTTGCTTACTCATCCTTTTATGAGAGATATTGGAAGAAAGTATGGTAGCAATTTAGAAAACATGATCTGATCTGCAATCTATTCCATGTTTTGTTGGTATGAACAAATTTTGTGACAACTATTTCAACTTTAAGAGACAGGATTTCTTACGACAACCCATTGTATTGTCTGTGTCTGGGGGCCACTTGGTGGCAGATACGACCACTATCACTACCCCAGCTCTCGTCTCAAGCTGTGTCTGCTAGGTTGAGCTGGCTGAAGTCATTCCTAAAGGGCAGAGAACAGAAGGTGGTAGTGAATTTAGAAGGTCAAAGTGGTTTAATTGGTTATCACAAAGTTTCAGGAGTCCCTCAAGGCTGCATCCTGGGTCCTTTTCTTTTTCTGATGTATTGCAATGACCTCCCTTGTATTGTCTGTGCCCAGGGGCCACGCGGTGGCAGGACACTCTAGAGCTGCCGGCACACACTGCGGATCACGACCTGGGACTGTTGTTGGCCAGATACGACCACTACCACAACCTCAGCTCTCGTCTGCTCAACATGACACTGCGGCTGGACACCACTGAGGTGAGCTCAACAGTTAAAGTGCAGTGGATAAATTTGGAAATTGCCTAACCAAGATGTCTTGTAGAGAGAACAAATGATAGCGGAAAACTATGTGTACGAATGTTTTAGTTTCTATTTGCTGACTTGAACTGTTTTTTAAGCGAGCTAGCTGAATTTAGATCCTTACATGTTTCAAGCCCCAAATAATTTTTTGAATACTGCAGTCACTATACCTGACTTATTATGTTTAATAAGTCACGTATAGTGAATGGAGCATTTATTCTATTCAAAAAATTATTTGGGGCTTGAAACATGTAAGGATCAAATGGCCTATGGCCATGGCCTATTTTAACTCTTTCTAAGATAAGCTAGCTTTTGTTATATTACAAAAATACCCCCGTTGCAGCAGACCTGCATACTCAGCGAATTTCAAATGCAAAACAACATATTTCAATCCAACATAGCGAGATTTGACATGTTTTTGTAAGCTCCATAAGAATAACATGGGGAATGAGTATGCAGGTGTGCTGCTACAGGTATATTAAAACTGGGTGGTTTTAATTCAATATTTAGTAGATCTGGACTAGAAGAAGCCATTTACCAAGTTTTATCAAGATATGTTGAGAAATAAGCGAGATATAGAATTTTACTTATTTCCCATAAGGTTAACATTGGGACAACGTACTGTGTTTACCACTTTCAATATCTCGGTAACCAATGGACATAGAGCAGTGTTTCAAAATACTAAATTGTTTGTTTTTTTGAGCTGAATTCAATGGTGCCCATAAAAATTCGATAAATTTTATTTTTCTATGTAAAAAACTCAAAAAACCCTTTTTTGGGGGGGTTTATCCCCCTTTACCCCCCCTTCCGGTGGTCCGATCGGGCTGGTTCACGAACTCGTCCAATTGATTACCACTTTACATGTCCGTACCAAATTTCATAAAGATCGGATCATTTTTGCGGTCGCTATCGTGCTTACAGACACACATATATATATATGTATATAGATATATATATATACAAATTCGAACGAATAGTGTTTTTTGCTTTTGGGGGCCCCAAAACGAAAAGTTATAGTGGTCCCGAGCTTAGGTCTTACCATGAGACCTACGGTAATAGCTTCTTCCCTATAGGGGAAATTCGCTAAAACAATCCTAGCCTAGAGGCTTTCTTCAAAAAACTTTATTGATTTGTTGTTTGAGTTCAGTTTGTAGTTTTTATTTAAGTCTGGAGAGAGTAATGTCGTGTCATGCTTATTACAATGGGAAATAAAGAAATCGCAAAATTTTAACAGTTCTGAATAATTTTTAAAGGCAAATTTATTAACATCTTTGTTGTTTACTTATGACAAATGAAATGGATTCAGGGGGAAAATGGAGGAGGAAAAGAGAACCAGCCTTGAACAAATTATGTACTGTCTGTCCTGTATTCTTATATCACCATGCTTACCATTATAATCGTTAAAAATAATTACTGATGATCTCTAAAAAAATGCATTAATGAGCGTCATTGATGGATATTAATTATTTTGATACTTATTAGTAGTTTTATGAAAATTCGTTGGAAAAATCCTGTGGCCATAACGATTAAGTCATTTTTAAATAATTACAATAGAATTTAATCTTTCAATCTTGGCTCAGACACTGGTTAATCTTTAATCTTGATTTTTTCTACTTGGAGCAGGTGCGGGAGCACTTGTTCTCGGTGCGGGTGGCTCTGGCATGGCCGAGGCTGGCCCAGGACCTGGTGTACCCGCTGACGCAGGTGGACAACTCCACACTCAGCACTCTGCGCATCAGCAACCCCAGCACTCAGCATCTGCTGGTACAGCTGGTGTTGGATCAGCACTACCCCGGGGTTGGCAGACTGCTGGACAATCTGCCACAGGGGTGAGGATGTGAATATGTTTTTATGGTAGTACACCAATCGAAAATCCTGCTATAGCAGGCTCTAAATATAGTCCCACACTCGTTTCTTCAACACTGTTTATTTCGACATGGACTGACATTCAACAAACATTCGTTGACTACCGTATATTTTCAATCTGATATGAGTACACATCGCATGTATGTAAAGTAAAATGACTATCCAAAGACAAATTTCAGATTTACTTTTAATATGCCTGTTTTTGCTTGATAATTGTTTAAGTTGAGGAATAACACTACTTTGAAGGTTAGAATATCAGACGAAAATATTTACGAGTGTTATATTTCACCAGGCTGAAGCCGGAGCCAGTGGCGGGGGCACAGGCAGGGGCGGGCAGGTTCGTCGTGGACACGAGCCACTCACAGTATCAGGTGACGGCGGGGGCCCACCGGGACTCCTGGGTCTTCCTCCTCCCCCCCGCCACCAACACCAGCGTCACCGTCGCGTTCAACCCGGCGGGGCCGCACATGTATTCTGCCACGTTGCTGCTTAGGTGAGTTGACCTATAAGTTAGCTCTTGACGGAGCTGTCTTTCATAAGCATTGATAGAAATTGTAAGTGAATTAATTAATTTTTTTCAGCTATTTGCCTTTTTTTTTGTAAAACTGTTATTGGAAATAAAGTATTTCCTTGCAGATTCTACTTAATAATCCACTCTTCATTAATTGTCACTTTCACTTTGTCATAAAAATCTAATTAAACCAGTTGTGTCGGTATCTCAAGGAAAGAATAAAGATTTTTTTTTCTACCAAACTAAAATATTTTCATCTTAATTTAGTTGGTGTTTCCAAATTGAGCTAATTTTACTCTCTGAGATTTTTTTTTGTTTTTTAGGTTAATACTTTTTATAATCTTGGGATACCAGCTTTTGAATATTTTATTTTTTTGAGGAGTTGATTTGATCCAGTTTTCAATGTTCCAAAATACTTTAAATTTTGTATTTGTGTTGCTTTCCAAATTTAAAATTGAATGATCTAATAAAAGAGCTAATAACTATATTATTAAAACCAAGATTACACTAATTTTGATTTTAATTCAAATACAAATTAAATTTAGATTTTCTGTTGAATCCTGAAAATAGGATAGATGTTTTCATAAGATAGAATTAATTATCTGCTGGTTACAAACCTTATTAATACAACTATGAAGTAAGAGAGGGAAGGAACTTTCACTTATCGTTCGCCAGCGCCAGGCATGTACCTCAGTAAACAAACAAAAATGAATGAGTATAATTCGCAAGATCTCGCAGTTTTTTGGCACGACATCGTTTCCTATCGAATGAATCATTTGGTTTGTTGTTGTTTATATCTTGCCTTACAACTTTATTGATTGTCCGCTAGATAGTGACGCTTTAGTGACATTTTGGATATTTCGGAATTCTTCATCTGTTTTCGTCTGCCTTCAAGGGGTTGGCCTGTTGCTGGCGAATGTTAAGTATATAAATTTCCCTCTCTCTCGCACTTCATAGTTGTATTAATTCTAGTAGGTATAAGGTTACATTTCATGGAGACAAAACATTTTGTTTATCTGCTTTTTTCTAGACGAGGGCCAGGCTTAGAAGTTTCCATGGACATGAACTGCAGTTTATTTAGCTTATTGTGCTCCTCCAAGGTTGCGGCATTATCACATAGCAAATTGCCATTGGTGATTGGCGGGATTCAAACGCGGGGCCCTGATTGTTCATCTGCTGACACATTACTTGAGTCCCACATTACTTGACTCGTGTCTCCAGGAACAACCTGACGGCGGTGGAGGTGGTGCAGCTAAGGGGCGCGGGGGCCTTCACTCAGTTCAAGTTCGGCAACCGCAAGCCGGGCTCCTCCACGCCGCTGCTCTTCGAACTAGCTGAGAAACACCTCAAAGACTGCGAGAGTAAGTGGCGGTAGTCTCACAGTTATTAATACTTTAAAACTTGTAGTTCAGGTTTCATTGATAATCCAACAAATTATCAATGAAATGTTTTGTTGAGAGTAAATGAGCGAAATGAGTAAATGAGTGATTGTTTTGTTTTTGAGTGTAAATGTTTTTCCATGCTAATCAAGGAGCCATTCGAAAACGTTTAATTTGATTTTAAAGTATGTGTTACCCGCTAGAGTTAATAACATAGTCTGGTACAATCCAACTTGACCAGGCAAAGTCCACAGTATGAGAAAGAAGGGAGGCGAGCGATTCAGAGGTAAGCGGAATCACATTTTTTTCTATGAGACTTTGAGCAGCAAGGACCTCTCCAACTACGCTCTGCTACCATTTCAGCAAATGGGCTGATGTTAAAAAAATTGAATCACATGCCGAACCAGAATCTTGGTCCTGGCAGTACATTCAACCCACTAGCCAGTCCCACCCCAGTGCCAATGGATCTGTCGCAAAAATACAAAATATTAGCAGACGCCACTGAGGCTAATTATGTGGTGAACTGTTCCCAGTAAAGAGCGTTCATCATAGCCATTCATATTAAGCCTAAGTAATACTATAGTGTGAAGGTCCTCACGTTCAACGATGAATTGACTGAGGTCCAGAGTTTGGAGCAGAGTTATTATAGTTTGCGCATGAATATCCCGACCATTTCAAAGAACTTGTGAGAGAGATGGTCAGTGAAAGTTTAGAGAGAGGTAGACGATCCCTAAATATGTGTATGTCATTGACTGCAGCAAAGTGGTACAGTGGAACCTGGATAATTCGAACTTGTATGATTCGAAATCTTCTTTAATTCGAATATTTTTCTTGGTCCCTGGCAGTTTGTATCTAAACAATGCTAAAAAATCGTGGATAATTCGAATTTTATTTTGGATGATTCAGATTTTTTAAGTGCCACATTAAGGTACATCAATTTCATTCCACGACTGGAAATAGTTACAAATTCATTGGAAAACACGTTTTACTACGACGTTCAATAAAAAATTAACGCCAGACCTATGGCGTGTCAGGTTATGGTCAAATGACTCATCCCTTCCACCTCCCAGACTTCCCACCCTGCCCCAACATTGCTTGTAACTCGACACCAATAATGTAAACTAAAACAGTACAGAACGCTGACTGGGTTCGGAAAGGGTTGCGCTCGCCGTGGCAGCACCACTAGTCTTTTCGCGCTTGATTCTGTGTAGAACGGCTCCTGGCAGACGAGCCATGCGCCAGACCTGATGCGCAGTTTTCTATGTCGACACAAAGGCTACTCAACACTGCGACCCCCTTCCCTCCCCCCACCAGCCAAACTAACTGCCGAATTCCAGTGCAGCATTCCGTTGTTTTCGATCGTCCTTCAAACAAAGTGTTTTTTTTTATTTGTACAGTGTCTTGTTTTTAAGTGTAAAAGTTTTTACGTAACATTAAATAAGTGTAGTGACCATGTCGACAAAGTCTCGGACCTATAAAACACTCACTTTAGCGGAAAGTCAATGAGCGTGCAATTGTCAATGTTACACGAAGTTAAGTTGGTAGCCTGTATCAAGTTCAGAAGTAGCAGAATGTACTGTATTTTTCTAGCAAAAATGTTTCTTCGTATCATCGTACGTCGCGTCGGACATAGTTTATACTTTAGGGTAGTTGTTTCTGTTTTATGATTACTGTTTTTGAATCCTTATAATTAGCGTTTGTTGATGAATTTATTCTTTTAGAGTGTCAATTTGATAAAGAGGTTATTCACAATGTGAAGTTTTAATGTTTTGGCCTCATTCTTCAGAACTTCTTTAATTCAAATCTATGGATAATTCAAAGTTTTTAGCTGGTCCCTTGAGGTTCGAATTATCCAGGTTCCACTGTATTTTGTACCTATTTGGCCTCCTATTGGATGGCCATTTTGTTTTTTTTATTGTTCTTGAAGGGTTTTTACTATCCGTAAGACAGTGACTCATAATCCTGGACCGAGTTGACAGGTGTCATCAATCAAAGAAAATAAACAATATTTGTTTTCTTCTGGGAAAATGATTTTTTAAATTAAAACTCATGGAGACATAACTATTATAATTTAAGGAAATTGTAATAGTTATAATATATAATAAAATATAATAAAAAACTATTATAAGTTTAAACTCCTATTTAATAACAAGTAAATACAAATTCGGAGAATACAATGAATATTTCCAAATTTATAGGTGGAATGACAAAGATGAAACTTACGTAAACAAAATCTCAAACCATAACCTTAAATATATTTTGACAACTGAGAATTTTACTTTTGTTTTGAATATTAGTTCACTTATTTACAGCTCACGGGGGCGGGGCTTGAGTAGGGGAGTGACCTCCCCTCCTTCCCCACACCCCGTTGCGTCAAAATTCTCCCGCTGTTTGGGATTTACGTGCGTGAACTGTAATTCTATCTTTCTTTGGACGCGAGGTTGTAGACCTTATCTTTCCTTTTATAGCTCTATGAATTCTTTCCTTTCATGGACCAAACAATATTGAAAAAAACAGAAAAAGACAGGAAGGAGAACAGAAACATGTTGTTGAGGCTTTTTTTCCACTCCCACCTTCTCTATGGAAACATCTTATGGGGAAACGGTGTAGGAGCCAAAAAGGTCTTCATTTGGCAGAAGAAAGCCCTGAGAATAATGTTTGACATTCCTAGCAGAGGTACTTGTTAGCCTTTTTTCATCGAACATAGGATTATGACTTGGCCCAGTATTTTTATTCTTTACAATAGTTTGTTAAAGAAACTGTAGCCACTTTTATGAAACGTAATTTAGTCCATAGTCATAATACCAGAATTTGTAATCACTTAGAAATTCCATCAATCAGACTAACCAAATCAACTAAAAGCCATAAATTTCTCCAAATCAAATTGTATAATAAATTGTCTGAAGTTTTTCAGGAGCAGAATTTGATTAAATGTAATTACAGGCTGTTTGAATGGTTTGTAGACCAAAGTTTTAATTCCATAGATGAATTTTTAGAGTGAGACACGATTAGTATCTAAGTTTACATTGTTTATTGTACATAATTTACAATTACAAATTTACAATACAAATTTTATTATAATAATAATTGTAAATTACAAATTATTATAATAATTAAAAATTACTAATTATCATAAAAATTATTACAAATTATTATAATTGTAAATTTTTATAATTTACAATTACAAATTTAATGGCTTGTTTTGTACATTTTTGACGTTGTCTATTATATTTTATGTGTTACACAACAATGAAGATATTCTTATTCTTAATCCTTCAAATCCGACGTGTGTTGCAGGAGAGAAGCACCGGAAGTTCCCGGCGCCGCCCAACCTGACGGTGAAGCGCTCGTTCACGGCTCGCAACACGGGCGCGCTGCCCGTCGCTGTCCATGGGTTCGACGTCGGCGGCCTGCCCTGCGAGGGCTTCGGCTTCCGCGTGCTCAACTGCGAGGCCTTCCTCCTCCCGCCCAACTCCACCCGCAAGGTCAGTTTGTTTTCCATTACTCTACACACGAAAATACACTTTCTAAACGTAAAATGAGCTAAGAAAATAGGTTATTTCTGCTACTGCACGGCAAAATTACATAATGTTAACTTTCTTTGCATGTGTGGTGCACGGAAAGTAACCGTTATGGGATTTTGCAGTGCAGACCAATCAGCTGTTGCATTTCTGTACCTCGACATAAGCTCGGAAACTCAGCGTTATGAGTTCGGCTTTTTTCTTGTTATACTAAGTTGAATAAACAAAAATAATCATGCTGTTTACAAGTTTTTCGATATCGTAATAAAAAATAATGTTCAATACTCGTCTCAAAAGTGCTACTGTGGGGCTCAATAGCTTTTTCCACGCTCGGTTCCGCCTCTCACGTAAATGCAATCTCTCCCCGCAACAGATCACTTTCAAGACTAGTAATGAAAACTACTATTTCCTACCACTGAATGGAAATAATCACATTGCTACACCTGTAAACAGCATGCAAAACGGTTGATTTCTGCTTTCATTTCATTCCCGCTCGCTAAATCAGAGTTACTTGAAGTGTAGACTAGGTTAAGGTAGCAAACAAGAGAGATAACTATGACGTCAAACACCATAGACCAGTTTCTATTGGTCAGAAGTCCCATGACACTCACCGTAATCTAAATTCTAGTTGCCGTGTTCTAAATCAGCTGATTGAGTAACTATTTTTGTTCAGTTTTGCCTGAAGAGTGTTGGAATACCACCTACACTCAAATAGAGAGGAGTTGTTACATGAGATTTGCTGGCTGGAGAACCGCCTTCGCTCCCGAGGGTTAAAGGGAGGAAGGAAAAAAGAGAGTTGCGTTTTATGTCCAGGTTCTTCTAGTTGCGTCTTAATGATCTTATGGTCTAGATTCTTTTCCATATAAAAACAAGATCAGATTCTAGATCCTGAATAGTGAATCTTTTTTTAACTAATCAGTGATGGCAAAGATCCGCAAATACCAAAATCAAAACAATCTTGCATTAGTTGGCAATCTTGGGCTCAGTTGTGCAAAAAGAGTGTAGGAATATCACCTACACTCAAGTAGAAAGAGATGACGTCAAGGAAGATCTGCTGGGCTGGAGAACTGTTGGAGAACACAACTCTCTTTATCCCTTCCTCCCTTGAACCGCAGGAAGCATCTTCCTGGGATTCAAGGGAGGAAGGGAAAAAGAGAGTTGCGTTTTTTTTCCAGGTTCTCCTGGTTGTGTGTTACCAATCTTGTTATGTTCTAGATTCTTTTTTTTATGAAGACAAGATCAGATTCTAGATATAAAGATGTGAAACTTGTTTTTACTAATCAGTGATGGCGATTATCTGCAAAAATTAAAATAAAACAGTCTGGCGTTTGTTGGTTTTTTGTTTAATTATGCCATAAGAGTAGGAATACCTTCAATACTCAAGTAGAAAGAGGCAATGTTAAGAAAAATCTGCTGGGCTGAAGAAAAATCTGCTGGGCTGGAGAACTGCCTTTGCTTCCAGGGGTTAAGAAAGGGAGGGGAAAAGTAAGGGTAGCGTTTTTAGGTAGAAACGGGCGTATTTACAAAAACATCTGCCAGCCAAGAGAAGCACCTATGCTCTTGGGGATTAAGGGAGGGAGGGGAAGAAAGAGGACTGTTAAAAGATCTTAACTAGAATGTGATGGACTGTTAAGACTGTTATGAGTTCCAACAAACCTAACATATCCTAACAAAATATCGTGAGAACAAATGGATCGTCCATTATTCATTGATCAAAAATTGTCCTACACATACATTACAAATTAAATTTGTATCCAAAAGGTGTCAATAAATTACTCACCGAGTGGATAAATTGTATTATGACATGTTATACCTTGGGCCATTCAACCTATTGGTAGGAATACTGCAGGTGCACTGTCTTGCCCCTGTCCCCCTAGCCAATGGTTTAGGCAATTTTCCCCCTCCCCTGGTAAAAAGTTGATGATTCTTCACCTGTAGCCACAATAACACACACTTTTTGACTAGAATTGTTATTTTTTTATCATTAAATAAATAGCCCTGGTGGCGCACCCAGGAAAAATTCAGCTATTCAAAAGAAACTTAATCTGAAGAAAGTCCATCCTAGACAATCATTCAACTTAGTATATTGAAAAAGATTTTTTTTATTTCTTCATTAAAAGACTACAGGACCTTAAAGATAAGTTTTGTCCAGGGTTTTTTTTTAAACGCAACCCAAAACTTTAAGACAAGACAAAATTCTCTTTATTTGCATATACATAGAGTACAGTAATGGCGTCATTTATTTTATCAGTGAAGTATTATTCACCCCAAGATCTCCGGATTTGAACCCACCATATTATTTTCTTTGGGATACATAAAAAGTAAGGCCTACGAAAACAATTCACAGAGTATTCATCACCTCAAAATGAACATAACAAATAGAATACGAGAAATTCAATGAGGAATTTGCAAAACTTGTTCAGGAATTTGATGGTGAGAGCGCGACTTTGTATAAATATCATTAGCAGATTCTTTGAACTCATAATGTAAGCTAAATGTGATCAAACTTAAATAATAGGTTGTTAAAAATGTAAAGATTGACAAAACAATACTTATTTCATCCTTATATTTGCATTATTCAATCTTAAAAATGGGATGCGTTAAAAAAAACACCCTGTATAACTGAGTGACCCCAGACTTTGATCCCTATTCCCTAGTCCTTTTTGTATTATCCCTAAATCAGCTTAACAGCTGTTCACTAACGGCGCTGTCTGTGGTCAGGTGGACATAGCCTTCACTCCCGACTTCACGCTGGCGAGGGTACAGCGCACCCTGGGCGTGTGGACCAGCGAGAGCCGCAGTGCTGCCAACTACACGCTGGTGGCGACACTGCCGCCGTTCCTGCTCAGCTCGTGTTCCGGCGTGTTGGCACGACCGCCGTGGGAGCCACTGCTGTACTACAGCGCTGTCACTTTCATGGTGGGTGTTTATTTTTGACTTTTTTTATGTATTTATTTTATTGTGGGATGATTTACATTCAATAATAGTGACTGATAGATTTGAAAATTTGTAGGGGTGTGCGATGCATCGAAAATGCATCGAAATTACGATTTGATTCAATTCGATGCATCGAATCGCGATTCGATTCGGCATGCATTGAAATCCCGATGCATCGATTTGGCCTCGATGCATCGGTATTCTTCGATTCACTAGACGCCATTAGTCTAGAATGTATGTTGAAAGCAATTAAATAAACGTTTAAACTATATAAATGCGTAATATTAATGTTCAAAACAGTTTATTGAATCGTAATGAAGTTATGAAAAGCTTAGTGCGCAGTAATACTTTCAGACTCTAGACGCTTGACAACAAAGAATGCATAATATTTTTGCTGGTAAACACAGTCTACACGTGGTAACACTGTTTTGTGATGCTCAGCTGTCGAGCTGTCTGCCGTCGTCGTAAGCTCAGCATTGCGCAGTAATTAGTAATTAGTGTTTGTTTCTTTTGACTGTCGCGCGAATGCAATTGAATGTTTTGTTTTGGAGTTACAGAATGACAAATAAATAAAGATGATTGAAGACAGCGACGAAGAGATCGTAGACGATCCGGGCTCAAGTAGCCTATATAAGCTTTGTTGAAACAGATACGAATGACGATACCGACACTGGTAGGGATATTAAATTGTAACCGACAAGAGTTACTTAGGTTAGTTGTTATGATTATTAGATGATTTAACAAACTTTAAACTGATTCATTTTTACTTGGACTGCTTGTCTTTTTTATTTAAGAAAAACTTTAGGCCTAGGAATAATAACTATTTCTTGAGATTGTGAGAAGTATAGTAATTAAGATATTAAGATAGTATATAGAGATTAAGATTTTTTATTTTTCCAAATTCCTGTTTATAATTACCTAGGCCTATTAAAAATGTTTGGTTCAGACTCATTCAAACTTTGTGTGGAATTTATCTACTTTAATCCTCTTTAAGGTTATTGACCCATGACAATGCAAGCTGTAAATAACTCTTAACAGCAAATAACGCCGCTCTGCAATTGAATCGCATTGATTCTAATCGAAATTCTGTGAATCGCATCGACGCATCGAATCGAAAAAAATTTGCTGCATCGCACACCCCTAATTTGTTTACATTTTCTAAGTATGTAATAATAATAGTTATTGGTTCTTAAAGGATGTGTTGCTTGATAAAAGGAAAACCTTCATAAAAATTGCTAGAAAGTTTTTTGTTCAAATAAATCATAAAATAATAGTAATCTATAAAAAACTAAATTTCTCATTTAATAGAGACAAGTGTACCTCTCTACAGAGACAGTTCTTTGTGCTCTGTTAAGTGGCATTCGTGAGAAACAGTAGACACCTCTAATCCGTCACCTTGGGACCGAGACCTGTTAGAATAACCAAAAACTCTTTAAGTGTTAACGTCTATCATACTGCACAAGCCAATATTAATTTTTAAGAAAAAAATGTAAACACTGCAGTAAACACTATTTGGGTATAATTAATGTGAATACAAACGTTAGAAAATATGCTTAGGCCTTGTATCTTTTACAAACCAACAATTATTTCAATTTGTGACTGGTGCTAGATATTATTTCTTAAATCTTTCCCACAAGAATTGTCAATACAGTATGCTCCATTTCCTGCCATTCGAGTCTGGTTAGGAAGATATGTTAATAAAATGTGTCCTGTTGAAAAGATGTCTTTTCCGCAGAGTTTAGTCTATTCAAACCAATTGTATAAGAGGAGTCTACTGTACTGTTCATGTATAAAATCATGTAAAATATTTTCTCAAGAAATTGAAATCGTTAATTAGAAAGCTATGGAAATAAATCTTGGAAAACTATTTTTAAAACATTACACCTATCTCTAAGACTTCTTCTTTATAACCATATTTCAACTAGAACCTTAGAAAATAATATTTGCTGTTACAGTCTAAGTTGTCTTTAGGAACTAGATTTTTTTAACTTACTATTGATTTAATTAAAATTGATGTTGAAAAATGGAAATTTGTTTCCATTTGTGATACCGTTTGTTGTGCCTAGGTGTTCCTGCTGGTGTGTGTTCTGGCGGCCGCGTTCCTGGAGTCAGACCGCGCGCTAAAGTGCGCGCTCATGGCCATGTCCAAGGACAACGTCGTCCAACCCGTGCTTGACCTCAAGTAAGCCGCACTCGAGTATTTTATCACCTGAGATTGGTTTCATGAAGATGCCAATTTTTGCATCCAAGTGTCAATGTTGCATCCAAAACAAAACATCTTTTGGGTAATAGTCTTTAGAAATATAAAATTTCTGTTTGAAATTAATTTTCTGAAAACTATTTAACTGGAGTAATGAGGTATATTTAAAAGACACACATTTTTTGTAAAATTTATAAGGATTTATAAGGAAAAGAGTAGGTACTGGCTCACTTAAATCTGAAGTGGAGCAAGAAATCATCCAGAAAATAGTCAAATAGAAGAATAGTCAAAGTTGGTCATCTTTAGTCATCCAGAAAATATTTATTCCATGAAAATATACTTTAGCTACATGAAAGGAAAACATACACATTCACTGTATATCTCTAACAGAGACTTTTTCATGAGTAAAAGTTGTGAAAAAATTGTGCTTTGTCACTCTGTGTTCTGTGCAAAATTACCAAAGTATTACAATTATCTTTTAATATTTAAATAAATTTTATTCACAGTCATTTTGATTATTCTTGTTCAGCAACTATTTAGGCCATCCATCCTAGGTTCTGTCCCATCAGGGTTGGTTAATAAGCCAACCCTCATTATAATGAATGGCTTTTATTGGGTACAGTTCACAACGTATGAGCCTCAGTGGTATCTACTAATATTTTGTGTCTGTTACAGGTCCATCGGCACGGGGGTGGGAGTGGCTAGTGGCGGCGGGGGCAGCAGTGGCGGGGGGACGCAGGGGCCCCCACACACCCCCGAGAAGCCCGACGCCCCGCCGGTGCAGTGGATCAAGCCCTCCGCTCCCCCCGCCCACGACACTGAGGTAACAACTCTGACACTTGAACACCGACAAGCCAACTAGCTTAAATCAAATTAGACCAACTAGCTTAAAGTTAAATATAGCATGTTTTAAAATGATAATGTATCATGCATTGTTTGTTTCTATGACCCAATATGGTGTAGAAATAAGGGGTAGTAATTCAAAAATGTAGATATGATTTTCAAAGTTCAGAAGCAAATCCTTAGAATAATAACTTTTTCAAGCTCAAGGACATCTTGTCACAACATTTTTAAAGAATTGAAAGTATTTATGCTACCATAAATTATTTACATTTTAAAGTGCCTACTTTTTATAAAACTAAACTTTGATAAAATTAGGAATGAACAGCATTCCAGTTTTTATAACGCTAGGTACAGAGGTATTTTGCAGTTACTAATACATGGGCTAAGTTTATCAGAATTACTTCCTCAATATTTGAGTAAAAAACTTTACAACATACTTCCAAATAGATTTAATAGATTAGTGATTTCTGATTTCTGAAGGTTGTGAAAGAGAAGGCTGTGAAGGCAGACAACGAGGCAGTGGTGGCAGTGTTCACTTCGCCCAAGGCCCCCACCCCTGCCCCCGCCCCCGCCCCCGCCACTGCTGCCCCCGCAGCTGCCCCCACAGCCCCCGCCCCTGCCAAGAAGCAGCGGGACAAGGCCCCCGTGTCCAAGCGGCTCAGTGACCCCGCCGACGCGACTTGGACCCAAGTCTTCTCCAAGTAAGCTCAGCGGCCTCAGCGGCCCTTAGTAAATTTCCTTCAGAGAGAATCCTTTAATAGTTTCAATGGGCGCCAGATTTTTGTCCGTGTTGTAATTGGGAGCAAGCTTCCCCTGGGTCTCCACTAGGGGAAATGCACATGTTGTGTTCATCAGCAAACTAAATTTTAATAATTTTGGAATCTCTCCTTTAGTGTTCTTCTGAAGTACAACTGATTTTGATTGTGAATGACTCTTTGTCTTTTAATATTTTTGAGGTGGGGAGACCTATTTAAAAATTGGAAGCAATTACTAATCAACCCATTATTTTTTAGACATTTTTTATTTAAAAAGTCAACCTTCTCATAACTAATTAAATTTGAAAAACTTGTAAACAAAAATTTGTTGGTTGTTGTACTTTACGATTTCTCTTGCTTTGGCCTATTATACTCATTATAATGAATAACCAAGGAGGAAAATTCATCAGCATGGCAGTGTCATTGATTATTATAAATATGAATTTTAGAAGTTAATTTTCAAATTTTTAAAATGGCGTTGCCAAACCTTTTTTTAATGTTTTTAATATTTAGTACATGGAAAATTTGTTTACTCAGGCAGGTATGCAGTCCACTGCCAAAACCACAGCCCAAGCCTGTGCCGACAGCCACAGATACGCTCAAGCCTCCGTCTTCCGACTCCAAGCGTAAACTTGCCAAGAAAAACTCAAACTCAGGTTTGCATATTACAGATTATTCTGTCAGTGATGCCAAAACGTAACTCTCAGGCCTACATATGACTCTAAGCAGAAACTTATCAAGAAAATCTCATACTCAGGTATAGTTTATTCTGTTAATGATGCTACAATGTAATCCTTTCGAACAAAGATTTTTTCATTTATAGTTTTGCTCATTTTAATTTTGTTTTAGACAAAAACATTCAGTTAACAATATTTATTATACACGATTAAAGTACCTGTGAGTTGCGCTTTTTTAAAATTAAATCTCAAAGTAGGTGATTTGTAAACTAACCTAATAGAATAAAAATTAATATGAAAATAATCTGTATGTTGGTTCGATAATAAAATAAAGTATCCTTTCCTTAAAGTAATCAAGGGCTCAAGTTAAGGTCATATCATGCTCTCTAAGAGCTTTGTCTCAAAGCGTAAATTAACTGAAAAGCATTTCTCTTACTTTAATGAAAACAAAGTTATTTCCTCTGACAAATCGCTTGCTTCATATATCTATTGCCTCAGTAAACATTCACATTCCCTGCGCTTTCTAGTGTACTCACTGGTGGCTCTTGTCTGTGCAGGGCGGAGTGTGGCGGCGCGGGAGACAGTCAGCCTGACTGCCGGCGGCGGCGAGGACACCGAGACCTCCTCCACCACCACCGAGAGCTCCCACGACGACGGCGACAAGGTGAGTCGACGGAGCCGTCCTGATAACTAGAAAATAACTGACCGTTCTCATGTATCTGATAGCAAAAACTAACCCAACCTGTCTTTATGCCAATTCATAGAAACCTAATCTAACCTATGTGCCAGCTCATACTGACTTGACCTAACCTATGCCAGCCGAAACCTACCAGACCTAACCCGGCACCTGTATGCAAGGTGAAACTTACCTGACCTTATCTACATGCCAGCTGAAACCCATCTCACCTAACCTATATGCCAGCTGAAACACACCTGTTCTAACCTACACACTAGCCTAAACCTCTCTGACCAAACCTATATGCCAGCTAAAACCCATCTGACCTAACCCATGTGCCAGCTGTAACTACCTGACCTAACCTATGTGCCAGCCAAAACCTACCTGATCTAACCCATATGCCAGCTGAAACCTTCCTGACCTAATCTGTATGCCAGCTGTGGAAAAGGCACAAATTTATTCCATGAAAATATTCATTCCAAAAACACACAGGAACCAGGCAAACCAACAGCAGCGCCAGCTCCCTGGAGGCCGAGTGGGAGGAGGAGGATGTGCCTGACCTAACCTATATGCTAGCCGAAACCTACCTGACCTAACCTATATGCCAGCTGATACCTACCTGACCTAATCTGTGTGCCAGCTGATACCTACCTGACGTAAACTGACGTAATCTGTATGCCAGCCGAAACCTAGCTTTCCAAACAGGTTTTACAATTACTAGCTACGAATTACTAATTACTACTAGTCACTATCTCAGTTGTATCATATGGGTTCTGAAACGGAATCTTAGTATTACAAAATACAGTGTCAATATTATTAATTAACTAACATCGTTTTGAAACAGTCTTCTACCTTATTTAACCCATAAGCCAGCTGAAACCTACCTGACCTTATGTATTGGCACAAACTGACCTACCCTAACTGTACCTGGCACCTTACAATTGACAGCTTAGAAATACTGAAAACAACTGATTTTCTTGTTAATAGAGGTAATCTCTGAAGCTCACAAATTATGACCCTGAATATTATACATGCCCGAAAAAAACTGACCTAACCTCAAATACCATCACTCATAATTATTTTGGTTTATTAGTTTTTCTCTTTATGAATACTTAAGGCTTTGATTCTGTGTAAAGAAAATTATTACGTAATGTAACATAAAAGCCAGTATGAAGTCAAATACAATCCAAAGCTTAAAGCAGAGATGAGAGAAATTAAAACAGTTCCACAGTGTATATTGTTTATTTATTTTGTTTAATATAAGAATTTTTATTGATATATTAAAGATGTATTTTTAAGAAATAATTAAATTCTTGTTAGCTCTATGTTGTAACTATTAGAATCTCACTTACTGCAGCATGATAAAGGTGTGAAGGAGGGCAATTTGTCAATATTATGTTATGTTTGTTGGCACGTAAAATGTTTTGGAGAAATAGATAGGTTCTGTTCTAACTGAGATGCCTGGTGATTCAGTCCCCATTATTAAACACGTTGTAAATGAGCACACATGTTGTTAATGGTACGACATGGTACAGGTGCTAACAGCATGTGGCAGTTGATGTAATAATTGTTAATCTTTACTTCACACGACACACTTCACTCTAAAGTGATAAATTTTTTGAGAAGGAGATGGTAAGCAGAACTAATTATCTTCTTACCATTTTTAATTGTTTCGTTACCATTGCTAATTGTTATATATAGTTTTCCTATTACTTTTATTTTATTTTATTTTATTTTTATTTATTTTCGTTTCGTTTTTTGAACATAAATTATAAGTATAGAATACAATTATTTTGGAAAAATTTCAGCATAGTCAATTTTTATTTCTTTTGTATGTTTTATTTTCATTCGTCTAATTATTGTTGTCAATCACATCTTGTTTCAAGAGAAGTTTCGGGTTAAGGAAAATTTAATTTATAACATATGACATTTATAGAGGTCAACAATCCATCTTAAAATACATTTTTTACTTAAATATTAAATTTACATTTACTTAACAATGATTTCTTAATTAATTTTTCTTTTTATTTTGACATTCAGCTTCAATCAGGTTTAGCTCAAGACATTCCTAAATACATATGTAGGATTGGTCTCTTGATAAGGCCTAAGAAGCCACATTTGGGACACTTTCCGCAGCACGAAGGGCATTTTTTCTTTTAATTTTCTTCTGTTTTATGTTTTAAAAAACATCTGTTGCAATGCATTTCTAGCAAAATAAAATATAAATATTTTAGGTTTTGTTGCCACATTTTTGTATTGTTAAAAGTTAATATTAAAAAAACCTTTTCCAGGACTTGGTAATATCCTCCAGTTCCACTCAAAGTATACTAAATGAAAATATAAAAATCTTATTCAAGTACTTACTTCATTTACAGCTAAAATTATGTTCAACAAAAAAATTTTAAGTTGAATTTTTTTTAACTTTTGCATTATTTATGAATAATGCTGACCTATCGGACTATGTAAGGCCTGTTTCACATTATTCGATCTTAGTCGTACCGGTAAAAGTCGGATGTCGGAAAAGTTTGGTGGAGCAAAGAAATGTATTGAGCCTTTCAATACATTTCTATGTGATAATGATTTTTTGTCAGTCCGACATTGGATTGCATTCTTCTGACACATTTGGCAGCAGTGGAACGTATTATCAAAAGGGTGCTTTCACACTGTCCGACTTTGTGGATGTTTATTCAGGCATCCAACTTTTTGCCGGAACGACAAAAATCGCATAGTGTGAAACAGGCATTAACGCCAACTTTTTGTTATCAATAAATGTTATCAACTGATTTTGCGTCGGTTTGAGCAAATCAGTTGATTGTTTACTTACGTTTTATCCGGCCTAGGCTGGCAATGGGTAACTTTCGAGCCAACAAAAAGGAACTGAAAACAGATGTTTCTATGTTAGTATGATTAAAAAAGTGTTTTCCTGCAGGAAGTGGAGGTGACGATGGCGCTGCGGGAGTGTGACGCGGCCGCAACGACGTCGGGACAGAAGCCTGGTCGCGCGCGCGGCGCGAAGGCGGCAGCTGAGGGGAAGAAGACGTCGCCGGCGGAGCGCAACAACGGCAGCGCCAGCTCCCTGGAGGCCGAGTGGGAAGAGGAGGACGTGACGCAGGCCAAGAAGCCTCACTCGGCCGCGCGGGGCAAGCGGGCCGCCGGCAAGGTCAGGATTAGTTGTTTGTACATCTTTCAAGAAAGACTTTCAGAGAAATCTTTCCTTCCTGAGGTATTATGGTTGGTTTTACCTTAAGAATGCACCATCATTTTCACTTTATTATGTATTATATTTTCCCAATGTCTCCACATTCACTTTTCTATTTAATTTCACGTGTTTTGCTTCAAATCTGTAATAAGTTTTTATGTCCAAAAACTGTTCCATTTTTAACAATGTTTATTCAAAAAATGTAGATTTTTCATGTCCCTTTATTTATTTTTACAAAGTGTCACTTTGTTATCCTTGTTTGGTAATTATCTGTCGAATTAAATAAAAATACTCCAAGAAACCAAAATAGACAGTATCATGTATTCCAAATCGAAGAGAAAAGTCCGAAAGTTAAAAGAAACAATGGAAGGAGAATACAACAGGATATGAACTTATGTTAGGAGAATACAACATGATATGAACTTATGTTAGGAGAATACAACATGATATGAACTTATGTTATATTGCATCTGGTGTTACGGATCAAATGCGGTTTTTTATTATTTTATTAATATACTTTTTTGTCTCTTTCTCTACCCTCTAATCAATGTATTTTGTTAAGGCCTACCTATTTTTCCAATATTAATTTTTCCCTTATTTTTATATGATACTTAAATATATCAAATGGTTTTTGTGCATCAATTCATCCCAGTTGGACCCTCATCGATTTCTCAAATCTCTCTCAATCCCCTTGGAAAAACCTGTCTGAGTAAAAAAATAACATTTAAATAACTTTGAAGTTTTATTTCTTTAAGTTGGAGAGACAAAAAATGACCTCTATAGCTTAAAGTTCAATAAATGAAATGAATTCATCCCACACTTTACCTCCACAAGATAGCCTCGAGTTAACCTCTACATCTCAAAGATCTCTCAACAAAGAATATTAAGCGTAGGTCTCTGGCGTACAGGTTGTAAATTGTTGCCAAAGTTTATCACCAAAATTTTGGAAACGTTGCAGTTTTCTATCTTCAGGGCGATGATCACTCACTAGGTACCACACAATATGTTAAACACGATTCAGAAAAATAATTGGTGTTGTGCACAACCTTGCGCCTTTTAATCACCCTGAAGATGGAGAACTTCAGCGTTTCTGAAACGTTGACTACGTACTTTGACATTTTTACAATGACAACGCAGTCCATCCTGGAGGACTACGACTTAATGTTTAGCAAACCATGATACTCTATGCTGGAATTAGGTCCCATGGAGGGTCATGCTACATGTACTAAGATTGAAGTAACAAACCACATTGAAATCGACAGATTGAAAAAAGTACGTTTGATAATTATTTATAGCAACATTTTTTCCAACCTTTGCGGACTTGGAATTTGTTTCAATAATCAACTTTTATCAATCAGATGCCACTTTTTATACCTCCCATTTATGCTCAATAAAATTCTATTTTTTGTAGTGTTGCAAATAAATCAAAGAGGCTGTTTATTTTCTTGACTTATTCTTTTGCTTTGGTGGTAATACATCTTAAGACATTAGCCAAGTGGATATTTTGGCTTTGGTTTACCATAGCCCTAAGTTTATAAATTTCTTCTGTCTTTAATTCTTGGTCCTGATTTTTGCAAACATTTTCCACCATTGATTATTTAAAAAAAAATTCTTCTACTAATCAGTGATCGCACATGCTCATAAAAATCGAATCCAGAACATAAACCCTCCATCACCAACAATGAATTTCAAACAAAGTACACTGTATACCATCAGTAATAGTCCTACCAGGATTGCTTGGATAAGACTATCTCTGTAAGCTTAGACCTATTGTAGAGACTAAAAAGCTTGTGTTTTAGACATTAGTTAATTTTTTTCCATTTCCTCACCGCCGACATTTGAAGCTCATCGCGTCTGTTGCAGAGCAAGAGTGTGGACGGGAGCCAGTCGGGCGGGGGTCGCGCCAAGCCGGCCGCGGGTAAGCAGCCGAGTTCTCGCGGCAAGGACAAGCCGCAGCCCTCGGCGAAGCGAGCCGTCGACAAGCTGCCCGCCCTCCCCAAGCGTGAGTCTCACTACGCTCAGCTCACTTTTTTTTTGTAGGGGGGAATTGGTAGTCTGGGTTTCCCCACCCCACAGGAAAATCCTGTTAGGGTACTTCAGCCATTATTTTGTCTTTTTGCACGGCTACTGTAAAGTAAAGGAAGCTTCCTTTAGGCTCATAGCCTTTAGTAATCCAAGGGAAGCAAAAGGAAAAAGGTTTAGATGGATAGGTTCGGCCAAGCTTAGACTGGGTGGGGAAGGTATACCTTTATCCAATGGATGCTGGAACAGGGCTTCAAGGGATCCGGTGGCCCTCATATTGGCCCTCGTCTTGGTCGCCAGTACACCCCTGCGCACCCTGCCGTCAAGCCCAGCCTCCCCTGGTGGGGAACTGAAGTTGTTCACTGAAAGACAGCTTCAACACTGCCTCCAATCGTGGCAACTTCCGTTACTGTATCCAGTATTGGTACCTATACTAGCAAAAGCTGGTTAGGATCCCACTGGAGGAATCAATTATTTTAGAAGAATGTCTTTCGATGATGTTTTTTCATGAATCCAATGACTTTTTTTGAGACCTTTCAGGTTTCATCCCTTGATGCCAAATTCCATATAAATCACAAACAATAGAGTAGTTTTTACCCTTACTGGAAGCTCGTACACAACGTTTTGCTTGTCATTAGTGAAGGGATTATGAATTCATTATGGGCACATTTAATTTTATGTTATTTTAAATTAATTGAAGGGGTCCCTCCAGTAACGTTGTAAGCGACATAAAGTAAATTTTTCAGGAAATGGAAAAAACATATAATTGGGATTGTAATGATTTAAATATGTTTTATTTGATATATATAATTATAATATCATAAAACTAGCCAAACTATGAAGTATTACAGTATTATCGCATGTAATAAAAAAGTTATTACAATAAAAGTGATTTTAAAATTGCAATAACGTTGTAAATGACAGTCGTTTGCAACGTTGTTGCCGGCTTGGCGATTGTAACAATGTTTCTTTTGGTTTCTTCTTTTCTTTTATGTACGGTTCCCCAGCATTTCTTCTCTGCTTAAATACATTTCTAGTTCACCTTTCGAACTTAACAGGGCGTTTTTTACTACGATTTAGCCGATTAACATCGGGACGGTGACAGAACGGTGCGCGGTGATATTGCAATTTTTGGCAGTTACAACGTTGCTGCAACTGTGGGACCAAAAGCACTTGGTTTTCAACCTGTGGTAGTGCTGCCAACACAAGAGATATCAACGAAAAATACCCTGCACTGATGCAGGGTGCCGTTTACAACCTTACTGCATAGAAATATCAATTTTGAAAAAGTTGTCGTTTACAACGTTACTGGAGGGACCCCTTCAATTGATTTAGGATGGAACATTATTATTGCAAACTAAGTGTTTATATATTTTGTTTTAGAAGTATTATTTTGACAGTTATTTATCATTATTGTGGCAGTTAGTTAGTTGTTTGCAATTAGTAGTTAGATGTTAGTCCGTTAGTTGTATACATTCATTTGCTACTTTTGTTATGATTTTATAACAAATGTTAGGTATGGCAGATTGCTATTGTTGTAAAACCTCTTTAAGTGGCACACTGCTCTCAAAATCTGCATTAGCTGAGTTTCCTTTTTTGGTTTTTAATGGCTATGGACTATATTTTGTAATTGAAGTTTTTCTTTAAAATATATTTTGTAATTGAAGTTTTTCTTTAAAATCTAAAATTCCTAAAATATGTTCTTTTTCCACAATTATATAGCATGTAAATTTAATAAAAAGTAAAGTAAGTTTCCCCCAGTTTTTTTGTTTGGAAAAAGAGGGCCATGGCTTCACTTGACCATGGTGTTGCAACGCAGCAGAATTAGCTTATTGTGCATCCTCCGCCCTTTCGGGTTGCCAGGCCTTCACTCTCCGTCAAATCGCAAGGTACTTAATGAACCTTGAGATCTTCTTAACTTACCAGAGTTTCACAGCACTTCCTTATGATAAAATTGCTTAGAGCCACGGCCGGGAGTTGAACCCGGGCCGGCTGAGTGAGAACTCAGAACGCTACCAACTAAGCTATGGCGCTGCCAGTTGAGTTTATGTGGAGTTCTTTATCCTCAGTATTACCATAAAAAGACATCCGAATTTTTTTAACCATCCAGCATGGAAGCTGGGTACTAAGTTTGATACACATAGCCTCAGACTTCTTGGTCATCAAAGTCTTTAATATGTCCACCCAGTTTTTTGAGTACCGAGTAGGCTACTCATGTAATTTTTTATACTAGGGTTGGAAAACCATTAGCTTATTATTTAAGTTTGGAAATTTAATTTGCTTATTGCTTGTGTTGGCAGCCGTGGTGTTGGAGCCCCCGCCGCCCCCGCTGGCAGTGTGGGACGAGTCGCGAGCCTCGTTCAGTGACGTGGTCGCTCGCTCGGACGCCAGCAAACACACGACTGAGGCCCCCGCTGCACCCCCGCCGAGTCTGCACCCAGCCCCGCCCCCCGCCAACCCCGCACATCTCGGTATGTCAAGCGCAAACATACTTAATACATCAACCATTGGTATCAACTGGCAACTCCAAATGTTGTGTAAACTCCCAACATTTTGTGATTTCCAGTCTTACGAGTCTTACTAAAGTCCTGTGTGAAAAGGTTCTTCAAGTGACCCTGACCTCAAGGTCCCCCTTGACCTCAAGGTCCCCCCTGACCTCAAGGTCTCCCTGACCTCAAGTCCCCCTTGACCTCAAGGTCCCCCCTGACCTCAAGGTCCCCCCTGACCTCAAGGTCTCCCTGACCTCAAGGTCCCGAAAGTTTTTGAGTCAATGTAACACAGAAGTAATTTTTTGCTACGTTAAATTTGGCTTGTACAGATCTTACTTATCACAATATTTAATGTTTTGTCAATTGTAATTCTGAGAATGCTCTTTTAACAGCCCTTCACGGGTCCAGCCCATTGCTCGGATATCCAAGAAGTCAGATAATCTGACTACGCCAATATGATGTTTATAAATTAAAACTCTCTTAAAACTAAATGAAAATGATACCACAATTTACACAGCATACTAGACTGCATAAAAGTCAAAGAAAAAAGAACTAATTTAAAATGTGTTACAAAAAACGGATGTTAGCAACTTTTTTGTGATCTGATCATATTATTTGGCTGTGTCAGCTGCGGCGCTGTATGCAAACCGTTTTCTAGAATAAGTGCGATTAAGAGAGCGCCTACTGTACATAGCCTAATGGCAATATTGTGGAAATGATAGTTGTCTAAATACTGTTTATAATATGCATTGTTGTCATTGAAACTTCAGAGTATCCAGATTTTTTTGCCCTCCAGATTGGGTTTGGGCTTAATCCAGATAATACTGGACTGTCTGGTTAGGTTTACACTCTGTAAGGGTGCACCGTATAAGTTTCACTGTTAGAGCATTTTAATAACAACATCATGTCTTTTGTATATTCCAAGCTGCAGCATGTGTTCTTTACTCAAGCAAGTGAGCATTAGCGTTACAAACTCCTGAAGCTAACAGTTTTTTCACAGAAAAAAGTCTTAAAGATCTGTCTAAGAGATTTTAAAACATTATTAGGTCTTTGAATTGTTCAAATAAATCATCTACCTTTGCACAAGATTTCACGTAAGGTGGTCAGAAGTAAATGACCGACTAACCGACAAATAAGACTCATAGGCCTAATCAGTTACAAATTGTAAGAAACAACAAATGTGATTTTTTACAGGTCCTATCGGGTCGAAGAAGACGTACCCCAGTGTGTGGAGCTGGCCGGGGGAGCTGAGTGCCGCCCCCGTGGCCTCCGCTGCCCCCCCGCCAGCCCCCATCCCTGCCCCCGCACCCGCCCCCCGCATCCAGCTTCTTCATGGACACATTCGCCGACACCAGGCCACTCCAGGTAACCTCCGGAAATGACTTACTTGATGATGGAATTTATGGAAGTGAAGGAGGCAGAGGATTTCAAATTTCACTTTGCGCACGAGTTGCACATTAAAATTTGTTCTAGTTTGAAAAACATGAGAGAAATTCCTCCTGAATTCTTGATAGGTTTTAGGTTTAAGACGGGTCATGATCAAATTGTAATGCAACAACAAGCAATAGATCAGATGTTCATATCCGGTATTGCCAATTGAATTAATGGATAACCTCATTACCTGAATGTTAAATGCATAATATATTGAATTTGACTATTTTGTGTCTTTAAAACACTGGAGTATGAAAAGTGAATTGAGAGTGTGTAAAGTGATAACGAGTATTGAAAGTAAAATAAATACAAGAGTCATTTGTTTTGCGAGTCATATCAATTACACCAGAGAAAAATGTAAACACACCATTAGAAAATGATCTTCCTCTAGTTGTGCACAATCTCACTATAATTTACTAAAGTTGTGAAGATTGTAGAAGAATTAACTTGAAGTAAAAAAAAATTAAGATGGCCTTTATGAGTGGCCAAGTTTGTTATGGAAATACAACAAAATGTAAATGTGTTGTTAACATTTTGTTGTTGTTCATATGTCACATGTTCTTCACAGTTATATACTTCATTGGAGCAGAGTAAAACTAAACCCAAATATTTTGTGGTTGAATTTCGACCAGTAGGCGATCTAGTATATATTTATGCACCAAATGCCCTAGTTTTAAAGGTATGGAGGAATTGGAATCAGTCATTCCTACTTCCTCTTAACTTTTCAAATTGATAAAAAAATAGTGTTATATTTGAGGTAATGAAGGTTTTTAACTTTGCAAAAAATAAAAATGCTACACCAAAATATAATATTATATGGCACATAACTGTAGCACTTAACAGCAGATGCTTCAATTTAACATGTTGACGATGGCATGGGAGTGATCACTCCCACACACAACCCTAACACCATTCTGGTGGCTGCGATCGTTCTCTAGGTGCAACACGTTACAATATGATTTATTTTAAAACAAGGATCCATACTAGCAATCTGATACTTAACACAGCACAACTTAATAGTACATTGTATTCTGTTATCACCTGGCTTTTTGCTGGACAGTGCTGCTGCTACGGTAGGCGTGGCGGTTTCAGTAGCGTGGAGGGTAAGTCAGTGTCGAGGCGGAGCACCAGAATGGTGGTAAGGAATACGGAAAAATGCACCGCCGTGAATATGTTAATTTGAATTGTGTTCTGTTATTTTAGCATTTAAAATAAAACAATGTGTTGTCCGCAGAGCCACCAGTTTGAGCGGGCGCGGGTGGGGGCGGGGCCGTGGTCGGAGCCACCACTGCTGCTGAAGATGCTGCGGGCCGAGGAGCAGCGCAGACTCGCGGCCGACGAGTTCCAGCGGCGGCCTGTCTATCAAGGTCCGTCACCTACGTTGACTCGTAGAGCTGTATTCTATCAGAGATGTTGATTTTTTTTATTTTCAATTTTTTTAACTTTAAGTTTCAAATAAATAGTCAATCGTAGTTAGTTTTTTTTCCAAAAGAGGGCCAGGCTTCCCAGTTAACCATGGAATTTCATCGCAGCTAAATCGGCTTAATATGCACCCTCTGACACGGGTCCTCATTCTCTGTCATATCCCAGGTCCTTAAAGAACCATGATATCGTCTTGACGATGGTTACCTGCTCTTTGCTTTGGTCACTCATCGGTAGGCCAAGGAGCCAGTGGTAACTGAAATGAAAATAAAAAATAACCCTTACGTATATGTTATTTATCATTGTATTTTTACAGAGTATCTCTGTCGATAGAAATTACTGTTGAAGGCATGTGTTTGAAAAATTTGAGCATGCAGATCATGTTGTCTTATAACCTTAAAACAAAAATTGATTGTTGTCTCACGATTTTGGAAAACACTTATTCTAGAAAGTAGCCTAACCCCTTAAGGTCCCTCGCACATTGAGACACAGTCAGAGCAGTGTAACGCAACACAGGGCAGGTTAGTTTTTGTAACTCATGTGTTTGGGTAAGTGTGCGCAAATTGTGGCGCAGGGCAATGCAGCCCTGCAAAATTGCTGCTCCAGGCACAGAAAACTGTTCCAGTTTGTTTAATTGTGCACATCACGCTACCATTTTGGAATGGATCAAGAGGAAAAGTTGATTGAAATGGTGCATATTTATCCAAATTTGTATGATTTATCATTCCCAGACTACCCTCAAACTTTGTTAGGTAGTCAGAACTTGAGGACTTTGAGTAAGTAGCCACTTTCAGCCACCACCTTGGATCCGCCATATTGAAATGGGCTTATTTATTTCAAAAACAAAAATGGTGTTGTGACCCATCATTTTCAATAAATTTTGGGCTTAATTAAAGTCCGTAATCCAATTTCAATTATAATTTTCAATTTTTAAAATATCGCCAATTTTTAAGACTATAATTAACCAAATTTACTGCTTCACACAAAGTGAGCTGTACAACACATAAATTTTGCTACTGCCCTGTGCTGTGCTGCAATGCCCGGACTTTACCACATAGCTCAATGTGTTCCGGCTAAAAGTAAGTTCATTGAAAGAAAACCAGCCAAAAAGATGGTCTGCAGTGCTTCCGATTTTTCACACAAGTCATTGCTGACATAAAACTCATTGCTTTTGGCCACTGGAAGTTATGTATTTTTTATTTATCCTTTACTTTAAAATTATATTTTTAATTCCAAGTTTATTTTATGATGGAAACAAGAACCCCCATCATAAGGACGCCACTTGGAGGATTTTGATCTCTCTTTCTCTTACTTATAAATATTGACGATATTTTATGTACATTGTGTATTATGTGTGTATTGTGTAATTGAATTTGAACTTGAATTGCTTGCAGAGACATGGTCGCCGTGGGCCCCGGACCCGGTGATCGGCAGCGTGGCCCCGGAGCCAGCCCCCGCCCCCGCCCCGGCCCCGGCCGTCCCCGCGGGGGGGCTGTGGAGCAGCGATGTTTGGGCCCCCGCCCCCACTCCGCCCCCGGACACCTGGGCCCCGCCCGGTCTTGCCCCCCGCCCCCCACCTCGCCTGCCCCCCGCCGCCGATGACCCCGATCTCGACGTGAGTCACTTGCTAAGGAGAAAATTATTTCATATTATCTTACATATTATGATTTTATATTCTGATTTTACATCTGACTCAAATTAATAACACCCTCAATGCAATTTAAATAAAATAACCATAAATACCACCATTTATATTCCACTCATTTCAAAATTTATTTCAAATGTCCAAGACATCGTCTTTGTCTCTTGAAGAGTCTCCATATTATATAGGTCTAAGCCCACAGTACAATATCAAAAAAATGTTTAAGGTCTTTTATAAAATATTACATAATATTGGATTTGATTAATCAAAATTAAATTTTATATTTTAAAATCAGCTGTCACCAATCAGTCATCATCGATAACTGGCCATCTCTAGTAATAATGCCTCGGTCTTCGACCTGGCAATGCCAATTTTCAAGGGTTTTTTGCATGGTAAAAACCCTTAAAGAGCCAGCTGATTTCACGTAAAGAAAAGATAGTGCCATAAGAGGCTATGGATAAACAAATCAGCTGAACCCTTAGGCGCACTGTTGCCATTTACTAGCGCCGCGGCCTTCTTACTAAAGATGGCTATGGTATAAAAAAACAGGCCTAGGACTTATCAATGTACCTGGCGAATTTAATAAATTGAGGCGGTAGCTGGAAAAAGGGCGTATTTGTTAAAACAGCGTTTTGAGAAAAGAGTTTGAAAATTTTCTTTCAGTCCACCATAAAATTATGAAAAGCAGTGATAGTATCGTTAGGTTTATAGGGTCACAAATTTATTCAGGAATAAAAAGAGACTAACATCAATAAAATCAGAAAATAACTTATTTTGTTATTTTAGTTTTTCTGAAGAGGTAAATACGCCCTTTTGACCATAGACAGAATTCCAAGTATGCCCTTTTTCCATAGACAAATCCATTTACACGTAAAACAAAAAATGAGAAAATAAAGATTCTCATTATGATTATCATTAATTATTTATTAATAGTTTAAAATTTACTAAAAGCCTATATGAACTGGTAAAATATTGCTAAAAATTTTCAAACTCTTTTTTCTCAAAACACTGCTTTGACAAATACGCCCTTTTTCCAGCTACCGCACAGTGGTCCAAAACCCTCTTAAACCTGGCCAAAATTATAAATACCTATAAAATAATTGTAAAACTCATAAAAATAGGTTCTTACTTTTAATTAAATCAAAAATTGATAAAAAATGCCCTAATAATATGATTATTATGTTTTAAATGCTAAATAAAACAACATTTACCTTATGATTTACAGTTGACTGTTAATCACTATCATCTCCACTTTCATTCAACACCTCATCGGAAGATTTTGATTTCAACGACAATTCATTTGGTTGTAGAAGCGATAGAACTTCAGGAGGAAAGGGTTTTTTCTTCTGTTGGATGATAAATCTTCTTCGAAGAGTCGATATCAATGGGTCAGATGTTAATAACAGGCGATTAAAAACATCAGTTATTGTTGCCTCCCGAGACACCTTCCTAGCGTGGTGCTCTCTGAATTTTCTTAAGTGTTTATTTCGAGCTTCCTGAGCTTCCTCTGACATTTGGCCGATAGGTAGAATAGCTGCCGAAATGATGTCTTTGCCGTGGATTAAAATTTTATGTACAGATGCAGGCATGTAATACCAAGGGTACAATTGAACGTACAACTTAGCAGTCTCATTACAGTAAGCATCAAATGCATTTACGTTCACTGATAGCCCACTAGATATGGCTCCCAAAATAGTCCTAAATCTTAAAATCAAATCTCGATCTATTCCTGTTATATCAGCAGAGACATCAGCATTGTAAAAAAATGTCCTGGCTGTATTGCCGTCATTGGTTGTTCCAGCTCCCTGTTTAGGCTGATCAACTATCAGCCCTAGTTTTTCCCTAAACTGTTTTTAATAGTTTCCTTCCGAGCCGAAACTTCTTCTTGTGCTTCCAATCCCCTAACTTGCCATGTTTTAACTGTAAGGCGATAAGAGATGTGAAGGAGACATTCAAAGAATCTAATCCAGGCATGGAGGGTAGAAAGGCCAAACTGGAATGTCGAATCATCAACTGGCTTAGATTTAATATCCTCTATTTTGTTCATGAGCTTAGGCGTAGCTCCGCATATATAACACTTTTGGGTTGATTCTGTATTTGTAATAGAATTACAAATTTTACCATCAACCATAGTCAAGATAAGGTTATGTGTAATTTCAATACAACACCCATCGAGTGAAATGCTAGTTGGTTTAAGCTGTTTTATCTGTTCTTCTACGTACAACTTTTCATCTCTTGCTAACTCGGATGATTCCTTCTTGAATTGAACTCTTATAGGGCGACAAAACCTAGTGGAAGAAGGATGTTGGTTTTGCCATATTACGGTTTTGTTGCCGACATTGTCGGAAAAAAACATCTGCAAGGGAACGAAAGATGTTAAAAAAATACTGGAATCTGATAATCCCTCTTCATTGGCCTTTTGCTTATACTCTGAATGGCCACTACTGCCATCGAATCCCCACTTAGATACAAGAATTGCATTTTTAATCAGGGGATTATTTATAACAGATAAAACTGGTGACTGGACTTCGACAAGTCGGGTAGCAGTGTGGTCCAAAATATCCTGAAGCTTTACTTCTGCCACTGATTCAGTCACATTAATAGAAGATGGGTAACATTTTGCTTTGGTTTGCAATATTTTGTCATAGGAAGGGTAGATATTTACCCCTAGATTGACAGCTCCACTTCTCATCAAATTATATTGGTGTTTGGTGAAATTCCCCTCTACAAACAATGCTAACGCTTCTTCCAACGAATAGGATTTTTGAGGACTTTTTGTGGCAGACTCCCAAGCTTGGCGAATTTTAGTAGGTCTTGAAGGGGAAATCTCCATTTCAGACAACAAGTGTGCAGCGTCGACATTTCCTGACTCTCTTAGTTTCATTTTTGAGGCGTACATTAACATTTCAGGTGTATTTTTGGGATCTTTTCGCAAACCCTCAGTTTTTCTTCTTTTCGTTCTTTCACTACAATCGCCAAACTCGACTTCTGGCCTCCCAGCATAAGAGGTAGAAACCTGAGGTAAGTCTACTATAACATTAGAAACAAAGTCTTTTGCCAGCCATTCATTGTAATTAGAAATAAATCTTTCTACATTTCTGTTTGAATCGTCCAATCTCTTATAAAGCTCACTACAAAAGCGGCCAAGGTCTTTTTGTAGAACTTTGATTTTGTCCTCACTATCAACCCCAGTTTTCTTTAGTAAATACTCATAAAGATGCGATTTTTGTTCTGCACGCCCTTCTTTACTTTTTGTTTGAAGAACTTCAAATAATTCCTTCCGAGAAATCCGAAACTCCATTGTGGAACTAGAAAAAAATTAACTTTTAAAATTTATTTTATTTGTTGTCTAAAAAAAGCCAAAACTAGTTAGTCACAATTAAAGATTTTACCAACTGATATTTTGTCTTATTTAAAGAAATAAACCATTAAAAAGTGCCTGAGTCAAAGCTGATAAGTTCATTAGTATTCTAAAGTGTTAAATTACCATTCCATTAATATACGCCGAACTAATGAATTAAAAACAAGATTAAAACGTGCCGTGCTCCCCCCTATAACAAGTTATTTAAAGAAATAAACCATTAAAAAGTGCCTGGATTAAAGCTGATAGGTTCACTAGAATCCTAAAGTGTTAAATTCCCATTCCATTAATATAAATACCTATGCATCACCGTAAAAAAATATATATATCTCTAAAAGGAGCAAATTCGAGCAATTTATTTATATATCACAAGAAAGTATATAAAATGAGCTTTAAAACGATATATTTTTGAAAGCGCGGACTAGCACGGCTTTTTTTAAAACGCTATCTCAAAAAGAAATTTATTTATATTTTTCTTATATTTTGTATGGCAGTCAGTAAAATGGCCACTAACAAAACATAACGTCCATTTTTGAAAAATACAATCAATATTACCTGGTTTAACACATAATAATGTCACTCACCTGATTTCTATTCAGATTGGATGAAAAATCACCAATAACTCATAACTAATAAAAAGTGTATAAACTAATAAACTGTCAACCACTTATAAAGAAAGTCAGTATCCAAATGAACACCAAACAAAAGCTTGCTGAAATATGCAAAAAGAGGACCTCTAATCTCTTTGGAAAGACCCTGCCGATAAGATAAGACCGTACACAATAGTTGATTTTATCAATTTTGGCCAGGTATTATGCATATTTGGACCACTGTGTACCGCCTCAAGCGTGTACTTAAAATGTTGATAACAATAAAAATATATTAACTTATTCATGTAAAACTAAGTTATTTGTTAACTGATATCAACTTAAACACACACAACTTAGAGTTTAACTGAAACTGAGATCATTTCAGCTGTCTATGAAAGAAGGGCGTAATAACCACTTCACAAAAACAGCTGTATCTCAGTGAAATTTTGTCAGAGAGTAATGAAATTTTGTACTGATATAAACAGATGTGTGGGAAATCAAAAAATGCAATCTCTGAAAAAAGGGCGTATAGGCCATTACGCCCTTTTTCCAGCTACCACCTCAATTTCAAGATTTCTAAATTTAAACTTAAAATCCTACACCTGGTTCAGAAATATACTACTTTGTCAGTGACTTATGAAACTCCTTGTTTGTGCTTCAGTGATATTTTTCTCTATTTTAATTTATTTATTTAGTTTGAGAGTGATGACGATGTCACCAATAGCTTTGTCCACTCTAGTAAATTTTCACTTTCAGAATTTGTTTCAACTTTCATCTCAACTTTCAGTTTAACTTGCATTACAGCGTACTGAAATATTGAAATATGACTGAAGTTTGTTCATCATTAGTTTTGACCAAACCCCTAACACAATAAACATAGAACTTAATTTGAATTGCAAGATGGAAGACAAAAAATCCAAGGCTGGTTGGATGACTTGCAAAACTATGTACGCTACTGAATCTTGCCCCTTTTCATTCAATTCGGGCATTGGAGTATTTATCTCTTGTGTTAAGGTATAAGTGAACGTAGTTTTTCCCAGCCCAGTTTTAACGTTGTAACAAGTGATATTTCATTTTATCTTTTTGAGTAAAAAGTGCCAAAACTGAATCTATAATACTATTTATAAAAGAGGAGGTGTTTTCTAAAAGACAGCAAATTTCCAGAAGTATGAGACCTAAAGAGCTAAAACTTCACGTGTGCTCCTCTTAGGTCATAGATGCACACTAAGAAACAGTTTTACAAATTCCTTTAGAATTATGGTACTTCAAAGTTTCTATGTTAAACTAAAAAAAAGGTTTTGAAGTTGTCATGGCAACCTTAAGATGGATTAAACCCTAAACTATTGGCTTGAGGGAAAATTCATACAATCCTTATTTATTATAGTACAAAATACCTTCCTAGCAAATTGAATCTATTGATATCCACCCTACCAAATGGTTTTCAATCAAGTATCAGCATCACATGTTTTATGTAAACAAAGCATATGTTTTTAGATCCCAATGTTTTTAAATGGAAGATATTTTATGTCGTTTCCCGTTTTCTAAGGAATTTGAATCAATTTAATTATTTTTCCCGCCATTCAAGGAAGTTGTTTCTGTTTTTCCATGAGTGAAACTGATTTGATCTGCTAGTTTATAATTAATTGATAAAAATTAATTTCAAAGACATAATTCTCAATCTTTATGACAGATGATTTTTCTCACCCATGTGTTTGTTCACAGATCGTTGGTCTGGATTACGACCCGTTTCGCTCTCTCAGCAACATCTGGGCTCCCAATACACCCAACAACTTCTGGAAGCCCTCTACTACTAACAACAACTAATCATTTTCATCCTTTCTCGACTAGAGAATTTTCATTTAATTTTTTTACTTACGAGATGTTTATCATTTCATAACTCATTCGAAGACTTTTTATTTTTCAATGTCTCGTTCCTTTTTATTCGCGAAGTGTTTTATGACCGTCAGTGATATTTAAAGATGTTCGCAGATTGACTTGACACTCCACTTTAGACAGGAGTTTTGTTATCGGTTATTACTGAGTATCCACTTTTGTTTTGGATCCTTCTGTTAGAAGAAGGAAACCAGTGTTTCTTTGGAATCGGTTAGTAGTCAAGTTCTTGAAGTTGTAAAGGAATAGAAGATTCTGTTCTTGACTTGACGTTGGATTCTTACCCAGCCAGAGGGTAGAACTTGTGAAGTAACAAATTCTAATTCATTGTCTCTTTGATATTTGATTTACTGCCAACAAACTCTGGTCCTAGTCTCACCAAAGATTGACGTCGTTCCCAGCGTAACGTAACATTTGTGGACTGTTTGATTCTAGCTGTCGTGTCGTCGGACAAACGCTACTTCAGCAAAAATAAATATTTGTTTTTTATAAAACCTGTATTTTTATTTCCTCTTTTCTTTATACTTAAGTGTTTTACCAACATTTTAATAATATATTAACCACAAAGCTTAACAGAAATAGTTGGTATGGAAAACTTGATCACAAATGGTCAACCTTTGTAACCGTTGTTGACCCTGGCATTCTATTTTACTTTGGTTTAAAAATTATTCGGTCCCATTTATAACTGAGTTTTTTTTGTCTCCTTGAAAGTTCATCAAAACAAGGAAGATTTTTCTCCTGAGGGTTTTTTTTAAAAGCAGGTTTTTACATTGACCCATGGTGTGGCCAATTATTGAAAAAAAATCTTTCTGTCAAACAATAGTTGGCGATTGTAACAATCTGCTTATAAATATCAATATCTGCTTATTCATGTAGTTTAGCAAAAATAGAACAGTTGACAATTTAGTTGGAATGAATTGGAACCTTGAGTACATTTATGGATTATGTTTTGGAATATGGTTTATGCAGTGGCGGCCGGCCCATAAGGACTCTCGGACGCCGCCCTCCCAGAAGATTTTCAAACATACTGAATTAAAATTGGTTTACATGTGTATCCGATAAATGTGTAAAAACTACTAATTTTCATTATACTGACCATTAATGATAAATTAATTTCAACTATATGCATCGAAATATGTTGCGAAATTATTTAGGCGTCAACTGCTATTGCGCGTATATCCCGCGGACGCTGGCCGGAGCGTCCCAATCCTAACGCATGCTACCTTATGGAAAATCCTGCAGACAATCGTGGGGGTGCTCTGACATCACTGCCATGTTGTGATATAGGGCATCTCGGGCAGCATCAGAAGATGCGCGTGCACACATTGGATTTAACCAACGAACCACTCCAACTCTTTACGAAGTTCATTATTACTCTATGACTTTGCATAATCAATGATCATGCATTTCGGAACTAAATTCAGCCCAGACCCCAAAAATTAGACATATAATTTTCAAAATGGCGGCTAAAAATTGTTGTAAGAGGACAAAATTTAACTATTTAGACCATGGGCCACCAATATGAAACCCCCGTGGGAATTTTCGACACATTTTTTTTGTTGCTACTGACGTGACATGTACTTTAAATTTCTGCTTGTTTGCGATGTTTAAATTACAGCATAACCCAGAAAAACAAAAAAATATCATTGATAAATTGTTGAAAAAAATTACATGGGATCTTTTTGAAAAAATAAGTCACCTGACTGCATTTTTAACATGTTTGTTTTGATATATTGACTCGGTACCAACACCGGTCTGACACTTAAATGGAGCCAAGTGGTAAGCTTATTGGAGCGGGTTCCAGTGGCGGCCGGCCCATAAGGACTCTCGGACGCCGCCCCCCCAGAAGATTTTCAAACATACTGAATTAAAATTGGTTTACATGTGTATCCGATAAATGTGTAAAAACTACTAATTTTCGTTATACTGACCATTAATGATAAATTAATTTCAACTATATGCATCGAAATATGTTGCGAAATTATTTAGGTTAACTGCTATTGCGCGTATATCCTGCGGACGCTGGCCGGAGCGTCCCAATCCTAACGCATGCTACCTTATGGAAAATCCTGCAGACAATCGTGGGGGTGCTCTGACGTCACTGCCATGTTGTGATATAGGGCATCTCGGGCATCGTCCGAAGATGCGCGCGCACATCAGTAATCAGTGCAGCCACCACAATCTCTTTGGGGCAATAAGAAACTGAACCTTTGCTGCCGCTATGATTGCACGATTCATGTTGGCGAACCTGTTGTTTATTCGTTTTAGTAACCATAGCAACCCTCCAATCTCTGTAACCTCCAAACCTTAACCTAAACGGTGAGGCAAGTGAGGTTATTTGTTTACATGCAGTGTTTCATGTATCTATTTTACTAAAATGAGTTGGTAATCGTAATCAGTTATGGTGAAAGTGATTGTTATTGCTTTAATAGTGAATTCAGTGGATATTGGTAATATTACAGACCATGAAATGTGAATAGCAATCGAAGGTAGGTGCAATACACAAAATCCGCAATATACTCTTTTAGTAGTTAGTAGTAAGTGAGTCCTCCTGTTCATTTAACCCACCAGCCGCCACTGGGTTTACGGTTATCAAGAAGTATAAGCAGTTTTTTTACCTCAGATATGAATCCTTTATCTTCTACCAATACTTATTTAATATGCTAGATCAAGACTCCCCCAAAATGTTTGAACCAATTTTAAAAAAGCGGGTGTCGTTGAAAAGAGAGCATGATGTTAAGTTTTGCAAGAAATAAAACTTTTGAAGTTAGAAAAAAGGGAAGAGCCCTATACGCCCTTAAAGTTTTGTATTTGTCAATAAGATTTAACAGAAATTTCAAGTAAAACACAGCTTTGGAGTAGGGACGGGTGTTTAAAAAAAGTATTAGGACTCCATCCATTTTATATGTGAATACTTTAAAAAACTGCAGGGCAGTGTAAGTTTAATAGTAATTTTTACAAGTTTTTCTTTTTACTTCAAACTTTTTCTTATGTTTAATTGATCCTGAATAAAGAAATCACATGAGCCTGTAAACAAACTAAACAATTGCACTCGCTCATCTACTCTCACACTTGGTGCGTTATATTTTGAGTTTTGGCCTACTCTATTACTGGAGCTGGCAGACATTTTTTATTCTCAATGATATGGCTCAAAAGCAAGTGAAAATTAATTTTAACAAACCAACTGCACTTTTTACAAATTAAAATACAGTTGTAAATAGACATCTGTTAGAAAATGTTAACTAACATGTCAGCCAGAAAACGACTTCAGAGATCAACTGGGGTGTTCTAATGACTTTCATTCCGCTCCAACTGCTTCAGCTGTAAATTGTTCCCATAGCTCAAGATATAACGCACCAATAGAAAGAAGCACTATATACTTTGTTTTCCACATTTTTTAACATTCAAGGCTCAAAAATATTACAGAAGTTTTTGGTAGATGAAAAAACTTACAATTAATTATACAACAAAGGTTTTTATTACAACAATTATTATACAGCTATATACATAACACAGTAGACATTTACTCCATTTTAAACGGAGACCTCGGGTTTGACAGCTCCCATCTCCTCCAGGAAAGCTTGGAAACCTTCAGGCACCCTGCCTTCATCCAGCTCGTGTGCCCAAGCTCGGTACTGCAACACAGTCTGCACTCGTTATACAACGAGAACTGTAGTTATTTCTGAGTTGAGAGAGTAAAGTACAACATTGTCTCATGAGGAAGACAAAGTATTATTCTCACAAAATACACAAAACTTTTCACCCCACTTACAAAATATGCAAATCTGTTATTCAAAATATACATTCCACCACATCTATTTTATCCTGCAATTAATGCAACTGTTCATGCACCAGCGAACAGCTGCTGATTGTAACATCCTATACTATTATATGAGTAATGTTATCGTGCTTGTATGCTTGCTTGCACAATTATCTCAAAAACGGCTCCGAGGATTTCCTTCAAAGTCTGGAAATAAGTAATTTATGACTCAAAAACGTCTTATATGCAGATAACCTGGCCAGAGAAAATCTAATAACATAATAAATCAAATTTTTAAGTTGTAAAATTTTAACATTGGCCTTATGGGTTGCCGTGATAGCAACGAAAATAAACAAGGAAATTAAGTGTAAACAAATGAAGTAATCATAACAGCTGTTTGGAATCTACAGCTATCAAGGGAAAATACAGCAGGTGGGATGAAGAGTCCATGAAGCAATAAAAAAGGTTTCTATTTATCAATTTTATGACATTGATATTTTATAGTAACTGGATGAACTGGTAAACATGAAATAACACCGAGCAAGGCTCGGTCCACCAGGTACTTATTCTTACACACTTAATTCTTAGATATATTCTTTCAGCTAATTATTGTCTCTGGGTGTGTTCAGCACTGGTTACCACTGGTTAGCATAGTCTGTACAGGCAAATCCACCACTTAAAAATCATCATTGTCCAGTTACTAACCCAACCTATTGTAAAATCCACTGTTTTATTTATTTGTTATCTGAGAAATATCCCAAAACTCAGTGGCAGCAGTACTTTATACTTTTGGATTTGCCTGTATGCAGATGATGCTAATTAAAAAGTTTCAGCATCAACCATAAATAAAATTGAAACCAACGCAAATTTTGATATATATGTTTAACAAAATTACCAGTCAGTTTCAATTAACACAAATAAACAAAGTTTACACGTTTCCAAACCAGAATAATGGGTAACAATCAAATTAACACTGCAATAAAAATGGTAGTGAAATTACATCAAATTCTTAGGTTTAAAAAATGATAAATTGCTTTCATGGAATCTTCATGTCCAACAGCTTCTACAAAACTTCTCGTCGGGTTCGTATACATTTGTTAGGCTAAAAACCCTCTGCTGTAATGAAATGTTTACTTCTCTCATACTGATTTAAGTTAATTATAGCTTTTTCAATAATACAATACAGTTTAAACTCAATTTTTAAAATACAAAAAAATTTGAATAATTTGTTATCTAGAACCCAGAGGCTCAGACAAAGAGTATTTCAAGTCCAAAAAAATGTATGACAATTTACGGCAGTACAGCATCACTTGTAAAACTCAAGCGTAACTTAGAGTTTGAAAGTCCCGTTCTTTGTCGGTGAAAGTCACGGTCTTGAACTAGGTGAATCAAATGTTGGAAACTTAAGAATGAAAACACAAGACCCGAATCCTCGCAAAAGGCTAGTCATTAAAAAAACCAGAAATAAAAAATCAAAGTAACGATTAGTTATTTTTATTAGGGGTGTATGTTCACCGTGTGAATATTACTACACCTACTACTCGCCTATGCCCTTTTTTTCGTTATACCACTGTGAAAACGGTAGATTTCACTCTATGTGTTGTGGGCCTAAAGAAGCTCTTTTTCACCCTAGAGAGAAAAAGAATCAGCTGATGTCATGGACGTCATATGTTCGTTTATAATATACTAACTGCAAACATGTGTTCCAGCATCGATACCAGTTGGATTTCATCCATAGTAGTTTTCTGGTATAGCAATTCACTGTTATCGGTCTAATCGATTTCTGAAACTCGTTCATTTCACCATTCGATAGTTCTATGCATTTGATACATCGATAGTTGTTCATTGTTGTCAGACTAATCCAACACAAATGAAACAGACAATCAGCTGATTTTCTGCAGGAACAAGGTGAAAAGCCTCTTTGGGAGATATCTTTGAAGGTAATCAATTTGTAACATTTTGGTTATCTTAAGTAGTTAGCGTGTTGTATTGAGCGGTGCAACGAAAAATACAGTTAATCACGGGCCTAAAACTGCTTTTTATTACTCAGTAATTTTTTGACCTTGGCTTGACCTCATACGAAAAGCTTCACTTTAGTCCTTAGTACATAATCAAATATAATATTTTAAGAAAAATGGAAACTAAACACTACCTCTATCAAATGGCCAAGTAAGGAGTAGAGCAAGTAAATGTAAGGTACCTTGTCGAGTTCCTTACGCAAGGCCAACACTGCCTTCTCTCTGTCGGAGACCAACTCCTCGAGGTACTGGTAACGCAGCTTCTTGCGAGCCCGACACTCCCTCGCGCTCTGCCGACTCCTCTCTGGACACAACGTGAATTTGTGACTTAAAATGTTTTGATGAAAAATATCTTCAAAGTCATTCCACCAAGAAAAGCTAAGTAAGAAATCATGGCTTAGTCTATTCTAATAAAATCTTAGAGGAGAGAGCTAAGAAAATTTTGAAAATTTTAGATGAATAAATTTTCAGAAAATTAAAAAAATTAATGTTGCATTTATTGTCATCAGGAATGAGGTGATACAAGTCAAAGTGTACATTTTCATTCCATTAAACATAGTAGGCCTATGGTATTTTATACCATTGATAAGTAGACGTGAATCCATTAGAAGAACGACAATAAACCTGAATTAGGTGTTGTGTACTTATTATAGTTTTACAAAAATGAGATTTAAAATGGAAGGTGAAGACATGGTAATTTATATTTTTACGAATATCACCATACTAGCTAAAGTCGCAACCTTTCATAAAAACCCTTATGAAAAACGTTTTTGATTATTACACAAGTGTGGATATAATGTGAACAAGTCCTTGAAATTTCCTTATGGTTGTCAATATAATTTTTTTGGCAATTTATATACAGTATATATACATATATATATATAATACGCCTGTTAACTTGATAGCGCCTGTAAATATGGTCCTATCGTAATGAAATTTCGTACAGACATTTAAAATTGTACTCACTCGGATAAGTTCGTAATCCAGCCCAATCAGACCATCGGAAGTGGGGCAAAGGGGGATATACCCCCAAAACTGTTTTTTTTAGTTTTTACATGGAAAAATAAAAATAGGCCTAATCAACTTTTGATTTGCACTATTGAATTAAGCTCAAACAACAAACTGTTAATTATTATGAATCACACAGCTCTACGCCCATTGGTTACCAAGATATTGAAAGCGATAAACACAGTACGGTACATTGTTCTTATAAAAAGAATCAATTGTTATCTCCCTTAAATTTCAAACTATCCTTATAAAACTTGGTATATATGGCTACTTACAGTTCAGATCCATGAATACTGATTTAAAACTGCCAGATTTTTTGCATACCTTTTTCAGCACACCTGCATACTCATTACCCATATTATTCTTATGAACAAAATAAAAAAGTGTCATGTATCGCTTGTGTTGAAATGTTACCTAAGCATTTGAAATTCACTGAGTATGTAGGTTAGCTGCAACTGAGGTAGGCCTATTTAACTTAATGTTTGTTATCTTATTTTGGGCCTACTTCCAAACATCTTTTTATTTGCAAACACATAACTCAAATTAGGCCCTACTTACCAAGTTTTGCTTTAACATCAACTTTTTCAGCGGATTTCCTTCCTGGCTTGCGACCTCTTCGGATGCATTCCCTCACTTCTTGTGCTTGTTCCTGAAATAAAAGTGTATTCAAGCGCCAACATAATATGTAAACTGCCCCTGCCCAAGTAACTACACTGGAGCACCAAATAAGGTGGGTGAGTGAGCGTGCTACTAGCGAAATAACTGTTATTGATTTGTTTGGGTAGTTATTCAATTATAATATGGTCAAATGTTATGAAAGTAAAAGACCTTGAAAAACTTATAGTTTTGATAGTACAATGAGAACATTTAATATAATAAGCATTTTTGCAGAAGGTTAACAGAAAATTTGATGAGTTTACAGTTTTTGCCACCCGCTTATTTTGTGCTCCCAATAGTTACACTAGCAGGGAACTTATTCAAGTCAAGAGACAAAAGTGCTATTTTACAAACTGTTTTTAAACTTAGCCTTGAAATTAAAAACTCAATTTCAACATTATAATTTTTTGCTCCATAAGAGACAACCCCTTTATTTTTTAATTTTTCTAAACCATACAAAACTTAGTCAATAATTATTTTGTTAATTCTTGGATATTTTAGGGCTTATACTCACGGGTTCCTCGAAGTCGTGGCTAGCAATGAACGATTCATCAAAGTCCATCATTTTAATAGAGTATCTTGATTCCTGACTAATGTTATCACTGAATCACTTATCAACCAGGCCTTAACGAAAGCTGAATAGTCGTCTAATGCAGTAATCTTGTGTTACATTTATTTCAAAATTAAAACTCAGATTATTCCCTTTGTTTTCATCAGCCTTGTTGACAAACATCTCAACATGACGTTGCGTAACCATAACATTAACGACGACGCATTTAATTTGATTAAAATCTACTACTTCCGTGCCGTATGAATCAATAGTTTCCAAATGAAAGTCACGGAACTATATGAAGTTCAAACTAGCATGCAAACTTTAAAGTAATAATATAGTTCTTCTTTTTCAATTTAATTCATTAGAATTTATATTATTTTCATTATTTTTGTACAGAACATTTCCCCCCAGGTGTTTTAATATTACAAAAACGAAACTACATGGAATACTAAAAAAATCGCCGTTACGGTAGATACACATACTCAGCCAATTGACAATTTAAAAAAGTACATAATTCACTTCACTTTATTACCATAGACAAAGTTTACCCAGCAGATATATTTTATCTACTGCTGGATTTATTTTATCTATGTTATTATCTTCTTCATAGGCCCTCTTGAAAGATGCCTCTGAAGGCGTCCAAGTGTCCATAGTATCAGGATCACTGAATATACCTACTTCCCACCTATATTCATACATACATACTATACATAAATTTCTTAAAATGACAAATTCCACACAATGTCATTTTGACGTAAAAAAGTGATCAATGATATCAAAACAATTGACATCAACGCAAAAAGCTGCACATCAGATTGATTTTATAAAAATCGGACCACTGGTGTCGTCCCTAGGTTTGTTTACATACAAAGACACACTTTACATTACATTACATTACATTACATTACGTTGCTTGAATTGGCGACCTAGCCAGGTAGGTATTTTAAGCCAAGTATGAATGGAGTGAAAATGTTTTATCGTGCCCTTTAATGTCCCTGGCCTCTTATTTCGTAGATACTGTTTTTTTAGTATCATATTATGTGTTTTAATATTTTTTGGGACGGGGGCAACATTTTGCAAATATTTATTTGATTGTTAATGGGTTCTAGGTATTTTTCCGTATTTTCAAAGTCCCGAATGTCACGACCGTAACTTGTCCCTAGGGTCCATTCTTCAACTTTCATGCTATTTTCAGAACAATTATGCGTGCTTAATTAAAAAATGCTATTTTTATATCATCACTATTATTTTTTGTAATTATTAAACTTACAAAAAAAGAGCATTTAATAATTCTGTATTTATTGCGAACTGAGTATTACGACAAAATAAGTCTGTCCCTCGATTTTAAGTCCCGACCGTAACGGCAAAATTTGGAACTTTGGAACTCGACAGTGGCGAGCCTGATGGCGATAGAGTCAGTTGGTTTGAAGAGACAGAGGTGAACGGGAGTGTTTTATGTTGCTCCAGAGGGTTTTCTTTGTTTTTAAACCGATCAAGGTTGATAAAGGTAAGTTTGTGTTTTTGGTAATTTTGATATGTCCAAGACCGTACTAGTAGTTTGTTACAGTAGACATGGTGTTAATTTTTGTTGATATGACATTTTAATTGCTACGGTAACCTAGAAGTACACTTTGTCTTCTCAAACACGAGGTGCAGGGCTAACACCAGAACTGGGACAAATAATTGTAATGTCACTGACCGTATTTGTCACGACCGAAACCATTTTTGTCACGACCACGATAGCCTTATCAATTGTAAGGGGGTACGGTCGTGACAATTATTATAAATTTCGTTGTAAATTGCACTATTCAGTTGAAGTGAAAGACAATTTTATCTTATAAAGTACAATTGAAGGATTTATGAAAAAGTAAAATTGTAGTTTTTGAAATATGTAAATATTGAAGGTAATGCTTATATATTATTATAAATTTTTGTGGAATAGAGTACAGTCAACTCCCAAATAACCAGGGTATTGGCCCATTAAAGTGCCAAGGATATTTTAAAATTTTAATTTAAAACAAAGACATTAAATAAATTGAGTAAATCGACCGGCGATTCTCGTGTGTCCCAGACCGTACCCCTTGTCCCTGACCGTATCTATCATGATTTGGGTTATAAAATATACAAAAATTGATATATCATCATCAGGCACGGCCTTAGGTACTTTGGTACTTTGCCGCCCTGGGCGAGATCGGCCACCGCCGCCCCCTTCCCACCATATATCCCGTCTAATTGTTTACTCCCGGGCTCCACCCCTTCCTTGAGCGATTGTCGAACTACAGTGTTTCCCCTTTAATGCAATCCCACTATGTCTCCCTAAACTCTTTAATAATAATGTACTATGGGTCCCAAGTGTAATTTGCACATTTTAAGATTATTTTCATTTCATAAGCTGGTTCATGTTTACAGTTGCAGGGGTCTATTTTTGTTTTTTTTGTTTATAATCTAACTTAAAAATTTACCCGAAGGTAATCAACTGTTAAGTTACAATTGACATTTAAAACTCTTATAATGAAAGTGGGCCAACATTTTAAAGCACCCCCTTGATCAAAGGCTATGGGGCCCCGAACGAAATATTTTTTTAACTACCCGTCCGCCATGCGCTAGATCATAAGCTTTAAAGTGACACCTCAATCGTGAAAATCGGTTGAGTATATAAATCGGAAGAAAAGGGACGTAACAGAGAAAACCCTTATGGAATTTTTAGATATTTGACGCTGTCACTGTTCTGCGCAGCGCGGCGGCGACGGTTGTTCGATACAAGCCGAGCCAAATGGTTTGTTTTTATATTTGGACTTGAATTATAATTGTAAATCGATGCTTGCATTCTTAGGCCGGAGAGACACACTGGACGTTTTTTATCGCTGTGATAATTTCGCCGCCGCCGACGACGAAATCGGTGTTCTTTACCACAGAGTATATATTCAATGTCTTTATACACACGTGGCGGTAAAAATACCGCGACGGAAAAATTATCGCCAATCACGGTACCATTTTAACTTTGATGACGTCTGAGGGTGTTTACCAAATGCATTTTACCATATGCCGATCCCAGAACTCCTGACGTCATCAACACGGTACAATGTTTAGCGTGTCTTACCATCTGACCATGGCGGCGCCGGCAGTAGAAAATCCGCCAAATGTGTAAACGCCCATTTAATTAATTGCATACACCACTGTGATGACAAAAACGGGAAAAATCCGCTTTTGAGCGGCTGCAAAACGACCGCCAGCGGCAATATTATCGCGCGGTATCTCCTCCGCCCCGTGTGTAAGCGTCCATTTAAATCTGTACGCTACTGCGAAAACGGCGGCAGCGGTAGTTTCGCCGCCGCGATATATTTATAAATTTAACGCCCCGTGTGTCTCCGGCCTTAGGCTTGTTCTTTGGGTAAAATCTGATACAGAAAATCTTACTCTTCAAATTCACATAATGAATTTATTATTTTATTCATATTTTAAAATTTGCCGTTCCTCAAAATTTGCCGCCCCCAAAAATCTGCCGCCCTGGGCGGCCGCCCGGTTTGCCCACCCCTGGGGCCTTCCCTGATCATCATATGAAACTATAATCGCACACAAAACAGACGCCCCTATTAGGACATAAAGGTTTTTCATATAACAGGAATGATTGCTTGGAACTAGACAAACTTTAAGAGATTTTTTTGCATTTTTTCGATTTTTTTTGTTTTTCGAATTTTTTTTAGAAATACCAAATCTACTAAAGGCTTAATGAGCTGTTTATTGCAATATTGCCCTAAAACTAAATCTATTTACAGCAAAACATATTTATCAAACCACATTAAATATTTTTAATCTTCATTTTAGCGAATTTCCCCTATAGGGAAGAAGCTATTACCGTAGGTCTCATGGTAAGACCTAAGCCCGAGACCATGATAACTTTTCGTTTTGGGGCCACCAGAAGCAAAAAACACCATTCGTTCGAATTTATATATGTATATCTATCTATTTATCTATATATATATGTGTGTCTGTGAGCACGATAGCGGCCGTAAATATGGTCCGATCTTAATGAAATTTGGTACAGACATGTAAAGTGGTAATCGATTGGACAAGTTCGTAAACCAGCCCGCTCAGACCATCGGAAGGGGGGGTAAAGGGGGAATAACCCCCCAAAAATGGGTTTTTTGGGGTTTTTACATAAAAAAATAAAATTAATCAAATTTTTGTTGGCACCATTGGATTCGCCTCAAAAAACAAACAATTTCGTATTTTGAATCATTGCTCTATGTCCATTGGTTACCGAGATATTGAAAGTGGTAAACACAGTACGTTGTCCCAATGTTAACCTTATGGGGAATAAGTAAAATTCTATATCTCGCTCATTTCTCAACATATCTTAATTAAACTTGGTTCGTGGCTTCATCTAGATGAGATCTAATGTATTTTAGTCTAAAATCCCCAAAATTTCAATTTTTGTGGCAGCAAACCTGCATAATCATTCCCCATGTTATCCTTATGGGAAATAAAAAAATTCTATATCTGCCTTACTTTTGAACGTATCATAATAAAACTTGGTATATAGCTTCTTCTAGTTAAGATATACTAAATAATGAATTAAAACTAACCAGTTTTAACATACCTGTTGCAGCAAACCTGCATACTCATTCTCCATGTTAACCTTATGGGTAATAAAATAAGTTGTGTAGTTCGCTCATTTCTCAAAATATACTGATTAGAAATGGCATGAGGCTTCATACAGTTAATATCTACTTGATTATGGCTTAAAATACCCAAATCATCAAATTACTGAGCCAGCAAACCTTTGTACTCTCTTTCCCAATGTTAACCTTATGAGAGGTAAATACAATTGGATAGCTTTCTTATTCCTCAGCATATCTTGATAAAACATGTTATGTGGCTTTATATAGTTTAGATATATTGGATTTTAGCTTATAATACCTCATTTTCAAATTTCTGTGGCAGCAAACCTGCATTTTTCCATACTAATCTTATGGAGAATAATTTATTTTTGAATACCAATTGTGGACATTTGGCAAATCACAGGATGAGGGAACAGGGCTCAAATTAAATGTTTTAATGTCAGGGACTCAGGAAAAGTACTAGCCCAGTCAAATTAATGTTATAAAAATACAAAAAATGATATAGTTTTGCGAGTTGGCTTAAAATATGCGTTAAGGCTTCTAGTTTAACATACTAAAAGTCCCCTAACGTGAGACTTGAGCTCGCGCCGCCATATTGGATTTTAGGTACAATTTTTTGGGTTTTCTTAATTATCTCTGTAAATATCAATATTTTACATACCATATAGAATTACAAAATTAAAGTACACAAAATTTGTAACAAATAGTGTACTTACCATTTGAACGTAACCCAAACCGTTTCAGAGAAATATGCACTTAAATATGTAAATTTTTAGATTTTTAGGTACAATTTTCTTATTTTTCAAAATTATCTTAAAAACCATTCATATTTTACATACAATATGCAATCACAAAATTAAAGTACATAAAATTTTCTACAAATGTGTATTTATTGTTTCTTTGTAACACTATCCGTTCAAGAGAAACATAAAATTTAATAAGTTAATTAAAAATTCCAATCATTTTATATCATGCATTTTGGCTATTAAAAAGTCCACAAAAATGTTCTGTGTAAGTAACAAATTATATCCATTCATACTTTTGATACTCCTTATAAAATTATTACCCTCCCTCTGGAACCATTTTTTTATATACATTATTAGATTAAGTGCAGGTTCATTATTATTTTTATCATATTGTTTAAAGTTCATTCACAAACATACTCAGGATTGTATACAAAATATATTAACGAAGTAAAACTAAATACTACGTACATTGAACTAGTCACCACAATGTTTTAATTAACAATACTTAAATTGTAAATTAGATATATTTTGTATGTTATAAACTAACAAAAGGTTTAAATGTAATATCTGGTATTTTCGTCATTTATGGACTGGCTAGTGGAATGTTAGTGGAACGGTATAGGACCTTACCTTAGTTTAAATTTGATTGAATGCAAGGAAAAATCGTTTTCCTGCCTCAGCAACAGCCTCATGAGTCGAGTTTGGATTAAGAAAAACCTGCTGGGACATCCTGAATATTCTGATTTATTTTTTAAAATGTTGAACACCATTTTACCAGCACTGTTAAACACCGATGTACATCCACTAAAAGCATGTAAGAAGAATGCTTTCACGAAATCCCGGTGGCAGCTGCTGCATAGATGAGAATGTTTTTGGTCCTGATTTGAGTTTACTATAGGTTGAAAGAAATGTGTGTTTTTTTTCTGGTGGTTTTAAACCCACAAGCAACACTAAAAGGTTCCCCGATAATGACAAAATTATTGTTGAAAATTATATTTTAATAGCAGTGTTAACAATGAGGTCAGCACTGCCTTCACTTAGTTTTACTTATAAGTCTTTATATTTTCAGATTTTTCCGTTTCTTTTGAGAATTAATGACAGAGTAACGGTATTGATATTCCCCATACAGTGAAATTGCTTATGCTCGTCTATCGGTGAAACATTAAAGTAAGCATTGTCAAAAATAAACTGACAGAATGAACTTCCATGATTTCAGAGTCATGTTAAACCTTCTTGTAAAGGTGAAATTACTGATCTTGGTCTGACCGCTATGACTTTGGCATGAGCTGTCGATATGCCTTTATGTTTACCTTTTGAGTTGTTATCATTTGATTGCTTCTTTAGAATTCATGGTCCAAGAATGCTTGAAGTGTTTTAAAAATACAATTATAGTAACATCCTTGAAAAAATTTGTCACTACCTATTTGAATGTTAATCGGTTTCCCAAACTTTCTGTCTCTTCGCCAACGGTTCCCTTTTTCATCCTCAGTAAAATCTCAACATTATAAACACTTTGTTTTGAAATAAAATTTAGCTTGCGATGATTCCACAGTTGTGCTTGAGAAGGCGTCGCTACAAGGAGTACAAGGAAGTATGCTTTGTTTTGGCTGCTGCAATAGATGATGGTCTGGTATATATTTTACGGAGGTGTGTTTGTACATATACTGAAGTAAGCCCAACCAAAAAAAAAGGTTTATTTCCATCTTCCCTTTCTTTGCTTGCTTTTACCGAACCAGCCAAACCATTCTTGTCAACTTTAACTATCATTGTTCACTATACTGTGATCACAAATAACACATTTTTAATGGTTCCCAATTTATCATTAGGTACATTTTGTAAATCGTTTTTAAGTAAATATGAATGTTTAAATAAAAGAAGACAAAATATGAAGTAAAATGTGCTGATTTTATTTGTTGACAACAGGGAAACTAAATTTGTCTGTATGGCTAAAACAAAAAAAATACAGTCCCATAAGAATATGGTAAAAATAATGATGAACCTGCAGTTAATCTAACTATCGAAAATGGTTCCAGAGGGAGGATGACAATTTTATAAGAAGTATCAAAAGTATGAATGGATATAATTTGTTTCTTACACAGAACATTTTTGTGAACTTTTTAATAGCCAAAATGCATTGTATAAAATGATCGGAATTTTTAATTAACTTATTAAATTGTATGTTTCTCTTGAACGGATAGTGTTACAAAAAAACAATAAATACACGTTTGTAGAAAATTTTATGTACTTTAATTTTGTGACTGCATATTGTATGTAAAATATGAATGGTTTTTGAGATAATTTTGAAAAATAAGAAAATTGTACCTAAAAATCTAAAAATTTACATATTTAAGTGCATATTTCTCTGAAACGGTTTGGGTTACGTTCAAATGGTAAGTACACTATTTGTTACAAATTTTGTTTACTTTAATTTTGTAATTCTATATGGTATGTAAAATATTGATATTTACAGAGATAATTAAGAAAAACCAAAAAATTGTACCTAAAATCCAATATGGCGGCGCGAGCTCAAGTCCCACGTTAGGGGACTTTTAGTATGTTAAACTAGAAGCCTTAGCGCACATTTTAAGCAAATTTGCAAAACTATATCATTTTTTGTTTTTCTTTAGGACTTTTAAAGCTAAATTGACTGGGCTATACTGTAATTTCTTAAAGTTTGCTAGAAAATAAAAAATAACATAAAATAACTGCCATTTAAGTAGCACTGGGAAGTAGCATTGGGATCTAAAACGTCTGCTTTGTTTACATTAAAACATGTGAGCTGATGTTTGATTCAAAGCCACATGGTGGATACAGACATATGGCTTACTTAAAGGCCAGATAACTAAATATGTCAAATAAATGTAGCGAATACAGATTTTTACTGATGATGTTTATGAAATTTTTTACTCAAACTTAAACAGCTGGTCATTTCCCCAAACGATTAAATTGGAAAAGCCAGCTGTTTTGAAGTTTTGAACATTGCATTTTCGTGCCAAGTATAGGCTATTATTTTTTATAGCCTGTTGATCTTAAAAGCCACTAGGAGAGTATTTTTGCACGTTTTCTTTTGAATGTATATTAATTTTACTTGATGGGAGACTTTATTTAAATTACTTATTTATGCACTTGAAATTCGCTGAGTATGCAGGACTGCTGCAACGGGGGTATTTATGTTGGTTACGGTCAGTGACAAAAATTCGTGTTCTTTCATGAAAGATGCTGTATCATTGAATATACACACAAGATTTTGCGTTACCTTGGCTAATCTATGAATCTTCAAATGTCAATCGATAAAAAAATATCAAAAACGTTTTGAAAAAAAAGAAAAAATTTTCGCAAATGTTTTTTTCTAAAAGGGCACTATACAAAACTTTTCACTCAATGACAGATGAGTGAAAGATGATTGTGGTGCGATCTTGTAGTCTTGTTACTGACTAAGGCTGACATGTTCCTTAGACAGGACTGTTAATTAATAGCCCAACAGCCAATTACAACTAAGGGACCTATATTTTAACGTGGGATCCGAACCACAACTTCCCCGGTTAACAAAATTTTACGAACTGGTCTAATTATGAGGACGGTCCTATGTACGTAGTATTCAATTGTGCGGACGTTAATCCCCACTAAGAAACACCGCGCCCACAAGCTATCGCCATAGATAAAATGTATACTTTATCTATGCTATCGCTCATAACTATTCTCAATTCGTGACCTCCAAGTAGCTGGATTACAAGACACGCCACAGTCCCAGTCTAACATCCACACAGACGGACATACACCACTCCGAAAACCACCTTTTTTGATTCAGAGAGCACTAAAACAAATATTTCCACTAACAACTCAAATTTGAAAATTTTGACGAAAACAATACTTTCTCCATATAGGCTACTATGTATAGGGAGGAGAAAGTAAAAACTGCAAGTTTTCATACTCTTATGGAAAAGTTCAGATCTGGCCAGATAAAAAAAAGTTTTGGACACTTAAAAACCAGGTCTGGCCATATCTATACCCAGATATGGCTCCCAGATCTGGTTCCCCAGATCTGGCCAGATCAAACCAGATCTAGAGCCCAGATCTGGCACCCAGATCTAGCCAGATTAAACCATATATAACCAGATCTGGCCAGATCTGGGCTCCAGATCTGGAATCATCAGACTTTTCCATAAGGGAGTTTGATAAGTTGTACTTTAACTTTGTTATTAGTTACAAAAGGCATAGGTACAGGTTCCTTGCTGAGGGATAAAGGTTTAGAACTTTGGGACAATAAAGAATTTTCAAGCGCACATGCAGGGATTTTACATTTTACTAGTTGGAAACACTGCTGTACCATTATTCTTCTCTTCTTCTCTCTATATTAGTCAAAGAGTCAAAGATGTCACAGTACAGACTGTTGACTGTTGTCTGTTGATACTTGAACTTGATTCCGAGTATTTCAAAGTCAATCAATTTACTTGACTGTTTGGTTTTCCGAGAATTTACCACTTTTAAGTGAATTAATTGCATTGTAGAGTGCAGTTAACAGTAAATAGGCGAGTTATTGTGTAAGACACAAGAATCTTGGTCGTATCTACTTTGAGGTGCGGCTTTAAGTGTATTTATTATTCACTAGAATAGGATAAGATTGAAAACATGAACTGTAAAATATAATATTTCTTCGCATTATGCTTAGTGTAAATAGGATAGGCTTAAGTGGAATATAAAACTGATTTTTAGTGACTCATTATATATTATTTGATAGAAAGGTTTTGTGCAAGGTTGTTTTATCTCCCAGTGGCATTCAGGGGAAGGGGGATTTAGGGTTTGAATCCCCCTTGACATTAGGCCTACTATAGGCCCTAATATAAAAATAGAAGATAGATTGTTGATTGGACCAACAAAACCGGTGAAGCCGACTAAAAAGTTGCATGAGCATTCTCCGCGCTAATCGCTCATTGCACACTGTCGGGATTTTGGGAATAGTGGGCCGACGTACTCTCATCCTAGTGATAGATAGTACCCGGCATTTCAACCGCAAACTCCATTTCAAACTCCCCGCTTCTACCTTGTTTTTTAGCAATAATCCTTACAAAATCCCCCCCGGAAAATCATCAATAACTGGTTGATAACCCAAAAAACCACTGCACGACTTTCAAAATACCCAATAGTGGGTAGCTAGTTTCCTAAAATTGCTTGTTAAAACGGGAAATTTAAGCAAACGGGTGACTTGCAAACTTCTAAAGATATATATTTATTTCAAGCATTGTTCTTGAAGGCCTCTATTATGAAAGCAAATTATTTTGTCGTCTTGTATGAATATTGTATTTTTGCAAGCCAAATTGCACTTTAAAAATCCTCGACTTTATCTTCTTTTTATGTTTCTAGAATATTGGGTAAATCGCCGCAGCCCATGCCTTAAATCCCCGGTTCAACTTGGTTTTTATCAACCCCTTCAAAATTCCCGTACGTCCTTCTAATTAGCCGAAAACCAGGTACATGCGCAGTTTCTACTAACACTGCAATCAATACAACCGTGCTATATACCCGACACCAACTTTGGTTTAAAAATTAAAATACGGTTGGCTACCTGAAATTTCGATAACTTAAATCCTTTCAGTTTGTCTAAAATCTCTATATCCATTTTTCATATCCAGGTTTTTGGTAGAATCCCCGCAACATTAATATAAAATCCCTGGATTTACGCAGATTTTTCTTAATACCTGTAATATCACCGAGAGTCCTCCAAAATACCCGAAAACCAGGAAATACCCGATTTTTTGCAACACTGTCCAGTCCAGTCCAGGCCTACTGGACCGCACTGCCGTAGTCCCTCCCCCTCACTCCACCCTCTCGATGCCAGCAAATAGAGTTTATGATCCTAATTTCTTTAAAAAATTTCTGGGGGCTAAACCCTCCAGTATAACCCCAGTGATGGCTTTGCAGGCCAATATAAAAAGTTATAGGTACCCCGGCTGGTAATTAGTGACCCCTTGGGTCTAATAGACCTTGGCTAAAAACACGCACCCAGAACAACCTGCACATAGAGTAGGGTCCAGACTGACGCGTGTGTCCGTTGACCCGGTTTCAGCTGTTCATCCTACAACTTTTTCATTGACAAGACCAGTCCCTCTATTTATGTTAAGTTTCCTCTTAATACCAATTGCCATGACGTAATGAAATTCGATCTGGAGGATATCTGTTCACTTAAAACATTATCGGGTTCTGATTTGGTGGCTTTATAAATCTGGAATTTCTCTATAAGTAGACTAGGATGGGTCCATTCATACGTCTGTTTATAATTGTTATTCTGTTTAGGAAACTCGTTTAGGTAAGGTTGTTGTCAATCAAATTAGTTAGAAAAACTGATCCAGATAGGCATTTTTACTGAGTTTGGTTGGAAATTGGTATTGAAATATTTTCAAAAGACCTTGTGTTTTGGACAGAGGTGGAGAACTTCAAGCGGTCATCTCACCCTTACGAAGATGTCAATGTTTTTTATTAATTTTATTTTGGTGTTTCAAAATGTGGCTTATTTTATTATTGGTTCTGTAGAAATAGCCTACTGAAACATTTTTCTTAAATGATAAAAACAAAAGCCTTTGGTCAGAGAACAACTTTAAATCCAATATATATTTTTCTTGTTGGTATGTCAGTGACACCAAGTCATGTTTAACGGTAATATGAAACAGTTAAAGATTTTTAATGACTACCTAAATAGCATCCATGAGAACATTCATTTGACAATGGAATCTTAAAGAGATGGATTCTTAATTTCATTTTTTGGATCTGACAGTTTACAAAGTTGATAGACAGTTAAAGTTTAAAAAAGATTTTTAAGAAATTCATGACTGCTGATATAACTATAAAACACCTCGAATTGTCCAATTATCCTGATTAATATGGCGGAACACAAATCTGGATGATAAGGAAATCTGGATACTAAGAAAATCTGGATATTCCAAGATTATTATAATACCTCCCAAAAAGCAGTCGTAAACCCAGCCCGTGCTATATCGATGCTGTAGACAGCGTATCAAGATTGAACAACATGATAGTTGGACCCATAACTAAAAAGTCCAATAATTAAACTGAAAATTCAGTTTACTCAAAGCTTTTGACAACTATAATAAATACAACAAAGGAAGGTAACAAACACAAAAAATTGCCATTTGTTAAGCATGTATTGATTTTTTATAACTCTCATAGCAGCAAAACAAAACACTCGTAAGAAAATACTGTATATGTACTCTAAAGGTAATGCAGTAACTTAAATTTTCATTATACCAAATACATACAATGATGTATTATGATTGCATCTTACTTTTAGAAAGCATTCTTCACATGTTAAACTCTCTACTCACATTTTTACTGTGATTTTAATATTTTTATTTTGACACACAGACCTATTCGTATAATTCGAGATCAAGATAATGTGAGGTACAGTTTGTCCATTTTATCTCGAGCTATAGCCTAATCTGTTGCTAAAGCTGACAAACATTCTGTAGGCCTATTCCTGATGATTTGGGACAGTAAAGAAATGAAATACTTAATTTCAAAAAACCAACTGTGTTTGTATACAAATTACAGTAAAGGTATAAATAGACAGCAGTTAGAAAATGTTAACATGTCAGGCTGGTACAACTTTATAGATCAGCTGCGGTTTACTGTTAACATTCACTCCATACCAAGCTTCAGGTGTAAACGGTACCCTTAGCTCAAGATAAAACGGACAAACTGTTAGGATAATTCAAGGTGTACTTCTTTCATGCCGCATCACACCATTAGCTTGGTCAGAAGATGGCGGGATTCAAACAGTTTCATCCTTTACATTTCCACTCAGTCCTGAGGATTACCTAAATGAAGTTAACTTAATCAAGCTTATTTTGCCCTCAGTGGGTGGTTGACTTCAACTACACAGAAGGGGTCTGGGGCCGGCGACCTCGAGGTTTCCCCAGCCAACCCCAGAGCCTTCACTCTTGGACTGGTTTCTATGACCAGTGGTGGAACCAATAGAATAAAATATAATTTTTGAAGGCTTCAGAATTGAAAAAGACTGGCTAGAAAAGGTCATATGACAAAACACAATATGATTGTACTCTGTTTATATTCATCTAACTTTTCAAAATGTTGGTTTGATTCTAGTAATTCTAATGACGATATTTTTCTTGATCAATAAAACTTATATCTGCGGGAAATTGATTGATTATTTAAAGGCAATCGCCCTATAACACCCAGCATTCTTCTTTATGCTGGTTTTTCTTTACTCTTCTCTTTCCTATTAAAAAAACCCTTCTTCCCTCTTCCTTACTGTTTATTTATTCTGTTTTAGCCTGGTAATGGAGCCTTCAGGACATCGGATGACCTCATGGGGGACTCAGCCTTACGCGGACATGCTCTTTATGGACCGTTTTACACAAAACCAACCAGAACCACTTCTTGAAACAACTCCTGAGGTTGCTTCGCCATTCAATCCGAGACCAGCCCCTTCAGGGCTGACTCAACATCTCTTCTCGGATGCTCCAAGAACACTAGAGGTTCTGGAGCACTCGGAGAACGAGGAGTCCACCACACCTAAAGTCAAGCGACCTAACCTCAGCACAAAGCAGAGAAGGGAAGCCTTGATCGCAAAACTTCTGGCTAAGGGCGAAGCTTTCGACCCGGCCAAATGGCGAAGGGGAAAGAAGAAGAAAGGAAAGAAACTCACCACTGGTGCTGCCTCTACCCCTGGGGGGGGCCAAGTTGCCGTTGTGGAGGGAGCCAAGCGCCCTAGAGACGCTACAGTCACTCGTCCCTCGGTAGAGTCTCCCTTTAAGAAGGTCGCCACTGGTGCTGCCTCCACCCCATGGGAGGGCCAAGATGCTGATGTGGAGGGAGCTAAGCGCCCTAGAGACGCTACAGTCATTCCACCCTCGGGCAAGGGTGGTGCCATGAAAACTGATGACAAGCATGTTCCTGAGGCATCCTCCAGAGGTACCTCCTTCAGGAACTTTTTGGACAGTGCAATCAAAGTCGCCATCATCCCTCATAACTACCCTGCGGTCAAGCTTACAGCGGAGCAAGGTGAAGTTATTGAGGACACTGTAATGGACAGAATCCAGCCCTTTGAGGACGGCTCTGCACCATCTTTTGCTGGGACATACATGGAAAGGGGTGCCATCATCGTCTCATGCCTCAATGATGCTTCCAAGTGTTGGCTGGAGGCACTCATTCCCACTATACGTCCTTTCGGAGACCAAATTCTACTTAAGGCTGGTTCACGCAAGGACCTCGTAAGATCCGTGAGGATCTTCTTTAGAGCCCCCCCGAAGCTCTTGAAGAAGACTCCGGAACATGTTCTTGAGATGCTGGCCAAGCAGAACCCGGCCCTCAATGTCAAAGACTGGGATGTACTGCCAGCCAAGTCAGAACCGAAAGGCTACGGGTTCGTCTGCTACCTGGATGAAGTCGACTACAACGCTGTAAGAGCTGCCAACTACAGAGCCAATCTAGGATTCTGGCAAGTGTCTTTCATTTCCTCAGTGAAAGAAAATGGCCAGGACCTTACACATCAACATCCAACCCAATAAGGCAGCTTCGGCTGCTATCTGTCAGGTCCTCCTCACAGAGGGAATTGATCTGGCCTTTACAACAACCCTGGCTTCATCAAGGCAGAGTTGAGGCCCTGGGGAATCCAGAGGTAAGTTCTATCTACTGCACTTCTCTGAAAAATATCAGTACTTTCATATTCTGGTAAAGAGAGATGTGTAGTTTCTAACCCTACAAAATTCTGCTCTAGAAATGTCACCGCTATCCTGAACTGAGGGCAGGGAATGGAGCACCATCAAAGGCTCTGCCCTGTGCTCCAGAGAACCTCCTCCATCAAGAGACCTTGACCTTCTGGTGGAAGCAGCTATCACAGGTTGTCAGCAACTCCTTCTAGGTTGTGAGGCCAACGCATACCATTTGTACAGCTGTGGGAGCAGCAACACTTATAATAGAGGTGAGGCTAATCTGAAATGTTCACAATCATACGACATTTGTAACATGTAACTGATGGGAGGTTATTGAAATTAAGGGTTGCACAGGTTTCGCTAGTATCGCGGGTGCCTGGCATGTCAGTCAAGAAGCCTCTCTCTTAGTTCATAGATACATTCAATTCGACATCTAAAGCGAAGTCAGCTCCCTGCTACTGGAGTCCTAGGGGGCTGAATGGGAGGGCTACAAGTCCAAACTTCAGCCCTAGTTAGATTCTGTAGATTTGAGAGTCAACTGCTTTACTGACATTGCCCAAATTACTTCTGATATTCATTTTTTATTTTGTTTTTCTTGACTAACTGAGTTCCTAGCTTCTGCCACATCTGTGTTTGCTCTCCTCTGCCTTTAATATGTCTCTCTATATCTTTCTACTTTTTGGGGGCTTTCTGTCTTCCTTTATCTTCTTTAATTTCTTATCTCAACTTGCTTATCTAACTTACTCTTCCCTTTTATTTAATTACTAGAAGAACCCGTGGCTTCGCTCACGATTAAAATTATACATACACTATCACCCATGAATTATATAGTTTTGCTTTCCCATTTATTTTTCTTATTGTAAAATCTAATGTATGTAATGTATCTACTTCTTTGAACATATCAAATGTACTTCCATAAAGCAAAAGTTTTTAGAAATTCACTCTTAGTACGAAGGTCTGCTACGACGGGGGTATTATATTCCTGCATAAACTGCCTGTACATAAAAAAATGTGACCATATCCAACGCCCCACCGACAAAGCCCCAAATGGTGTTGCTGCCCTGGGTAGGCTCATGCCCAATATCGGTGGTCCTTCCTCTTGCAAGTGCGTTTTGCTTGTGTCGGCTGTCCAGTCGATCGTGCTATCAGGTGAAGAGGATTGCGCTCACACACTCAAGAGGCCAATTTACAGAGACGAACGCCGAGAAGCATTTAATGGTCGTTTCCACGGTACCTGAGCTTGCCCTGATGATGATCATGGGGCACAATATAAGGAACGGCACCCTTGGCTTTTTCGACGGCACTTTGAATCTGCTCGCATATGTTACCCTTAATTAAAACTTTATTATGCACCCCCGTCGCAGCAGACCTGCGTATTAGAAATCCTATTTATTTCCTTCATGAAGGCATACGTGTTAGAGGAATCAAAGAAGTTAGCTTGAAATTTTATTCACTGTAAAAGATCATTTTCTTAAGGTTTTAGGGTCTACCTTGAACAAAAAATTACAATGCCACTCCAGCAATTATTAAAAAGTGCTGTCTTACGTTTTTAGACTCTATATTGAGCAAAACGTTTGAATGAGCCGTCCCGGCAATTTTTTTAAAGTGTTGTTGGTAAAATTAATTCTTTACAGTAGCACACTCTTCCTCTTTAAATAGCAGTTAGATGTCATAAAAAAAGTCCTTCAAGTATAAGTGATCAGTGATCACTGGAGTCCTTCAGTAATCAGTTATTTATTTTATGTTATACTACATATTATCAGCATTTTATATAGTGTATTGCACTTTGAAAAAATGCAAAAGTCTAATTCATTGACCACCTGGCACCAAGTAACAAATCTTCATTTTAACAAAAATACAGTTAAATAGCAGAAAGAAATACCATTAATTTACATCACCTGTTTTAAATTTTACTTTCATGTGTTTTGTTAGTAAACAAATCTAACTCAAATTATTTCAAAATCCCTGACATGGGTACCTTTAAGACGGTCCCAGGGCTAAGCCCTGAAAGTTATCACGAAATTGAAGGTGTATAAACCTACTCCATGAAATTCTACATGTATATACCAAGTTTCGTGGCCATCGGTCCAGCGGTTTTTGTGTTTATCCCTGCCAAATAAATAAATAAATATATATATATATATATATATATATATATATATATATATACCAACATCCTCTTTTATATTTAATTATTTATTTACTCTGCTCACCCTTTCTCCTTCTTATTCATTCTCTTTACCTACCTCCTTCCATTGCCATTTCCAGGTATGATGCCTGGGGGTCTACACTTTAAAAGGGTCTCCTTTCAAGAAACTTGAAGTCTGCAGTATTCAGGTTGGTCTTCTCGCCCTATTTACTCTCCCTTTTGGCAGGGACTTTAGATCTTCTTTAGCGTATACTACCCACAACTGTAGTCCTCCAGTAACTGTTGTAGTTGTAGGCGTATATAGTTTAAGTCTTTTTTGTTAAGTTTAGTTTTGGTTTTAGTTTTGTCATGTGGCCCAGTAGTACTTAGTCTTAGATATTCCTTCTTTCTTATATTGTCCTCCACACCGACAACAGCTTGGCCACTGTCTCCTCATCTCTAAGCGTAGATCCAAGGATCCACTGCAGCTTACCTCCTACAGCTACGATGATGTAGGCAAGTTCCAAGGTCTGCAGATAAGAAGAGAATAATAATATTATACTGTCAGGTTGTCTAAATCCCATAAGGCCTGTGAAACCAAAGCTTGTGACTTAATTTGGAGACCCAATATCTAGTTTCAAGCAAGTTCTATTGGCATATTGGGTAAAAATATAGCTTCAAGTGAGGTGTGAGTGATATGCTTCCTCTGATTGGTCAAGATAATTTTTCTTCCAGCTTGAGGCTAACAAATCATGATGTCTTTTGTAGCCCCTGAGCTACAGAAGATGTCATGATTTGTTTACATTTTAGAGTGAAATATACTCAGTACTATTACTCTTCTCTTCTCTTCTTCTCTACATATCTTGGGCAAGTTCTTCTCTTACGTCATCTTGTGCAGGGCACTCCAATATCGCATGTTTAGGATGGTCCTCCTGACCACAGTCTTCTCAAAGAGGTGTCAGTTTTCTCTTGTTCTTTTAACAGCAGGAAGCAACAATAAGTTGTCTTTGTGGTAATTGTCATCTGCGGCACAAAAGTGGCATCGCCAACGCTACCAACACTAGATGCAGCACTCAGGTGACAGAGGCCACCAAATCAAAACCCAACAATGTTTTAAATGAATAGACAAGCTTCAAATCAAATTTATAGCTCTGGACAGCCTTACTGGCAGGTGAGTGAGCGCGCTGTTGTCGTAATTAGTGTTTAATATCTGCAATGTTTTGGTAATAAATCACATGGTCATTTGTTTATTTAAAGGTACTTTACAAAAGAAAATATTTTGCTGCAACCACAAGTGCAACTAATGTTAAATGCTTGCAAGCTCAACACAATTCATGAAGTACAACGACAAAAGTGTGGAAACACATTCTTAAATGTAAACAAATTATTTAAGATGATAGGTTGCCAAAACAAAAAGACCAGCTGATGCATTGCGCAAATATTTTCCAGAAATTTTAATTGCGTAAGGAATCTCTCGGTGAAATATTGCAGGGCATTCTTTTGTTGTGTAAATGAGGTGAAACGTAAACAAAGTTTTGACAGTTCTACCAAAACATGTGTTTATTTAGCAGACATTTTGGGAGATTACAATTTTCGCCACCCGCCAGTAAGGCTGTCCAGAACTGTAATTTATGACACAGCCATTTGTATTAAGAGAAAACACAACAAAGTTAGAGGGAGTGGCCTAGACAATCACAAAGATAAAGGATAAACAGCTGATAAGCTGGGTAAACGACACATGCCACAGTCTGGAGTAACTCTTTGTTTGGGTTGGTCTGCTGTTAATTGGCCAGTGTTTTATTTTTTTATATATTTTATATTAATTGTGCATGGTTTTTGTTTAGGTGATCTTGTGAACTTTCTTGTTCCTTGAGGATAATGTCTGATGCATTGAAACAGCTATTGCAATAGCTACAGCTAATTATATTATATCTGATGGAAATATAGGTAAAAATCTTTTTTTGCTTTCATCAGTAATCCGGTGACTAGAATCATTACACTCTTTGAAGGCCGCAGTTATGTATGCAGTCTTCATTTTAACGATTGAAAGTATCAAAGTGATACTAACATATCAAAAGGAAATATTGAATTTCAAAACTATAAATTATACGTCTTATAAAAAAATAAATAAAAAATTGAAATTGTTTCACTATTTGGATTTTTAATCAATCTTTATTTTCAGTTTGGTAGGCTATTTCATGTTTGGTTATTTTTTATAGTTAGTATTTTTTATTCTATTACTAACTTAAAAGATCCTTACTATATTTGGAATTAACTAAACAACAGTTTCCAGTCTTCATATTTCTTAAAGACACAAGTGTTCTTGTATAAAAGTCTTCAAAACTACTATTGCACCTAACATGATTTAATGTAGAACAAAGTTTAAAGATAGTCGCTAGGTCTTAGTTCTGTTTTTGTACCTTATTTTTGTCCCCAACATCTATTACACTAATTTTTGTAATGTGATCTAATTTTTTGCTTAAAAAGTTGACATTTGCTTGAAATACATATAAGATCTATAAATATATATCTTATATGTATCAGCACTATCTATAGTTGTGGGCTGCCGTATTGGCAGGTGAGTGTGCACTGTATTCGGAATTAACGATAAACATCTGTGTTTTGTAAGCAATCAATCATATGATCAAATGTTTGAGTAAAGATACATTTACACAATGAAGGTTTATGCTGCTAGCGCAAGTGCAATAAATATGAAAGCCAAACAAGGTCATACTATCGAAGAAATTTTTATGAAATAGGTGGTAAAAGCTCCCGCAGATCTTGCCTAGTCTAAGAAGGTTGTATCCTCATTTGAAGGGGTTGTATCCTCAATATTACGTTTTATATTCTGCAAAACATCTTTTTGTACACAACACAAATTTTGTAGTGTGAATGTGCCTTGAAAACAAAAACAACGTTTGACAGTTGTACACAATCATGAGTTTTAGCAGACAATTTGTAGAGTTTTTTTCTTTTTGCCACACTAGTACGGAAGCCCAGATCTATAAAACATGGCTTTGAAGAATAATTGAGACATGTAAACAGTTATTAATATGTTGGTTTTTTAGTGAAAATGGCCTATATTGCAGGGTATGTGGATAATGTCCTAGGCTGTGATAACTTTACGAAATTTATTTTTCAGATTTTTTCATATAACACTAAACAGGCTGGCCTAAAGAAAAAGTTTTGCAAGCACTGACAAACATTTGAATGACCGTTTTCGTATCATCTCAACAATGGTAATCTACCTTTGCTAAATATTTACTATTTTATAAGCGTTTTATTCCATGTATATCTTTCATTTCCTTTGTTTTAAATATGCAAGACTGTGAAATGCAGTTATTAGTGAGCAAGAGCAGTTAAAGTGAATAAGTATTGAGTTCTTAAAATATTTCAATCTGATCCTTATTAATGCATTTTACTTTGCCTTTATGATAAGTTAAATTTGTTTAGCCTAATGTTTGTCTCTCTATTTGAATGTTTATTGACATTATTGTTTACTTGCTGATTGAAAAGAGAAATTATTGTATGCACATGAAAAAAGAGTATCTATAACTGGAACTCCTCATCTAATAATAATAGTTAATTCACAGAAATAAGTGCATATAATGCTTGAAAGCATTGTAATTACTACCATCTTGAAGAGTTGCGATGGCTTACACAAAGTGAAAAATAATCAAAAATATGAATGACAGGTCCATCATTTCCTAAAGTTACATGTGCCAGCTGTAGTGTGTTTGTCTCTGTCTTGCCCTGATAACAAAACTGTCTCTCTTGGTCACTGTCCCACAGTCCAAACTAACAAATCGTCACCGCTATTAAATAATGAAGATTTGGCCTATAGCTTAAATTAAGATAAAAAATAGTTTAAAACTGAAAAATAGCTATTTAATCTTAAAACTTAAAACTCATTTATAGTAATATCTCGATTAACACCTATACCAAAACCCCTGGTCTTACAGACCTCAGGGAAATTTCACTCGCTGATATCGGCTACACTGCTAGACCTCTGGCGCTCCCCCTCCCAATACCTTCCTCCCTCCCCTTCCCCTTGACCTTCGCACAGTTTTTTCAGTTGGAGCGGTTCTTCCGTACTCGACTTCCCGATTTTAAATTACGTGCCGGTCTCAGAGACCGCGGGTTTCGGTTCCCGTTAGTTCGTTTTCCATTGTTTCTTATGCAGGAGTCTCACAGACCGAGGGTTTCGGTTATTGGTTATTTATTTGCTGTCCATTGTTTTATATGGGAGTCTCACAGACCGAGGGTTTTGGTTAACGTTTCACAGTGAGGGTTTCGTTATAGGTGTTAAATCGTTCATTTGATCTCTTTGCTAGTGCCAAAACTTGAATTTCGATTGAAAATTAAATAGAGTGGAACCCCTGTTAACCGTCACCCGTGGGATTGAGAGTGTGACAGTTAAGAGAATAGACAAATAACAAAAATTCCACTATAAATTTTTATGGTAAGTGTAAATTTAAAAGGTTTTGGAAGAAATTATACTCTTTATAGTGGATAATACATATTTGTTATTACATACAAACAAGAGTAAAACAGAACCGCTAAACTGCAAATTGTAATTGCTCACTTTTTTCGGCATCTATCAAAATGCACACTCAAAATGTATTAGCGGTTACGGATAACATAGTGTGACGATTAACCGAGGTTCTTCTATATTTTAATTGATTCTTTTATAGATTTTGATAAAAACATTAAAAATATTACAGCCTAAAAATACAAAACTAGGGGTGTGAGAGTACTCGAGAATCGAGCTTTTTTCGAGCCGAGTATGCACTACTCGGCTCGACTCGACCTATTGCAAATTACTCGAAAGTTCGAGTCGATTAGTTACTCCCGCCGTTTACCCGAAATCGGCACGTGCGAAAGAATATTAAGGCCATTTTTCACAATGTCAATCCATCTTTAACGAATATAATTAAAACCTCGTTTGTTATAAACTTGAAGTAAAAAGTTCTTTTTAGTTATTAAAGACACATAAATTTTGATATCACTCTATCTTTTCTAGTTTGAGGTTATGTTTTTGTTATTACATCTCGTAAAAAATTATTTTTGTTATATTTTAGAAACCATTCCCAATAAATAAAAACTTAGTTTTTTTGTTGACAGTTACATCAATAAAAATTTACTAGTGTGAATAACTCAAAGGAAATATTTTAATCATGAATTGAGTCATGTAATTGGTCACGGCTTATAATTAGTGTTTTCATTTAATTTCAAACCCCAGGTAAGCATTAAACACAAGTTACGCTTGAAAAATATATCAAATCAAGAATTATTGTAAGTTTAAGTAAAAGGTTTTCTTTCTTTTGTTTTGGTATCATTTATTTACATATCTGCTCTTAGTTCAATAACTCTTTTAAGTTTAATTACCTCGAAATTGTAATTTGTATTTGAGTAATAATAATAATTGTTTACCATTATGTAGAAACATGATGACTATTGTATTATAAACTTAAAAAAAACTCGACTCGAAAAAAGCTCGAAACTCGCGGGTATTTTCCAAAACTCGGCTCGGCTCGACTCGACTTCAAAAATCACTACTCGCACACCCCTATACAAAACATTCTTTTTGTTTACCTGTCTTTATGAAATTCCAGTTAAATGGCCAAGTTCAACTTAAGGGGAGCCAATCAAGCACTTGCTTCTTCTTACAAATGGGACAATATTTCTATATAAAATCAATCAAATAATTACGTTAGAAGCCCTCACTTCTTTCAGCCAAAGAGACAAGCAAATTACTATTACAATGCACGTTCTCTAATGAAAATTAGAACGTGAATTAGTGTGACTTGTTTTGGACAAATGTTTAAGAATCTATGATCCAGACAATTTTTCCTAAGCGGCCGGGACAGTTGTCTTTTAATTTCTCACTGATTAGTCCTTAAAACATTGTTTTTGTGGGATTTCAAATATTAAAGTGTGCTTTACATTTTACAGAAAATTCCCCTGATCCTACTAGCTTCAGTAGGCCTAGTTTGGACACATACTACAACAACTTCACCCTATTCTAACGACACTTCAAAGGAAGAATTCACAATTTATCTGACACCATGGGAATCAAAAGTCATTCAAGTAAAGGATCTGGAAGAAAGCGATAAAACAAATTTGAACGAGTGGGATAAAATAAACCCTCTACCTTTTCAATCCAATCCTACCACAACCACCACCAATGCACCTACGAATGCCCCCACAACAACCACAACCACCATTGTACCCACAAAAACCACCAAAACACCTACCAATGCACCCACAACAACCACCAATGCACCCACAACAACCACCAATGCACCCGCAAAAATCACCAATACACCTACCAATCCCCCCACCACCAATTCACCAGTGACAGAAAGCAGTATTTCGATTGACTTGACTCAGCGACTGTTCTTCGCCAACTCTTATGACTCTTTATTCGGCTGGAAGACTCTCGATCTCTCGGGGCTTGACTTAACTGGTAAGTACCAGAAAGATGTGGTTGAAAATATTCATTCATAAAAATAGTGTGAATAATCTTTATTTCTTGCTTTTTGAACCATCATGAATATTTAGGCTGTATTTATTAGCAAATAAATATTAACTCTTCTTAATGCTGTTGAGAAGGAAATAATACAAGTAAAAAAACTAGGTTTCTTGGTGAACACTGTATTACTCAAGCCTAAGACCTAAGACAATATCAGTCTTTGTTTCTGAAGACCACAGACACCAAAACAACATTTGTATCTAAACAAGAAAAGACAAAATAATCTTCCTTGACATGAACTTTAAATACAGTCATGGCGATGTTCTCTTTTTACAAGTCTGGTTGGCTTCTCTCCAGTTATCTACAGAGTTGTAAGCTTTTCAACATTTATTCAGCAGAATTATTGAAGTTCTTGCTGTCAAAAGAACACCATCCAAAAACTCGCTCTATAGAAATTGTAGAGCGAAATTTTTTAAAACCTTGTATGTTGTATGTTTTATGTCCTTTATTGCCATTTTTTTTCTTGCTTACTTTAGTGGTAACAGCAAGGCTCATCTGTGATTCAAAAGAAATACTCGTTTGCTACGATAGTAATGCTTATTTTGAGTTGCAAAACAAAATTTATTTTAAAATTTTTTTATTCATTTCTCCAGTCGAATTATTTAAGTTCTCACTGTCAAAGGAACTCCACCCAAAAAAAATTGCTCCATAGAAATTATGTTTTTTGACCTTAATTGGTATTCTCGTTTTTTCACCTGCTTCACCGGCAATAGCAAGACTCATCTGCGATTCAGAGGAAATACACTTGGTGCATTATATCCTGAACTAAAAGATATAATGCAGGTTGTAGAGGCAGTAAGGCGCATGAATAGTGACCTTTCAAAAGTGAATAAGTGGTCAAAAAATCCTGGGCTTCAACTAAACCCACAGAAGTGTTCTGTGATACACTTTGCTGGCTCTGAGTTTGTGAAAATATGAAAAAAAATAGTATATTAGTCACAATGGATCAGGTTAACTTGCCTATTTGTGAACAAATTAAAGTCTTAGGTGTAGTTATTGACTCACAGATGAGCTTTTCCGGTCAGGTGAAACAAATATGCAGCAGAATCAGTGGCAAAATTAAGGTTTTGAATAGGTTTAGGACATTGATTCCACAAGAATCCAAATTGAAATTAGTTCAGTCCTTGGTTTTCCCTACCATGAACTACTGTCTTCCAGTTTTTGGGTACTGTTTGACACAGGAACTTGTGACGGTGCTGCATAGGCTACAAAACGCTGGTCTAAGGTTTGTATACGGTCTAAAAAAGTTTGACCATATAACTAGTTACCGGAATATGGCAAAGGTGTTGTCCATTCAAACATGCTGTGACATGCAGACGGTGTACATTGTTCACAAAACACTGGTCTTGGGGACACCACAATATTTAAAAGAAAAGCTGAGACAGCGATCAACTATGAGAGAGCGTCGAACACGGCAGGACGCGTTGTTAGACATACCGAGGGTTAGGCTTGAAGCAGGTAGAAAGGGGTTTTCCTACTTTGGGCCGGCCCAATACAACACACTGTCCTCTCAAATGAAGGCACTGTCTTGCAGTAAATTTAAACTTGCCCTCAAAGCTGTATTTTGATCAAGTATTTTATGTTTTTATTTTTAGTTTTAGTTTTAAGAATCATTGTTTTTGTACAGTTTTTGACATGAGTCAATTTGCAAAACATTTGTAAAAATGAAATTCGCTCGCAAATAAAGACCTTATTTATTTATTTATTTATTTAACTATGGCCCCCATTGCTGGAGCTAACAGACATTGTTCAATCTCAGTGATCTGGGGCAACTTACAACGTAAAAATAATTTCAACAAACATTAACTTTATTTTTTTCAAATAAATAGACAGCTGGGTGTCAGAAAATGATAACATATCAGGGTAGTACGACATCAGAGATCTGTGGTGTTCTGATCAGTTTTATTCCAGCACTCCAGTTGCTTCCACTCCACTCTATTGCTATATTACACTTACTGGGAACGTCAAACACCTCAAATTTTATTTAGTTTTATTCAGAAAATGTTTTGGTGCAATAACATAATCTTCTTGAGAAACAAGTTCCAGTCAGTCTGCTCCCAACCGCTGGCACACCCTGTTCTTGTTTTAGAGTTGTGACAGGCCTGTTAGTTTTCGTTTTAAATGTTTAATTGCGTACATATCGTGCTTCAATTTTATGTACTATGTGTTGTTATTCTATTTTGACAAAGCCATCCACCGATGGATAATTATTTCCTTCACATGTACTCAGCTGAATAAGGTGTTATTACACCGAAACATGTTCTGAACAAAACCAAATCAATTTTGAGCTACTCGTCGTCCCCAGAAAGTAATATAGTGTTACATCAAGTAAAAGTACAAAAAAAGGTACCAAAAAAGGTGTAAATTACCTGGAAATACAGCCAAAGTGATTCAATCTACTGATGTGAACTACCAATGGTTTCGTACCGTCATGGGTACATTTTCAAGTTCTAAAACATAAGCTAAAATATTCTTCTTCGATGATGAAAACCTTTCACTGTCGAAGAAACGTCAGACATAAAACTTACAAGAAAACATTGAGACGAACAAACGGACGCACAAACAATTAATAAAAAAGACAAACTGGCCAGTACGGAACTGCACATTTTGTTACCGGTGAAAGTTGAATCACCGGCCCTAGAAGATTATATGTATCTGTGTTTTATGTTCTTTGTATTTTTTATATATGACGACTTCAATTGAAGATCCATACTTGGTACTCGTATGGATCTGATGATGATTGAGTACCTTGTTGTCTTTCTTTTAACGAAATTAATTGTGCGTGTGTCCGTTTGTTCGTCTCAATATTTTCATGTAAGTTTTATGTCTGACGTTTTTTCCACCACACCATCATTGAAGAAGAATGTTTTAACCTGTTTCAGAACTTGAAAATGTTCCCATGACGGTACAAAACCATCGGTAGTTCAAACCAATAGATTGGATCACTTTGGCTGTATTTCCAGGTAATTTACACCTTTTTCGGTAATATACAATGATTCGAAGGCTATACCAGCATGAAAAAAATAAAAAAGATATCCAAAGACAGAAGTTGTCATTTCCCGCCCCGCGCAGGTGACGATGTCGCCAGGATTCTGCACGGTCTCAATGCCTCGGCGCTGGCGTCGGTCGTGCGCCTGGACCTGAGCCGTAACCGAGTGGCGGGGCTGCCGCCGCGCGTGTGGCCGCGTGAACTGGAGTACAACCTGCGTGAGCTGCGCCTCAACCACAACACCATGTACCTGGACGATCCGATGAACCGCAGGGCCACTGGTTTCGAGCTGCAGCGACTGATCAGTCTCAAGGTAGCTGGGAATTATGTGCTTTCGATCATACCTTGTAAATCTAAATGAATTAAATTAGAGTTTTGTGTGTACATTGCTTAGAATTATGAAATTATTGGTTATTTTTGCGTTTTGAAGGTCAGAGAATCCGAATCAAGCCTTATCTCAATTTCTGTCACTCTGTTGGTAACGCTTATCATCACACACTAGACCGCTTTTTACGCAAGACTAGAGTACTGGTATGGCTGAAACTTATTTTATTTATTGTACGCACATATGAGAAGGTTTAAGACGAATTAGAACTAGCGTAAGTCTATTTGAAATTAAACAGCAAGCTTCTAAAAAGCAAATTTTATTTGATTTTGATCCCATATGAAGTTGAAGTTTTTGGAAGCTTATGAAGTTGTCATGGCAACCTAAACATAAATCATGAATCGAAGGAAATTTTTCTGTTTTTCTATAGGTGAATCCGTGTTGATCAGCTACTGGAGCGTGTTGACGGTCCAGCTACTAATAGTATATAATTCATTACCAGGGACTAAAAAACGCTTTTTGTACAAGGTTAAGTTTGACCCAGGCTCTTGAATCGAGGTCAAAAAATGACCGAGTAACGAAACGCAACTTTAATCCCATGCGATAAACTACAGTTTTCGTTACACCGCTCACTATATCCTGCTAACTACTTAGAAAAGCAAAATTTCAAAGCTTGTTTACCTTAAACAGATCTCTCCCAATGAGGCTTTCATCTTGTTCTCGCTATTGAAAACAGTCAGCTGATTGTCTTATTTAATTAGTGTTTAGGTTAGACACTGACAGTAACCAACAATAATTGTCAATCAATTATTGATGTATCTAACACATTGAACTGTTGATTGGTTGATCGAGCAAGGTTTGGAATATTGATTTTCATCTGTTACCTCCTATGTATTGACCAAGATATTGCATGAGACCTGTCATCTTATATCTAATAGTCTTCTTATATCTCTTGAGCTAATATTCTGTAATCTTGCTTGCAATAACGTTTCTTGTATCCAAGACCTTGTCAATCAGGTAGAATCTTGAAAGGGTAGGTGATGTGATGATATTTGAAAAAGAAAATTGAATAAGGATGAAGTGAGAATGGATGTAAGATTATGGAAGTTAGTATCTTGACCAATCACAGGGAACATATTGTTATCACCTTAATTTAGGCTCTATTATTAACCCAGTAAGCATTGACATCCGGCATCATTGTCACAAGCTGGAAGTTAGGTAGCCTCATATTATTGTTCTCTTCTTCTCTACAGACCTTGGGTTTACTACAGTAAATATTGAACAACTGACGTCCTCGACTACAGCTGATTCTTTACTCCCTAAGGAGAAAAATAGCTTCTTTAGCCCCACAAAATATGTAATAAAAACTACCTTTTTCTTAACGATATAACAAAAAAGATTATATTACCTGTTGTTGAAAGTAATTCAAATTTCAAAAATTTTATAACTATCATTTCGGTGACATCAAGTCACCTTCGATCATCAGATTCATAAAAAAATCTTCATTGAATTAACAACTATCATCAGTTGAAGTCATCATGTATTAAAAATATCAAGAACATAAAACATAAATACTTTTATAAAACTTGATAACGATTGTGGCCACACACGTATACTGTTTGAGAGACAAGTCCTTACTTAAACTTTTCTCTTTTAAACATTGTGCGTGTTGGGCCACAATGGTATTTAAGGTTTTAAATGTATCTGTGTTTTATGTTCTTTGTATTTTTTATGTATGACGACTTCAATTGAAGATCCATACTTGGTACTCGTATGGATCTGATGAAGTTGACTTGATGTCACCGAAACAATTAGAATATAATTTTAGCGAATTACCTTAGAAATAAGCTATTACCGTCGTTTTAACAGAACAGAATGAACAAAAAATATCCGTTCCGGGTAACCTCAGCAATCATATTAATATTTATATTAATTGACAGCTTTTTATGTGTACTTTCTGGATATGAAGTGAGTTTATTGTGAAATCGCTTTTTTACCTGCAAAAATCACGATTTGTTTCAAAATTTAACATGGGCTTCTATGGGAAATAGAAATTTCATTTTTTGAGTTTTGTTAACACGATAACTCTCGTAAATATCCTCCGATCGTAACAAAATTTGGTACATACATGTAAAACTAGATTCTCTTGGACGAGTTTGTAAACCAGCCAGATCGACATATCCAAAGTGGGGTAAAGGCCCCATTTTACCCCTCAAAAATGGGTTTTTTGAGTTTTTCAAATTGAAAAATTATATTTATCCAATTATTGTTTGCACCAGTGGATTTAGCTCGAAAAAACAAACAATTTGGTATTTTAAATCATTTCTCTAAGTCCATTGGTCTCCGAGATATTGCCACATTTTTTCCTTGTGTTTTTAGTATCAGGGCAGCAGAATGTTAGCTTAACTAATTTCGTATTTACTCTCAACTGAGGTTTTCAAGGAATCGCTTTGAGTGATTTCTCAGTTTATCAATGTATTTAATAGAATTTTGGTTTTTTAAACAAATATATATTAATATAATTTAAAAATAAACATTCTTGCCTACTTCATTATATGAAATATTTTTGTTCTTTCATCTAAGTCATTTACCAATATTTTTTTAAAAATTTTTTTAAAACAAGCTATAATATTATTTTAATATATAAATATATCTTTTGTTTATTTTTCTTTTTTTCGTAATAATGGATTAATTACTGGATATTTGTAATTGGAAATTCGCTGAGTACGCAGGTTTGCTGCGACGGGGGTATTGGAAATTTGAATTACTCTACACAACAGGTAATATAACCTTTTTTGTATATTAGTAATCCTGCGACTACACAAAAATGAGCTCATATTTTTTTGTATTTGGATTTATTCCAAACTCCTGAGGTGAAATTGGATAATTTCTATATTTGTTATTTTTAGCAGTGGTTTTATCAACCCATAAAGAGAACTAACTTTTTTAACATAACAAAGTATACATACCGGATGTCCCATAATAGTCCCCCCCCTAACTTTTTCCTATATTTTTTCAACTATCAATTCCACACCACCCCCAAACATTATTGGGTAGATAATACTTCATTTTGAGGGGGTACCCAATTTTGGCCGCCATCTTGGATCCGCCATATTGGATCCAAAATAATTTTTTCAAATGTTAAAGTGGTGGTGTGACCCATCATTTAGAATTAGATTTTTTCACTGATTACAATGCCGCAATCCGTTTTTTAATATCTCAATTTGTTTTTAAGATATGAGTACTTTTAATTAATTTATTTTCATCCAATTTAAACATTACAAATTGATGAAATAGGCCCATAACCACAAAATAATGCTAGATAATGAAGAATAACCACCATCAGTCATTGTTGAGCGATTTACACTTAACTTTCACCAATGTAAATTTGTTGGCCGACATCTTGGACCCGCCATTTTGAAATGACGTATGTTATTTCAAATAGGAATTTGGTATTGTGACCCATCATTTCAAACTAGTTTTTTACAGCGAATTCAATGCCGGAACCCGTTTTTAATTATAGTCTTTAGTGCACAAGATATTGACATGTTTCTAATAAAAATCTCAAAAAATATGAATTTCAATGAAAAATTAAGTATTAACTACCCAATAATGTTTGGATGTGGTGTGGAATTGATATTTGAAAAAATATAGGAAAAAGTTAGGGGGGGGGGCTATTATGGGACTCTGGTATAACCGTATTATATTTCAATACACAAGTTTGTGTATTCTTATCAAAAAATGAGGTTCATTAATTTTTAACTCATACACTCCGTTCTCCTAACAAAATTATTAAGCCTTGTGTGGTAAATCAACATTCAAGGCTATCATTAACTGATAACAAAATGTTGTGGAAACAGCAAGTGATATCAGAAGAAGGCACTTGCCTGTTTAGGAGATAAGACATAGATAAGCCCATATGACTAATGCTTCAAATATGAAAGAATTGACTAGGGACTTGAAAACTACAAATGAATCAAATAAAATTGTTTATTATTTCACCTATTGCACAAGAACCGTTTTGTAGAAGAAACAGTGTATTGTTTGCAGAACCAGAGATTAATGATTGCCATGAAAAAGCTATACTCTTTTAAATTATTTTTGAAACGAATTCCACTAACTTATCACAATTATACCTGTACTTCTAGTAATTAATTCGCGATTGTACACTTTAGGATATTGTACATACAATTTTATAGGAAAAATCTGTTTTGGAATTCCAGAACTTCAAAATTAACAATTTTTTCCCCTTGATAAGTTAAAAAACTTTTTATTGGCCTAATTAAAAAAAAATTGTTTTGTTATGATAGTAGATGTGTAAACTTGACAGATAAACTTGATTTGCATTTCTTCAACTGTTTTACATTAATATTCTAAAAAGGGGGAAGAAATTAAAAAAATCATCAATCAATTTCAAACTTTAAATACTTTTAACACTAAGAATAGCTTTAATTACCTGATTATCAATCGATTTATTTTTCTTAGATTATCGATCCATAGGCTAAACCGTCATGAAATACTTTCAAACCCGATTGTATTTTTGATCTTGAATGTAGGCAGGCATCCACTGCATGAATATCGCAAAATTTATTCGGGCAAATCAGAATGCCAAAAAAAAACAAACAGCCTGATTTTTCTCCAGCCTGAAGGTTTTTATTGTTCTTTCACTCCACAGAAACTGAGCCTGGCCCACTGCGATTTGACTAGTGAGCTGACGCTAGAGTTCCCGCGGTGGCTCGAGTCCCTGGACTTGAGCAGGAATCGGCTGTTTGACCCTCCAGGCAGCCTGTCCGCGTTGACAAACCTCCAACACCTCGACCTCAGCGGCAACCGCATCCGCTACCTCGGCAAACACCCCCTCGCCTCCCTCGCGAGCCTGCGCACTCTCAACCTCTCCAACAACGGCCTGGAGCGGACGGGGGACGATCCCTTGGAGGAACTGGGTTCCTTGGAGACGGTGAGTGTATTAGAAAATTGAGTTTTCTGTGATTTTTTGTCGGTTTATCAAAAATTGTTGTTTTTCACCTTTGTTTTCAAAGGTAGAAACAGTTCATGGTTGAAATTCACCTTAACCAGGCAGAACTGTCTTCGATTTGAAAACACGATGACTGACTCACGGTCTTTTGGACCAGGTTTTATATAAAATTTAGTACAGTATATATTGAAAAAACATTAGTTTATTTGCTCAAAAACTCCACTAAAGCCTATTACATTAGTTTTGTGACTACTTCATAGGATATATGTGCATACAAAATATTTATATAATATAAAAAATTTTATTTTGAATTGCAGTAGGTACTTCAACAATTATTGTTATTGCCTTAAAAACGTCCACATGTTGTAAAACGATGTGTTTATAGTGACAAAAACTCCACAAAAGTATTGTACATGAGTGTTTTGAGTATTTTATAATAAGAAATATGTGTACACAAAATTTGTATAAGTAACATGAAGCCTTACATGACTCACAGTCGAAAACACCAGACCTCTTAAAGAAACTTTCACTAAACTGACTGTAAAGGTAATTGAATGACGGGAAGTGAGTCATGATGTTCCTGGAATGACGTACGAGAGGTATATTGACAGCCAGCCCTGACGACACCCAAAAAATATAATTTTTATTGAAAAAACTTCTAATCCGGTCTTTTAGACAGGTATGTTAGTCCTCGTGGGTAAATAAATTAATTTATAGACTACAGGCCTTTTTTGTCGCCAATATCAAATGTTGGTTATGCAAAATCCAACATAACCAACATGCTACATATCCAACATATCCTGCATAACCAACATTTGGATTAACGAAAAAAGGTCTGTAGCCTCTATTAAGTTTTGAAACAGGGTGTCTGCTGAACCTTCAAATCCTGTAGACGTCCTTTCAACCTGAAGGTCCTCCACTTTTTCCAGTTTATTAAGAAATAGTGATTTTTTATAATATTTTTGTTAAGACTCTTGGAATGTTACAAATGCACTGCTGTGAAACATGAATATTGGTTACATGTTGTTAACTTTACTAGTTTTCGAGAAATCTTGAGAGACATTCAATGCTAAATCAGATTATTACTAAATTGCTTTTGATTATTGTTTTTTAGCGAATTTCTCCTTTAGGGAAGAAGCTATTACCGTAGGTCTCATGGTAAGACCTAAGCCCGAGACCATGATAACTTTTCGTTTTAGGGCCACCAGAAGCAAAAAACACCATTCGTTCAATTATGTGTGTGTGTGTGTGTGTGTGTGTGTGTGTGTGTGTGTGCGTGTGCGTGTGCGTGTGCGCGTGCGCGTGCGCGTGCGAGCAAGATAGCGGCCGTAAATAAATATGGTCCAATCTTAACACGTTAACTGCCACGCCAACCCGATCGGGTCGGCATAGGTAGGTCCTGCGGAGCAACCTGCCGACCCGATCGTCGGCAACCGGAGTAGTGCAGTGTTTTACCGAATCGCCGATAGATGTCTCTGGTAGGCACCTAGCGGCACTCTGGGGAACTAATACGACGTAGTACATCCCAAGCCTTCTAGATAGTGTTGCAGCAGTTTTCTAAACCCTCTGGAAGTGACTAAAGCATTCGCGTCAATTTCGCCGATCCGATCGGGTCGGCAGCGTTTCCTAGCAACATATCTCATTATTAAAACTATTAAATATCGTTGAATACACCTAATACATCATTGTTCTTGAGTTGATCTTATCTTTTGTGTGTCCAAAAATTGTTTACAAAGCATTTTACTGGTATATAGCATTGTTTTCATAGTTTCTAATTTTGCTGTCTCGGTCCGATCGAGTCGGCACGTCAAAATAGCATAGAATATTTCTTTAAAAAAATTAATGACGACCCGATTGGTCACCAATTGTATTTTTATTAATTTCGTTAAAAGTCATCATAACTAACCTCAGAAAGTACAAAAAACATCACATAACTAGAATTTCAACAATAAATGTGCGTGGCACCACGGTAATCAGCACAAAAATATGCGTGGCAGCTAACGTGTTAATGAAATTTGGTACAGACATGTAAAGTGGGAATCAATTGGACGAGTTCGTAAACCAGCCTGATCGGACCATCAGAAGGGGGGTAAAGGGGGAAAAACCCCTCCAAAAATGGGTTTTTTTGAGTTTTTTACCTAGTAAAATAAAATTAATCAAATTTTTGTTGGCACTTTTGAATTCAACTCAAAAAAACAAACAATTTAGTATTTTGAATCATTGCTCTATGTTGATTGGTTACCGAGATATTGAAAGTGGTAAACACAGTTCATTGTCCCTATGTTAACCTTATGGGGAATAAGTCAAATTCTATATCTCGCTTATTTCTCAACATATCTTAATACAACTTGGTTTGTGGCTTCATCTAGATGAGATCTAATGTATTTTAGTCTAAAACCCCCGAAATTTCCATTTTTGTGGCAGCAAACCTGCATAATCATTCCCCTTGTTATTCTTATAGAAAATAAAAAAATTCTATATCTTCCTTATTTTTTAACATTTCTTGATAAAACTTGGTATATGGCTTCTTAGAGTCAAGACCTTACTAAGTAATGAATAAAAATCAACCTGTTTTAACATACCTGTTGCAGCAAATCTGCATACTCATTCCCCATGTTATTCTTATGGAGATAACAAAAACATGTCCAATTTTGCTATGTTGGATTGAATTATGTTCTTTTGCATTTGAAATTCGCTGAGTATGCAGGTCTGCTGCAACGGGAGTATTTTTAATGTACAATGATATTTCTCATAAATAACAACAAGCCAGGAAATGTCGCTGGGTCCTCCAAAATTCTGTAGGGCCCTGCAAAAGTCGTACACCTTACTGCATGATCTGGTGGACCCCCGCATAGCTGCGTTGCAATCCCAAGGGCGACCAAGAAGTTTAGCCCTCTTTTAAACAAAAACCGAACAACAAATTTACTGTCCTGAGCTCCCGTTTGTGGAACCAAAATTTAAAGGCAAAAGGCAACCGTTATATTGTTTCAAGATGCTCTGTGGTTTGTGTCAGTTCATTTTCACAGTCGTTAGCTGACAACTATGTAGCTGTTTTTAATTGACCACAGATTGATTTTAATTAGATCGGATTTTTTTTGCTTTGTCCTGCATAAGAGTTTTTTATGTTGTTTTCTTTTAGATTTTAATATCTATTGAGAAGTAACACTTTAAATTTGCTATTTTGCAGTATTTTCTCAACCATATTGTGAGAGAACTTTTTTAAATTTGTTGAACGGCTGCTGATAAGAAAGAGAAGCGTTCCTTTTCCCATCCTGTAATGATCCCTAAGCAGTAGCAGCCTTTGTCCGACAAATACAGAAAATGGATGAGGTAGGTGGAATATGTTCGGCTAAGCTTAAACTGGAAGGGTAGAGAATGTATCTTAGTCGATTAGTGTAGAGTGAACGAAATAGGGTGGGAGCAAAAACTGTTAACTCATCAAATTGTCCACTAAACCACAGCTGAAATGACAAAATTAAATTCTTTGGTTGACCTGTCAAAACTTTGTTTACGTTCTTCAGGGACCTGTTTACTTGGAAATTTGTGTTTACTGTTACATATGATCATATAAGTTGTTTAACTATTCAAAGAAACAATAAACAATCATTTCGCCAGCAGCTTACCCACCTTCCCTATTTGGTGCCTGCGATTATAGGATGAGCAACATGGTTCTTTAGAACATACTGTCAGAAATTTGCATGTTTTATTCGGAAAAGTTAAAATTTCTCCGTTATTAGCAGTCCGATCATCATAATCTTAATATCAGCGTTAATTGGATTAAATTTTACAACTTTTTTGTCTCTTGTACAATTTTTCCAAAATTTATGGTTTTTAAGATATTTAGCTTTGAAAACAAAAACAGTCACCATTTTGAAATGGTACAAAGTAGAAATTTGATACTTCATACAAAAATAGGTCTTAACAGTGGTCATCCATATGCCAGGATTGAAGTTTATACGTTACGAGGTTCGTGAGATATGATTTAATATGTAAAAATCACAAACAGACACACAGACGGAAAACGAAGTACTTTTGGACCTATGTTTATGTGAACTTTTTTTCTTATTTTTACCTGTACTATCATTTACTAAAATATTTTACCATAATTTCCGGACACCCTGTATATTATTGTCTTGTTTTGTTTTATGTTATTTGTCTAATTTACTGTTTTTTTGACATCCGTCATGATCATATGACTGTTGATTAAAATATTATTGAAATGTAAACAGAAATGTATGTTAGATAGAAAATATAATTTGAGACACGTAATTTTGACACATTATTTTTATTTATTTGAAATGTGATTTATAATTTTAATTTAAGTTCAGATTTTCACATCTTACTTTTGGATTAGAAATTCATATTTATTTGACAACCTAAATTGGGCTAGTAGTGGCGTTGATAGACCTTTGTCAAGGAGGGGGGGATATCACTGCCATGGAGCCGGGAATATGGAATGCCCCCACCATCTCTGAGGAGAGCAGGTGTAGGGCACAACCCTGGAATTTAAAAAAAAATCAAACTTCAAAGTCACATTTTTAGTCAATCTCGAGGCCAATCTAGTCAATCAATTCATGCTATGGAACTCCACAAGTCTTAGGCCCCTTTTACACCAGGACACTGTGTCCCGTAACCGTGTCCGGCAACTGTTTCTCGGCAACTCATGAGGCATTGCCGCTTATGGCGCCTTTTAGACTAGGCGGACACAGTTGCCCGCAGGGACCCTGAACGGTGTCTCCTCGCGCAACCGATGTCGGCCACCGGCGAGCAATTGAGAGCAACCGACGGTTGCCGAGACTTGATGCGGGGCATTGAATCAAATGGGGCCGTTTAGACTAGGACACTGTGTCCCGTAACTGTGTCCGTCCACCGCATGAGCGCGCATTGCATTTCGTCGCTAGAACGAATATGTTTTTCACTTTATTTGAGGAAACAAAGCCTTTTGGTTGTGTTTTTGTTTGTAACCAATTTACCTCAAAGCGACAGCCAGTCTCTCTTCAGGTGGTATACTTCTCCACAACTTTGTATCAGCTTTCCTGATGTCATCACTGATTAAGTCCAATAGTTCATCGAACGAGGCCTTACACGTTCTGAAGTAATTGAAAAACTTACTTCTATCAGCACTACATCTTATCAAATAGTGTATAATACAGTAATTTTTCCGCTCTCGAGGTTAACATTAAATGAACATGAACATTCCTCCTCCTTCTTCACCTTCTTTTCCTAATTAGGAGAGCGAGAAGAAGGCACTCCTCCTCAGTTGATAACATGTTTCCCAACTGGCGCGGGAAGAGTTGGCGGGAAACAGTGTCCGCTGAAGTTGCCCGCTGCGGTTGCCCGAGCAGACACAGTTGCCGGGAACAGTGTCTGGGCACAGTTACGGGCAACTGTGTCCTAGTCTAAAAGAGGCCTTACTAATTGAGGCTAAAGTTGTGGTCAGATTCTGAAAAATTTAGATTATCTAGGGATTTAAGTCAAATGCCCTTTTTATAGAAAATAAATAGGATACAGGATTAATACATCTCAAATTTACCTCTGTCATCTACCTGCTATTGGCATATTTGCACATTTGTCCTTTTATGCCCAGTCTTGACTTTCACATTACTCCCATTGCTTATCCGCAGTTAGTAAAAATTATATGCTCAATTTGAATTTCACAGCTGTTTGTGACATTCACAACTGTTTGTGACATTCACAACATTATTCAGGTGTTTTTGTAGCGATTGTCAACGTAATACTCCCTTCGCATCGTCGTTTATTTGCAATCTGGGAATTCGTGTGGTTGTTTTTCTGGCCGTTCACAAAGTTTTATAACTTATGTTTGTTTACCTCTTTCCCAAAGATGTACATTTGATGTCAAGAGGGCGTATATTTTTGAAAAACCATAGGTGAAGGGACTTTAATATATACCCCCCTGATCTCCCCTGTACATGAACTACTGCTGGCAAGAGCCATTTGGGATCCCACTGAGGTAATTTAGATTACTTTGAACACACTTTTTTTCCTGAATCAATACTTCAAATACTCAAAAACTACATCTTTGTTGATTCTCGGGGTCAGCTTAGACTTACGCAGTGATTCTGTTCCAGCTCCACCTGAACAATAACTCCCTGTCCGAGCCACCCAAGCTCTGGCACTTCACGGGATCCTACCAGCCGAGGATGGAGGTCTACATGGCGCACAACCCCTTCAGGTGCGAGTGCGAGTTTCAGAACTTCGTAGACATCGGGAGAGTGCATATCATGGATAATATAAACGTTACGTGAGTAATAAATTACCTGTAATTCATTTTTGTATGGATTTAAATTATTTGGTTTTCTATGAATAAATCACCTCATGAATCTCTTAGGGTCATTTTACATATTTTCAATCTTGAGTCATAAATTTGCTGTACTCGTTTGTTCCTTTTATTATAAAAAAGTTTTTAAAAACCTTTTAAAACAAATTTTTGTGTGTATACAATTGAAAAAAAACTGCTGATCGTCTATAATCGTTCATTGGCATTAATTCAGTCAGGAAAAAGTCAGGCGATGGCAGCATGACATTACCTAAGCCTGAGGTTTATCTTATCTTGCAATAATAGTATTGCAAGGTCCTTAGATATAAAAAAATCATTCAGTTTTTGATAAGTATTAATTCCATTCATATTTAATATCTAACCATTCATATTTAATATCTTTCATTCATATTGCACTCAAAATAAGCAGCTTTCTCTTTATCAAGGTCTTCAACCTATTGAAGCTATAATGGCAGTAATTGGTAACAGCTTTTTCCTTTCAAGTTCTTACTTAAAGTGACACTGTCTAAAGAAACTCTCTATGGATGCAAAATTTGACATACTGCAGTGTAGTAGGGTCTCGGTAGACAAATGGTTTTGTCCCACAACAGCTTTGACTTCTGATTGGCTAAAACACAATGATGTATTCCTCGTATCCAATCAGACGAAGCTTGGCAGTTGTTGCACTACAAAAACGTCTGTTCAGCAAGGTCCTAAAATTCTACTTTACTGTTCTTTAAAATTTGAGCAACATTTTTAAAATCATACAATGAGTTCATTTTTTTGTACACAACAATGGTAGAAAACTTAAAATGGGGGACTTTTCCTACTTTTTTAAGACAATCAAAAATATAAATTCCATTTTTTTGTAAATGGTCGCTATTTTTCAATATGCCGGAAAACTTTGATTTTTCTTTAAAATAGTCTACATTTTATGGTGTTTTTGGCTTGCATGCTTAATTTTAAGAACTTTTTATTACTTGAAATTTATTCCTAATTGAATTATGAAAGAGATATGAGCAGTTGATTTTCCCCATTAGAAATGCATTGAGGTATTGAGTTTTAGGCTAGCTATAAAGATATATTTTTAGTCGAAATTCACTCATGGAAATGTATTATTTTGGATATTTTATGATCTATGGGATGGCACAGTTAAAATAGACACGAAGCATTTAAAATGGGATAAAATCAGTCTTTCACTGCACATATCTCCTTAATCATTAGGTTTAGAAAAAGTCCGTGAATAAAAATTTCTTAAAACTAAACTTAAAATTCAAAATCGCCATAAAATACTGGGTGTTTCTAAGGAAAATCTGAGTTGTCCGCCATACTGAAAAAATAACGGCTATTAACAAGAAGATGAAATTAAAATTTTTGGGATTTTCTTAAAAAAAGTAGGTGGGGTACACCATTTAAAGTTTTCCCTAGATCTAATACAGTAGAGTCCACAAACCCGGACTAATGTGGACTGAACGAAGTCCGGGTTTGTGAAAATTCCGAGTTATCGGGAAATGAGTTAAAATAAGAAGAAATAAGAATAGTTTCTGTTAGATGATTTCTATAAGAAATCATTTATTTATTTCATAGTAAGAAATACAAAAACTACATTATCAGTTACAAAAAAAACATAAAGAAAAACCAAAACTGGTTTATATGTGTCACACCGTGCTCTGGCCTTGGATCTCAGTGCACTTTATTGCTCTGGCAGGCTTTCCGAGTTATCCAGAATTCCGGGGTATTGAAGTCCGGGTTTACGGGAAGTTTATAAGATCCCAATGGTATGCACAAAAGAATTAACACACTGTATACTTAGTATTTACAGATGAAAATGTTTATTTGGCACATGGCGCAGGTGTGTGGACGAGCGCGGGGTGGCGTGGTCGCTGGGGGCCGCGCCGCGCAGGGAGTGTTCGGCCGCGTGGCTCGACGTCCGCCGGAGGTGGAGCGGAGCCAAGGAGTGGCTGCGGGACAACCACCCCGACTGGTCCACGCTCTACCGCTCCCTGGGTAACTGTCAAGATTTACTGTTGAATTATAAAGTTCACAGGAGTACGGTTTAACATGGAAACGCCAAATAAAATTATTACCCCCTAAATCACATAATAGTCAATAGTCAATAGTCAAATATCTTTATTTATTTCTATGTACATGTGGTACAATAAATAGTGTCAACACCTAAGAACTAACTAAAACTACATTGACAATTAAGTTACATGGATATTTGCATGTAATTAATAGGCTTCTGTTATATTACAAGGTACAAAAAACAAAAAACAAAAATCAATTCAGTTACTGTAAAAAGAAAAAAAAAACAAGAATAAAAATAAGTTACTTCAGAGAGAGGTGGATAGCTCATCCAATGAATAAAGAGCTTTATTTATTAAATATTCTTTCAACAATTTGTTGAATTTTACACCTTTTTCATTTTTAATTTCTTTTGGAATACGTTTTAAGAATTTATTGCCAATATAGGAAGGTTTCTTTTCGAAGAATTTCAGTCTGTGCTTCTCAGGGACCTCAACTGATGAAGAATCCATTCAGGAACTAATGAAGAATCCATTCAAAATATTTACTAGAGTGTTAAATATTTATTATGAAAAATAATAATATTTTATTTTTCATTATGAAAACTATAATATTTTGCATAATATTTAAAATATCATGAAATATTTCTTTCATTCATTTTAGGTTCTGAGCACAGGGCGTTCCAGAAATGAAGGTCATGCATGGGTTCAAATCTCAAAATTTCCTTATGTAAACCTATGACACATTGTACATTTTAAGAAAGGTCTTATATATATCTTATAGAGGAGCATTTTGGTGAAAACAGAACCTAATTATCTCAATCCGTTTTAAGATGGAGGCCATTTCTTTGATTTTTTTGCCTCTTGACAGAATACCCTGTATTTTCGAAACCGCTAAACATTTTTCAGTTCTGATTGAAAATTCGTAATCCTGGTAAACTCAGCTTTACAATGATGTGTTACGTGTCATAATTTTCAAAATTATAAATTTTTGATATTATTATTATTATTTTGGTAATATTTTTGAAATTGTCAAAATTTCAATTATCAATTTTCAAATTTATCAAGCTGGGGAAAAAATCTTGTGCTGTTCCACAATGCAATTAACATGCATTTTATTTGGAAAAATTGCGTTTTTGGCTTATTACTACAATACTACAAAAAATAGTCAGTAGATGTAAAATGAAAAGATGTTTGTCTTAAAATGATAAGCTATTTGCCATATGGTGCCATTTGACTTTTTTGATTTACAGGGCTACCAACATTACTAAAAAATAAAATTTTGGTAAAAGTTGATAATTTTGAAAATTATGACGTGTAACACATCATTGTAAAGCAGAGTTTACCAGGATTCCGAATTTTCTATCAGAACTGAAAAATGTTTAGCGGTTTCGAAAATACAGGGTATTCCATCAACAGGCAAAAAAATCAAAGAAATGGCCGCCATCTTAAGACGGATTGAAGTAATTAGGTTCTGTTTTCACAAAAATATTCCTCTAAACAAGACCTTTCTAAAAATTAACAATGTGTCACAGGTTTACATAAGAAAATTTCGAGATTCGAACCCGTGACCTTCATTTCTGGAACACCCTATGCTCAGATCATGATGTAAATATTTTAAATGGATTCTTCATAAGTGATTTAGGGGGGAATCATTTTATTTGGCATTTCAAGGTTAAACCGTGCTACAACTATGTGCACTGTGTGTTGTACTACCACTGTGTGTTGTAAAATTATGTGCACGGGTGGTCTGCCTCACCCTGTATTTCATATACTTTAAAATACTACAGTAGAGCCCCTCATATCCGGCCTGTTTATCCGGCCGCTTCTCAGAAGCCTACATCAAAACATATTCCTCACGCTTACAGGTGCATATTCCCTCTGATTATCTTTTTGATATCTCTCTGTCTGTTTGCTTTTTATCTCTCTGTTTATTTATGGCTCCAGTTGACTACCAAAAATCAGAATGATCTAGGCTAATGCGAACGTGTACTGGTACGTTCAGCAAGACTCGTCTATATCACTCTCATAAGACCACACGCGGCGAATTGCTCGCCGAATGTTTTGGTAATTAGGATCCACCCTAATTCGGCAATAGTGAACTTGAGCTAATAATTTGTACTGCTGTGAGTGCTATGTGTACAGTACTCAGTTGATCTAGTAACTTCTAAACTGTTGTTTAATATGTATTGAGTGCGATTATTAATTGTTTTGTTTGTCAAGTTTCATTGTAGGCCTATGGCAGGCTGACAGATTAAAGCTATGATGGTAGCAAATTCTACCAAATAGGGAAATTGTTTCACTACACTAGGGAAATTGTTTCATTACACTAATTCAAAACCGTGGGTGAAAATAGAACGATCAGTGATCCAAGTGATGTTTAGTGTTGGTTTAACTTGCATGAGTATTTTTGAAATAATCCAAAACGGCGACTTAAAGCTCTACTTTGGACTTAATTCACTAGCTATAAAAATCGTATAAATTTTCGTTTTCAAAATAGGTTGGATTATCCGGCCACGTTGTTATCTGGCCTGGACTCAGTCCTGAGGAGGCTGAATATTAGTGGTTCTACTGTATTTAACTACTTTAACTTTTTTGCGATCAGGCCTATTAGACCGTGTGACATCAAACCCTACACTTTTCTTTTGCCTAGCTACTTCCCACCAATCACTCAGGCTTCCATTTGTTATACATCTTCTCTTTTTTTATCAGTTCATCTTTCCGTCAGCCTTCTGTCTCCTCACCTTTGGTACCATATAATTAGCCAGTTTATGATACCTTTCATTTATTGATCCGTTCCACGCCTCCTATCATTTCAAACACTTGTTTCTTAATAATCCTACCATCATGTTTTCTCCATACGAATTATATAATTATTATCAGGAATTCCTGATGGTTGCATTTTCTTCTTCTCCCATCGTTTGTCTTTGTTTGGGCATATATTTTTCAAATGAAAATAAATAAAAATAAGTATTACGTTTTGATACATTTAATTAAAAGTTACATATATTCAAACTGATATTTATGTAAATCTTTGTATTGTTTAGCAAAACGTTTGTATGGTATTATTTTTTTAATGCTGTTTATATTTTAAAGGATTACCGAATATTACTTTTAATTTATAACAATATTTGGCATAGCATAACTGCTGAATAACCTTTTAACACTTACACTCCTGCATCGTCGCAATCAGGCGTTTACAAAAAAATACAATTGACCACATTTGTAGCATAAGAACAGTCAATAAAACCAGCAGCCATCCTTCTTGGATGTTGTCCGTTATGTAGGTTAGGTAGGGTTAAGTTGAGTCGGTAGCATGCCAAAGTTAGGTAAGAAGGAAGTCAGTAAAAACATTGATCAGTCAAATAAGAAGGGAGTTGAGAGAAGAGCTTGATGCCAGTGTACTCTGGTTTGCATTCAAAAAGCTTTTAGTTATGTGACACTGATAGATTCAAATTTCTATTTCTGGTATTAGGCTCTGGTTTAAATCTTGGTGCCATTTTAACCCGGCAGAACTGACTTCGATTTGAAAATGCGATGACTGACTCGCGGTCTTTTGGACCAGGTTTTTCATATAAGTTAGTATATTGAAAAATGATGAATATTTACACAAAAACCCCACTGAAGCCTTTTACATTAGTTTTGTGACTAGTTTATATAGGATTTATGTGCATACAAAATATTTTTATAACATTAAAAAATATGTTTTGAATTGCAGTAGGTACTTCCATACTTAATGTTATTGCGTTAAAAACGTCCGTATGTTGTTCAACAATGTGTTTATACTGACAAAAACTTCACAGAATTATTGTACATTAGTGTTTTGAATACCTTATATAAGAAATATATGCACACGAAATATTTATAAGTAACTTAAGCCTTATGTGACTCATGGTCGAAAACACCAGACCTCTAAAGAAACTTTCATTGAACTGACTGTAAGGGTTTGAGAATGATGGGAAGTGAGTCATGATGTTCCTGGAAAGACGTGCGAGAGGTATAGTGATGGCCAGCCCTGCTGACACCCAGAGAAAAAAAATTTTATCGAAAAAACTACCAACCAGGTCTTTTAGACAAGTGTGTCAATCCTCACGGGTTAAGTGCTGAATAACTTTATAAGGCTTTAGTTTAAATCTTGATGCCATTTTAAGTTGTTTTCTACAAATAAAATAAAGAAATAAAGGTAATTTTGATTGGTTCGCCAGGCTGGGTGTTGTTCGGAGTCACGCTTGGTGTGGTCTACGCTCACCGCCGCGCCAAGCAGACTCCGGCGCAGTCCAGAGACCAAGTACCCTACAACATTCTGGACGACAGCGCCAACTGTTAGTCTTCTACCATTATTATTCGTGTACTGTAATTGTGATATTGTATTATTACTTTAATGATGAGTTGACATTATTTTTATAAAGTAAACGTTTATTTTTACTGAAAATTTTGTTTTTTGTGATCCCTAAGTAGTTGACGTTTAAAGTCAAGGTTAATTTCAACTAATGTATTATACTGATGTTTTATTGAAAATTTGAAAATATAACATCCCTCTAACAGCTAAACTAAATGTTCACTGAATTATCGTTGAAGGTATTTCAAGTGAATATCAAGGTTGGATTTGAAAATTCTGCCGTCACCAATTCAACCTAACATAATTAAAATTCTTTTATCAAGCATTTGATTTTTTTTTTGGATAGCAACATCTATGGAGGATTTTGGTAACAAATAAATTAGGCTAAGTTTAATTTATAAAAAAAAATTAGAAGCATTCTTGCTTTAGTTTTGTTTTATCCGTTTTTTTATAATTTATTGCCTTGAGGATGAATAAGGAGTTGGTGTAAATAATTTTTTTGAAAATACCTTTTTATTTACATCCTGTAGTTAATAGAATAGAATAGAGTAGAATAACAACATCTACAATGTTCATCACAAAGTTATTGTATAATTCTATATATTTTAAAATACATGCTTAAATGAGCACATCAAAACAATATGGAATAGGTTACATGAAAAATTTAACAATAAGAGTATGACAGTATAATTTAACAATAATGGCCAAAATAGAATACAACAAATTTAAAGCTACATTAGAAAAGATTATTATCCTAAACAATTCAGGAAGGGGGTGCCCACTTAATCAGTACAGCAGGTAATATAAACTAAATCCAGGTAAATGGTGGAATTACTCTGCAAACTATATGAGAGTAGCCTTGAATTGCATCTATTTACAAATCCAGTAAAGAAAGAAAGAAAAACCCAAAACAGCTCAAAAGATCACACAAATAAAACGATCAAGTGTAAGAGGTAAATGTCAATTTACAAAAGGCGCTGACGGCTGCGACAGGCAATTTAATATCTTGTTGGCAGCAATGTTCAGCTTCAAAATGAGCTTTTCCTGCACTGATGCTGCTTTTGTATATCCAAAATTTCAGGTAATCAGGCCATTGCCAGTAAATCCAACTGATATGGCTGTTACAACGGAGGAATGATATAGTTACTGCAAAAGCCACACCAACATTGCTTTATGAAATAGATTGCAAATTCAAGCTTAAGTGCCTTCAATTTCCACGCGATAATCATATGCTGTTGTCTGCTGTTATTATTCAACCAAATTCAATGCTGTTATTGTAACCAAATTCTTAATTTGTTAACTTGCGTTTGACTTAATTTTAATCCAGAGCTGTATTATGTCTAGTACAGTACATACAACAAAATTTGAAGCATCCGAGAGTTAAAGTGTCCTTGGAAATCGGAACAAGGCAATGACGACAGTTTATATGGCTCCCCAACACTCTTACCGGTCGCAAAACTTAAAGCTGACTCCGGAAAATCCTGATTTTTTGTAATCTGGATTGACTGTCCACATTACTCCAGATTTCTGGGGGTTGTCTGAATTGCTATTGCAAGGAATGTAACACTGATGCTGCAACTAAAAATGTACACAGTACTGTGAGTAGGCCTAGTAAAAGTTAATAAAATAGTTCTACCACTACTACAAAAGAATGTAATGATATTACAAATACAGTAATAAACAAATACAATAAAAAATACAGTAAAAAATCTTTAAAAAAATCTAATCCTGACACACTTTCTAAAAAGTTATCCGTATTGCTAGACGAGTAGAAAAGTATTTAATACTGCAAAGGCTACAATAATGTACAGTTACTACTCAGAAATTGGATATATTTTTACCACAACCGATCCTCTAATGAGTAGTTAAATACTGGATAAAGCTAAAAAGATGGTATTAAAAATGCAAACAAATTTTATTCCAAAACTTTTACTGAATACGAATGTTAAGGATAATGATAATAAAAAAACTAACTAAATCATGTATAAACACTGAATAAACCTATGAAAAATTCAAACATATATCACAGGGCAGTAATGTGAAAGCGAAGTGATCAAACCAAAAGTTTTGATTACAACGGAAGCCCTCCAAACTGGGTGATGCCCAAGGAGCGTTTGGAGTAGTTGAACAAGTCGGCCTGAGCCCGTGGGTCGCGCGCCAGGGCCGAGACGTAGGCGGCTCTCCCGTTGCTGATGTATTCTCCTCCCTTGGCGTGCAGCGCGGCGAACATCACGGTCGTCGCCCCTTCCTCCGCCGTCTGTCGAGAACGGATGTTTTAGGTTTAGTTTGACTAAAAACCACCATTCAAAATTTAAAAATTACTCAGCACATGAAGTACCTTTTATGGAAAATATATTTGCTGCATATTTAATCGCTAGTTTCTTTAATATTTGAAATTATCTTCATTTGCATCCCACTGTTTAATAAACGTAATTTTTTGCCAATGCTAATTTAATGGCATTAAATTTTTTCAGTCAAATTGCTAAAAAATGGTTCAAAGGATTTACTTCAAAATTTATAGGCATTTTTTCAGTGAGCTATTGTGCGTTTGTGCAAAATTTGAAAATGATCAGTGGAACAGTTTTTGAGTTATCGCATTACGTACACACTTACACAGTCACTCACACATTGACAGACAATGAATCTTTGACTCTGCTAAAACATAGATTCACTTCAATTTGTTCGCTCATCAAAAATTGGAATTTGTTGAAAAGTGTTATTTTTTGGGGTAACGTAATAGTTATTTCTGTCTGATTCAGCAATCACTCATTCATGTGTACTTCTTGCCAACCCCCGTTTCCTCTCAACACTCGAAAGGTAGTGTTAGCGTCGTTGCTCACAAGAATCATCATTCAGTTTTACTGTTGTAAGTAGGTAAACAATAGTTTTAATGCTGTTTCCAAAAAAATCTAGACTGAAATAGATTACAATTTATTCCTGCAGCACTGCAGTATTTGGTGACTCCAATTCAAATTTGCAACTCTAATAAAAAGAGATTAATCTATTCAAAATTTTTATTTAAATTAGCCATTAAAGTATTAAATCAAAGTTTTGTAAATCAAAATTGCTCTTGACGTCACCTTGAAAATCAAGGAAGGGAGCCACGGAATGAAGGTCTTGACGAGAGAACCGTCGAAGATGTCGGTGTTGACGACGCCGGGGTGGACGGCCACGACTCGCACCCGAGACTCGGCCCGCCGAAGCGTCGCGTCCGTGTGGAGGCTGGCCATGAGCTGCGCGGCCTTGGACTGCGCATAGGCTGCCAGCGGGATGAAGCCTTCTCTGCACACAGGGAATGTGTAAACCTCCTTCCATTGCACAAAATAATTATCTGCAGCAACACATTAGGATTTTTTTCATTAGCCTCCCTTTTCAGAAAAGTAGAGTAAGGTTGACAATCAATTCTGGCATAAATTACTTGCTTCCAAGATCTTTTCACGTTACCCTTGAATGTATCAGAAATTTCTGTTTTGTTATCACAACTCTTGATTTTTTTTTCTTGGAAGGAAAAATAGTTTCTAACGTACCTTTGGAATTTTTCTAATTAAAAATAGTTGGTCAAATTTTATTTTACTTATTTAATTTTATTTAGTCTTTTTTCAAACAAATCAAAACATTATAACTTGAAATAGGCTTCCAAACAATCTGCTTTTAAAGTAAAAAAAACGTACGCTACAGATTCTCAATATAATCGAAAGAAAAATTTCTATGTGGCGCTTTGCACTGCACGAGGTTAGTCTAGTTTAATTATGACATTCATGTTTTGGCCCCTATATAAGTTAGCACCCCCATAGATTAACCCTGAAATCTGCCTTTGCCTGATATGAAATTGGATTCTCAAGTTTTTGATATCAGATCAACTTATTTTTAAAATTTGTATGAAGAAATATTACTTGCTCCTCATATTGACGTTGTCGAAGTCGATGGGATAAGCCGCTCTGTGGGCGCAGGAGGTGACGTTGACTATCCTGGCCGCTCCGTGGGCCTCAGCCGTCTGATGCAGCGCCGGCAGCAGCAGGTGACTCAGCAGGAAGTGACCGAGGTAGTTGACACCCCACTGGGACTCCCACCCGTCCCCCGTCTCCGAGTAGGTGCTGTCGTGAGGTAGCATGATGCCAGCTGCGGGAGTCAAGAATCATTGACGCTGGCTTGAACTTCTGGGCTCAAACATGTCGAGTTCACTTGTATTCTATTGTTGTATTGTTACATTGCAACTAGGAAACCCCAGAAAACCTGGTGCAGTGCTTTCAATACTTTTAAGTATTGTACTGGCTACTGAGAAGGGATCTAAAGCGATCAGAAAGGCAGAAATGGACAGTCCAACCAAATAAAACACACTCTCTACTATCTCCAAAGGTGTGTAAGGTTTTTTATCTCCTACCTCCAAATTTGTTTAACTTTGTCTCAGTGGCGTGCCTTTGTAGGGAAGCACTCCAGAATGGATATCCATCCAAGTTGAAAGGGTAACTTCAATTCAATCCAAAACATCTTTATTTGTCAATTAGCACATAACATAATGTACAAAAAATAGTGTCACAAAAAATAACACAGTGATATAACATCATGTATATAAAACAAGAATATGTAAAACAAGTTTACCCTTACAAGCTATATTTATAATGCAAATTCCTCGAAAGAATACATTGCGCTGAAGAGATAAGGAGAAGAGGCTTAGGGAAGCTGTTCATATTATGTAGTCTAGGGAATTAGTGACAGTTTATATTTGATCTAGCAAACAACCTCTGTGGCTGAAATAAACAAGTCAGGGAGCCATTAGGGCCTACAGTGTTCCCTAAACTTGCCAACCTCTGGTGTTCCACAAGGCTAAGTTCTGGGTCCAATTCAATTTGTGAATAAAACCTCCGATTTTGTTTTTTGCAGTGAATACCTGCCTATTTGTACATGTGGTACTTCATCCTGCATACAAGATGAAAGAGTTAAATGGAAATGAAAATATATACATTTAAGGCAGCGCCTATTGTAACGCTAATACTGATTTTTACCATTATTGACGAGTAGGTGTATCTTGGGTCGAGCGTTGAGTACGGCTGAGGCGAAGGCCCTGACAGAGTCGAGGCTGGCCATGTCGAGAGGCAGGATGGAGGTGGAGCCTGACGTCACGCCCCTCGCCCTCAGCCCCCGAACCATCTCCGACCCCGCCGAAACGTTCCTACATCCTGCAGTGGACAAATCTTAACCTTTTGCAATCGTAAGGCCAGCAGGAGTGGCCTCAACACAGTCAGCAGCCAGTCTGAATTAATTTCCGTATGGCATGGTTTGGATGGCCAGCTGTACTGGCCAAGCCCCACTTCGTGTCAGCTTGGCATTCATCATGGCGGCTCATTCCTGTCAGTTCGAAATATTTTTCATTGAAAACCTGCAATGTTATCATAAGGGATATTTTCGATTCAATGTAGCAAGCCTGCTGATCATTTACTGTAGTTAAATAACTCCTCACTAAGTTGCAGCATTCTACATGCTTCAAGCAAAATTAAAAATACAAACAAAAATATAATATGTTAGCGGCACTTATCGGCCAGTTCTGCCGGACACCCGAGCGTTCATTGGATTTCATGTTGGCCAGCACTGCTGGCCGTCTGATTGCATATGACAACTAATGAGGAAAAAATCCGACTTTTGCGTGCTAACGGTGGCGGCCAGTACAGCTGGCTGCGCGGTCGCTAAGGAATAGCAGCAAATATCCAATACATATAGCGTATACGCTAACGGTGGCGGCCAGTACAGCTGGCTGCGCGGTCGCTAAGGAATAGCAGCAAATATCCAATACATATAGCGTATACGCTAACGGTGGCGGCCAGTACAGCTGGCTGCGCGGTCGCTAAGGAATAGCAGCAAATATCCAATACATATAGCGTATACGCTAACGGTGGCGGCCAGTACAGCTGGCTGCGCGGTTGCTAAGGAATAGCAGCATATATCCAATAAATATAGCGTATACGCTAACGGTGGCGGCCAGTACAGCTGGCAGCGCGGTCGCTAAAGAATAGCAACAAATATCCAATAAATATAGCGTATACGCTAAAGGTGGCGGCCAGTACAGCTGGCCGCGCGGTCGCTAAGGAATAGCAGCAAATATCCAATAAATATAGCGTATACGCTAACGGTGGCAGCCAGTACGGCTGGCTGCGCGGTCGCTAAGGAATAGCAGCAAATATCCAATAAATATAGCGTATACGCTAACGGTGGCAGCCAGTACAGCTGGCTGCGCAGTCGCTAAGGAATAGCAGCAAATATCCAATAAATTAGCATATACGCTAACGGTGGCAGCCAGTACAGCTGGCTGCGCGGTCGCTAAGGAATAGCAGCAAATATCCAATAAATATAGCGTATACGCTAACGGTGGCGGCCAGTACAGCTGGCTGCGCGGTCGCTAAGGAATAGCAGCAAATATCCAATACGATCGCAAAGTGTTAAAACAATCACAGGAAATCTCCTTTGGTCCGTCCTTGAATCCATCTTGCAATTCAGCCAGCATGCTTCATTAAAACTTTGATAGCCGAGCTAAACATGTTCAAGAGAATCATTTAGCTTAATGTCTTAAATATTAAATCAATTATTGAGGAAAACTGATTCACTCCTGAGAATAGCAATAACAATATTATCATATGAAAACCATTACTGTGCTCATTTACATAACAACTGTACAGTCATTGTAGAGGTGCTTCCATTAATGGTCGATGAAAAGTTGCTATTAATAATAATATTATAAAGATTAATTAAATAAATTAATGCTAGTAACAATAATATTTGTAAAAAGAAAGTCTTGTGTCCTCGTACATCACACTGCGACTTGAACTACATATTTTAAACTACTGATTTTGATGTTTAATTAAAGTGTAAAATCTCAGAGCTAATGTGGTAGCTTTTATAAAATCAAACCAAATATCTTCTTGGATTTATTTTTCAAAATCTTAGGAAAACAGTTTTGGAGGAACATGGTTTGAAATAGTTTATTAATCTATCGGTTTTGTAGAAATACAAAGTGTTTTGGTATTTACCAGATAAACCGGGATCACCAGCAGTTATTTTTAATAAAATTTAAAGTAATGAGAAAGTAATAAATCAAACGCGAAATCCTATATGTTAATACATAATTGAAAGTCTGAGTTTTAAATAACTAGATATTGAATCTATCTCCATAATTATGTCAAATTTAAGGGAATAATGCTTAGGTTTTCCAAATTCCCTCGTAATTTACGTTTTTTTTCTAAGAGCTACACCCTGCAGCCCTTCAAAAAGGGCTCAAATTGAGTCAATTCAATTTTTTTGGAACAAAACGATTTCAAGAAATTCAGTTAATTGGAGTGAAAAATGCAAATGAAGCTGCAACAGTAATTTAGTTCATGAATAAATATGGGGAAATAAATTAGTAAACCAAGCTAACCACAGACTAAAGTGTTTTGAGTTTTTTTACCAAACTAGCCTCTCCACTTCCGTTGCTTACCTATGACGACATGCATCTCACAAAGCAGCAGCTTCCTCACAACCTCGGCTCCGATGCCGCGAGTCCCTCCCGTGATCACAGCGACCTCTCCCTTGCGGCTACGCAGCTCTGTAACCCACCCCACGTACCTTACCTTAAGTAGAATTAACACAACGGTGAAGAGGGCTAGGGAGGGTAATTTACATACTTATCATTCGACAGTGACAGGCCATTTCCACGTTGGCAGTCACAAACGAGGAATTCCAAAGTCTCCGAAAATTTTTAAGAAGTGTCACTATCTAGTGGACAACAACCAAATATTAGAAAAAGATTAAAACAAAAACAAACTGAATTCTCGTCCAGTAGGAAACAAGATCGTGACAAAAAAGAAAAAGCTCCAGCCAATGATTTATTTTGTGTTACCTTACGAACTATACTTGCTTGTGTTTGTTTGTTTTTGTGAGTGGCATGCCTGTTGTTGGTGAATGATAAGTGTAATTTCCCTAACTCTCCCACTTCATAGTTAAAAATATAAAAAAAATAAATAAAATATAAATAGTTATTCATATTTAGGGGTAATACTTTTTTCCTCACCTGTTATGACACTTTTTACTCCTTGTAATGAGTGAGTAAAACAATACTTTGTCTCCCGCACTTTTTTTCTTCCGGCAGGAGGCAAAGTAAATGCATAATAATAAGTTTTATATTAACAATAAAAAAATCTAGCGCCTTCAAAATTTCCATGCAGACAAGCAAATATGTTTATTTATTTATTTATATGGATACACACCATTTTACATGTAAAATATATGTTACTTCAGGATGGATCCCTAAAGATGGGAAGGAAAATGCAATACAATCAGTAGAGATAGAACCCCCCCCCCCATATGTCATAAAGTACACTGATAAAAATGCTACTATATCTATGTGATAGAAAACTAGGTACAGATAGTCAGAGTAAAACAAATTTCCATCACACAACTTATGATAATTATAACAAAACATGCTCACGATGTTTATGCTTATTTTGAAGCTTAACAGATTGCAGCTTCAAAATGAGCATTGAAGCTGCAAGCATAAGCCATTTATAATTGCAGGTAGGGGAAAAAGGTTGTGTATATTTTAGGACACTGTTGCACTTTACTCCCTCAATAAAAAAAATAACTATTAACAATATCAATAGTTAAACCAAATTGCCTAGAAACAAAAACAATTAATTTAGTTACATTATCAAACTAACACTAGTGGTTGAAATACAGAAAAATCATACTAAAATTGTATAACTTAATAAAAGTGGTGGGTGCTGATTAAAATTGCAGTTAATAATTTATACAATCAGGCTCCTATATCTACAACTGAACAAAATGTGTTCTAAGGTAATTAATAATAATATTGGAAGTTGGAAGCATACATTACCACATTTATTGTTCCGTCGAAGAAATATATCTTCCAGAATTGACAATGAGCCCAGCAAGTAAAAATAAATTGAATAAATTAAATTGTTCAGTCCTTTGAACATATTGAAAACAAACAAAAGTAAGTCTGAAAGTTTAATTACAAAACTAACGTACAACAATTGTGCACACAACAATTAAAGTGCAGTAGTAACTGAGTGCTTTGAATGTAGCCTTGACTACTGCTAGATCTCCATAATTTTCTCTTGCAGTGAAGGCAGGCAAGTTTTTCCCCAATGCAATTATGTTGCAGAACCTGATTTTAATTTATTATAGAGCAAGAGCCCATGACCGCCAGACCTTCATGGTTTATAAAAGTTGAAAGTTCCTTTGAGCAATGTTTCGAATGCAGGTAACAAGAACCAGCAATTATAGCAAATTCATATCATTTCAAGCTTAGAAATTACTTAAACAGCTGGTAACTTCCATTTAAAATACAAGGAAGTGAACAGCTGATTAAGTAATATTGAAGATTGCAATGGTATGGCACAGAGAATAAAAAAATGTATAAAAACTGCTCTAAAGTATATTGTTTGGTTTTAAAATTATTTCCGCTTGTAATTTTTGGTAATCTTATTGGCAATTATAAAAGATATATTAGCAAATATACAGGGTGAGTCTTCTAAGCCGTTCACAACAGATTATAGGCGAACGGCTTAACATACAAAGACGGAACAAAACATTTCCCCACTAAATCATACCCAAGGAACAATGTAAAAATATTTTTAAGCTTTTCAAAATACAGGGTGTTCCAAAAACCGGGGTTCATGGGTTCGAATCTCGGAATTTTTAAATGTAAACATATGTCATATTATACATAATTTTAAAGCTCTAAGCGAGATAAACAATTTGGTGAAAACAGAACTCAATTATCTTTATTATTTTCAAAATGGCGGCCGTTTTTGTGAAAAATATTGGCATTTACCCCGTATCTCGAGAACCACTGAAGGTCTTTTCGTTCTGTTTGAAATTTCTTTATCATTGTAAACTTAGCTTTAATTTGATATGCAACATGCCAACATTAAAAGAAAATAAATTTTTTAATATAATTTTTTTTAATGTTGGTAGCACTGAAAATTAAAAATTTTAAATAGCAGCATATGTTAAATAGGATATTAATTTAAAGGTCTTGCAAAAACCTACAATTTTTCAATTTATAATCCCCTTCTACCTTTGGTAGTTTTTCAGTAATAAACATAAACCTCGATTTTCCCATATAACGCCCACGTTAAATTTGGTGTACTCAATGTTAAAGGATGCAAATTTAAATGATTTGAGTACTGCACATTTAACATGGGCGTTATATGGGAAAATGGAGTTTTTTGTTTATTACTGAAAAACTACCAAAGATAGAAGGGGAGTATAAATTGAAAAATTGTAGGTTTTTGCAAGACCTTTAAAATGGTATCCTATTTAACATATGTTGCCATTTAAAATTTTTGATTTTCAGTGCTACCAATATTTATAAAAAATTAAATGTTTTTAAAAATATTTATTTTCTTTTAATGTTTTCATGTTGAAAATAAATAAAGCTAAAAAGCTGAGAAAGCTGAGCTGGAAAATTAAAGCTGAGTTTACAGGGATTAAGAATTTTCAAACAGAATGAAAAATCTTCAGTAGTTCTCGAGATACAGGGTATTCTGTAAATACCAATATTTTTCACAAAAACGGCCGCCATTTTGAAAATAAAAGATAATTGAGTTCTGTTTTCACCAAATTGTTTATCTTGCTTAGACCTTTAAAATGATGTATAATATGACATATGTTTACATTTAAAAATTCCGAGATTCGAACCCATGACCCCCGGTTTTTGGTACACCCTGTATTTTGAAGAGCTTAAAAATATTTTTACGTTCTTCCTTAGGTATGATTTAGTGGGGAAATGTTTTGTTTCGTCTTTGTATGTTAAGCCGTTCGCCTATAATCTGTTGTGGACGGCTTAGAAGACTCACCCTGTATATCAGATTTGCAGTGTTGTCTGGCGAGATGTTAAAACCATCGGAACTGTTTGGCTACCGAGGAAACATCTTATGATATTCCCCCATGTAACATTCATAAAATTCAGGTTTTATCCTATAACTAGGGCTGCCATTCGTCCCGGTTTGACCGGGACAGTCCTGGTATTTTGCTCTTGACCCGATATCCCGGCCGGTTTTCCTGATGTCCCAGTCAGTTTTTAAATTGCGTACTATGCTATTAAATAATTAAATGAACCAGTAGTTTAACAAGTTCGCTGCGGCGCTGAACGGCTTACAAAAAACAAATAGTGTACCTATTGCAAGATAACTATGATATCTCTTTCTCAGAATTTAATAAAAAAGTAAAAAATAACAAAGATGTTTTAAAAACAATTCATACCATTACGAAATATGAATAGTTTGGGAGCAGCAAAGAAAATTGTTAAATCCCAACAAAAATAAGAAAAATAACTTATATATTTATTTTTGTTTTTATGTTATGTTCCATTTGCATAAAATGCATTTGAATTTTCCATTGAATTTAAATAGATTGTAAGTCAAGTATTGTTTCATGTATTGAATTATTTATTATTATCCTCGTTAAAAATGTATTTATAGTTCTAAATTTACCTTGATAGAATTGTCACTATACTAAAAGTAAAAACAAGTTGACTTTCAATAATTTAAACGTACAAATTTTGCTTTAAGATTTTTATAAATTTATACCATATTATAAGTTTGTTCAAAAAGTAAATTTTACCTCATAATATATTTACCTAAGAATTATTAGTTTGACTCAATAATCTGGACACAAAATAGGTCCGATTGAAGTTAATATTTACTGGAAAATTAACTAGAACTAACCATTTTGCTCCAAAATTTTCAAAAGTATCCGGGAAGGACCCCCGAACCCCCTCTTATTAGGTATGTGTCTCCCCCCCCCCCCCCCCCCCGGTATGTGTCTCCTCCTCCAAGAGCGTATATTGAAGCACCCTTTGTTGGTTGTCCCGGTTTGGCCCTTTGAAAATATGGCCTAACTATAATGTTAGTATTATTAACCTTCGTAAAAAGTTTAAAGATGTCACGAAATACAGGTTGTAACAGTCAACAGTGCTAAATGTCCTGCAGTGAATGACATGATTTATAATATTATTCCAAAGAAGGTATGAAGGAACCTGAGCTAATTCATTTGAATTTTTCTCTAAGTCATACCATTGCAAGCTTCAACATTACTAAAACAGCTGTTTAAGTATTTTCAAAGCATGCAATGATATGAATCTTTGAATATTAGCCAAAGCAACCACTGGTCAAACTTCATAGTTGCTGATTCTTTTTACCTGTACTCGGAACATTGCTCAGAGAAACTTTATTCAGCTTTTATCAAATAACGAAGGGCTGCCGGTTGTGGGCTCTTGGACTAAAAAGCTTGTATTTTGTGACCAATTTAATCCTTTTGTTATTTCTGATTTTATCAAGTGGTTGAACCCCACAATACATCAGAACACATGTGGAAAAGGAGTTTGTGCTGGAAGGCAGTTGAAGGGGAGGTGAGTTATTTTGAAGCTTTATTTGGGATTCGGAAAGTGAATAAAGACCTCGTGTTGCCGAAGTAAATTTTTCAGTATGGGCGTTTAAAAAAATCAGGTCAATAATATTAATCTTTACATTATAACTGTATACAATTTTTCAATCTTTCCTGTACAGGTTCATTCACTATTTTAACCATAAGAATCCAATAAATATTAAAAATAATCGATTTAGTAACCTTTGTCATGCATATGAAAGAGAAGCTCTTGTCCCTTATACTAAAAATAACATTGCTGTCGACAGGGGTGCCCAGCCCCCCCAAGGGCAATGGCGCATGCCCCCCCCAAACCAAGCCTAATGCCCCCCCCCAAAGCTTGACAACCACCCCCCCCACCCTTTAATTTCTAACATTAGTTAGTATGTCAATAATAAAAACTAAAACCTTATATCCTTCCCTATCTAAGGGTATTATTGCGTTTTATTTACCAAACTCTTAAAAACACAATTAATTACTAAGTATCAAGTAATAAAGCATACAATAATAAAGCATACCAGCATTAGGTAATAAAGTGATATCACTTCAATATATAAAACACTTTTATTTAAAAGTAAGTCTAGTTCCAATAGCGTGAATCAAAAAGTCACTAATATGTTGCCAGTAAATGAAAATAGAATGAAGTACTTTTTACAGTACGTGATACTATAGCCAACGATACAAATAAGCAGTGTTGTAATAGTATATTTCGCAACACGGCAACAAGGGCCGAAAATGAGATTTTGCAGGCTCGATGTCGTGTTTCAAATTCGAGACGATGTCGAGACGGAGTCGCTATTTTTCACCACATTACACAATGAAATATGCTCTATATAACATTTGAAATCTGATTATTTATTTGAGACACTTGAAATCAAAACTCTGAGGGCACGAGCGGTGATACATATTCTTTGTCATGGTTTAAACAAACGCAGCTGAGCTATGAAAATCATATGATCACAACTATCCTGTCTTTTGGAACCTATTGAGTGCTCTATAATTATGATGTTCTCTCGTTGATTCAAGTAAATAAACAATCAGCTGACGAAAGTTTTTGGCCCTCTGGCGGAAAAAGCTGATATCGGCTACCAAATAAAGTTAGTAAAACAGGTAATTACGTCGTAGTGTGGCGAAAAATCTTTTACAACCTACGAGTATTTTTAATTTTCGCAGTTTAGTGATGCATTAATTTAACATGGTTTCCATAATGATGGGGCGTTATTGTTCTTACAATAACCAGAAATTATTATTTTTTTTATTTATTAAATTACGAAATGAATGAACATAATATGTGGTACATACAATGAATGAATGAACATGTCTATAAATATAATAAAATATTGGGATTTTACATCATTAAACACTGAAACAGTGGTATTGAAATGGCATAATTCTCGCAGACAGGTTCAAAAACATATTGGATGCTTGTTGGTTAGAAAACATCTTGGTCTTGGGAGCTGGTAGAGGTATGAGGAACGTCAACGTCAAGTGTGCTTGTTGATTGACTCGGGTCTGGAACATGGTTTTTACATGGTCCGTTGTCGATTTTAATTTCAATCCTCAAATACTAGACTACTAGACTAGGTTGGGAGGCCTATACTGTTCATTCAACAAAACACACATAAAACCACTCCGTGGTATGCCACAGATAAAAAAATACAGAATACAATTCAGTTTCTGTATATCTAACTAGCTAAAATTAATATCCAACCACGATATCACAACACAATGTGAGCTTGTAATCACCATTCACTTCTCTGAGTAATTAATTGTACTATTCGTAAAACTGCCTCACCGCAGTCCAAGCAGGCACACCAACCGTGCTTCATACGACAGGCGATTTACTGTTGCTATAGTCTTATCTCAAACGGCCAGTGTTGCATTACACAGGATTTGGCATTTTACCCGCCAACTCAATTAATAATCCTCACTTTTACCTGGTTTTTCGGCACTAATCCCTGCAAAATCGGCCCAGGTACCAAAATCCGAGTAGTTAGCCAAAAAACCACGTAATGACTTTAAATTAACCAAAACCGGATACTTTCCTAAACTTGCTGGGTAAGGAGAGAAATATTACATTAATAAACTGCGCACTATATATTAAAATATGCGCACTATATGTTTACTTCAAGTATTGTTCTTGATCAAGTTCTTGAAAACCATAATAAAGATTCCGGGGATGGTTTGCATGGCGAACTGGAATATATGACGATGGCAATCCTGATGAAATGGTTAGATAAATAAACAATACTTTTAACTGTTGCATATAGTTATGCTCATTTGTTTGTTTGTAATTTTCCCTTATTCGCTGGTTTAAAATTCCTCACAAAAAACCAAAATTCCGCCCGAAAAATCATGCCCCCCCCAAAAATTTTGATGGCGCAATTTGCGCCATGCCCCCCCTTCTGGGCACCCCTGGCTGTCGACTTCAGGCCGCATTTCTTAACTATGCAAGCCCATACAGTACTGACAGAGAAGTCAGCAGAATAAAAAAAACTGGGCTCTCGTGACATCTATCAGTGGATGAGTGAATGAACTACGACAAGTTTATTGTAGTTGGATTATACTGTATAGGTCCAGAAATTACAGTGTATCCAAAAAATAATAAGTGGAATCTAAGAACTCTTTTGTGTTTGGTAATTTAGTTGTTTTTATATTCATGTCATGTGTTACTCTTGTATTTTTAAAAACTTGACTCATAACAGAAAGAAACAGCAAAGAATGCAGGTGATTAGGTGCAGGGCCTGATTAACCACTAGGCTGACTAGGCTACAGCCTAGGGCGCCAGGCTGTCAGGGGCACCATGGGGCGCAAAATAATTTTTTTTAAGAATTAAAAAATAAACTTGCAAGTCCCGCCCCCCCCCTTTTGTTTAAATCCGACCTAATAAATAGCCGCAGCAACACTGTTGTTATTCAGTACGGGTTTTTAATACCTAAAAACAACCTTAATGGACGTAATTCTTGAGATACCAAAAGATATCAGCATATTCTGGACAATAACTGACCCCAGTTTTGACAAATGGGGGGAATAGTTTAAGCAATCTGGTGTACGGGAGTTACCTCTGTCGGGTAAATCGAGGGTAAGTTTGGTACCAACTAACTGTATAGGACAATAGCCCTACACTAGGGACGAACCCAGGGGATACATCCCCACCCCAATTTTAGAGATCAGAAATTTTAGACGACAAGACAACCATTTTCGGGTACCTCGACGCGACTACGATTTGCGACGCAAAGATGATTTTTGTTTACCGCGAAACGAAGAAGATTTTCATTTACCGCGAAGAAGATGATTTCTGTCTACCGCGATGCGAAGACGATTTTCGTCTACCGTGACGCGACAACAATTATTGTCAACTGCAACGTGACAGCGATAACCATTTCGTCCACCGCGGCGTCTACCACAACGACGATACTCGTCAAGCGCATCGACGATCTTTGCCTTCCGCGACGACGATATTTGTCTACTGGTACCGCGACCATATTCGTCTACCGCGACCGCGACGTCGATATTTCATACAACATATCACAAGGCAGGTTTCTAATAACTTTTTTCGTCTACACAAACCAAACTGTACCTTATTCAAGAAAAGCTTTGTTTATTTGTCTTTAAAATTTTTCAATATTATACCTAATTCTGTAAAGATAAGTCAGTTTATTTAAAAGAGTTAAAGTTTATTTAAAAAGAGGTTAAAAAACTGGTTATTGACGAAGACTTATGAAGAAATAGAAAAATTCTATTTAGATAACTGAAAGTAAAAAAATATTTCACAACTTATTTTTTATGATTTTTGTTTTTTTACTGCTTCAGATGTATGATCTTGCCATTTTTTCCAACTGTGTCGTAATAGTTAAATATTTCATACCCGGCTGCATTTTTTCCTTTTAAATTGTATATTTCCTTGAGTTGTTTTCGTTTTGATGGTGGTACTGTGCCAAAATAACAAAAAAAAAACAAAAACAAATAAATCTGAGACTCCCGCCCATAAACAGAAGGCTTGCACTTCTCTTGGGTGTGAATTATTTCTCTTTACTAACTATGTAAAAATTTCTTTTGAACAAACTAAATTTTTATGATAATTAATGTATTATATATATTTGTTAAATTTACAGTGTTTGTTCATGAACTTTGTTTAATTTGTATATTTTGAAGAGAAATAAAGATTATTATTATTATTATTATTATTATTATTATTTTATCTGTCGCGGCGATGACACTCGTCTACCTTAACAATGAAATTCTTCCACGGCGACGATAACGTTCGTATACTGCGACGTGACAACGATATGTGTTTACCGCGACACATATTTGTCTTCCGCGACGACCATATTCATCTGCGGTGACGTGATACTCGTCTACCGTGGCGTCTACCACAACGACGATATTCGTTTACCGTGACAACGATATTTGTCTACCTCAACAACAATATTCGTCTACCGCGACGTCCATGTTCGTCTATTGAGACGCGATACTCGTCTGCCGGGGTCGACCTTATTTCGTCTACCATCACATCAGCAATGGTTTTTGTGAGTACCTAAATACCCCCTTCCCCCTTTTTAAAGGATATCTCCCCCTCCAAGAAATAAAATCCTGGGTTCGTCCCTGGCCTGCACCACAGTGTAACCACAATTTGTATATTCTGTATAATAGAATAGTTAGAAGTAGTATGGTAGTAGTTAGTATCTGTCATTATGTGCTTTGAGTAGTGTGACTTCAGAGACTATTTTAGTCTGCAGTAGGGAAATTGATATTCATGCAAGAGAAAAAACAAATCAAATGGTTCAGAACACCTTAAAAGGGCACGGGACGCAGTGAGCGCAAGGATGCGCTTGTGTGTATAGGGTTTCTAAACATGATATGTTTTTTGCAAAACCTAAATAAGGTACATCTAAGAGTCTAACGAACACTGTTATGAAGAATCGTTATCTGAGTCACTGAGTCAGATGTGACTGAAAAGTAAAGCAGCAGGGGTGTAAGTTGGATATGCGATATGCGTCAAAGGCAGCGACGAATTGACATTGACCATGCAGCTGATTAGACTAGATTTATTTAGTCATTATGTTTTGTCATTATCTTTGTGCACACTGACCATAGTTACTGGAAAAGGTGTTTTGTTAGTGTCCAAGGTAAATGTATTTTTTAGAGGTAGACCTATTAATTGTCAGTTGTGAGGGATTTAATTCATAATTTCATTATATATACGATAAATAACCCACCACATATATCCGTGGTATGGGGGGGGGTAAAGGGGCGGAAGAGGGTTGTAGGGAGGGAGGGGGCGCCAAATAAACTCAAGCCTAGGGGCGCCACACCTCTTAATCAGGCCCTGATTAGGTGTATAAATGGTTGGATGCTGAAAATGGCCAACGGTTGAAAAGCGTTCGTATATGAAAACCAAGGATTACTGACATGAGTAAAGTTTCACCCGAACGGGTCGGCAACCGGAGTAGTGCAGCGTTTGACCGAATCGCCGATAGATGTCTCTGGTAGGCATCTAGCGGCACTCTGGGGAACTAATATGACGTAGTACATCCCAAGCCACATAGATAGCGTTGCGGCAGTTTTCTAAACCCACGGGAAGTGTCTCAAGCATTCGCATCAATTTTGCCGATCCGATCGGGTCGGCATCGTTTTCTAGCAACATTTCTCATTATTAAAAATTACTTAATATCGTTGAATACACCTAATATATCATTGTTCTTGAGTTGATCTTATCTGTTGTGTGCCCAAAAATCGTTTACAAAGCAATTTACTGGTATATAGCATTGTTTTCATAGTTTCTAATGTTGCTGTATCGGCCCGATCGGGTCGGCATGTCAAAATATCATCGAATATTCCTTAAAATAATTTAATGCCGACCCGATTGGTTACCAATTTTTTTTTTACATGTATTTCTATTTATTTTGTTAAAAGTCATCATAACAAACCTCAAAAAAGGATAAAAAACATCACATAACTAGAATTTCAACAAAAAATGTGTGTGGCACTACGGTAATCAGCACAAAAATATGCGTGGCAGCTAACAAGTGAAGACAGTTAGCGTGATGCTTACCAACCATCTACATCATTATAACATGACAACCCTATACTACAGTTAGTTATGCACTTGATAGCAAGTCATACACTTGATAGCAAGTCATACATTCATACATTATAGATGTTGGAAATTGTTTCAATAAATAAAAAGATCACTTTTTGAAATACATTTATTTCTTTTATTAAACTTTTTTCATAAAATATTACAATCATGTGAGTAAGTACTTCTTGGGTATCATTTGTAAAAATAAAAAAATCAGTCATGTATTAACATTAAAAATCTACAGTCTTGATATTTTCATTTTTGTGATGCATTTAAACTATCCTAAATTTTAATGTATGAGGGTCGTCCAGAGGAACGGACATTTTGCCGCTACGTAGCGCCGTTGCCCTACCCCACAATTGATTGTGCAGCCAAAACCTCCTCTTTCAGCCGCAATGAGAGCTGAATTTCGCTGCCTACCAAACCTTTGTTTTACTTTTATACCATTTCAAAATGAATGTGTGCATTACAAATCGTGATCGCGACCTGACTGATAAAGTTGTTTCTTATTGTTCCCTCTCACTTACCTGTTAATTAATTCCATCAATTTTGAAAATGGAAGATTGAGGCCAGGCAAGGGTTATCAGGATTTCCAAAAATGTCCTATTTTAGCAGTTAGTTCTAAATTTCCAAAAATGTCCTATTTTAGCAGTTATGTGTTCAATTGCTTCTGCAGGGGGGGGGACATTGTCATGAATCAGGAACTGATTCATTTGTAGAATGATGACTGCAATAGATTTTTTCATTTCAATTGTTTTGTACAGCATATTGAGCCACTGAAGGGTCATACGATAGATTTTAAATCGATTGTTTGTCCTTTGGGTATAAAGGAGAAAAAACTTGTATGGCCCCAAAACACTGTTGCCATTATTTATTTATATTTGGCAGGATTTTTAAAGGTCACTACCAATTGAAAAACACTTTTAAAATGAAATTTGTGATCGGTCGGCAGTGTGACTAGGCTCACATTGCGGACAGGAGTGGAACTTTTGGCCACACACTTGGTCTAAGGAATGAGGCGACAGTGCTTGTCATGGCAGCAAAATATCAAGTAGTTTCTGGACAGTCCTCATAAAACACAGTATAATAAATGCAAAAAACCTTAAATACATTTTAGGTATCCTAATTTACACTGAACTTTTTTTAAATAAATAAATAACTGGCCTACAGAAAGTCCTGGTAGTGCTAAGCACCCTTTCTTCACCAAGCGAACATTTAATATAAAATAATATCAAAGAAAAGCTATCAAATTCTTTAACCTAAACGTGATTACATGCAGTACAGCGAGGAATGTGCAACTTTCACAAAATAACTTAACAGTAATGTAATACTGATACAAAAGGTAAACTAAACTTAAGTTTACTCTACAGCAGAAGCCCTCCGAAGGCTTTGATGCCCAAGGAGCGTTTGGAGTAGTTGAACAAGTCGGCCTGAGCCCGTGAGTCGCGCGCCAGGGCCGAGACGTAGGCGGCTCTCCCGTTGCTGATGTATTCACCTCCCTTGGCGTGCAGCGCGGCGAACATCACTGTCGTCGCCCCTTCCTCTGCCGTCTGTCAACAGAACAAAGATATTTGCGTCTTTCACTTAGGACCTTTTTTCATTTAAAATATTTTTGTCCAAAATCAACATTGAAACAGGTATATTATTCACTAGTCAACTCGAGGTTAGAATATGGCATTTCTTTATATGGAAGTACATATATAACTAACTTAAATAACCTAATAATTTTACAGAAAAAGTTTGTTAGACTGATCTCAAATTCCAATTATCTTGATCATTCTTTTCCACTGTTTATTGACCTTTCTATTCTTCCATTAAGATATTTGTACATTTTCAAAGTGTTAACAATTTTTTATAAGTTGAGCGGTAATAATGGTCCTACTGTTGACGTTTTATTTAGTTATAATACCAGGCAAACAGTGAATAATATACTAAGGTTACCTAAACCCAATTGTACATTGTTTAAAAAAAGTTTTGTTTATTTATCATATAAATTTTATAATATGCTCCCTGAATGTATAAAAAAAAGTGCAACGGTAGGTTGTTTCAAAAGCCTGTTAAGAAAATGGTTACTATCCAAAAGTCATGAGGAAATTGAGCGTCTTTATTAGTCTAGTTGATGGCCTGCTATTGTCTATGTAATATTTTGAATACCTATACAATTAATTAATGTATGTTATGTGAATATTTGATAGGTCTTGTGTTCCTGGTTTGTACTTGGTAATTGGATGTCAAGGCTACTTGTTTGAAGTGTTTTTTATGTTAAATATAATATAAGTGTCTTTAAGTGCTGACTGGTGGACAATTTACATGGGACTCCCGCCCAACACAAAAGCTTAGTCTTTTATGGGTGTGTATATTTCTCGATGTTCAGACTTTAAAAAACCTCATGTTTTTTTATTTGTTATGCTATTTTAATGATTATATTTGCTATTTTAATGTATCATTGTACTGAACGAAGAGAAATAAATTTATTATTATTATTATTATTATTATATATCTCACTGTCTCGACCTTCCCAGTAGTGAGGGATACTCAGATAACTAATTTTTCAAAGTCTTGATTTTTGGCTTATTGTGACCAAAGACTGGGTTACTAAACTCAAAAGAAAAGTCCTATGAAGGCTCTTAAGCCTGTTAACAGTCGTTCTGAAAGGAAAGCTATCCCTGTAACATTCTGTAGATACCTAGTGGGGGTCCTGTGACATTCAACGTTTGGGGGAACAAAATAAACTGATTAGAAGTCATTCAAGTATAAAATAGGAGGGGAACGAATGTAGCTTAGCCAGAAGAACAAGCTTCAGCTTAGGTCTCGAGCCCTTTATCTTAACATCAGCACAACTCTGCCATTCTACCATCAAGCCTTTCCTGGTATGAAAAAACTGAAGTTTCTCACTGAAAAACAGCTAAAACCCTGCTTCCAATCATCATGACAACAATATCCATTGCTGCACTCAGTATCAGGACATAAACTGGCAAAAGACTGTTATGATCCCACAAATTGTGCATGTAAGAGAAGTTTGTAAAATTTGTAGTTTAAGAGTGCATAAAGTATTTTTTTTACTTGAAGCTCAAGAAAAACAGTTCTTCAGGTAGTTCCGTCCTTTGTCAAAAAAAAACTATGCACAAGCTTGTTCCTGCACCAATTAACTTAAAAAAATGCATAATATGGGATGCTGCTAAACTTTTTGGAGCCACTCAGAGGAAAAAATAAAAAAGTATCAGCCACTTTTTGAAGGCTTGACCAAGAACGAGACAGAAAATCCAGATCATTGCTTCAGGCAGTCCTAAACCATACCTTGAACAAGAGTCGCGGGGCCCATGGCAGGACGGTCTTCATGAGCGTTCCGTCGAAGAGGTCCGTGTTTACGATGCCCGGGTGGACGGCCACGACTCGCACCAGAGCCTCGGCCTGCCGCAGCTCTCGGTCCGCGTAGAGGCTGAACATGAGCTGCGCGACCTTGGACTGCGCGTAGGCTGCCTGCGTGATGAACCCGTCTCTGAGAACATCAGTGCGAGTCAATCAGGCAATCGTAATCTTTCAATTATCATGTCTTTCTTGGATGAAAGCAATATTTTTCGTATTTCTACATCATACTACACAGAAACATCTGTTTTCTGTGCCTTACTCTTGGCTGGAAAGTTATTCTTTGCCAATCACAGCACGGTAAATTTACCGTGTAGTGCACAGTGAATTTACCGTGCACTAGGAAACGGAAATTACAGAGGTTAGTAATCAAAACAATCAGATGATTGTAGTAAACCGACGTTTAACCCTTGAGCGGGCGCTTCACCGGCAAAACACGAGCGGGCGCATGCGGAGTTTTACTTCGCAACACTAGATTGCACAAATTTAACCCATTTTACTTGTTTTATAACGAAATATTGTATTTAAATGTTGACAAACTTCATTAGGAATCACATTTTATCGTCGATTCAATTAATTGTTCAACTTAATAGGTGTAATATTTCAATTAAACATAGTAAGTAATTTTATAGTAGATAAAATATGTATTAATTATTATTTACATTTTTGGACTTTTCATTTAGTTTCTTTTTTTAAAGCAAAAGGAAAAGTCCAAAAAATTAATAATAATTACAAATCCATTGCTATTATGAATTTTAAAAAAGGTATCAGTGTCTGTGTAACGGGAGAGGGCGCTCCGCAAACTGAGACGGCATCTCTGAATTGCATATAACGAGGTACCAAGGGGGGGTGGGGGGTATAAATAGCTTTAGGAAATTCCTGGAATGAGGGGCATAAAGTACGGAGCCGGACACGACCGCCGACACCCATTATGTCTGTTTATTTTAACATAAAAAACACGTGCGGAGGAAAACTCCACGTGCGCCCGCTCGAGGGTTAATGCATGTTCATTGGTTACTTGGTTACTTCAGAGGAGTGCAGCAGCATTACTGGCAGCAGTTGCAAATGTTTGTTTACAGTAGGTTAGGTTCGGAAAATTTAGAGATGTTATGCAAGGGGTTGGTTTTTGCAAGGAATACTTTACTTTAAAAAATATGTTTTTTACTGAGTAGTGTGATGTAAATTATTGTACATGTGCCCGATAAGTTTTGCCGTACTCGCATGAAAATCATGCTTTTTTTATGAACATGCTTGCACAATAAAACGGTACTTACCGGGCTAGTAACGTAATATACTATCACAAAGCAGGTCAGCACTGTGAAAATTTACATGCATGGTAAAGATTAACATTAATATAGTTACTTCATAAAACAGAACAAGCTGGATAGTTAATGGTTTGTGGAGTATGGTTCAAGTCCTATGCTTCCAGTGGAGAAACTACCACATGGAATAGAATAAGTGATGCAGAAGCCAGTCATTTATAGCAGTCTTTCAGTCTTCTTACAGGTTAAGATGTAACCTATATCTTCAAGAGGACAAAAAGATGTTAAACAGCTTTTTTTCATGCGGCCTCTTGTGATATAAGTCAAATAAAATAAACAATGTACAAAACATTTTTTATGAATAAACAATATATAAATGTAACTTTGGAAGGGGAATTAAAATTTAGGGTCTCTGGCAAAGCCTTCGGTGCGGGAAGAGGGGTGACTTGCCAAAAGAGCAGTAACAAGTAGATCATCATACGTCAACTCTCGATCAACAGTGCACGGATTAATCTTGCTGGGGATTAACTGTGCTGGCCAAAGGTTTTTTAATCAAAACATAAATATTAATTAAAGATGTCTTCAAAAGAAACCAATACTATAAAAGATTGGATATGGTAACGTGCTTTTGTAAAAATATTAATGATAAATACAGTACATTGCAATTGGAACGTAATAATTCCCTGATCTTATTTTTAATAATAGTTGTTATATCATTTTCAAGCCTATTTTATTTCAAGTTAAATTTGTATTGGTATCTACTATAAAATGGTGAGCATTCAACAGAAGCTTGAAATTATCGGAGAGACTCCTGCTAAAAATTTGGCGAAGGATTATGGAAGTGGCGAGCAACAGTGCAGCATCTTAAAAAACAAATTTTGAATTGGCACGTAGAATATAAACGTGAACCTAAATATCATGTTTAAAGTTTAGTAGGAATGAATGTTGAGTGAAGCAACATGTAACATGTGTTAAAACAGAGACCCAATGCTAACAAAATTAACACCACAAATATTTTGTCTTTTTCGTGACTTTGTTCCATTAACAACTTTACACTCAAGGCAGAATTAGAACATGCCTCCAGCTCATCACCAGGAACAGCTTTGAATATGAATCAGAAGCTGAAAATGTTTATAAAACAAAATAGGTTGAATGAAAAAATATATATGCTCAGTAGATGGTTATGAATTTTTGAACCGCCTATGGATTTTACCCCATACTAAATTGAGAAATTGAAATTCATTTTAATAAATTGGCTATTTGATCATAAAAAAATACTATAAACTTATATTAATTCAAAATTTAAGCTTTGAATAAAAAATGTAATAAAAATAGTAAACAGCCTTTTTTTACAAATTTGTAATTTAAAATATTAAACGGTACCAAATGAGTAACCTTTCTAAAACATTTAAGTTTTTAATGACAAAATTAAACAGCCAATGTTGGGAGACATTAGAAGGTGGAAATATACAATAAATTACCGAATTAGTTCAAAATACATGCTAAATTTTAAGATAAGTGGTTTCTGATTAAAAATTTTTAATTCAACAGCACAAATATACACAGATCCCACTGCTACCTATTTTTTCATCTGATTGCCATTCATTGTAAAAGTACAAAAATTATTTTAAATTTTATGCTTAACATTTTTTATACTGTACATTTTTCCTAAGTCATTGTATTTTCATTCATTGTAATTCAATCAATGGAACCTCAGTATATTAAGAGTACATATAATTGTTCAAAGTTGATTGATTACAGTCTGATTAAATATTGACTGAAAGTGTTAATATTAAAAGAAAATTTCAAAAAATATAATATCTTACTGTTAAGTAAGTGTTAGGGACAGAACTATAAATCTGCCTCTAAACAACATGCCTATGATTCAGGAACTGAGAAGTCAATAAATGGGTCTTTCAAAGTTCCCTTATCAGTATTAATTAGCTCAGTCGATAAATGTCTGTCGGAGAGAGGGAGAGAAGATTGATTGACATAAGACGAAGAAGCCTTGAGTCCCAATTGGGCCATTGTGACATTTCCTGCCTGTGATTGCCAATTGAGGTGGGAACATCGGACGATCCCTGTACAACGCTCCCCACTCGCGCCATATCAACAGCTGATCCCTGTACAACTCTCATTACTAATTCAATGAAATCAGCTGATCCATGTGTGACATTCATCCCTTTTTCTATATTCAATCAGCTGATCACAGTACGGCGCTAATTACTCATCCATTACAATCAGCTGATCAATACTAATTCAGCACAATATATTATCAGCTGATCCATGTGTGAATCATTCCTTATTCAATACACAAACAGCTAATCACTGTACAATGCACCATACTCTCATCATGTAAACAGCTGATCCCTGAATAACACTCTTTACTTATTCAGTAGAGTCAGCTGATCCATGTACAACGCTCATTACCCGCACTTTGTAATCAGCTGATTCATGTACAACACACATTCCTTGTACCTGGTAATCAGCTGATATTTTCAATTATGTAGATGGGTGGGTAATGATAAAAAGCAAAAAACAATATATACAACTCCTGCACCTAGTTTTTCCTGCATTTTTCCCCGCTACAACTATAACCCAGTAATCTAATACATTTTACCTTGCATGAAATGGGGTAGTAGGTTTCTTTTTTTTACATTGTAGGTGATAGTGCCGAGTTGCCAAATCCAAGTTATCGACCTCGGCGACCTTCCGGATCACCACTAAAAAGCGTAAAAATCGGCGGATTTTTGCACTTTTTTTACGTTTGGCCAATTTTGACCCTGAAGCATCGATTTTTCACAAAACACAACCATTATCAGTTTTAAAGCCCATTAAATTACCTACAATTTAAAATCAAAATTGTTATTGTAGGCCGAGTAGTTTCCGAGATTTCCTTCCAGCAAAAAATTAAAAATTGGCAAAATTTTGCACTTTCTTTACATTTTGCCAATTTTCACCCTGAAGCGTAACACTTTCATATATACACTTGAATATCATTTTCAAAGTATATTAAATTACCTACAATTTAAGACCAAATTAGTTATTGTAAGACTATTAGTCTCCGAGATATTGCTCTTCAAAGTTTGTCTAATCTTGCATCAATGCTACTTTTTTTAGTATCAAGCTATACAATCGGGTCAAATCTTAAACATAAAAAATAACACATTTTATCAATTAAAAAAATTATATAAAGGTTTTAAAATGAAAGAAATCACTAATATCACTAAAATATAGGTTTTAAAATGAAAAAAATCACTAACAAACTGTTTACATTATCAAAAGAAATTTCCAGTGAGCATTTCTTCTGAGCCTCAATGAATTCTGCTGTTATAACTTCTCCACACATGAAACAGTGTTAAAGTTGAACTGATCAGAAAAAGCTCTTGCTGCCAAAATATTCACGCTGTAGTACACGCAAACAAACAGGCAAACGGACACTACCTTCTATTAATAATAAAATGGTTCAAGGCTAATTAGTTAGCTTGAAACTAAAAAAAGTAGCATTGATGCAATATTAGACAAACTTTGAAGAGCAATATCTCGGAGACTAATAGTCCTACAATAACTAATTTGGTCTTAAATTGTAGGTAATTTAATATACTTTCAAAGTGATATTCAAGTGTATATTTGAAAGTGTTACGCTTCAGGGTGAAAATTGGCAAAATGTAAAAAAAGTGCAAAATGTTGCCAATTTTTCATTTTTTGTTGGAGGGAAATCTCGGAAACTACTCGGCCTACAATAACAATTTTGATCTTAAATTGTAGGTAATTTAATGGGCTTTAAAAATGATAATGGCTGTGTTTTGTGAAAAATCGATGCTTCAGGGTCAAAATTGGCCAAACGTAAAAAAAGTGCAAAAATCCGCCGATTTTTACGCTTTTTAGTGGTGATCCGGAAGGTCGCCGAGGTCGAAAACTTGGATTTGGCAACTCGGCACTATCACCTACAATGTAAAAAAAAGAAACCTACTACACCATTTCATCCGAGGTAGACCCTTCTTTTGATGACAAGATTACTCTGCTACTAGTTTTATCCTACATTTTCAGCCACAAGTTCAAATCCATTTTCCACCCTCAGGAACTGTGGTGTGGACATGGGACATGGGTTGAGATAATTTGAGAATTTTAAGTAAAAAAATGTTGAAAAGCTATTTAACAACACGTATCACACTAATCAAAAAATTATTTAATGAAATTTTTTTAAATATTGAAAACTACAAATGTATAATAAGGCTTCTCTGAAGAATATCTATAAGGCTTACGTAGGATTTTATGACAAAGAAATCAATTTTGGCTCTGAGTTACCGCCCATGGTTCAAAAACCGAGGATGATACACCTCCCAAGCCAAATTATTGTGTGTAGTACCGACTGCACGTAGGTGGAGTAGACTTTCTTGCAGGGATCCCCAGTCAACACCCTCCCAAGCTCGAGAAAGCTTTCTAAGTCTGCTTAATGTACTGAACGTGAGGATCCCATCTGAGCTTTGATCTAAAATCATACCTAAATATTTATATACCTTGGATGTTTCAAAGGCTGAATAACATTGCAACTTCAGGCAGAAGCCTGTAGATCCCCTCAGGAATGGGCAAGAAAACTGTTTGTGATCAAGTCAATATTATGCTATGTGCTATGTTGTAATTGGCATTTGCTGTGACATGGCATTGTAAAAATAAATAAATAAATAAATATTGACCGATCAAATTAAAGAAAATGATCATAACGTTGGAGATGGATACTAATGTAAGTGACTGTGTTTCAGGATCGGACATTCCGATTCAATCCAAAGAACACAAAAAACAGAGGTATGTTGTAACAAAGTGTTCTGAGAAAGTCCAGGTCCTGCGCTACCATCTGAAATAACGAAATAATGATTATTTCCACCTTTTTAAGTACATAAAATTCTTCGGATAACTGGGCACACCGAACTATGTTATGTTGAAGTAGTATAAAAATACTGACTGATCGCAGTGAAATCCAATTTGGCTAGTTAAAATTAACAGAGAGTTAAAAGAGCTTTAGCAGATGATTGAAGTTTAGGTGAAATTCGGCCTAAGCCTCTGAAAAAGCCTGTGCTTACTTCATGTTGATGTTGTTGTAGTCTATCGGGTAGGCAGCGTGGTGGGCGCAGGAGGTGACGTTGACTATCCTGGTGGCTCCGTCTGTCCCCGCCGTCTGACACAGAAAAAGGCAATAGTTAACGTTAATAAGCTATTTACATGCATCTGTAAAAACAACCTTTGAAAAGAGAAAATTATTCCAATAAAACAATGGGGAGGTGGAAGAAAAAAGTAAGGAATTATGCATTATAACGAAATTGATTCTTTACTAATTTGTGACGTAGAATGCTTGTGATAAGATGAAGGTCATCTAGGAGCTAAAGAACATTTTAAATCATACATTTCATTCTTGCAACGTTTAAAAATGATGGTGTCCATTCAAAATCCCACCAAGTTAATTAAACCTGATAATGTTGACCATTTTCAAACACTCTCCTGCCTAAAAATTCTTTACACCTTGAAAAAAGTTAATCACTTAGGGCCAGTTAAGAGCTATATAGGATTTGTTCGAAAATCACCCTCGGTACAAAGTTCTGTGAAAATGCTGCTGCATGGGGGTGGGCGTCACGTCGACATGGATCTGCAATACCCTTGTCTGGCGCGTCTAGCTATCATCGGGTTTACAAAAGACTCAGAAAAACTTTTTCTCCTATAGGCATAAATTCAAGATTGTGTTAACTTTTAAACCCGCAAAACACGACTGCAATCAGCTCAATTTCATTCAGCGGAATTTTCAAAGGGCCCCGCCATTTTGAAAAGCTGGAATAATGAAATGTGTGATCGGTTGTCAAGACTGGCTCATATTGAGACCGGGAGAGGAGCTTTAGACAGTACTCTCAGTCGCAGTGTTAGGACAACAGGGCTAGATAAAGTGACAAAACGTTCTTTACATTCTAGATGACCTTCGTGTATATGGTGTCAAGATTATGGTACAGGTGTGACAAACTCAGCAAACCAACTGGCCAGAGGTAGTATAAAAATACCCCCATTTCAGCAGACCTGCATACTCAGTGAATTTATGATGCATAGAATCACATTTCAACACAAAATAAGTGTAATAATATATGACAATTACATTATATGACAATAATAATATATGACAATTTTTTATTTCCTCCATAAGAATAACATGGGGAATGAGTAGGCCCTATGTAGGTCTGCTGCAATAGGTATGGAAAAATTTGATGGTTTCAAATCAAAATCCAGTGGATTAGAGCAGTAATAATGATTTATTCCGGCAATGGAGTACAATTTTACACCAAGTGATTTTCTGACCACAGTTGCAAGTATTTGTGGCCAGAGATAACAATACGATTACAAAAAAGATTAGAATTTGAGTCCGATATCAGGGTTGAATTCATTGAGCCATAATAAGCCATATACGAAGTTTTATCAAGATATGTTTGGGAATAAGCAAGGTATAGAATTTTTCTTATTTCCCATAAGGATAGCATAGGGACAATTTACCGTGTTTACCGGTTTTAATACCTCGGTAACCAATGGACATAGAGCAATGATTCAAAATACCAAATTGTTTGTTTTTTAAGCTGAATTCAATGGTGCAAACAAAAATTTGATTATATTTTATTTTTCTGAGTAAAAAACTTAAAAACACTATTTTTGGGGGGGTTTGTCCCCCTTTAACCCTCCTCCGGTGGTCCGATCGGGCTGGTTTATAACCTGGTGGCCGCTACCGTGTTAACAAGTCATATATATAGATAAATAAATACATATAAAACTTCAAACGAATAATGTTTTTTGCTTCTGGGGCCCAAAAACGAAAATTTATCATGGTCTGGGGCTTAGGTCTTACCATGAGTACTATGGTAACAGCTTCTTTCCTATAGGGGAAATTTGCTAATTAAAGAGATTTAGTCGTACAAAACTGCTAGCTTAACTGTAAAGAGGTAATTCAGACTCCAGACTCTAGGCGTACCTGGTTGAGCCGGGGCAGCAGCAGGTGACTCAGCAGGAAGTGACCGAGGTAGTTGACGGCCCACTGGGACTCCCACCCGTCCACCGTCTCCGCGTAGGGCGGGAACATGATGCCGGCTGCGGGACAGACCGACGTTACTGCCGACTCCAGTGATCAACTAACACAAAGCAGCCGGCAGCACTGTCGAAGATACGGCCATTCAGGCACAGGCAGCTGAATCAGCAGTGTTGCCGATTTCCAGATTTTTACAGTAGACTTCCTCTTATCTTTGACAGCTCAGGCGATCAGTCAGTGATCAGTTTGAGAGTCATCAGGCGATCAGCTCGGGTGCGGCTCGGTAAAGTCAATTATTCCCAAGGTCGCCGTCGATAATGAGAATTGTTTTATATTTTGTGGTTTCTCGAAACATCGGGTTTTATTTTCGTGGCGTTATTATGTGTCTTCATGTGTGGGTACGCTTTTTGTGACTTTTTTAAAAATATTGACAAGAGAATTTTACCATCAAAATCTTCACCCAATAAATATCTAGCATAATCAGATACCCCACCTAAAAATGTCTTTTAACCAGACATTGGTTTAACTGGACTAAACTTAACGGAAGTGATATAGTATCTCCTTAACCAGACACTTTATCAATACATCAGTCTAACCAATTGTGATCAGCAGGAAATTTACAGAGTGCTGTCTTAACAATTCTCGCATGTAAGATTTGAGATTTGAGATAATCAAAAGACTAAGATAATTGGCTTAAGCAGAATGCAGTGCATTTATAACGTAAATGTTTTAGGGAACATCGATTTAACCAGAAAATCAGTTTCTCATACAGGTCTCGGTCCTGGGGTGTCCGAGTAAGAGGTAGTCTACTGTATTACCTACTTTAGACTAAGTTATTATGTCAAATAGGGTGTGCTGCCTAAGCAAACCTAATAATTAATTGCAATTGAAATACTGGATGTAAAATACTCTATGTTTATTCAGTTAACGTTAACAGCTAAAGTAAGGGGTAAACAGATTGTTGAGCACCCTAGCTCTGATGTAGCTTAACCAAATAGCTAAGTTTGGGCCATAGACTTAGCTAAATGTAAATGAGGGCAGGTTACTTTCAGCATACTCGAGTCACTTTCCCAGATTATATTGAATTTTAAGAACTACATGATTACACAGGTACAATAATGATTGGCAGAACCAGGATTTTTCCGAATAAGGTGGCTGGTTTTTACCTCCGAGGATTACTTCGGGTAATTAGATTTTCATTCCGGGTAAAACTGGGGATTTCCGCCGAGATATCTGGGTGAGAACGTTTACTTTTGCTGCAAATCAATCACTGTCCTCTAAAACTGGTTGGAAGCTTGCTGATCATTTTCAGCTGCTCAATTTTGGTTCTTGGGCACTGTTTTAAATGGTGGCTACTAGAACTAGATTGAGGCAAGTTATATCACAGCTAGTTGTACTTCCTGTATTACTCTACAGAGGCATTTCTGTTTTTGGAATAATTGCAAAGTACACACAATTTCACCCAAATGTACACAGCTGTACAACAGTTGGCAGAGGAGCAAAATGTATGGTGAGTTGCTCTCATTGTTTTACATCTGGAGGATTGTCTTGTTTTACCTGAATGACCAGTTTTTATGTTAAATGATTTTGCGCTTACAGTGGAACCTTTGTTAAACGACACCCTCGGAACCGAGAGTGTAGCGGTTAAGAGAATAGACGGATAAAGAAATTTCATTATAAACCCTTTCAGTAAGTGTAGATTTAAAAGATTTTTGAAGAAATTGTACCTTTTATAAGTACATAATACATATTTCTTGTTAAATTACAAACACACAAGTGTAAAACAGAACTGCTACAGTATACTGTAAGTGGTACATGTTCAATGTTATTAAGACGTCTATTATAACACATTAAAAGTACGGTAGCAGTGACGGATAACAGAGATGGATGGTTAAAAGAGTGACGGTTGATCAAGGTTCTACTGCACTATGTTATAAAAAATCAAATTAAGACGGAAAGTCTGTGAGGCTTTTTTAAAATTAGGTGTCTAATTGAAGCAGCTAATTTCTCAAATCCCGAGTGCACAGTTCTTGAGTTTGACTTTCTCACTGCTCAGAATAACACTGTTTGAATATAGTCGCCGTTTCTTGGGCGGTTGGCGAGTCAACAATGTAAACGACACGACTTGGCATTGAGCCTTAAGCCTTTCTTGGAAACGACCTGCCAAGTAATTTTTAGTAGCAAAGATTTGTTTAAAAACCATTTGAACTTAGATGGCTGATTTCATAGTTTAAGACATCAAAATAATGTTTTTTTTTTAATAAAATCCACACAGAGCTTACCATTGTTGATGAGAAGGTGTATTTTGGGTCGAGCGTTGAGTACGGCTGAGGCGAAGGCTCGGACAGAGTCGAGGCTGGCCATGTCGAGAGGCAGGATGGAGGTGGAGCCTGACGTCACGCCCCTCGCCCTCAGTCCCCGAACCATCTCCGACCCCGCCGAAACGTTCCTGCATCCTGCAATCAAAGTATATTTCTTAAATAAACTATATTTTTAAAATAAAAGAAATGGAAATGAAAGAACTGTTCAGCACTTTCAAGTGGTACTTAGTTAAGACAATCAACTAAAATGTCTTGACAAATACAAGGAGGCAGAACAAAATAAATGAACAGATAGCCTACAGAAACTTATAGGTAAACAAATTACAGTAGGTTACAGTATTCACTCTCTTATCCGGTCATTTTTTAATAGGCTGTTGCTTTTAACCAGTCTACACTCTAGGGAAGTGACTACTTTAATAGCCTACTGCCCGATTTTTATAAACACATCAGTCTAACTGGCCAAGGTTGGCAGGCATTGAACAATAACATCAAATCCGAAAGAAAATGTTATAGATTAAAACGTCAAAAGTTGGCATAGACAGTATTATTATATGGTGTTATTTTACGGGTAGGCCTAAGGACACACTGGTATAACCGGCCAAATTGTTATCCAACCAGGTTTCAGTCCCCAGGGGACCAGGTAACTGTACCATATTTTCATTTTTGAAAATCATATCATATGTAGGCCCTAGCCCAATTTTAAGTTACCAGAGTAGCGCTCCGATTGTGGTTTACCTAGAAAAACACATTTTTTATTGTATTACCCAGAGATAATGTGTTAAACATTAGAAACTTAAAACAATCCTACCTTTCCTGAAATAGCAACAAGTGCACAGTGATTTTTATTAGCTGTACTTACTTACCTATAACCACATGCATCTCACACAGCAACAGCTTCCTCACAACCTCGGCTCCAATGCCACGAGCCCCACCCGTGATCACGGCTACCTCTCCATTGCGGCTCCGCAGCTCTGCAAACATATTGATTTCTTATGATTTCTCTCATGGCTATGGCACTCCTTGCACAAACTCCAGGTTTGACATTTATGATGGGTTATACTGAAAGATCATGAGGTGTAGACCTGATGGTTTTTCATTTAGAGAAGTTACACTTAGTGGCATCAGAATAAGTATTAGGGATAGAATAACTCGTTAAAACAACCTCTAAAATAAAATATGAAATAAATTCTCTATTCTTTAAAAGTGTTTCCAGTTCCTTTGTCTTTGCCTGGAATTGATATTGGTTAGCGACTAAAATGTAGGTTTGTAGGTTAACAAAAACCGGAATAAAATATATATAATTACCACATTTGTTAGAGTAACGGAACAATAAGTCTTCCACGATTGCAAATGTTCCCAAAAGGTAATAGTAGACTGGATAAAATAAATTCTTCAATAGTCTTAACATATTTGTGAGAAAGTAAGTGAAATCAAATCTCAAGACAAACACATAACATCAACAAAGCAGACAACAATGCGATTTTAACCACACTGTCACTTGAAATGTCAAAAAACAAGTTAGGCAACATAAAGTATCTATAAAATAAAAAATTATTGATATTCATACCATTGACTGTGTATACTTTAAAAAATCAACGCTTTATATTTTTTCATGTGCGTGACGAAGATGTTTACCCTGATGAATTAAAACAACTGTTTTCATAATTTCAGTAATTTTTAGTAACTTCATTGAGGGTAAAGCTTACCTATTTTTCAGTGCATTCAGGGAATTTTTAATATGATTTCACCTTTGTTACTACGTTGTTTGAGACGACCATGAAATAATTAATTTTGAACATAATATTGATAAAAATTCAAGAGATAAAAAATATTAAAAGCAAGAGTGTAAAAAATTAATTCATACAAGGTGTTTAAGCAGTTTTTTTTAACTTTTTAGAGTTGCTGCCCAAGGATCTTAGGTTCATTTGTTCATTTACCATTTTGATCAGAACAAAACCCTTGATGAAAGGGGTTGATCATTTCAGAAATAGGAATAAAATAATTCTACCAGTCAGAACATTCGAAGGGTAAACTGCGAGAAAATGGCTTTCTTAAATTTGAAAAGTTAAATAATTTATTTTTGGTAAAAAAAACAACCGACTTCAAACGCTCTAAAAAGTATGAAATAATTTTATTTTATAAGTCAAATTTCGTAATATCCAAGCTCACGTATTTCAAGTCGGCGCGGCTCTATCAATATATGAAACACTCAACTGTGATTAGTGATTAAATATCTCAGTTTGATCTCAATTATAATAATTGCGGGATAAAATTTCAGTCGTCAACTCGAAATTTTGATTTAAAATACAAATTTTACAGTATTGTAGACCCAAGACCCACAAGTAAATTCTCTAGTCTAAATTTAAAACTCTCCTCTCTTATTTATATGAAATTAACACACAATTTTTATTTTAATGTTACATTCAAGTACCGGTAAGCCATACAACAAATACATTCTTCAAACGTTATTAAAACTTCGAGCTATTCTGCCAAGAAGATACATAACTAAGATGCAATATAGAGCCGCGCCGACTTGAAATACGTGAGCTTGGATATTACGAAATTTGACTTATAAAATAAAATTATTTCATACTTTTTAGAGCGTTTGAAGTCGGTTGTTTTTTTTACCAAAAATAAATTATTTCATACTTTTTAGTGGACGTTTTTGTCTTCTATGTTTGATTTCGATTTATTCAATAATAGTTGTAGGATACTACTAATACTCCACTCCAGTTCATTTCGCTGATGACTCAATCACTTAATAGATTTCTAAACTGTACTACTGTATTTGCTGAACTCATTTTTTGGACAGGTTAGAACAGTCTCTTGTACAGCGAAGTCTCAGGTAAATGACAATGTATATAGTACACATTAAAATTTGTTATAGTCTCCACGTCTCCAGCTATTTATTACTTATGCGCTATGCATATGGCCACATGTTTGTAAACATCTCATTTTATAAGGTATTTTAAAAGCCTATACATGTGCTTTACAGATCAGTCCTATATGGGCCAAATACATTACTGGCAAATTCTCAGCTTAATAGGTTCGTAATTTTCACATTTGACGTACATTCAAATCCATATTTACATTGTAAAACAATATTTAAATGTTCACAGCATTTCACTACTGTACTGTGAGCAACAAAATTATTTAAATAGTTAGTTGTTCTATATAACATAGATAAGCCACCAGACATTTAAAGATTTTGAGGGTGTAAAATTGTCTGACACCGAGTATGTTCCAGTTCTTCAACATTGGCCGTTTAAGAGATATTAATATAGTCAATTTTTTTGTTAGCTCGAAACAGCTGATCTTGATCCTGCTCAATGCAAAATATTTTCAGGTGTATTTTTTTTATTTTGTGTCTTTCTACGCCAGTGGCATTTTTTAACTGTATTTTAAGAACTGGAATAGATTGCCTCTGTGCTTAGCTCAATCTATTTATTAGTTTTTGCGCGTTTCTATCCTAAAGACACAAACAGATATATCTGGCAAAGTTTACTATTTAATGTATTTACGCTTTTTTTGCTTTACAAACTCACGACCACAACATTGCAATTTTGGGAGAATACTCAAAACAATTTTTGAAGCAGATAAACTAAGCATTAAAAACCTTATCTCTTCAGCACAGCCTTGGAACATTTCTGAAATTCTGATACGCGGCGGTCATATTATGAATTATCTCACGTGCACAATTACAATCTTCTATTGAATTGATTGAACCCTCGAATTTGGCGACAGATTTTCTCGGACAGTTTACTGTAGAGGTTTTTATTACAATATAACTATGTGCTTGGCACCTGGAAAATGGAAAATGAGTTAATTCAAGTACATTTGCAAAACTGTCCAGGGGCTCACTCATAAGATCGATCTAGTCTCGAATTACGATGCTTGCACGTTAGCACTATAAGTTGTCCAATAAGATATATAAAAATAATGTTTCGCATGTTTCAACCTGTGAAACACGAACTCACAATGACCAATGACTTGCAAAGCCTGTTGGGGATTTTTTCAGTGGAAACTGCAAGAGCGCTCACATATGACAAGTCACAAAAAATCCTCTTTGTACGACGATGACATTATTTTTTATGGCCATTTAAAATTAACTGGTGTGCTATAGAAGCAATCTATGATGGGCTTAAGTTATGTAGGTATGTTCTTTCACAAGATCCAAGTTTCCGATGTATTTCTGAGGTATTCCTAGGCCACACTAAAACGTTAAGATTTAGACTTGCTCTTCTTCATTCACGTTTTTTGGTTTACACTTTTTTTATTTAAGTAATAATAATCATAATGGAATTGACTGTGTTTGAATCTACATATAATTAATTCATAACCTAGAAGACAAACTGTTTTGACATTATATAAACATGAAGCAGCTGATCATTTGCTCTATAATTATAAATTTAATTTGAAGGATGTAACAGCTGTAATAAAATAAACCTGACTTATCCCTGTTCACCTTAGCTTTGTTTTGTAAACAACAAGTATTTGAAAATGTTGAATATTTGAGGTTTTTTGGACTTTTCTCCTAAATAAATATTTCAATGAAACAAAATGTTATATATGGGACCTACGGGAAACCATTCCGGTTATTTTGGTTGTAGAATCACGTTGATTGGTAAAAGTATCGCAGAGAAATCGGTGAACATCCCTAGAAAAAAAAAAAAAAAAAAAAAAAACATCTCCCAAGACGAATTGAGAACCTCCTCCTTTTGTTGGTGGGGGAAGTCGGTTAAAAAGAACAATATTTAGGAGGTTTTGGGCAAGGCCGCACTATAAATACTTTTGGAAAGGGGTTAATTTCAGACGGAGCACACCGGAGCGCGGCTCCGGTACTTTTTAGGATACCGGAGCACATCGGAGCGGAGCGCGCGCTCCGGCATTTCTCAATTCACAGTTGCGACACCGGACCATTTTTTGGCCACGTAATTTATTAATACGGTTTAGAAAATTATTTAATAAAAGTGTATAACTCTTTCTATTTACCTAAGTCAACGTTGCAACTCTTTTTTTCCTTCTCATAGGTTCAAGCACGGTAATATATTGTAGCTCTATTCTCGATTCTGATCACTTAATAAACTCGAGATTGGCTTTGGCGAGTGATGGTGGAAGTTTACTATCGTCGATCAAGGGCAAATTCAATCCTGGCTAATACGAGCGTGTACTGGGTGCGTTCGGCATTGCTCGTTTCTACGCCGTTCTTATAAGGCCTCATGCGGCATATTGTTCGTCAAATGTTTTAACAAGTCAGATTCGCCCTTGTCCGACGATAGTAAATTATTCCCACCATGAGCCATGAGTGGAGCTAACGTACGTAGCACTGGAGACCACAATCTTTACGATTACTATGGCACTAGTACACTAGCCGCGGCAGGGCAAGACCTAGCTAGCGCGAAAGTGAAAACAGCCTAAACATCACACAGAGGTCATAAACGTTAAAAAGACGCCAAGTTTATTCGCAATTCAACAATAAAATCCGGAGGAGGGCCCCTAGAACCCCCGTTCTGCTGGGGGGTAGGGTTTTCAATACCTCCCGGCCCCCTGATGTGACATACTCCGGTCCTTTTTTATTTAGAAATTAAGTCCTGCTCTTGGGACTGGATTAATATTCTGTCAATGGCAATGTAGCATTTATAATAAGACTGGAAAGTGTGATTTTACATATTCGAGGCCATATGTTTGAAGTGCAAGATTTATTCAGCCATTTGTATTACTGTCTCGAAAATGCAAAACACTTCCACTCGTGTTTTGAACGACACTTTTCACTGCACTACATTGAAATAAGCACCATATATTAACTTATGGAAAGGAATAAAAAAAAATTGTATCGGAAAATAATAAAAAAATGGCAAACATAACTTTTTTATAGTAAGAATTGTTAATCAAAGTACAGATGAAGGTTCTACGGAAAAGTTGATTTCATAATAGTGTAGGTAGTGAAAAGGTAATTTTGCCCTTGTTTCGCTTTTTAACCTTCGTAATTTTTTAACCTGTCCGTGTAAAGGCGAAACAACACAAACTCATACTCAGGGACTCAGGGTATCAAAATATGAGGGACTCAAACTTTACGTTTCTGTATTTCGTATGGCGCTCTTTCCATCCGAATCCACTTATATTATTCTTCAATTACTTTTACTTTTGCTAGCCAATGTTTTAGGAAAATGAGTAGACCAGTTGCAAACCCCGCTAAATCCATCTGGAAACTTTTTAGAGTATTCACGAAAAACTGTTTATAAGTTTATTTATTGAGATAGAACCTTGAATTTTTTTAATGTAGAAAAATCACCTCTTTTAAACTGTTAGAGTCTCTATAATCACAAGAATTAGTTAATTAAGTTATTTAAAAAAGTTAGGATTTAACAGGTTTTGCATCCTGTAAACGGAAATATCAGCTTTTGCATACAATCAGTGTTTGTTTTAACCGTTTTAACAAACCCAAAACCACAGGCTGTCAAAAACAATTTTTAAAAAAATTTACAAGGAGATCGATTTATTGGGAATACCAAGTCAGTCCCACAGAGCAAATCGAAATAAAATCAATATAAAAATTGGAGTAATACTTCAATATGGATTTAACCGTTTTTGCATCTGTTTGTTTGAAGCAGCCATTTTAATGCTCATTATATAACGGCTTTTGAAACTGAAACATGGCGGTTGGATTTAGCATGTGCATGTTTTGAATCCGTTGCCTTGGAGGATTTAGCAGGTTTTGGAAATCGTCACGTATTTCATTGTTGATTTTAGCCCAGAAATAACGGGGTTTGCCTCTTTTTATCGACCGGAATCGTTAGCTGACGACGAGACGTTTCCATAGATACCAAAATATCAAAATCGAAAAAAAACTTGATTTAGCGGGGTTTGCAACTATGGCCTACTCAAATCAAAGTGGCTGTAAAGATTTATTTTTTAACTATATATTTGTCAAATACCACTGACCTATGATCACACAGCCCAAACTACTTGACCTAGAACCTTGAAACTTTGCATGAACGTTCCTTTCAGGGCATAGGCACCCACTAAGAACGGATTTAAAAAAATTCTTTCAGGGCTACGCCCTATGATACATCAAAGTTTCAATGTTAAAGTATATAGGGGAAGCTCATGAAGTTGTCATGGCAACATTAACATTAAATCTGAAATCTAAGGAAGTTTTTCTGTTTTTCCATGGGTAAAACCGTGTTGATCAGCTAGTTGTTTATAAAGTACATAATTTTAAAATATCTAAGACAGTTCATAAAAATATAGCAACATTACATATAGGTATTTACATAGCTAGCAAATTTTTTTACCATTACTGAAAGCCAATTTTCCAAAAAATCGTTAATGTATACTTGGCAGTCATTAATTTGGTCTTAACCAACTAAATGTAAGATTAAAAGGAGTAACACATTATTATTATTATCGTACAGTATTAACATTAACGTAACAGTATTATTATTATCGTACGGCGTTTCGCCAGTCACCAACCAAAGCAAGATAAAAAAAGGAGAATGGGAAGGTTGCCGGCCAAAAAGCCTAAGTCAAATTAATAAAATATACCCCCGTTGCAGCAAACCTGCATACTCAGCGAATTTCCAGTGCAAAACAACATATTTCAATCCAACATAGCGAGATTTGACATGTTTTTGTAAGCTCCATAAGAATAACATGGGGAATGAGTATGCAGGTTTGCTGCTACGGGTATATTAAAACTGGGTAGTTTTAATTCAATATTTAGTAGGTCTGAACTAGGAGAAGCCATTTACCAAGTTTTATCATGATATGTTGAGAAATAAGCGAGATATAGAATTTTACTTATTTCCCATAAGGTTAACATTGGGACAACGTACTGTGTTTACCACTTTCAATATCTCGGTAACCAATGGACATAGAGTAGTGATTCAAAATACTAAATTGTTTGTTTTTTGAGCTGAATTCAATGGTGCCAACAAAAATTTGATTATTTTAATTTTTCTATGTAAAAAACTCAAAAAACCCATTTTTGGGGGGTTTACCCCCCTTTACCCCGCCTTCCGGTAGTCCGATTGGGCTGGATTACGAACTCGTCCGAACAATTACTACTTTACACATCCATGCCAAATTTCATTACGATTGGACCATTTTTACGCGAGTTATCGTGCTTAAAGACACACACACACACACACACACACACACACACACATATATATATATATATATATATATGAAAATGAACGAATAGTGTTTTTTGCTTCTGGGGGCCCCAAAATGAAAAGTTATTATGGTCTCGGGCTTAGGTCATCCCATGAGTACTACGGTAACAGCTTCTTCCCTATAGGGGAAATTCGCTAATAAAAAGGAATAAAGTAACCTCAGAAGCAACTAGTCTTGATCCCTACAAAGCCAAATCGAGCTCCCTAATCCAGGACAGCACTGAATCATCTACACTGTGAAGGCGACCTACCCCACCTGGTGTGGCACGCAAAGGTAGGTTGACCAGACGTCCCGTAAAAACGGAAAAGTCCCGTTTTTTCACGTTGCGTTTCGTTGTCCCGAAAAGCTTTGCCGGGACGTCAAAATTTCCCGTTTTTTAAAAAGTAGGCTATATATATCAAAAACATACCAAACGTTATCTTAAAAATTTAGAGGCATCTTACGTTACTTACGGTTACAAAAGAATATTACGAACTTTTACCAAATGCTAAACAGAATTTTAGTTTTACGCCACCTATTTGAAGCTCTTCTTCATCATATTATAACTTCAAAATGGATTGTAGCCAGTTCTACAACTTTATTATAAAAAGGAAAAAGGACTGGAGCAAGTGACAAGTATAATAAAACTTGAAACGTTTAATGAACTGATTGTTTAATTTTTGTATAGCTGTTTTCCCAGCATAACAATTAACGATAACTTAAATTTAAAAATTAACAATTAACATAAAGTTTTAGATAATCATGATACTTTTTTGACCCTACTTCTTACAGTATTCTATATAAATTACCACCTACATAATTTATTGTCAGAAAATCTTTTTTCTTTTATAATAAAATGTTAAGATCTTATAAATGTGACGATTATTTTTAATCCTCAGTATGTGGCGATTCAAAAAATTACCTTTCATGGCTGCATGCCATTTATTGTATTCTTAAAGAAAAACTGTAACAATCGTGCGCTGTAATAAGTTGAATAATCTAAAATAAAATTCATGGTATAAAAGCTTCAAACACAGTTTGATACTTAATTTCTTCCATTACAAAATTTGTAAATTACAGAGACCCCTGTATAATTAAACATCTTGGTGTGTGGTGTATGGTGTGTTAAATTGGGGATTGGGGGGGTGAGTTTTTTATGTGTCCCGTTTTTATTTTGAAACAATCTGGTCACCCTACGCAAAGGGCAGTCATTGGCTATATGATGCACATTGTCTGAGTTTCAGCCCCACAATCACAAGATTGGTCCGGGACCTGTCCCAACTTGAATTTCCAGGAATTACACCTACCCACATCCGTTCGTAATCGATTTATTAAAGCCCATTCCCTTCGAGGTAGCTGCATGCCACCTATTGCACATGTTGAATTGGTAATTAAAAACTTGTTACGCCCGATGAAAGAATCCCAAGATGTTACCCAGGAGGAATCGGGTTTGAAAAGCGGGCAGTCTGTAGAGGTGGGTGCCTAGACTTGAGGCGGCCTCTTCCAAGTGGGAGATCCTGCAAGATAGGCAAATCAGGGGTAGACAAGATCTTATCGTATTCTTTCAATAGTGCCTCTTTGCGGCGGATGTCAGGCGGGGAAATGTGGCTCAGTGCTGGAAGCCAGGGAAGAGCGGTAGCATAACCATCTCTAGAGATGGCTATGGCGATAGGCATCAACGTCCCACTTACTGTCCTCATAACCCTGTTCAGCTGGACGTCAACGCTTTTGGTAAGCACACTGTTCAGCCAAACTGGAGCACAGTATTCGCCTGAGGAGAAAACCAGAGATAGCGCCGAGATACGCAAGACTTGTGCATTTGCTCCCCAAGACCCAGCTAGATGCTGAATTAAATTGGCTCTGGACCTTACTAAGTAAGTAAAAGGAGTAATAGAGAGATAGTTATGGTAATAGTTAATAATACATCAAGTCACTCTGTAGCAGGAAGTATTTATGAAATTTCAGGATGGTTTTCCTTCAAAATCGTTTTAGTTTCTGTTACTCTAATCAAAATGTCGCAAAATGGCGTTGGCTGCAGCACTGCAGCAAAAAAACTCAACAAAACAACTTGAAGCTAATGGCATAATGAATTCGCAAAAGAAATGGTTTTTACAGTTCGAGGATTATGAAAGCTCTAACGCCGCGACTACTAAATTTGAGACTAAGCACCAGTTAATATCATATATATCATCACTAGTGCTTCTACGTCCTATGTTGTCCGTACTGTACCATATTGAGTCCTGTGCAGTCAATGACATAGATGTTTGCGAATTGTTTTCCTTACACTTGGGCTTGAATTAGTATTTTATTTAATCACACAGTCGCAATAAAATACAAAGTAATTATAGTTTTGTTTTTATGAAAAAATTGAAGAAAATGTCATATCATCCCAGCATTTTTGTGTTTTTTAAGAACCCGATTTTTTTACATTTGTTAGACACGAAAAATAATATGATTTTGTACTTAACAAGTAAGGCCTATTTACTTTAATATTTTCAATCAAACATTTCTTTACAATATAATATATATTAATCTGCTATGTTGTTCGAATGTAAAACTTGTTCACCAGCTATTTGCTGTTTGCAACCACCTCACCTGATCACGATCACGCCATTTAGGTAGAAAATCTTCTTATCTACTTCCTGGAAACCTGTCTGCTACCTATCAGCTGTTTTCTCAGATAGGTCAGCTGTTTGACAAATACAGACATCGGGCACATTATCAGCTGTTTGCAGTTATGAGTCAATACACAGTTGATTACTCAACATTACTTGCTTTCCTTGACGAGATAAATCAAATATAAAGTTGTCCACAGCTTTAAAGAAAAAATCAACTAAGGAAACTGATCTATTCATTTTTATTTAAATAAAAATGCAATAAACAATTTAATTGGTTATAAAAATCAAACTTCACCGCCTTAGATAGGCTAGTGTAGTTATCTGCCAACCCAAAAATTGCCGTCTACAATTAGTGTTGCCAAAAACTAGGTAGTTTTCCGGGTTTTGGTTATTTTGGAGGCCGACCAGGGAATTTGTGTAGATTAAGAAAAACACGTGTAAACCGGAGATTTTACTCTTGGGCTGCGGGGATTTACGAAACAACTTGGATATTTAAAAAACTAGTAAATCCGGGGATTTTGAACGAGCTGCAAGGATTTTTATAATGAAATGAATTATATTTCGTGATATTTGGTATAGTTTTATTTTGTGAGATGTTGCCAGAAACCGGGAACTTGCCCGGTTTTAGGTTATTTAAAGGCCGTTTGGTGATTTCGAGAGAATTTAAAAAAAACTTGGTAATAGGTCAACCGGAGATTTTAGACTTGGGCAGATTTACTCGTCATCCCAAATGTCCCAAAAACCTGGTAATGCAGGGATTTTTAAGTATGACTAGCCTTGAAAAAAAAAATATTCATGCAAGATGAGCATAGTTGTAATGAGCAAGTATTTTATGCCAGATCTCTCCATTTCTCAAGCAATTTAGGAATCTACCCAGTTTTGGTAATCTTTGAAAGTTATGCGGTGGTTTTGCGAGCAACTACCTGATTTCCGTAATTGCGGGGATTATTGCCGAAAAACCGGGTAAAAGCAGGGATTTTTAATGGAGTTGGCGGGTAAAATGCCAGATCCTGTCTGGCAACACTATTGATGGCCACATTCGTGCGTTTTTCTCATAAGCGGTATCTCAATGTAAACTTAATCTGAAAAAACAGCGGCTAGTTAGTGGAATAACTAATCCTATGATAATAAAAATTTACTAGCTTGTCCACAACCATTCACTGTTACGTTCATCAAAATATGTTATGTCGCATCCTGAGTTCTGCTCTTGAAAATTAAATGCAATCCATTAAGGTCACGTTACACAAGCAGAGGCTTTCCTCGTGCATTGCAAGTTCTAGTCAATTTTTGAGTCAACCATCACACTTTTACGATTTCTTTAACACAAATGATGGCTGTGCAAAAGGATCGCAATTTTTAAACTGTGATGGAGTAGATTGAAAAATATTTTAATTAGTAATTAATAACTGAAGTCAACAAATGAATATCTCAGTTTCTCACTTACCCAGAGAAAGATATTCAATAAAAAGCATCCCTGACTTATGCCTCCACTCTTTTAAAAATCAAAACCTTTGCGATGTGAGGTGGAATTAACACATTTGTGTAACTAAGGTTAACTTTTTACAAATACATCCAGATCCGAAGCAACAGAACCATAAGAAGATGATTATTCAGATGCACAGATTTAACTCTTATTTTAAGAAATATGCCTACGAACATGCAGCTGGAAAAAATCTAATTAATTTAACCTTTTAATCACATCCATACAAACGACTAAAATTTGTCTGTCCAGCGAGACTATTTGAACATGAGCAAGAGAGTAGAATTTGTAATAACCAACGATAATCTTGCAAAAGAAAACCAAAACTTTGAAAACGATTTTTGTAAACAATAAATAGCCTTCTTAGAATGATAAAACAAGGGTTTTTCTGGAAATTGGACTGTCAGCCCCATTAAAGTCTTAAAAATGTCGAAATGGACGATGTAATTGCCAATCACCAACAAACCTGTCTGTAGTGGCCTGCGGTTCAAGCTTTTATAAAAATAATAAAACTAATATTTTTGTGTGGTTGTGTATTGATACAATAATAAAACGAACACCAAATTATTACCTTACAGTCTCGCTTGGAAAGGGAATAAAGGTAGGTAGAGGGCAGGAGAGTTTAGTATTAAAAACACGCCCTTACCCCTTATCCCCCCCGAAATTAATACCTGGGTTCGCCACTGCTAAAATATACCGGGTGTCCCACCTAAAGTGATCCAATAGCTAACTTTTTTATTATAAATCTGACACAGAACTTCTTATGGGGGAATTATATTTTATTTTTAAAGCTGCTTTTTGGATTCACTTCGAAATTTAAAAATATGGCCGCCATTTTCCAATATGGTGGACAACTTTGATTTTTCTTATGGACCACCCTATATTTTATGGGTTTTTAGATTTTACACGTAATTTTTGTAACTTTTTATTCTTTCTCATTTTTTCCAAACCCAATGGTTAAGGAGGTACGAGCAGTTAAAGTTTGATTTTTTCCCATTAAAAAGGCATTGGAAAATTGTTGGTAGTCTGTATATCGAAAATGGTTGGGTTTAACAATACATGCCAAAGACTAAAAGTGACTTAAAATGTGACTTTAGTTGAGATTTAATCATAAAATAATTTTAGTTCATATTCACTTATAGAAATGTATTATTTTAAATATATATGCTTTTACTCCATAAGGAGTACATGGGATGGCATAGTTAAATGGACTCAATGCTTTTTAAATGGGAAAAATCATACTTTAACCGCTCATATCTCCTGAACCAATGGGTTTAGTAAAAAATAAAAAGAATAAAAAGTTCCTCAAATTAAGCGTTAAATTCAAAAACGCCATAAAAAACAGGGTGTTTCATAAGAAAAATCAAAGTTGTCCGCCATATTGGAAAATGGAGGCCATATATCTAAATTTCGAAGTCACTCCAAAAAGAAGCTTTAAAAATAAAGGGAAGTATCCCGTAAGAAGTTCTTTCTCAGATTTATAATAAAAAAGTTAGCTATTGGTTCACTTTAGGTGAGACACCCGGTATTATGCTTGGACACGATACTTCTGTTAAAAGCAAAGTACTGCACTTAGTACTTTACCACTCGCATTATTTAAAGGAATAGCTGACACTGGAGCGATTTCAACAATTTATTATTGAAGAAAAGTGTCCAGTTGATTTCATTTCTCACTGGTCTTTAGTAGACACGTGACATTCCAGTTGCTCGCAGCTTTCTCGAGACCTGTCGGGCGAGACGCGTCGGCAAGTCTCGCCGTCACTTGCCAACAGGAGCTGGTGGTTTTTTTAGTTAGAAGTCAAATCAAGTCAAAACAAATACATCTTTATTCATAATTAGAGTACATATTTGTACATCGAATGTCGTCACATTACAAGCTAAATCAAACCTTACAAAAATTAGAGAAAATAAAGGATGGAACATAATTCACTGCGGGGGGTGGAAAGCCACTATCATCACGATCATCACACTCATCCTTCACTCATATTCAGAGTAACGTCCTCTATGAGGTACCTGTCTTAATAAAGTGATTAAGTGATTAAATTAATTCCTCAAGTGGATTTTTCCTAAAGCTTTTATTCAAGTGAATAGAAGAGCTCTAGAACTGCGCAGATGGTAAGTTTTTCAGGAGAGGCCGCCACTTTTTAAACGTTCATACAACTTAGGTACATGACAAGATAGTCAGTGACAAGATAATTAGATCGGAAAATCATCCTACACTCATCTCTTATTCATAAATGATTTAAAATAAAAATCCTACCTGGACAGTTCGGGCGAGGTCGCCGTTTCAAGTAAAAATACCTACCTAATTAGCTCGTCAAGTAAAAATACCTACCTGGTTAGCTCGCCATTCTAAGTTAAAATTTAAAAAAGACTGCGTTTTGCTCATAAATGCCCCCATTCTTGTTCGTGCATTGCACGTCATGCAAAGTCCGGGATATTTTTGCTTTTGAGTGAAGCACGTAGTACATGTTTTAGCCCACACGTAGGAATTTTTTTAGCAAAGCGTACTTCTCTCTTAAGAACACATTATTCTTTGTTTGAAATTCATTGTTGGCGATGGTGATTTTATATTTTGATTTTGATTTTGCGGGCATTTGTCATCACCGATTAGCAAAAAAACGGATATTTATTTTTTACTAATCAGTGATGGCAAATGTCCTCAAAATCAAAATGAAAATATAACACATTATTCTTAAGATTCTTATGAGACCGTTATTGCATTTCTCATCATACAAAGTCTACATGATTAACCTTATGAGGAAAAGCACGTCGTGCCGTACGTGCGTGGACTTCAGCGTAGGCGGCACGTTGTGCTTTCGCCCTTAGGACCATGACGTATATAGACTCTACATGACGTGCAATGCACGCTGTGCGGGGCACGAGCGTGAATGGGCACCCTAAAGGTTACATTACTGACCTTAATGAACAAAAGCACGACGTGCCGCACACGCTGACGCCCACGCACGTACGGCACGGCGTACTGCTGCTTGTAAGGTCAATGATGTAGGCTTTGCATGACGTGCAATGTATGGCGTGTGGGGCACGATCGTGAATGGTGATTTCAAGTTTAAGTGAGGAAAGAGAAAACTTTTAAATAATTTTTAATAAAAAAAGTAAAATAATCCACACTCTGGGACTGGGGGTTACGAAACGAAGTTGAGACTCTCAAAATTTGAACAGCTGGTCTTTTACACATATTATTATATTAGAAAAGGCCAGCTGTTATGAAGTCTTGAACATCCCAGATCCGGCCAGTCTAGACCTTCTAGTTTTGCGTGTCCTCTAAGTGATGGCAAGTCAAGAAATACTTTATTTAAAGAACTTGCTAAATTGAAAGTGGACTTTCCTGTGAACATACCATCATTATTGAAAGAAATGAATAAAAATGCTTTTGACTTGCTTTTTGAATTCATAATTAATTGCTATCAACATTTCGATTTAATTCGTGTGAACTTGTAACTTGAAATTAATGGTAATTATTATAAATGGTTCTTGGAAAAATCCTAGGTCGTAATAAAGAAAAAGATCCTGACACTTTGTACAGTTAACAGCGTGGAGATTGGGTTGATTTGTATAAGTTGTGAAAAAATAGGTACAAATAAAAATATGGACATAATTCAATTAAATAGTTGCTTGAACAACGGCTGAGGCAATTCGTCTAAGAAGGCCGAGCATTGCTCGTGAGGCAAAGTTTGGATAATGTGTCCTAATGAAAGAATCACGCTGTGCCGACAAAAATACCGTGTATAAGTGCTACTACATGAACGGAATATATGCTTCCTTCAAAACAACACATCAAGTATTAGCATGACTTGCAATGCTCGATTAAATTAAATGAAGCAGCAAGTCTGAAAACGCCTAATCATATTTTAAATTATTGGGGTAGAAAACTTTGGGTTAACTGTGGGCACGTCCCGCATATCCCTGTAATTAAAGCAACTACTTTGGTTATGAATGGTTTGACAGTCACCACCCCAGCTGAATAGAAGTTGCTTATAATTTTTTAGGAAAGAGGATCAGCTTTACTTTACTAGATTTTTGCTTTAAGCTTCTTTTTCAATTCACTTTAATTCAAGTGATTAAGTGATTAAGTGATTAAGTGATTAAGTGATTCTTTATAACTACATATGTTTTTATGTTTAATCATCATAACGAGATCATTCGACAAGGAAATTTTAATTTGTAGGAAATTACAGTTGTCCCAAAGATTTTGTCCACATATCGTGTCGCTTCTAGCCAAAGAAAAACATGAGCAGTTTATTATATTAAAGACTGATATTTGCATGTAAGTAGAAATTTAAATATGGCAGATGGCAAACTGTTAGTTTATTCTTCGCAACGAAACAAAAAAACTCTACCTATAGTTCATTTTATTTTGTAATGTAAATTTGTAAATCATGTAATAAGAAAAGTAACCCCACTGCCCCCCTCGCGTATTACTCAACTCAGCTGACACTATAACTTGAGCAAAGGGGTTTTTGTGCTGTTTACATACAAGGAGGGAGCTTGGAGCTCTGACCTGACATTGTTGCCCACGTGACCTTGAACCGGACCCTCTGATTGATTACTTCCCCTCAATCAGCTGATCGTTGCATAACGGTGTCTTCGGACCGCCACAACTCACGGGTGACAGCCGATTTGTAACTGAATAATAACAAATACAGGGTGTTTTTTTAACGCAACCCAAAACTTTATTTTATCAGCGAAGGATTATTCCCTTCAAGATCCCCGAATTTGAATACCCTTGATTGACCCTACTATAATATTTTCTTTGGGTATTAATAAAAAATAAGGCCTACAAAAACAATTCATACGTTATTCAGCTCCTCAAAACAAACATAACAAATTTAATACCAGAAATTCAAAGAGGTATTTGGCAAAACGTGTTCAGGACTTTGATGCAGAGAGCGCGACTTAGAATAAATGTCAATAGTGGATTGTTTGAACACATAATGTAAGCTAAATGTGTTCAATCTTAAATAATAGGTTGTACAAAATGTAAAGATTAACAAAAAAAATACTTGTTTCATCTTTAAATGTGCATTCTTAAAAATGGTTTGCGTTAAAAACACCTTGTATTTATTTTTAAAATTGAATTAAGGATTTCTTAAAGAATACTGTACATAAAACTTCCTTTGAACCAAAATTAGGCATGTATTTAATCCAGCAGATTGATACATAATCACCACATATTAGTAGGGTTTTAGAGTTTTCAAGTCTGGAAATTATCTTGAGGATTAAAAAAAATGGATTGAGTATAAGCATTCCCAGCTTCTAATCGGTTTAAGTTAATTTGATATTGTACTGTAGTTGTCTAACAATTGTAAAAATTGTTTCTGTAGTATAAGTTGATTATATCTAAATTTTTTTTCTCTGCACAGGAATTCAATTATGTATTTTCCATCTCATTATGTCTGGAAGTGATTGAGGATGCGCAAACTTATCAAGACTACGTTAATTTGTCTTTGGCTTTTCTAAGCTAACGATGAAGTATGTTGCTATACCAGCTGCTATACAGTTCATAGACTACCAGACTATTCATTAATAATTTCAGACTGTACACTTTTTGAACAAGTATCACTAATATATTGCTCAAAAGTAAATAGATTCCTTGCTTTTAGTTATTTTCTGAAGTCGTGGCTTAAGTATTAATTGCAACGGAAATTATTTGCCGTGAGATCGATGTGTGCTCTGATATAATAAAAGAAACCTGAATATGTAAATCAGCTGTTCTTGGACGAAAAGAGGAGTTTGTCCGTAATATCAATGGGCGCGTTCAGCCGCATTCCACCGGTGGGTAATATACTAACCTATGATAAGTGAACGGTAGCGGTGGACGTACCACCTACCGACCATTGTTGTGCATCCACCGATATTGTGTTTACGGTGGATTCGGTAAGTAACCGGACATTGTTGATTGTCAAGATGCGGTGGATTTGCCTATTAGTGACTATGGTAACCGGTTAGCCACCGGTGACTGCGGCTGAACGCACCCATTGACTTTATAACTAATACAGTGCTTGTTATAGAGTATAGGAACAGTAATATAAAATAAGGTTGTTAAGAAAACGCGAATTAGGGAAGAGAATTGTGTTTTCTCCATAACATGCGGTCGTTAAAAATGATCTTTTCATTCTTTAAGGAAACGTTATTTGAATCGAAATCGCTCAACACGATCGAATAAAAATGTATAGATTAATTCACGCATTTAGGAATCAGCAAAATGCATTATGACGCATTATGACGTTTCTGGAGGGAGGAAGGGAAGATCTCCGCTTCCTTCCCGAGCTGTCCTGCGCCCTGGAGTCTGGAGGAAGAGGCAGGAAGAGGCAGGAAGAGAACCTGGCCTTGACCGTGGCCGTTACAGTTGAGACGGTCGTAACCGGTCCGGGACGGGCAACCGGGGACTGGTTGGCCGCGACACTGACCGGGACAATCAACAGCAAACAGGACCCTTCAGGGGCTCCGGAGCTTCCGAGTTCCACCTGGATTTAAAGGATTATCCAATATTGTTAATTTGTGGCTCATTGTGAAGAGGGAAATAATAGCTAAGGATTTTAGTATGGGATTTTTTTAATTTTCACGTTTGTATTGACTGATTAAACCACAACTTGTATTTATTTTGGTATAAAATCTGCTGTGTATGTTTTTTCTCTTTCAAATAAGGAAGGCTAAAAATTATTTAAATCATCAACTAAATTAATTATTAGATGATAAGTGTTAATTATTTGATTTGAAAATTAAAATTTGCTTTAAGAGAAGTATTGAAGAAGAAGTTTAGAATGCGAAGAGAAGAGAAGTTTAGTAATGCGATATATAACATTATTTATTCATTTACATTTATGATTTAGGTGTAGGCAAGGGCGAACTTTAGTTAATAAAAAATAACAACAAACCACAACAATAACAGAACTTTAACGAACAATAATAATAAAAGAGTATATGTTTTACTGAAACTATAATGTTCTTGCTCTTATCCGAAGTAGATTGAAGAGAAACTTTAACTTACATGTCGATAAAAATTGTGAAAATAAAATATTAATTGCTATTGATATCAAATGTTATATTAAACCCTTTCATGTTGAAAATAACGGTTGGACCGACGATTGTAGATGCGATGATGATTTTGGACTGTGCGTTCATCATCTCACATTTCTGGGGAAGTCGTTCTCTTCGTTCCACGCGTGGTGCAATTCTAGCATTGTCGGAAATTACGATGAACTCATTGCTCTAGCAGCTGCTTCCCTAAGTTGAAAATTTTCTGGGAAAGACGGTTGAGGAAAAGAGAAGCATTTCGATAGAACTATATGATTTATCCGTACACTAGTAGCAAATAAATCTTTTTAAAAGGAAACTTTCAAGCTTTAATCTTGTTACCGTACTATAAAAATCTATCAATAATGTACAAAATAATTTAAAATTTGCCAACCATACAGAAAGTGAACTGGACACACTATCGGACCTTCAAATTATTTCCACTGAACTTTCAATGATGATTTTCAACAAAGGAATACGAAATTAAAACATCATTTAAATGGCCAAAATAATAAAATTACGAAATACTTAAACAGCTCAAAATTAAGATTAATCATCCACGATAGAATCATTCGTAACAAATTCTCATAAAGATTACTTGAATTTTTCATGTAATGGAATTACACGTCTTCACCGCATGGACGTGTTATCAGTCCAATTTCTAAGTAGACCGCTACGCCCTTGATACATTTAAGAGTAAGGAAACTCCCGATGAGAATATTTATCACATTTTTACGACTATCTCTCAGTTATAAACTACTTGTTTTCAACTTCTCCCGGGTCACAACTATCAACTCGGTGCAGCGGTGGTGATAAGGAGTTGACCTTTCCTCTATAATGATAAGAGGAGCAAACTGAGTCTCCCTAGCGTCGACTTTCCACTGAAAATGACGCACTTTCTTTAGGTATTTTTTATTATGTACAGTGTTACGTCATATACGGTTTAGTTTAGGCTACTAGGGCAGTGGAAACAAATAGTTGTGAGATATACAATGACGCATTAGCACGTAAAACAAGTATTGAGTATTTAAAAGTTGATGTTTACTCAGTGATTAACTTGGTTCAATTAGTTTTGTAAAATAAATGTTTATCTAGTGCTCAAAACAAATAAATAATTGTTGTAAAGTGTCTATTTTAACCTATCCAGAAGAAAATATTCGTTACAAGTGAAATATCGTTAAATATTCGTTCAGCACGAATACATTTATATAAATTGTAAATTATTTTATATTTCCAATATATATAAAAGTATTCGTGCTGAATTCACTTATTAAGTCATTCCACAAGCGCCAATGAAAAATCTAAATTTACTTGGTAAATATATTTGTTGGTTGGATATTTGATATATTTGATAGCTTATAAGTTCATAACCATGGTACCTAGGTAGGTAGAAAGATTGGCAGATTTATGCATTTCATAACGTCTTTGAAAACGATTGCTTTTACTAAAGTCAGCTTGTTAAAATTATTATATTAAATAATTTTGGTATAAAATCAAATTTAATCGTTGGTTATGCTATAAAATGCACCAATGTTTAGTATCTTTCATCCATATTAATCTTAGATTATACACCATACCAATATAGATCGGTGTCTCAAAGTAAATTATAAATCATAAATCCTTCACTAAAACGATAAGTAATCCGACCTGTTAACAGGGATGTAAGTAATTTTGAGATGCATCTCAATAAATTGTTTATTATAATTGACTCGCAAAAATATTGTCTGAATTGAATTAATTATGACGACAAGACGGAGAATGCCTGTTGTGCACCGCTGGATACATTTCCGAGCTGAATGCCAAAATTGTTTCAGGTTTTGGCTCTGGATCAAAATTATGGATTACAAAGATAGATACAGGGGGGGGTCAGGAGGGGTTAATCACCCCTTGAACATATTTTGTAAAAAAAGTATCCTCTTGAAATCAAACTTCAAGAATGTTTGGCTAAGAAAAAACAGGTTAACGAAAAGTTCTAAAGCTTGTTTATAATCGGCCAAAAACAACTGCTCGTATTTAACAATCTCGGGTAAGCGACTCGTATATTACACGCGCGAATACCGATCGCGGTAAATTACGATAATTAATAATGATGCCATCGTCCGTGAAAGACAATTACGCACGATAAACGTTGGGATTAACGTGAATGACGTGAAAGGCCTGAAACAATCGCGAGAATTTACCAGTTCCAGTTAAACAAGAAGAGTAAGTTTGTGAAACATTGATATCCTACTTTTTTTATAAAGTGAGTAATTTCTAAAATTTCTCAGGGTTTGCTTTGGCCCTCTAAAGCCACTTTCATTGGGGATATTCCATACCTCCCTGGCCCCCGATAAAGATTGCCCTTTGACAAATTTTTACCCGTGCCACTGCTCTGTAATATGAGCATACAGTAATTTGAAATTAACTCCATTGTAGTGTTAACAATCACCTGCACAACACAATACAGTACTAAAAGTAGCGTTGGCAACGTACGTGATAAACTACCTACGTCTGAAAGTAATCATAATACAGGCTGTTAGCATTAACAACACAAACCATTCTGTTCCAATTCTGGGAATAGATATCAAATGAATGCGTAACTACTTGGTGGCACAATTTGTAAATAGACTACGTCAAAATCGTTATTATTTTGAATTCTTAATCAACTTGATTGTTCCAAAATATTCCTAACCATGTGTGAGCATTATTTTTTAAACAAGACATTTCTTAATATTATAACTGGTATAAAAAGGATACAACGTTTTAATATCCTAATAGAAATCAATTATAATGATGATTTTCAATTTAAAATAGAAGAACGTTTAGAAAATAGCCATAATAACGTAAAAATTGTGTAGTAATGTAATTTTTCAATCAAACACAAGAAGTCATCATTTTTGTGGTGTTGCGTTCAGAGTGAAAGAATTACGTGATTGATTTTTTTTATGTCTTAAATGTTCTTAGAATCTTAAACTACTGCATTTCACCTGAAATATACCATATAACAATTAATAACCTCCTGTTGATCCAACGGCTCGCTCCAAATTTTAAAAAATAAACAGACTTAAGATGTTACAAAGTAAATCCTTTATGTTCAAGTGAAATATAGTTTTCAAGGATTGGATGAAAGTAGTGTAAATCATTAGCATCGTAGAAAACTTTGACTTGGTGATAGTGCATATTGTAAATTTACAGTCTAGAATCATTTCAATCATTTCAATCATTTTCATTAAGACAGGTACCTCATGGAGGACGTTACCCTGAATATGAGTGAAGGATGTTGTGATGATCGTGATGATAGTGGCGCGATCTTGTAGCCTTGTTACTGACTAAGGTTGGCACGTTCCTTAGACAGGATTGTTAATTAATAGCCCAACAACCAATGACAGCTGGCTCCAGAAACAACCCTTCAAAAAGCTACTAACTTTTCTCGGGATCGATCCGGCTACCTACAAGTTTGTTGGCGGGCACTATAACCACTACACCAACCAGCCATTTTGGTTGGTGTAGTTATAAAGAATCAAAACAACAAAAGCAAGAAAACTAATTACAATTAATGAACAGTTAGTTGTCTAGTTACATTAATTTCTTTCATCTTTTCCAACATTTTAAAATTTATTTCCTTACTTCATCTTCTTCAAATTAGCTTCAGTTTACTTGTTTGTTTCGTTTGAGTCATTGGTGATTGTATCTATAGGAAACGGACAGATACAAGAACTTTAATCCAGCTGATTGATATGTAAAAGAGTTGAGAGGGGGCATTTTCTTAAAAACATTGGTTAAAAAATAAGAAAGCAAATGGAACAAACCAACATCAAGGCCTTCTTACCTGACAACTTGGTGTAATCATCCCATAGCAGACCAGCTGTCATACTTTTTCGCTTACTTACAACTAGTATCTGCTGACAATGAATCATTTTTCCACACCAGGTGTCCAGCTTAAAGTTTTCCAATAGCTAACTTTTTTTATTTAATGTCTGACTTTGCTTACTTGCAGCTAGTGTCTAATGACAATGAATTATCTTTCTATACCAGATATCCAGCCTAAAGTTTTTCAATGGCTAACCTTTTTTATGTTATATCTGTCAGTAAACTACTTATGGGATCTCATTTATTTATTATTTATGCTTCTTTAATATATAAATTTTAATTTTTCAAATTTTCCGCCATTTTCTCAATGGCGGAAAACTTAAGTTTTCTTATGGCACACCCTGTACTTTATGACGTTTTTGGATTTTACGCTTGATTTGAAGAACTATTTATTCTTTAAATTTGTTCCTACACCTAATGGTTATGGAGTTATAAGCTGTAAAATTTAGATTTTTCCTCCTTTTAAATGCATGGCCTTTTAACCGTGCCAACCCATTTATTCCATTTGGAATGCAAGAATAGTCTAAAAAATGCAATTCCACGATTGAATATAGACTGAATTAGTATTTTAATTTTTGATTCTCAACAAAAATCACATGTTATGGTACTTTTGTGTTTTAGTACTTTATATTTAACCCAACAGTTTTCGTTATATACAGACTACCGACGATTTAATAATGCATTTAAAATAGGAAAAATCAAACTTAACTGCACATATCTCCTTGTCCTTTTGGTGAAGGAAAAACTATTACGGAATAATAGTTCTTAAAAGTAAGCGTCGAACCCAAAACACCATAAAATACACAATGTCCCATACCAAAAAAAAACTTGTCCGCCATATTCGAAAAATGGCAGAATAAAAAATAAAGGGGTACCCAGTAAGAAGTTTAATGTTAGATATAAAATTAAAAAGTTTCCTATTGGAATAATACACGGTATTACCATCAACTTTCTCATGTTTTACGTCACCGATGGTAGTCTCAGGTATATTGTGGGACTTGTTTACTTCTAGATATTGCGTGAACTCCCCAAAGTACGTTTAATCATAAAACAATGATAAAATCTGGCCATTAGGTTCCTGTTTGTGGGAGGCAAATCGTTATCAAGCGTGTTATAGACCAAGAGAAGGCCAAGGTCCACACATGGACAAGGCAGTTCCAAGTTCGTCTGGTCCTAAAAGGAACCGGAAATCGGTGAAATCTGTTAATGCATCCTTCCGGTGGATGCAGAAGCAGGAACATAAAAAAGTGAAATTCAAGGAGCCAGACTGATGGGGTCGTGAAGTTCATTAACATAACTGGATGGATATCTTACTCATTAGCATGATACGTGTTGCTCTATATACTGGATATAAATAAATAAAAGGTCTTATTGCACCCAAATATGTATTTAAACCTTTGTTTATTATATACAACTGTATTAACACCGTTCACCCTGTATTAACGTTCTTATAGTATATTATATAAAAATAAAAAAAATAAAGTATTATACAGGGTGAACCGTAACTCTATAAAAACCTTTTAGGTATTAGGCCTAATACAGGAACATTTGAAAGTCAAAGTATTATATTCAAAATGTATAAAACTCTAGAATTACTCAAAAGACCTCAATTTTTTCATAGGATTACTTTAAATCACAAAACAGCCTCACGTATTGAAATAAAATTTGGGTTATGGCTTAAAACACCTTAAAAGACTAATCACTGGGAAAAATTAATCGCGGCTGCTTAATATTGTAAACGAAAATATGACAAAAATCGCATTGATGAAAAATAATTATGGGTTATATTAATAATGAGTTATGAAATATAATTAATTTTACCGTCTCTCCCTCCGATAACACTGGATATAAAAGCAGGCGAATGTTTTTCGTCAACATTTTATGATTAGATTTGTTTGTGGAAACATTCGTGGATGTACTCCCTGAATCCAAAAGTGCTTTTCAGAGTTGAGTCTGTACGTCCGTGCGGATGCTAACAATACAACTAGTCCGATTTTAATTGAATTTTTAATGTTGATACAAAACCTCCAGAGTTTTTTTTTTTAATTTTCTTAAGTGTTTATTTTAAAGAATCCCTAAAAAACTATAAAATCTAATTTTTCAAAAGTGGCTCAAATGAATTTGAAGCACCTAAATTGTGGCTCGAATGAATTGAATTTCCTGAATTTTTTAAAAATGTCACGGTGCATAATACAAATTATAAATCCTAGTTTTATCGTGATTATACTTTCTTATTTTAGGTAAATTTTCTTATTCTTGTGCTCAATATTACAGAGGGAAGTTTTAGCTAAGAAAACTATTTTTACGTGTAATGCCATTGATATTACGGAATTATTCAACCAAGTTTTTAAGGGAGGCACAAACCACTGAACATTGTATTTTTAAAATTCATAAGAGCGAAGAATTTGTAATTATTATTGCCGTCAGTAAGATATACGTTTTTATTTTGTTTTAAATGTCTCATTTGTATATTCTGTAATGTGTTCAATGTGTATTGTATGCATTTTAGTGTGAGTGAGATTTCTATGCTGTTGAATGTTTTATAAGTGTAAATTGTGTGTAAAAAAACACAAACGAATTAGGTTAAATAGAAATAAGTATGTTAATATAACTTTAAGAGGGTCACTTGAAAACGAGAGGTGTCAATACCTCTCGAAACTTAGTGTAGTTTAAACACTAGACGCGAATGGAAATAATAACTCAACATTTTTACATAGAACATCCTGGTGATGCTGCAAAGACATTTTTGTAAAATAATAGCATCATTAAGGATTCTTTTTGTAGAAATGTTTTTGAAAACACACGGACATTTCTTCAAAACCGAGGGAAACACGACTACTAACTCCGACAGTGCAAAAATAGGTACTGCTTGAAAAACTGTACCGAGTAGGGCTTGCCAAGAAAACGCAACCCGGCCTCAGATAAGAGAGCACAACCACGATTAAACTATAGATGCAATCATAAGTGACCCAAAACGAAACAAACAAGTCCACTAAAGCTACTTTAGTTTCAATATATTTTATTTTTCTACTTTCGGGAAACATTTTAGTTTTTATAGCAAAAGGATAAGAGTATACAATGTTTGTTGTAAAATATAGCCGTTTATAGGTGTTTAATGTATATACCTTCCCCACCGCATGTTTCCAAGCGATTAACAGCTGAAGATCTAGTGTCGAAGGGCTTCCTTCCTTGTTGAATTTGACACCACAAAAGACAAAACCGGCTCCTTAATCCAGTGAGTCATCTTCAAGAAAATCGATCGCTAGGCCAACTTATAAAATCAATTAAGGTTGATCAATACCTTTTCAGAGATGCAACCGAAAATCACTATATTATTAAATCGTGTTGAAACACACAAATTACCGAGGTTAACAAATCTAAGTAATTGAAATACTATTTAGTTAGGATTAAATAATTTGTAAAGCCAAAAATCTAATTTTTTGTTGAAATTCCCCTCAAATGCCGGAGTTTTTTTTACTCATAAACATATTTTAAATATTCGGTCGCCCAGTTGAGCCTCCTTAGCTGAGCTGAAAAGAAGATGAGGACTGAAATATTTTGCGCTTATGCTGACATAATAGAGGGCAGACCCTCAAAGATGTAAATAAAGGAGTTCTATACCGTAAAGGAAAATACCTTTGAGTTTTCAAACAAAAAGCGTACTTTGAAAAAAACATGTTAAAAAATCAATATTTGAGTTATTAAAAAAACTCCAAATACACATTTTTTAAGTTGCTCTGATGGTCGTTTCACAATAATCAAGATCAGAGAGCGGTCGGTCAGGTTGCCTGGAAGCGGCGTCAGCGTTCTTGAGTACAATGACTTGTGGTTTCGTGACCTGCACAATACTTCGAGTGGTCGGTCGCCGATCTGACTAAGATTTAGACTTCTTCTATGATTCTACAAGGTGTTTTAAAACTCCTTAGACAGCTTGTGGATATTTTTCTTGAATCAAGGCAAACACTGTTGAATATAGTTGCAGATCAATATGTTACCATGGTTCAAGTATAGAAATTAGACATTTACAATAAATGTTTAGTGTGCATATTATGAGGCATTGGTTTGTGATTATTTTTTCCTTCGCATATTAAACGAGCAATTTTATCCACCCTTTGAACAACAGTAAGCACATCCAGAGAGGGATTCAATTGATAAAGCGAAAAGTTTGTCCCAAAGAGATTAATTTGATAATAACAGCATAGCTTGGCAAATTACAATGTCTTCGTCTACCGATAAAGTCGATCAACAGGTGACATGACGGCCTTGCTCCCCAGTCTCCATATTATGTGGGCGACCTCACAAAAATGATTTATAAATCACATATTTGTAATAATCCCTTAAAACGAACTTTTTTATGAGCTCACCAAGTCCTTTATTTTGGACCAATTTTTATTACTGAGGTGTTAAATTACTTGGAATTTTGTCAAGATTTTCGGAGTTTAGTTTATTTACCTTTTAGGTGCATAGGCGTTACTCCGTCGGGCATTTATTTTATACACAAATTAACATCTATTTCTTTTGGAAAGGAATATTTCTTAAAATGTTAATCGAAATAGAGGGCACCTACCTGAAAACTGTTCTCCTATTTTGTGCCAACTTAATTTTAGAGGAGAATAGTTTTAGACTCCTGACGCATAAGTTATTTCATTACTAAGGTGATAAGCAGAAGTCAACGCAAATTTGAAAAAACAAATAAACTAAAACGTTTTTGTTATGAACAGTAGGCTAAGTTATTTGTAGAATAAGTACTTTTAAAAAGTTAATATTAAACATAGTGAAATCGATTAATTTGTTGGAAATTTTTATCAAAATCTTTAATACAAGTACAGTGTTTACACATCTGAACATCATGAATCATGCATATTATCATTACAGTTGCATATCATATAAGGCAAGAGAGTGTACGATGTTTGGCTTCTGCAACATTTAAAACTTTTAGTCGTCAAGATTTGCTTTAGATAAAACCCTTCTTTATTAATGGAATCTACTCAAACATTACGTACTGTTAACTTTTTAATGACAATTAATTAGTATAGTTGAACCAAAATAAACATAAAATACTTTTTTGCAGCAAACGTAATCTACTTCCATTTTTTAACTAATACAGTACAATGTAAATTGATAGTTTTCGAGATATTTAGGAAAAACCTAAATATTTTACCTACAATCCAAAATGGCAACCACCCACCATTTTGGGGCTTTCGTGTATGTTACAATACACACCTAGGAGGACATTTTTATGTAACCTCCAGAAATAAGATGTTTTACTTTTTTAGGCAAAATGTGGGTGAAAAATGACTGGGCTACCAGGTAAAGCCGCATGATCTGGAACGGAGCGTGAACCAAGTATAGGCCGGTCGGAAGCTGACAGCACACTTCTGTGCTCCGACCCTCGGCAGTGGCGACGATAGCGTTTTTTCGAAAAAGAGTCTGAAGTGAGGTGAAAGTGGTTTGAAGAGGAGTTCTGGAAGTCTGACAGGCATAAGCAAAGGAACGGAAAAGAGAATGTAAAGTGGTCTGAAGAGAGTGGAGGTCTGATGATTAAGAACATAATACAGGGACAGAAAAGTAGCACATTTATCATTTATTGATAAAATATTATAACCAAATTATACAAACAACGCTGATGGTTGGTTCAAATTCACACTAGCAGATAATAAAAGAATCAATCAGCAATCCCTTAATCATTATGATAATATTTTATATATGATAAAATATTTAGATGGCAGATGTTACGTTTCCGTTAATTTTTCCCCTTACTCGTTGTTTCCTATTGTCATTGTATGTATGTCACCTGTACGGTGTTTGAATCCGGCAGATTCGATAAGTGTTATTCGACAAAACTGAACCCCCAGCTAAGATTTCATAGTGAACTGGTCACTGACTGTATACTCTTAAATGAGCAATGTTATCTTGCATGGTTGCACAATTATTTCAAAAACAACTCCGAGGATTTTTTTTAAAGTCGGGAAATAAGACATTTATGACTCAAAAACGTGTTCTTTGCAGATTAATAATTGGCCAGAGAAAATCTAATAACGTAATAAAATGAATTTCAGAATTCATTTTATTCATTTTTTTAAGGATGATTGTGGCGCGACAAGGCCAATGTTGAAATTTTACAGCTTCAGAGTTGTAAAATTTCAACATTGGCCTTGTCGCGCCACAATCATCCTTCGCTCATCATTCTGTCTTTCATACTTGGCTTAAAATACCTACCTGGGTAGGTCGCCATTTCAAGCCATGTATAATGTACGTACAAAGCATGAGTTGCCATGATATCGATGAAATAAACAAGGAAATTGTGAACAAATAAAGTAATCATAACAGCTATTTGCAAACTACAGCCATCTATGAAAAATACAGCGTGTGGGATGGTAAAAAATGTATTTAGAAACATAAAATTGTTTGATGGGGATTGGATGAACTCGTCAATTAAAAATAATACCGAGCAAGGCTCGGTCCACCGGTTTCTTTTGTAATTATAAGAAAAATTGGGTACATACAGATTCAAGTATTGAAACAAGTGAAAAGTTCATGGATGCCAAATATGTACAAGAGGAAGTGGTTGAGTGATGCATCAGCTTGTCCATCGTCCAGCGGTCGGTTCTTATCAGCTGTTCGTCCAACAACATGAGTACGACAAGTGATTACGAAGCACCAACTCAGCACTGAGCAATGAATGCTGCTATGAGCACTGAATGTTCCATTTGTGAAGTTTCCAGACATTAGACTCACAAACTTCACCGTTCACCGGACATAGGAGAAAATAACAGATTTATCGATTTTTTTCAATTCCTTGTTTTGTCTGTCCTTTTTATCTGGCTGTGCACATGATGCTCCTACATAATTTATTGATTTTATCTTAAATCAAAAATTCTCTTAACATATTCTACGTGTGCGGTGGTTTTATAACTCTGGCTGAGACTTCGCTTATGTAGTAGTAATACACATTCCACTGAGTCTAAATAATTGCAAATAATCATCAGTCAGTCTAATTTTTTTAATGTGGGCAACCAGAAATTATCTAATTTTACATCTGTTGTATTTTTTATAATGTACCAACAATGTAAAGCAAACAACGCCAGTATTTATTATGACAGAATATTCTTTAAATATGGCTTTAAAAGCATTTGCACTACAAACTTCTCTGGCGTTTCACTATCTCCTTTTGCAAATATTATTTACGATTATCCTTAAAATAACGATGCTTTCTACGCAGCAATCCGACTCAACGTGCAACAACTATAAATGCAACAACCTTCAACCCATTATCTGTTAGAGATAACCTTTCTAGTGGCACAACTGCAGAGCACGCATTTATTTATTGGTCAATGACAAAAAACATTTATTTATTTTGAGCTCTAAATAGCGGGATTTATTATTTTATCATTATTATTAATTTATTATTTTGGCTTACCGTTAAAAAACATGAACCGACTGCAATACCGAGCAAATGTTTTCGCGTCACATTCTGAGTTTCACAGGTTCGAGTACCCATCAGGGTCGAAAATAAGTCCAGTTGACATTTCTGTTACAGCAGAACCCCTCATATCCGGCCTCCACAAGACCGAGCCCAGGCCGGATAACGATTTGGCCGGATAATCCAACCTATTATGAAAACGATAATTAACACCTAGGTAATAATACAGCTACTGAATTTCGTCCAAAGTAGAGCTTTAAGTCGCCTTTTTGGATGATTTTAAAAATACACATGTTAGTAAAACCATCACCACAATCATTTGAAAGACTAATTCATCTCGTTTCACCCATGGTTTTGAATTAATGAAATCATTTCCCTATTCTCCAGTATTTGTTACATCATAGCTTTCATCTGAATGCCTGTCATAGGCCTACAATGAAACTTGACCAAACAAAATAATTGATAACCGGATACATATTAAACAACACTTTAGAAGTTACAAGCTCAACTAAGTACTGTACACGTAGCAATCATAGAAGTACAAATTATTGGCTCAAGTTCGCCGAATTAGAGTAAATCCTACTTGCCAAAACATTTGGCGAGCACTTCGCCGCATTAATGTGGTGAGAGTGATGTGGACGAATATTGCTGCACGTACCAGTTCACGTTTGCATTAGCCAAGATTATTCTGTTTTTTTGGTAGTATACAGGAGCCATAAATAAATATAGAGATAATAAAACGTAAACAGAGTGATATCCAAGAGATAATCAGAAGGAATATGCGTCAGTAGGCGTGGGAAACATTTTTTTATGTAGGCTTCTGAGAAGCGGCCGGATAAACCGAGGGCCGGTAAAAGCGAGGCCGGATATGAGGGGTTCTACTTGCATTGGGCTTTGAAATAATTGTTCTAAGAAAATGACGCCTAAAAATAGTAACAAGACTCCTACCTAGTCACCGACCAAAACGTTAAAAAATACGACAGTAGTAAAAAAACACACAAAATTTAATTAGGGGAGTTCGAGCCTTCGAGCATCGAGCTTTTTACGAGCCAACTTAACACTTCTCTACATGACGTTTTACAATACTCGAAAGTTCGAGTCGAGTAGTTCCTCCCTCAGTTTATTCTAAAATGGTACGTGGTACATGCGATCGAATTTTACGGTCATTTGTACACCTCATATTTACCCGGCATCACAAAATCTTTGTTGTTTAACTAGAATAATAGTTGTTTTTTATATATCAATGAATTAATATCAATTCATTTTTGTAGATTTGAGACATTTACCTACTTGATCTGATTAGACTGGTTTTATTTTTTTTATCAATCAACATTAAACAAACCCAAAACTCTCCCAGCCCTAACTTAAATTCAGTAATTGAGGACGGTATTTAAATAACGTTAGGTGTTCCTCGCCCAGAAACGTGGAGTATTTTTAGACAAAACGAAAGAAATAGTTCAAAAATTGTTCATAAATATAAAATGTAATTGTTGATTTTAAATTAGAAAAAATTAACTGTGAACAAGATTTATCTATACAGTCTATTATATTTTTAAGCCAGTTTTTTGTTGTAGTAGATCTGGAATTGATTTCCCACGAAGTTATAAGGCTATGAGTGGAATTTTTACAATCTGTAAAATATCAATTACATTGAGCAAAACTTATATTTTGCTTAGGGGAGGTTTCTAACGAATAAAATAAACACAACTGTTGTTTTAAATAAAGACCATTTTTCCTTTTAAGTCAAATGATTTATTTTTACTTACGGCAATCTTACCCAAGATACATCTTCAATGTTTTCCTTTCTTTAAACACAAGAAAACACATTCACGTAGAATCAAACGGCTCAGAAAAAATACAATTAACAGCATCTTCTATAATATAAACTACCGTACCTTTTTATAATATACATACAGGTGGATAATGTGGGTTAAATGGTATGAAATGTTAATACGCTGGCATTTGATCCTATATAAGTGTGTTTACTTGTGCTAAAGAAAGGAATACAAAACTATAAGAAGGTGTATAGCGATTATTTTATAAAATTTAAAGAAGCGATAATCATTGAACATAATTCTTTCATCGATCCAAGTTTAGGACAGTTATTTGCTATCAGGTTCGTGTGTTTGGTTAATGTATTAAAATTCGTTCTTTCGTCGATTTTTGAAGTTTATTAAATTGAACTTTATTCCATTATAATAAAGTTTCATTATAATCGTACCGTACAATGCATATAGAAACATGACTTACCTTTGAAGGGTAGATTTTCTTCACAGATGTTATTCGTTGTAGATTTATTATACAAACCATAATTAACACATCAACGAAGAAACCCCCATGGCGTTTTAATATGTAACTAACTCAGACCTTTACATTAAATATTCAGCATTCGAATTTAATATTTAGAGGCCTTTGCCCCTTTGAGCCACTAGCAATAATAGATTTTAATGCTTCTTTGCTTCTTTTTAGGAATTATAAAAATTATAAAACATTAACATTAATTAACACATTATAAAAATATGAAGATAGATACACATACTGTAACTAATAAATATTGACTAGTAGTGAATAATTATTTTTGCTGATGCTGTAAAAAAGATGCACATCTATATTTATCAGAGAAGACTAGATCATTTTATCACAGTATTTAATAAAACTAAAGAGATATCGTAGTTTGATTTAAAAAATTATTGTTACGGTATTGTGTATAGTTAAAAAAGGCTGTTCCCAAATAAACTTCAAGAGGTTTCTAGAACACAATTAAAAATATACAGTGCACTAATCTTTAAAAACTTTATCAGGACAGCAATTTCAACTGAATATTTAATTTAATTTTTTTTAACTGCCGTTGAAACTGGCGTTTTTACCTTGACATTTTTGAGAGGGTTAATAATAAGACAACGGGATAAAATTAACATAATTTAATATACTTATATAAAAATCAGTACAAACTACAACTAGCGAAGTCAATCAGTTAAAACTAGTCTAACCATTGGCTAAAGTCGGGCGATGAAACTAATCTACAATCACAAGTTCCTATCGAAGAAACTAATACACTTAATACTTTGGTTTTGTCTTTTTTAGATGTATAAATTCGTAACCTATAACAATCGGTGATGTTTCTTGTTGTATGAACTTTTGAACGCGGTAGCATGTCTAAAGCCTGGTTTCCACTACGACCAGACAGTAGGACAGTATAAAAAAATATTTTGTTCTCTTTTGTTTAAAGGACTGTCCAATGTACTGGTCGTCGGGTAAACCAGGCTTAAGAGCGCTGTACATAGCACCATCGATATGGATTTCAAACTAATTCCACATAATAACCAATTAGAAAAAATTTAATTTTTTACGTATTAAGTACAACATACTCGTTGCTAAATTGAGAAAACATTTTGGCACTTCAATATTTTAACCGGACAAAAAAACAGTCCCTCTGGTAAACTTACAGTTACTTAAAATCTTCGAACACCGGCAGCACGGACTCCTGCGACTTAGTCATCGGCGGGCGTGTAGACGCGCTTCGACTCCACGTTGCCGACCTTGATCCACATGGTGATCTTCTTGGGGTCGAACTCCCGGATGATCTCGGTCACCTTCTCGCCCTCCTGCTTGTGGATCAGCTTGTTCCCCTCCTGGGTGATGATGGATTTGACCTTCCTGCCGTCAGGGGTTTCCTCCTCGAACGGCTCGCCGATCCTGAACCTGAGACAGGGATGTGTTAGTATCAAGCTCGCCGATCTTGAACCTGAGACAGGGATGTGTTAGTATTAGGCTCGCCGATCTTGAACCTGAGACAGGGATGGATTAGAATTAGGCTCGCCGATCTTGAACCTGAGACAGGGATGTATTAGTATTAGGCTCGCCGATCTTGAACCTGAGACAGGGATGGATTAGTATTAGGCTCGCCGACCTTGAACCTGAGACAGGGATGGATTAGTATTAGGCTCGCCGATCTTGAACCTGAGAGAGGGATGGATTAGTATTAGGCTCGCCTATCTTGAACCTGAGAGAGGGATGGATTAGATTAGGCTCGCCTATCTTGAACCTGAGACAGGGATGTGTTAGTATTAGGATCGCCGAACTTGAACCTGAGACAGGAATGTGTTAGTATTAGGCTCGCCGATCTTGAACCTGAGACAGGGATGTATTAGTATTAGGTTTTATTTACATCATACAACACAAAACATCTGTTTTCTGTCACTGAGAAGAATCAAACAGAGGTATCTTCTAATGTTGCGCTCAGCGGGTGTCGAGGACATAGTTTACCATTAACGCCGCAAAAGAGCAGCACTGTCGCTGCCCTCTCCTAATTTAACTTAACTGAAGCTAGTAACTGGATGTAACTAGCAACTAGTAACTGTAACTGTAACTGGATTTAACTGTAACTAGTACTTGGGCAAACCAGAAGACCCATTTGAAAGCGACCTCTGCTTGATTCTTTTCTGTGTTTCTGTGCCTTACTCTTGGATGGAAAGATACTCTTTGCCGATAACTGCAAAGAAAATGTTCAGAGCAGTTCACTGCACTGTACCTCGCTGATCTTGAACCTGAGCTGAGTTCGGGATGTGTTAGTATTAGGTTTTACATCATACTACACAGAAACATCTGTTTTCTGTGCCTTACCCTTGGCTGGAAAGATACTCTTTGCCGATAACTGCAAAGTAAATTTTCAGTACAGTTCACTGCACTGTGCCTCGCTGATCTTGAACCTGAGCTGAGTTCGGGATGTGTTAGTATTAGGTTTTACATCATACTACACAGAAACATCTGTTTTCTGTGCCTTACCCTTGGTTGGAAAGATACTCTTTGCCGATAACTGCAAAGTAAATTTTCAGTACAGTTCACTGCACTGTACCTCGCTGATCTTGAACCTGAGCTGAGTTCGGGATGTGTTAGTATTAGGTTTTACATCATACTACACAGAAACATCTGTTTTCTGTGCCTTACCCTTGGCTGGAAAGATACTCTTTGCCGATAACTGCAAAGTAAATTTTCAGTACAGTTCACTGCACTGTACCTCGCTGATCTTGAACCTGAGCTGAGTTCGGGATGTGTTAGTATTAGGTTTTACATCATACTACACAGAAACATCTGTTTTCTGTGCCTTACCCTTGGCTGGAAAGATACTCTTTGCCGATAACTGCAAAGTAAATTTTCAGTACAGTTCACTGCACCCAACTTTAATCCCAACTTTAATACTATAATAACCACGTCCCAAAAACCTGATCAATTTCAAAACCTCATAAAACCCGTTCATGCAAACGTAGCCAATTTTACAGATGATAATGTGATAAGTGGATTCATAAAATTTATTTTAATGTTATTTGTAAATATCTGCTCATTTACTGTGGTTATTTTGAGCTTTGAACTTAAACATTTAACCTACAATAAAGAATTGCACACAACATTCCGATAAGCTGACATGATTGATCCCAGAACCTATCACCATGTAATTTTTTTAACTTTTCTTATTTTGTAATCATAAATTGAAACAAATATTCTTAAATTTAGTCCCACAGACCGAATAAAACTTGTGGTCAACTGCAAAATTGGCTACGTTTATTAGGGTTTGAAATTGATTAGTTCTTTTCGGGACACGGTGTATATCTTTGCCTTGTTCGAAAATCTACACCGTTTTAATTAATTCGACTTTCTGTTTCTTTAATTGCTTGCATTAACAAAATTAATGTACTTTATTTTCCTAACCTAATAAACCTTTTATTTTTTATTGTAAACCTAATGCGAGAGGTGTCTCATATAACACATTTCTATAATTTCACAAATAACATCATAAATAATTTCATGTAATTTATTAAATCTTGGCGAAGTTTCGATTTTAATATTTTCCAATCGTTATTTAACAGGATTTTATCAGTTTAAGGCTCAATTTTTGGCCAAAGCTTCTAAAAAAGTCAATTGAATCCTAATACAGGGCCTTATTTCAAAACTATGTTGGTAAATTCATAATATCGATTTTGGTATTTCGTAAAACTTAAAATCACAAATATTTTCTTTGGTATTACTTTAAAACGTGTTATTGACTTGTTTAAAGTAATTTGTAGCTAATCAACTAATATTTCTTTATAATTATACGGAAGTTTATACATTTATTTGCCTACAAGAATCAAATAGACAATCTATTACAGGTTACTCATACTCACCCTAAGTCCGTTGAGATTCTTTCTTGTACAGCACCAACTACTCGAGTTTCAAAAAAACATTTTCAAGCTAAACATCAAACACAGGTTTTCTTCAATAAGAAGGTCGTCATCTTCTTACTGAAGATGGCGACTTACATAATAATATTAATAACACATTATCAATAATATAACTTGCATGATCACTACCTTATTGAAGAAAATCTGTGTTTGATGTTTAGGTTGATAATGTTCTTTTGAGAGGGGGCTCCAGAAACAAAAATATCGCGTTTCTAACTGCTCCTCCCATGAGACCAATGTTAACTTTCAAATTCGGTACAGCCTTAATCATTCGATCGAAATCGTTAATTTTTAGCTAATTTGAAAGAACAAAAAATTATTTAGTGATTTCAGCGAGCAGAATTTCGTAATTATATTTAGAATCATTCATAACAAATTCAAAAAATCTCATTTTGTGCGATTTTGAACAACTAAACGAAAAATTATATCAAAATTCTGCTCGCTGGAATCACTAGGTAATTTATTATTCTTTCAAATGAGCAGTAAATCAACCATTTTGGTTGAGCGGTTGACGCTATAAACGATTTCAAAGTTGACATCGGTGTTATGGGAGAAGCAGGTAGTCGCGCGGGACTGGAGCCCCCTCTTAAAAGCCGAAACTCGAGTAGCTTAGTGCTGTACAAGAAAGAATCTTGACGCAGGGTGAGTAACCTTTTGTATATTGCCTATTTGATTCTTGGAGGCTTCTGCCTATTTGATTGTATAGACTTCCATATAAAGTTATTAAGAAATATTAGTTGGAAAACCCTGATATCTAAGGTAAGGTGCCCAGATTCTTGAAAAGCAAAAAATTTGGCCTTAGGGGCTAAGGGTAAGTAACCTCTTATGTAATGTGGAAGAATAAGGCTCGCAAAACATCTTGGCGGATGAGATTTTACTACTAGTCAGATAAAATAATCATCTTATTAGTAAAACTTTTGACATTCGTTCACAGAAGGTAAACAATGTTTTTAGAAAAGTAACCAAGCTGTCATTTGATACATGTTAAAGAACCTATCCAGCTGTTTTTCGGCCATCCGCCAAGTAGTATTGCGAGACTTAGCTAGTGTCACAATACGGCACGTCCCTAACCTGAGGTCGGTGTTCTTAAAGGTGCTCTTGGACGTCAGCGAGTACTCTCCGTTGTGCTCGGTCAGTTCGATGACCGGGGTCGCGGCGTTGCCCAGCTTCCTGGTGATCCAGCCGACCCCCAGCTCCTTCATCACCTCCTCGAAGTTGTGCGACTCGGCGAGCTTGAACTTCTTCCCGAGTACGGGCTCGAGGGCTTTCTTGTCCGCGCCCGCCGCCGCCGCCGCCGCAGCCACCAACGCGAGACACACCAACAACTTGACTCCGGCCATGGTCTAGACTGACTGACTGACTGACGACTACTGGGGACTGCGCCGCCGGTCGCTCTCTCGGGTATATATCGCCGACTTCCCCGCGCCCGCTCCTTGGCCGGCAAGGCTGACCACTCTGATAGCGGGGAATTTCCCCCGGCGGTTGCTGCAGGGACTGTTTGTGATATGTAGGAAAATTCGTTTACGGTTTTTTTATTTTAGGGTTTGTTTTTGTTTGTGGGCAATTGTTGGGTATTGGTCTTCGGTTACCGGGTTTTATTTTTGGAAGACAAAATAAAACAAAAAGTTACAAAAAGAAGTTTGCAAAATAATTTTTGTCTTAAGTTTATACGATTTTTTACCGGTAGTTAAAATATGTACAAAATTAATGGATTATTTTTAATTTTAAAGGTTTATGAAAATTAGTGGAATTAATTTAAAAAATAATAAAATAATAAATTTGAATCAAGAGCGATCAAGAGTTTCGCTAAATTTTGTTGGTAACGTCTGAACAACAATTGTTCATCCGAAAAAAAAAACTAACCGACCCAAGAGCAATGCAAATGACTCAAAATTAGAATCAACATCAGTAAATTTTAATCAATAATAACGAGTATTACTGTGGATTTCGAACTAAACTAGAACGAGTTGTTTTCATCGAGTGAGAACACATCGTTTATAATTCATCTGTTTAACCAATATTATTGAGTGTTTAAAAACACCAAATACCATCCGACATTGTAGTTTATCAATGCCGTTCAGTTTGCAATATTATTACTTTGATTTACTAAGACGCGTTTTAACTCGTTTTGGCGTATTATTAAATAGTGGATTGGCAACAAAAATGTAAATCGCAACAACTCCTCGACTTTCCTCGACCATAGCCTACTTATTTATTAGGAGTCAAAGAATAAAAAATCGTTCCGCTTATGAATTCCGCCTGCAAAATATTTTCGTCTAAACACTTTCGAATCTTGATTTAAGTTAAGGCTCAAGAAATTATTCTTTCCCTAAACAACAAACCACTGCTGAAGGAGATCTGATTCGCTTTCTACGGTGTTTGTTACCGTTCTTACCCGTAACGACTGGAAAGTTTCATCGGCAAGGAAATAATTGTATTTAGAAAATGACTGCCAGCCAAAAACAATAGCAAACAGAGTATTTGTTCCGAACGCAGTTCGCCCAAAGCGAGTGTAAATGTTTGTTCATGCAGAAGGTCGTGGTTCGATGTTTCTAATTTCACTGCATGCTGCAATAATGTGTAGTTTGAAAGATTCATTTTACGGATACAACAATGTTTAATCGAATATTAAATAACATTTTCATAAATATGGATGTAAAACGGCTTTGAAGTCGAAACAGGACAGCCAGATCATTTTAATGATAAATGAAGTAAAAAGGTTTAATGTTGATGTTGAAATCAAAATACATCATATTGAATTTATTGTTTTGTTTTATAGATGAGACAAAATATATGTTTTATTACTTAGAAGTGCGCATTAGGCATAAGCGCACCTAACCTTCGTAGCAGTGAATGAAGTATACGGACGTAATATTATATCGTACACATTTCTTTCCATCATATCTAATATCAACTCCATTTGGATCAACTTAATGGATTATTTTATAAGGCGCTTTACTGCAATATGATTCATAAAAGTCTGCGGTTGAAGCCACAACCAAACAATTGAGCAAATAGAACAATTACAATAAATAAGTCTAATCTCGATAAGAAGACACTCGATAACACAAAAACCTTGATAACAAGTGCGCTTTTCAAGTCTCCTTGAAACTTCACTTAATGTCTTGTTAACACGAACCTCGATAAGACTCCCTTGATAATGAGACTCTTTCCAGAATCCCCTTAAGAGTCTTCTTATCAAGGTTCTACTGTAATTTAATTTTTTTTAATTTGGTCCGCAATGGCATTAGACAGCAACCAGCTGAAGCAGTTATAATACTTACAGATAATATAGATAAAGAACAAAGCAATACCAGATGTTCTTAACTGTAATTTTTTTTACAAAAAAAACGCATAACCGACTTTTGGCCCCTTTAAAATAAATTGTACAGCAGAGTGAAAGGAATCATGTCGTTTTAAAACTCGATCCGAAAAACGAATATGTTTGCCTAATACAAATTTAGACGATGATTAGTCTAAGCACGCATTTCAGTCCTCAAAATGTTGTCCAGGGTATTTCATACGATGCTGCTGGCTGAAATCGGGTTTCTTATGGGGTCAACTACAATCCATACAATAAATCTTTAATCCCGATAACTTTAAGGTGAATATGAATGAGTTATGAGATAAGAATTTAATGAGTCATTGTACATTGTCTAACATTTACCGACTGATTCATTTCTCATAATGATTAATTTTGTGACTTTTGAGCCAATGACTAAAGGTTCGATACAGAAAAAAGTTCCCTATTTTGTTTAACAAAGATCTGGAGATCCAGAGTGTTCAAATGTCTCTGAGTTGGAATCTCTCCGGAAACATTTTTTTAATTATCTTTGTTGATTATTATTAACTTTGATAGGTTTAAACTTAACGCATTAGTTTTAACCTCAATCATTTTCTACGTAGGCTATTTAATAGCTATTTGAAAGGAAATATTGCTATGATGAAAACTATACAAGTTCTCTATCTTGTTTTGTTGAATAAGTCTTTGAACCTTTGGAAATTATGAAGATCTGTAAATTGGCCTCCATTTAATTTGGAAAACAACGAAAACAAGGACTTAATACCCCCGTTGCAGCAGACCTGCATACTCAGCGAATTTCAAATGCAAAACAACGTATTTCAATCCAACATAGCGAGATTTGACATGTTTTGGTAAGCTCCATAAGAATAACATGGGGAATGAGTATGCAGGTCTGCTGCTACAGGTATATTAAAACTGGATGGTTTTAATTCAATATTTAGTAGATCTGAACTAAAAGAAGCTATTTACCAAGTTTTATCAAGATATGTTGAGAAATAACCGAGATATAGAATTTTACTTATTTGCCATAAGGTCAACATTGGGACAACGTACTGTGTTTACCATTTTCAATATCTCGGTAACCAATGAACATAGAGCAGTGATTCAAGATACTAAATTGTTTGTTTTTTTGAGCTGAATTCAATAGTGCCAACAAAAATTCGATAAATTTTATTTTTCTATGTAAAAAACTCAAAAAACCCATTTTTTGGGGGGTTTATCCCTCTTTACCCCCCCCTTCTGGTGGTCCGATCGGGCTGGTTCACGAACTCGTCCGAATAATTACTACTTTACACGCCTGTGCCAAATTTCATTCCGATCGGACCATTTTTGCGAGCGCTATCGTGCTTACAGACACATATATATATATATCTAGAAATTTGAACGAATGGTGTTTTTTGCTTCTGGGGGCCCCAAAACGAAAAGTTATCATGGTCTCGGGCTTAGGTCTTACCATGAGACCTACGGTAATAGCTTCTTCCCTATAGGGGAAATTCGCTAAAACCACGTTTGATTTGTACAGTGTCAAGAAGAATTGAAAACACCATTTTATACACCAATGCTCATTTTGCAGTAGTTGACCGCAGTAAATCCTAACAAGTAAAGACATTTTTTCTCAACTCTATTGTATTCAAGTTTGATGTACCCTTTAGGTATTTTTTAACACATTATCTATCGATGTGTTATTAACTTTCATCCCACTAATTATATAAATTTAAAAGTTTGTTTATTCGGTTGTTTTGGGCTCCAACAGAACTAAACTAATGAACCAATTTACACGATTTGTTTAAAGACAACTAATTACGTGGAGTAAAACAAAGGCACATTAATTTCTTTAATCTTGGGCAATTACTCGTGATTTCATCGAAGGATGTTAACAAACAAATATCCAGAGCCGAAAGGATGGAGAGCAGATTTGAATTATTTAAAGTTTGAAGCTTAAAATATATATTTTTTTACTACAGATAATTCCGTACAAAAAAATAGTAGAGCATCTAGTTAATACTAAAAAACAAAATACATAAAGTCTATATTTTATTTAAAATTTGTTAAGGCTAAAAGAGATTGTTTTACCTCAATTACATGCAAATCACGTATTTTCAACCATATTTAGTTATTTCAAAGAAGTTAAGTCTTAGATGTATGTAGGTTAAACTTAAGGGCATTTGGCGCTGAGAAAGGAGAAATTTAAAACTAAGTAAAAGGTTTTCTGTAGAATAGGGTAAAATATTCAAAATATAAATTAAATCTTATATATTTTTTGTAAGGCCAGAATAAAATATTACGTTATTCGACGATATTTTTTTGTTGATATCCCACAAAAACTATTACTGTAATTGGATTTCTAATACCCTACTTAACACTATTTTGAAGAGGACACCTAAACTTCGTATTTAGGTAAAATTATGATATAATAATAGTTTTTAATTGGAATAATTTTTGAAAATTATTTTTAGTACATCCACACTATTTTAATTTTTTTTCAAAATTGTACTTACAGCAATAAATTTACCTAAATATAAAGGTAAACACCTATTGACCACAGTGAAAAAGTTTGAATGATGTACCTATAGTGGTTCCTTGTCTATTTTTGTATTAAAAAATATGGAAATATGAACTTTCTGAAAACTGCGATTAAATGGAACACAAATACCACACTTACTGGTGTGATATTATATATATATTTTTGCCAAAATAATTCTAATACACGTTTTTTTATGTATTAGGACCCTTTAAAACAAAACAGACAAACAAAATACAAAATTTATAAATTTTTACCCATTTTCAGTTCTGAATCCCCATTAATCGATGTTCTAGGGATATAATTCCCTCTACTCAGGCCCATGGGCAATGTAAGGTTCATTACTCCTTGGGCTTCATTCCTTTTCCCGCGAGAGTAGGTTTTGGCGGGAACGTGGGCGCATCGCCGTTGATTGAAGCTGGTTAACAGCTACTTCACGGATAATTGGAGTACAATAGACCGCAATTAGGCGAGTGAGGTTGGTCATGAATAACTGGGACAATACAATGCACACGGATGTCAGCGATATGTCGCAATGCATTCTAATGTTATTATTTAAATGCCTATTGTACAGGGTTCTGCAAAAGTCTGGAATATATTAAATAATTTATATATTATCTGGCATGATATAATGAAACTTTGCAGTTGTGTATCTGTCATTAAAGTGGGATATTTAGATGTATTTTTATAGTTTTTCGCGTGACCAGGTGACAGCCCATGATGGAAGTCTTGAAATTCTTAAATATAAGCATACCTCGAGTTATACCTCATTTTGAAGGTCTTAATTAGTAAATCATTACAGCGCAAACCGGGTGTCAAAAGAATAATCCGGTATAAGTTACAGGTCATCAAAGATTTTAATATTGTACTACAGTACTCAAATGTGGGGAAAATGGAGTAGCGGTAATAGCTCCAAAATTATAGCTAAGATTATGATAAATCTTTGAATTAGTGTATATTTCATGGAAACCAACAATATTTTGTAACTTATAATATTTTGGAGTTCCTAGTGGACTGCCCTTGGCGGGAGTCGCGGATTCTTGAAAGTAGTCATACCTCGAGTTGTAACTCAATTAAAAGGTCTTTGAAAGTAGAACACAAGGGGGGTGTTCCCAACCAACAGCTATACAGCTCGTCAAATACATTATCACATTGAATTATGCCCTATTTAACTTTTTGATGAGCCGTAACTTTTGATTTAACTCACCTTTAGCAGTCGAGTTTGCACTGTTGTGTTTTACTTTCAAAGACTTTAAGAGGTATAATACCTTTAACGAATTTCACATCTTCCGCGTTAGGGTCGTTTCTTTGGAACGCCAAAATATTTTAAAATAATGAAATATTTTTGATTTCCATGAATAATACATAAATTCAAAGTTTTATTATATTCCGTAAGATAGTTTCGGAGTTATTGACACAATTCGAGAATTTATCATTTGAGTAGTAAAATATTAAAATCTTTGACAAGCAGCAAATTATGACTGGATCAACCCTTTGGGACCCGGTTTGCATTGTAATGATTTCATTATTAAGATCTTTAAAATGAGGTATAGCTAGAGGTATGCTTACATTTAAAAATTTCACTACTTCCATCGTGAGCAGGGATTTTAGCAGTCCCTTGATCATGAATAAATAGCAAAATACATCAAAATATCCCGAATTATGAAAGATACACAAATGAAAAATTGCATTACATTTTGATAAATAATATATAAGTTATTTAAGATACTCCAGACTCCATACATTTGCCGAACCCTCCATATGTTCCGCTAGTATAGGGATTGAAAGAAAACTTAAACTGAAATCGAAGAAAAATTACAATTTCTCCGTTATTTGTTATTCGATCAACATGAACTGTATTAGCGTTAATTGGATCAAATTTCGCAGCTTTTATGTCACTTGAATATTATTTTAATTTACGGTTTAAGATATGATGCATAAAAACCATCAACCACATAGTACAAATTTGTACTATGTGGTCGATGATAAAAACATGGTTTTTAGTACGTATTGTCTAAAATTTGCGTGTTCTTATTTGGAAAATTTACAATATCACCGTATATTGAATTTCGATCGTCATAATCTTAATGCCAGCGTTAGTTGTATCAAAATTTTGCAACTTTTTGTGTCCTGAATATTTTTTCTAAAATTAACGGTTTTTATGGTAATTAGTCTTGTAAACTAAAACCAACGCCATTTTGAAATGGTAGAAAGTATAAATGTTATACTTCATTCAAAAATGGTTCTAACAGTGGTAATTTATTACCAAGTTTGAAGGTAATATAGGTGTTTTATTTATATTTATAGAACTCATCAAATGACGTGGCCCCAGACGCAAAAATTAAAATTAGTCTAATGGGCCTTGTCAATCGACTCGATCTATAACTATTATTGTTTAGATTCTTAGGCACTTAGTTTGCCTCTTGGAATAAACCCGCGTTAAACCCAAAACATGGACGTAAAATATTTACAGTGAGTAGTCAGTTTCGGTATTTACAAACAATAGGCTACCTTCCTATGACTCAAATACGACAACCATGAAAACGCTCTAATCTGTGTTGAGCTTCATAAAAACATGTTGGTAATTGTATTGAATTTCGACGATAACTGCAGAGAAATTTATCTTGATTTGTTGTCAGATTGCATACCAGTGTTTTAAATACCTTTGCTATGTAAGTTCAAAATAAAATTAGCTTGGTCTAGATAAAACAAATCGCCCTAGCGTACGATTAATGTTTTTATAGTAAGCTTTTTATATGTCAGTTAATTAAACAACACCCTTTTCAAGCAGTAGTTAGTAGTTATTTAAATACTAAACCATGAAACACCGGTAAAACTACTGCTAAAATAGCAACACCAGCTGCTTACAACACCAGTGTTTTGTAAGCAATATTGTACAAAATATGACATTTTATAATATATAGTGTGTTACCTAAATATCTCCACCTAATTTTTTTAAACGTCTGAATCTGGTTCAGACGCGGACATGACCCTCCCTGATCGAGACTTCCTTTATTAATGGACCATTGATTCATTTGAACAGTTGTTAAATAATTAAACGTTGTATTGCAGCATCAAGGACTTTTAAATTTACGGTTCGTTGAACTTTACGGTTGAAAATATTAACTATTAGATAAAGTTTATAGTATTAATGAATTTCATAAATAACAGATATCCGCAAGATCGAAAATAATATATTAGTCCAGGCGAAGAGTGCCCAAAAAAGGCATAGAGGGAAATGCATGGAACACAATTTTTAACTTTGCAGCTTTGTTTGGACTAGTTAAGAGGTGAACATATCAAAAGTCCCCGTCCGTATCCCTTGAGCGGGGGAGGTAGGGGGGTCTGAAGGTACCGTTTTTAGGGTTTTCATAAATATCTTGAAAACTATAAGCTTTTAGTATTCCCTATTATATTTGAAAATTAAAGAAAATTAAATTTCCTGTAAGTAAAGTACATAACATGTTTATTTTGGTCCAATCATTTAAGAGATAAGCATCAATGTTTAAACAAATATTCCTTAAATAAGGAATATACGTAAATTTGTGTGTAATTTGCAAGCCCAATGGGGCAACGCTTTTTCACCTAAATGAAAATGAACAACATTCGTGGAATAGTGACAAAATCCCTAGTAATTTGACACCTCAGTTATGAAAATTTGCCCAAAGTAAAAGTCTTGGTGAGTTCATAAAAAAAAGTTATTTTCCAAGGAATTATTTGTAGGTAATACAACTTTTTTGTGAGCTCGCCCCACCTTTATTTTGGACCAATTTTTATGATTGAGGTGTCAAATTACTGGACATTTTGTCAATATATCATGAATGTTGTTTATTTTCCTTAAGCTGAAAAAGCTTTGCCCTATTGGGCATGTGTGTTATACACAAATTTACTGTATTTCTTATGCAAGAGATATTTGTTTGACTATTAATAAAATTAGTACTTGCCTTGTAAATACTTGGACCAAAACTTATACATAATATTATTCTTTCTTACAGAAAATTTAATTTTCTTTCATTTTCCAAATTAAAAAGGGAATACTAAAAGTTAATAGTTTTCAAGATATTTGGGGAACCCCTAAAAATGGTACATTCAGACGCCCCTCCTTTCTCCCGCTCAAGGGCTACGGACGGGGACTTTTGATATGTTCACCTCCTAACTAATCAAAATAAAGCTACAAAGTCAAAAATTGTGTTTCAAAAATGTCCCTCTAAACCATTTCGTTGCTGGACTACATACAAATCCATCAAAGAACACGTCAACACTGTGTCTTGTCGTCTTGTCCCTTCATAGATGACCTTCAACCGTGTCTATGAAGGACCGCCAAAAAGCGGAACTAGTTTGCTATAATTTCATCGAATATTTATCATTTCCTGGTCAGTTAAATTATTTTTATTGTTAATTATGGAAATTGGAGATTTAACCTCAAAGATATTTACTAACTAAACTATGACCCTAAGCTATTTGGCTAAACTATATAACTTATGTGTTTTTGGTTTTTAGAAGGTTACCTCATTTACAAAGTTTTACAGGAAATTGTTTTTTACCTTATGCCAATGTTATCTGAAACCCACCTTAAGGGGATCCGCCACCTTTAAATGGTAATTTTTTAATTTTTTTACATTTTTTGAAAATTTTATTTTTTTGTTCTGCATATTTTTCTGAGTATGTGGGTGAAATTTAAAGAGAAACCGACCATTTTTTCATTAAATAATATTAAAAAATAAAAGTTGTTACAAATCGCTTTTAAGCGTGAGTGAGTACCTACCAAAACATATTAGCCTACTTTAAAGCCCGTTTTCCGCAAGTTCTGTTTTTCCGTGTTTCTTATTAGATATGTTTGAATATCTTTTAAAGTATTATAGATATGCCACTAAAATTTTTACCACTTGTTCCTTGTTATATTACTGAGATATTTGGCTATAAGAAATTGTATAGCTCATAAAATAAAATAATTATGATTTTTTGAATTTTTGTAAAATAAAAAAATTTACTTTTAAAATATAATTGCTTATAACTTTTTTTCCTGAAATGGTATTTTAATTCTAATGACCAAAAAGTTTCTAGGTATTAAAAGGATCAAAATAAATCAATAATCATTACAATTGATCAAAAAATAAAAAAGTTATTCAAAGTTTAGCAATGTACCTAAAAACGCTAAAATAAAACGCTAAAAAATTATATAAAAAACTGAAAGGTTAAAAATTAAATTTAAAACCTCAAAAGCTCATTAAATAAAGGTCCTAAATATAAAACCTGCATAAAAATCTCTAACTTACAAAATAAAAAAAATTACCATTTAAAGGTGGCGGATCCCCTTAATGGGTGAATCCTAATGTTTTACGTCTTACTTTTTTAAGAGCTGGAGTCGTAATCAGTTAATAAGTATAATTTTGATACAGTAACCGGCAGTGACGTGATTCTGCAAATTATTTAAAAAAGAACAGCACTCTGCATTTAAGATTTTTGTTCACATAAAATAAATGTTGTATTGACGGTTGTTCTCTCAAAAATTACTAAACATTTGCTCTTAAAATTATCAAAGAATTTCTTATAATCGGTTGACGAAGAACGGAGTGTTTAAGTTTACTCTAGCCTGGTATGAGTAATAACTAGATAACACATATTTTACGTAACTGATATCCCTTAATGGAAAAATTGACAAACTTATATAAATATTTTAAAGAGATAATTGAAGAAATCTGGTTCATAAACAATGGTGGGAAAATCGACCATTCCCTGCGTTACGCAACCGCAGATGCAGAAGATTAAATGGGGTGACTAATTATTCGGTAATTTCAGGTTTTGATACTCCAGTTCTAGTTAGCAGATTACAGCTATTCTTTTATTGATTTTACATGTATTCTTCTGTATAATAGAAAACACAACTTATTATAGTATAAATATAAACGCATCTTGAAGAAAGAAATGCCACTATATATTAGGACTAAATAACACGGAAATCACGAAAAAGGTTTTATAGTAGATAAATCAAAAATAGCTCAATGGGCGGGATTAAAAAGCTCTCATGAAGAGATACTATATACAATATATCTTGAGTAAAAGATAATTTGAAAAACAAACACAAAAAGAACCGATAGACAAAACTAGGCAGCGGAGACCCATGTTATTGTGAAATATGTTTGTCTCGACCTAAGGAACGATTTTTAATTAAATGTTCCTGAGAGTTCCATAATACCCTGTAAAGGCAATTCTTTGGCGAGTGTGTATTTTTGAACAGGTTAAGAATGTTCCATCGACTGAGATCTTTATCTGAATCTGCCAAACTGGAGTTGATACAAGCTACTGTCTTCCCAATAATCTATTACGCCCTTTCATCTTTTTGCGAAAGCCTTACTCCGCATAATAAAGTATTACTGATGAGACTACAGAACAGAGCCCTAAGATTTGTTTTTAATCTTGGAAAATACGACCATATTTCTAAATATCGAAAGCAGGCAAAAGTCTTGTCCTTAGAGAAGCAGTATTTTCTCCAAACAGTTTCAATCATACATAAGACATTGTTTTCAAATGTACCTCCATACCTGAAACAAAAATTTGTGTCTCGTGCGATGGTACAAGACAAGATAATTTACTCAATCTGCCCAGAATTCCGACTCGAATCAGGAAAAAAGGATTTTCATATTTTGGACCCCGGACATACAACACCCTACCCACAAATATTAAATCATTAAGTTATAGAACGTTCGAGGCAAAATTAAAGTCAATACTTTAGTTAAATACTAATTTTATTTATTATTTTCTCCATCATAAGTTATCTTGAAAAACAGTGTAAACTGAAGATCACTTAAATAAAGGCATTATTTATTTATTTATTTTATGTATTTATCGGGTTAACCCTAACCAAAACCCTAAACGACCTCAACCCGCGCACGCGTAAAAAACAGACACGCGTGACATTGCGCGCGAACACGCGTGAATGGAAACCGTCGCTCGTGCTGCGCTCTGGCTGTGTTTACGTGGGGTCCACACGCCTCCGAGCGTGGGGTGGGAGAAGGCGACAACACGGCTCTCTGTTTGTAAACAAACAAGGGCGAGACTGCGGCGCGTAAACAAACAAACAACCTTCCCAGGAGCCGGCGCAGTCCGGCACACCGAGTGGGAGGAAGGTACAAAGTATTGGACAGAAAATTCCGGACAAAATTTTTCAAGTGTTGTTCCATAGTTGAGAGATCATAGATTGAAAACATCTCTCGCAACTAAAAAAATGTTTTAAATAAATAACGAGTAAAAATAGTTTGTTTTGAGTACACCAATATTTTGACAAAATGTTTTACTTTGTTGTAAACTATTTGAAGAAAAAAATATTGCGGTCTTAAGGCAAAAAGTGGAGGGAACATAAGTCAATACCTCGAGCACCGCTGATCTTTTAGAAATAGTATTGAAATTGTGGAAATTTGTAAACGTTAAAGAGGCGTTCAAATACGTAAAATTTAGCGATGATGATTATAAGCCAATCAATATCAATAACGATGAGGTTTTTGTGTTTTTGCGTCAGTTTTGTAAATGGTTGGAGTCATGGAAGCCTTTCTCTCCCTTCTAATTGCCGATGGGAAAACAATCTCAGGAAAGCCACAAACTTCCCGGAGAATATTAGGGAAGTGTGCTTTGCCACACACAGACACACTTCACTGGAAGACTTTTTGTTAAACTACCTCAAATATTCTTACGTGTTGCTGGGTAAATTAGACTGAGAGCTTAGAAGCAAGATTTGGACAATACCGGCAGATGAGTGGAGCATGCTACCAACTTTGAGTAAAACAGGTTTTTCAGTCGGAAAACAAGATCAGAATCAGGGCTTAAAGTCCAATCAAACTTACCTCTTACAGAGATTACGAAATTTAAATTAAATTTCTACCTCAAGAGCAGAAAATAAATTTATGAGCAAACAAACAATTTCAAACAAAGAAGCTGGCAAATGTCCGCAAAAATCTAAATCAAAATCAAAACACAAACTCAAAACCCAACAGTGAATTTCAAACAAAAAATCAATATGTGCGGAGTCGCAATCGGCACTACGGTAGTTGTCGGGGGTTTGATCTAGCTGTATAACAACTCTGCTAGCCTTCCCCCTGAAGCGATTCTTCTGATCAAATCAATGTGTGGTGTAGCAGTCGGAACTACAATAGTTGTCGGGGGGTTTGATCTAGCTGTATAACAACTCTGGTAGCCTTATCCCCCTGAAGCGATTCTTCTGATCAAATCAATATGTGGAGTAGCAGTCGGAACTACAGTAGTTGTCGGGGGGTTTGATCAGGCTGTATAACAACTCTGCTAGCCCTCCTCGTGAAGCGATTCTACTGATCAGTTCCGAAAAAAATAAAGAAATGCCTTAATTGATATCGATTCTACCGGGACCGAATTCGTGCAGTGCATTGCTCAGCTATGGAAGTAGCAGCATTTTATATCTTTTTAGTAAAGCTTTATAAAAACAGCCATCACCAGCTAATTAATTATTGATAAATCGTATTTAATCGATTTCTTATCCCGCACGTGCGTGTGAACATGGATCATAATAAATTGTATGTACAGAAAAGATTTATTAAAATATGGTTTAAATACCTTCAGTCAACAGTTCTAATCTTGTAGATTCTCCTACATGTTTTGAAACTACCGTTTCATCGTCTGGGATGATCCAAAAATTGTCATGACATTAAATTCTTGAACACTTAAATAATTTAAAAACATTTATAAATTCACATACACATAACAACACTTAATAAAAAACCAACATTGAGTACTTGTGCTGGCCAGCAATAGACACGGACTGCACAATGAATGAAAAAGAAAACAATGAATGAGAAAAGATTTATTAAATTGAATTGAATTTATTGAACAATACGCCGCGGCTGAAGAGCAGCTGCGAGAACAGTGCTGGACTAATTTGGTTATTTTTCTATATTTAGGTTCTATATTTCAATAGTTAAAATTGTTATGTCAACTAGAAGATCTAATAAAAAGCCTTAAAGAAGTAACTAATTACGTTTATGATAAGTATCTTGTTTAAATGGGTAGTGTTAATATTACATTTTCAGACCTGATATGTTTATGATAATATATTTTAAAATAAATAAATAAATAGTCAAAACACAACAGTGAATAATGAGGAGGCACACCAGTTTTCGGGCTAAATTTAAATATCTCGCACAGTGACACTATTTTAAACAAAAGCAATCAACGAATCAACAAATATCGAATGAATCTTAATTCACTGAAATAATATCCAATGATTCAATATTAATTGACTTAGACGATGAATAAACTTGAATACTTAGTATAATGCAATATTTATTAGTTGTATACGACGTGTAGTATGGATTTTAAGAGCAAAAAAGGTTCCAGAACTCCAGCAATAAACGTCCAACCAGAAATTAATAGAAAATTTGTTTTTGGGACGTAGAAATCAAAATAAAATCAGCAAGTTCATGAAAATCGAGAACACAGGTAAAACTGGTAGACCAATGATCACTAAATCAGCATATTAGAGTTTGGCAGGAAACCCCCCTGTTTGCTAGAAAAACTCACCCTTGTACCAAGGAAACAAATTGTAACAAAATACAAGACAAATGAAACGACAGCAAACATAAATTCCATAGCGACTAAAATAAAACGAAAAAATGAAAAGGAAAAAAACAGAATGAATGAATAGGACAAAAAATGGCTCAGTATCGATAATGCAGGAGAGGCATCGCCATACCAATACATACATGTCGGGGCCTGCGATGAATGTTACAACAAAGAACTACTGTCAGAAGGCCGAAGATCCGAATTTCTGACCAAAAGTTAGCTTCAAACGTGAGTTGCAAAGCAGCCACTTCGAAAGGCATTATTACAGCAGGACAGCAGCTACCCTTACAGCCAAGGAACATTCTGCCCTGTACCCATACTGGTAGGGTTACATGGGAGAGGCTACCAATGGCACAGAAGGAAGCAGAACGTCCACAGGGTTCGGGCAGTCATCAGCCTCCTTCTACTAGAAAGAGTATGGAGTATGGAACGAAGGGGTTTTATCAAGAATTAATGGATGTCCTGAAAGTAGCAGAACTGGGTGTGGATGAAGGATGCCTGGAGGCGCTCGTGGTCGGCGCCAACACGCGTTCCTCTGCGACGACCCCGTGTTCTAGTCTAGTCAGGTAATTTACTAATTTGTTTAAATTATCTCATCTCAAAAACTATTAATATTCAACATACAATATTATTTTTTAATTACAAAATTAAAGTAATCAATATTTCTTACAAAAGTGTATTTGTTTGTTTTGTTATGTTTTGTTGTAAGGATATCCTTCAAGAGAAATATGTAATTGATAGTGTAGCATTTTCGGATGTAATATGATGAAAAACACGGTAAATTATACTTACGAGAATTAAACTTTTACTAAGTAATAACTACCACAGTATGCATAAATTATGCATTAACATGCCACATTAGATTTTTTCGATTTACACCTGGAACAGAAATGTATGGATATTGATGCTGCCACAACTATGACAAGCCTAAAATTTAACCAAATCAAATACTTTCTTCTATCAAGGCCGCGCTAAGGCCTTGCTGTATGTTGTCCATTACATACAGATATAAAAAGTTCGACAAATCATTTTTAGCTATGTGAGTTTGCAAACCAAAATAAGATCTTTTGTATTTCAATTTAATTTATGTATATCCCACCACTAAAAATGTCCCTCAGCAAACCACGAGGACAAAAACTTTCAAAGAAGAAAGGCTAGATAAAAGCAAGAATACAGAATTTTATTGGCTAATAAAAGTAGAAAATGACCGGTACAAAGCCTACTGTTCTATTTGCAACACAAAATGCGGCATTGTTAATACAGGAATTTCGTCGATTAAATCTCACGCCAAAGGGGGGAAAACATCTTTAAAGATTAAAACGTTGATCTGGAAATCTTGAGGTAATATATTTTGCTAACTCGCTCTTCGTCAGATACATAATCTACAAAAGCAGCACGTCTGAATCGCAGCATCACCTCAGAGCCTAGAACGAGCAGAATAAATAGTTCAATCGGAGCCTAAAAATGGGGGTTATCCTGATGAAGTCTGTTCCTCAGATCCCACCAAGAAGTTCCTCATTGCAGATGAAGTTATTCCAGCAGAAATTGTATGGGCGATAAATCAGAAGATGACTCACTATTCAAGGCGTAGTTTTGGAGCATGCAGTGATATATTTAAAATCATGTTTAAAGAAAAAAATGTAATCAAATGTTTTATGCATAAAGATAGTTTCGTAACATTTAGTGTAGGAACATATTTTCAGAATGAGCTTATCAATCAATTAAAGGAGTACCATATTATTCTGTGTTCTTTGACGAAAGCTTTAATGATGTAGAACAGAAAAATCAAATGAATTTTGTTGTACAATACTTATGGAATAATGAAATTGAAACCATATCGACTTTCGTTTGTCCTCATAAACAGATGAGGATTTATTTAGTTTTTATAAGCTTTAAGAGATCAAAGTTTGAATGTTGAACAATCAACAATATATCTCTTGATGGACCAAATGAAAACGTAAAGTTTTGGAAGATTTGAACAAATTGTGATATTACATGAATTCTGACCCGATTATTTTATTAAGCACCAACGATAAACATATAACGACATAAAAAATACTCTATTCCAGTAATAATGATTTTATTCAATATCATGGCATCCCATTTATATCAAGACAGCCTATCATAGATAATTATAATATACTAAAAAACTTTATTAACAGCAAACCCACTTGCTAACTCAATAATTAATGGAAAGCTGTTTCAAATACTTAACATAGACAAATTAGAAGTTTCAAAATTTATCTCTTTCATATACATATGTCTTTGAAATTTGCGTTGGTTTGCAAGTGTCTTAAGTTGTTAACCAAAGTTCAATAATTAAAATACCACATGTGTCGGAGTTGTGGATCCTACAATGAGGACACAAAAAGGGAAGCAACCACAAAGGAGAAGATGATAAGGTAATTACAGTTAGGGAGTGTTGTTTAACTAAAAAGAAGGCCACGTGGTTATTGTAAAACCTCATTAAAAGTATGTTTCAGGACAGACTTGCCTGACAGAGTTTTGTCTAGCCATCGGGGTGTGGAGGACGTTAGGCCGATTTTGTCAGATAAAGCCTCTATACAGACGACTTCATTTGGTAAGACCGAGCACGACCGAGTCATTACACTACTGTGGGGACCACCAAGAAGGACAAATGTTATCCATTGCAATCCATACAATCAAGAAAGATAATAACAGAATTGAGTAAAAAAAGGACTTAATTTAACAGCAAAGAAAATTTTTGAATAATTTTATTCAGTTTTATATTTGAGATTTAATAGCTAAAGACATTTGACTTTGCATTACTGACTGACACTAATTACGTTATACTAAATCAGAGATCCCCTTGTTTAATATTTTATTGAACTAATCTTAATCATTTTGGACATATTTATTTCGAGTTTGAATGAAGTTTGTAACATTTGGCAAAATATTCTTGAAATTCACTCTCCAGCACGAACACCCCCAGATTTTTTTAACTACTTGAGTCATATTGGGGTTTGTAAGATCTGTTGACTATGAATCATAAAAGTATCTGACAAAGTAATAAAGTAATTTATTTTTGCTTCCTTTTTTATTTTCAAATTTGAGTTTCATGGGACTTTGATAGACAAATTTGTCAAAACCGAAGTTTTTAATAACGCAAAACATTGAGACAAGTTGACAACAACATTTTGACAAGTTAAATATTGATTCGACCGAGTTTGAAAATTTCAAACCAGTAAAATATGTAGATATAGGACTTGATGTAGATTATAAAGATAATTGGGTGATAGCGACGGAACTTCTTCCATTAACTTTACTGACTGGTTTGATTGAGAACATTAAACTTCAGAAATTTATTGTCCTTCTTTACTACAATTGTTACAAGTTGCCTCGTAAAAGCGACACTTCCTTCTCCGGCGAGTAGAGAAGCAAGATGAATAAGACTTAAGAAAATTATTGTGTTCAAGAAAACTTGCATTGTTCTTAATTTGATCTGACATAACATTCAGATTTAGCTTACTGGAAGTGTTGGATGGAAAACCAAAGAAAAGTGTTGGATGGAAAACTCTAGATGTTGAAGATAAAGGGACGAAGGGTGGTGGAAATTATGATTGCTTGGAACAACAATCACGAGGACTTTTGGAGAATGCTAGGATCAATAATGCCCGCAGTTTTTGTTCTGTTTAAAAGCCATAAGTTATTTGAAAGACATCTTTCAGTACAGAATTGGCCATTTGCAAAGACTGGGTATACATTCAAAGTCATTTAAGTCATGAGGAGTATGAAGAATTTGTCCCTAATGCAAGTGTTAATGGTTCAACAAAAACATTTCATTTGGTCATATTAACTGGGGTTTAGCAGAAGATTTGGTGAATTTCCACTTTTTTCCGCCTACCATATTTAATGCCCGCGATAACACGAGGATTTAATGGTGGTTTAACTAACGTTTCGGGACCAATAATCGAGCATGTAGCCCCAGACTAAAGTTTCATTTGTTTAGGCTTATCATTTATTAATAGGGTACATCATAAAGATAATTGCGTGATAGGTTGTGAGAGTGACGGACCTTCTTCCACTGATTAGTTTGATTGAGAACATTAAACTAAAGATTTGTCCCACTTTATCACAATTGTTACAAGTATTCTTGTAAAAGCGACAGTTCTTTCTATGGCGAGTAGAGGAAAAAGAGGAATAAGACTTACGAAAATTGTGTTAAAAAAATTAGCATTATTCTTAATTTGATCTGATACAACATTTAGATTAGCTTATCGGAGGCGTGTGGTGGAAAACTAAACGAACCTCTAGATGTTGAAGATAAAAGGACGAGGTGGTGGAAATTATGACTGCTAGGAACCACGATCTTATATAGTAGCAATATATCATTACATGCGATCAAAAATAACTAATAAATTTAAATTTTAAACATACTAGATTCTTCCCACTATCAGCTCACTATGTAGTCTTGAAGGTATCTTGCAGGCTGTATGTTTCTTTGAGGCATGTTAAAAGAAACATAACGAATGGTGGGTAGTTTTCGATTCACTTGCGACTGTCTCTTGAATAAGAATTTCTATTTAAATATCTTGAAGTTGAGCCCCAGCTACTGGTTCCAGATTCCAAATATTTTATTTGTTTCTCAACCCTCTGGTCAGTGGAAATAGGTATATCCTGGGTTTATATGAATAAGTTCTATAACGGTACCAGTGGATTGTACTGGGTGCAGCAAAAAAACCGACACAATTTAAATTATGAATAACTCAAAGATGTACAGGGGTGCAATAGGTTTTATTGGTTATTAGAGACTGTTATTAATTGCCATTAAAGAAAAACTACATAATAACATCAAAACTTACCAGTTTAGGTTTTAAAGATTACGCCCGTCAAATGGTGTCCTTGTTTGAATAAGCATTCTTCCAGTCTCGCACTAAAACTGTCAAACACCTTACTTAGCTTTTCAGGGGTGAGGATGGCAATATTGCGTTATGGTCTCTTTTAGTTCGCCCAATGTGCGAGGCTTACTTATGTAAACTCTAGATTTTAAGTAACCCCACAAAAAAAGTCACAGACGCTCAGATCAGGGGAGCGTACTGGCCACGCGATATCCCCGAAATGTGAGATTACCTACCCACGAAAGTTCCGTTGTAAGAATCCCATCACATCATTGGTTGTGTGTGCAGGTGCCGCATCCTGTTGGAACCAAATTCATCTCAGGACTATGCGTTTTCTCCGAATTTCAGGGATGAGGAACGAGGAAGTTTCCCAACATAATCAGATAGCGCTCCGAATTCACCGTAACGGTTCGACCATCCTCCTCAAAGAAATATGGCCCGATCACACAAGTTTTTGTGATACGACACCACACAGTAACTTTGGGGCTATGTAGAGGTCGTTCATGTAGCTGTTCGGGATTTGTTGATGACCAATAGCGAAATTTCTGTTTGTTGACGAATCCGTCCAAATGAAAATGGGCCTCGTCACTAAACGTTAAAATATCTTCATCAGTTTTTAAAGTAATCATTTGTTCAGCAAATCTATGGCGCTTTGCGTGATCAGTGGGCTTTAATTGCTGAACAATAGCCAACTTGTATGGATGGAAATTCAGATCTTTATTAAAAATCCGCCTTACCGAGCGATCAGACATATTCAAAGCTTGTTTTCGGGCGGCCCTGCGAGGACTGTTTTCCATAGCTGTACGAACTCTGTTGATGTTCTCTGGCGTCCGAGCTGACCTTGGACGGCCTGTTGGCTTCTTTTTTAAAGCAGAACCCGTTGTTCTTAAGTTAGTTACCCACCGCATGATTGCTTTACGCGATGGAACCTTTCCATGTCGACCTAACTGAAAGTTTGCACGAAACTGCCGCTGGGTAGCGATAGTTGAAACACCACTTTTAAAATATGCTTCAATAACAAACGCCCTTTGCTCAGGCGACCACTGCTCCATTATGACTAAAATGGCATTATGTTGACGATGCAACAATGCTATTCCCACTTCCCCCGGACATTCCGACGCTGAGCGGTGCGCGGAAGAAAATAGGTCGGTTTTTTTGCCGCACCCGGTATTTGCTTGGTCTTTTAAAGTTCTTAAACAGTACAAGCACAGGCAGGGCCGGCGACAGGGGGGGCAAATGCATAGGGGCCCGGGCTCGCAGGGGGCCCGGAAACACCAAAAAGGGCCCTAAATAGCTAAAAAAAGGCCCGAAAAGCAGACGAAGCAAGTAAAAAAAAGGTCACCAGGTCTCAGGGGGCCCGGGGTTGTAGATTGCACAGGGGCCCGAAAGTCCTGTCGCCGGGCCCGAGCACAGGAGCAGTTGAACAATGTAGGAGCAGCCTTTCCTGTCATGTTCAAACAAGGAGTAGGAAAGTTCATCTCACATATGCAGTGCCATTATTAGTGGCAGTGAAAAGTAGGTATATATAATATTGCTTCTTGAAAAACTGATTCCCATCTATTAATGGGCAGTTTCTGAGTGTTATGGTTTTCTTAATGGTACATTTTACCTCTTACACTGTTTTTACCTTGAAGGTTGTACAACAGAAAGGCATGATTATGTTTAGGAGCATATAATGAGGCGAACAGAAAAAAATAGTAGACTCATCAGATTGTCTGCTAAACCTCAGCTAAAACAACTAAATGAAACGTTTCCTGATCAACCGTCGAAAAGGTGTATTTGTGTTTATTTTAAAATTTGGTCATACAGGTAATTAACTACCCAAAGCCTCAAAACAAATAATAAATGTTAATTTTGCTAGCAGCAACTCATTCACCTGCCTCATTTGGTGCTTCTGATTATAGTTAGTTGTGATTCTGAGCTAATGCAAGAAGGATGTCCGGTAAACTTCAAGGCTATCTAAACATTCCTCATCTCGCTTTCACCTAAGACGGACTGCACGAAGAGCACAACTGCTCTCCAGGAGTCTTCTTTGCAGAGCATCGTCCCCTCAGCGACTTCCAGGGCCAGATCAAGTCGGCAGAGACGAGCCTCCTCCAGACTTAGCGAAATGGCTGCATTGAAGAAGGGATGATTAGCATCTTCACCTCCTCCAGGCAGAACCTTCAATGAGATGACCTCACCTTTCCCATGCGGAAAAGGTAATCCCTGAAGTAGCCGTGATCCATCAGGAATTAACGCAAAAAGAAATCAGTTTCCCCAATGCCACAGTTCAATCAGGAGGTGATGTCTCTTGGATGAGACGAAATGTCCATAGCCTTTCTAATCCACCGTCTCACCGCTCCAGCCAGGCTTGCAGAGTGATGAGCCACTTCTCCTCAGAAGTTTGGTCTCTGACGAGACCTGGAGCGTGACTAAAGATGTTCTGGCTCACAATAGTGAGCAGATCGCTTAACCACGACTACTAGTCTGGAAGTGCTTCCACCATGTGAGGCGGCAACTGAGCAGAATCCCCAGATACTTCGCTACAGTCTTCGTCGGGGGGCCTCGATTCACCGAAAGTCATAGGATGTACGGATCCTCTGTTGAGAGAACGTGACAATCTTGGTCAAGTCCATGACCGCTCATCCATCTGTTGACCGGAAACATTACCTGGTTGAGGCGAGGCTGGGCCAATTCCGGACTGACACTGGAAGTAAACTATATAAGGATATTATAAAACAACTGGATGTGTACTTTGCATCAAAAATTCAATTGTTAGTATCTCTATACAAATTTCTGAGAACTGCAATGAAACCAGAGCAAACTGATGCAGATTGAACAATATAGCTTTGAAGGGTTGCTCGATTTTGCAACTACATCTGTACAAAACCCGATTACTATCAATCACTAGCTGACAACTGTATTAGAGACAAGTTCTTCATACTCCTCATGATTTTGTCCGCACCCAGTCTTTGCAAGTGGTCAATCCTGCACTGGTGTTTTTCAAAAAATTTATGGATTTGAAAAAAAACTCGATGTTTTGAATAGATAATATCCTAAATTGAGAGCATTATTGATCCCAGCATTCTGTAATGTTCTCATTTTCATCACTCTGTATACGAAAATTGCCCGTTACCATACAGCTGAGATCTACGAAAACTCTCAATTTCCCTACGTCAAAACAAGTAATGATCAGCTGCTTTTTCGGTACCCAAACATTTCATTCCCGTACCCAAACAAACGAATTCCTTAATTTGACAGTTCAACCAGCTGACTTTATAAACTAAAATAGTTCAGCCGTATTGGGTTTACTTATAGAAAAATTACTAAATTATGAAATGTTGGATGATTTTTTATAAGTTTGGTCATTTATTTGCATCGTGATAAAAGTACAGTTTGCGCATTATATCTCCGGCTATGACAGAGTCAGCTGGTTGCAAGGCGCGGGGGGGAGAGGGGGTACTTTTCTGAAAACATTGTTCTATAGTCCCGCTGTATATCAAACGCTGTGTTTACCAAAATCATATGTTTAAAATATCATATGATACGGTTGATAACGTACTAGTCATAGCCGGAGATATAATGCGCGAACTGTACCATCACAGTACTGCATTGCCCCGAAATGGGCAACTTTCATGACTAGTAGTGAAGTACACTATTACTGTGGTTTGACAATGTATTATACCCCAATATACAAAATTGTGTAAAAACAATGTTCTATCTTTCAGTTCTTTTCTCCGTTTAGTTTAGAGTAGTTCAAAAGTCAAAAGTAAGGCATACTGAACATTAGAAAAAGTAAACTGTATTTTATTTTCTATGAACTTTTATAAATATATTTTTAAATTTGTAATCACTTGTAAACAATAGCTTTTACGTATATTTATATTTATAAGACAAGAGAGGTATAGGTACGATGTTTTGTTTCTTATATATAAGCTAGATAATTTTTTTCCTGCAGTGCATCAAGGGCACAAGATGGATTATTGGAAAATGATGTTGATGGTTTATGGCTCAAGACGCCATATGATGCTGCAATCTCGTGGAGATAATCCTTAAAGTTCCCGAAAAAACTGACCAAGAGCACTCTGACCTGCGACTTATGTCGTTGGACAGCACCTAATTACGATATGACTCATATCGCACACAAATTTTGTGTTTTCAAAATGAGACAACAGTGGCTCAGAAATCAATCTGGGAGATCAGATTATATGACACAGCAAACTGCTGAAATACCATAATCTGCATGGAAAAAATCTGTAAAAATTATTGTATATTTTTTTTGTAAAGAACCTTTTAAAACTATTTATTTTTTTTCTATTTTTACTTACTGTTTTTCTCTCTTGATGTTTATGGTTTTTGTAACCTTTTTTAACAAGTTCATAAAGATGTCTATTCTCATGGTATAAATATACAGTATGCTCAATAGTTCTGAACTTGTTGTTTGACTTCTGTTTATTTTGGTTTTTACATTAAAAATTTTGCAAAACCAGTTGACGTTTTAAAATATGTAATTTTTAGAAAAAAATACTTTCAGCTTTAGCTTTGAATTCAGTTTTGTTACAAAGAGCACAGTAACAAATCAGTGATCCCAATCTGTGATTGGGATTGTATTTCGGTCTCTAGATAAATGTTAAGTTGAAAAAATAATAAAATTGGTTGGTTGTTCACTGGTTCTAGTTAACTATTTACTAAATAGGTAAACCCATGTACATGTGAAGAACCTGTGTACTCGGTGAGTCTATATAAATCAAAATATTTTATCTTCAAACATTTAAAGAATAATTCATCTTCCAGTGCATCTTTACAGTTTTGTTTCTAATTTCAAAGTTTTAGTTACAGTTTTTATTAATATCTCGAAAACTTTTACTCGTGATTACACCTGAAGGGTCACATAACTATATTTGATATCCTTAATCTATTTTAAATTTTAGAAAAACCTTAACTGAGTTGTTTTAAACCTTAAAAATGAGAAGGAAAAACTAAAATCTGCATCATGCTCTTAATTATTAATAGGAAGGGAATGGTAAAAATTTCAGTCTCTGGATTTTATTTCTTAAAATATAAAACTTGGAATAAAAATATTGTTCATAATTTAAGTGTCTTTGGTCTATTTTGAGGTATTACCAATGACCAAAGAATTACTTCTTTGGTTAATACGAATTCAGTCTGCACAAGAATGTTTAATATTGAGGCAGCTTTTAAGGCTTCGAGAAGTAGTCAAGCTAGTGACAGTTGATACCTACTTGTTTGGGGCCGCTTTCTGAATGGTGTACCTTACATGGGAAAATTCCCTTTCATCCGTCGAGTCCAAAGAGAATAGCATAACGGATAGAGCGAGGATTTTTTCAAATTATTGTTTGTTAGTCTAAGCCATCCATTCAAGTGATAAAATAGTTATAATAAAAATGTTTAAATGGTTTAAGTCAGTCTCCATGATATTTTCATAAAAATGACTGCAAATTAAACATATCCAAGATTGCATCGATGAAAGATTAGATTTGTAGAAAAAAAAGAAGTAAAAATCCAATGTAAAATATAAAAAATTAAATGTAAAATATTGTACATATTTGTTGACTCTCAAACAAAATTTAATATAAGCTCATTTAAATGTTTTTGTACTGGTATAGCTAACTGTAATGTGAACCATTATTTCTGACTCCAAATATTCTGTTATTATTATTATTATTATTATGGGGGTGAAATCCCCAAAACTTTCCCAATCAAACGCGAGGCAGCTCCAGCACTATATCCTGTTTTGCGCCACAGATCACAACTTGCACGAGAATGAAAATCAACTCTCCTAAGTGTATGAAATTCCAGGTACATCAGCCATAAAAAAAACAAAAGCAATAAAGTCAACAAAACTGCCTGTAGCTGATGAAACAAACAAAAACAATCTTTGATTTAGCAGGACTTAACTTGTAATCAGAACATAATATAGGTGATAAGGGAAAATCTGATTTTGCTGTGATTACCTCTGTGACTTGTTGATCGTTAAGAGCATCATAATAAAAAAAATATATATATTCAAGATAGTGCCGCTCCAATTATCAACTGTATTATATACCATACAACTAAATTACATGATCATATAAGATGCAAACCAAATACTATGGAAAGTACTTTCCTTTCAAACCATATTACAGGAGGAAGAGAGTGAAAACTGTACCCCACAATTTGATACTAAAATGATCCAGGGTGTTGAGTTGAAAAAATTGTTTGTTTTCCAATGAAATAAATGTTTTCAAGGAAAACACCTTGACACCCTGCACTCATGATGTTGATATGTTTGCTTTATTTATCCTTGCTATTTAACAACTTTTTATCTATAATGCACAATTGAGTATGACAGTTTGAGTATGCTCATCATCATCAATAAATTGAGAGAGCACTTCTAAAGAATTATTACCTATTATTTCTAGTCAAATTTTATTTTGCAATTCCCCACCTTCAACATCAAATTTTTACAGCAACAATTATTAATAAAAATAAGAAATAAAGGGAAACAGCATGCATCTATGTTTGAATAGATAAATTAAACAATAACAGACACTTTGTAAGAATGCCATGTTTAATACATGTAGAAATGGAATTGCACCAATAACATTTCCAAGAATAGCTATTACCTAGGGGGTACATGGTGATTAATCCCCCTTAAGATTTTGTCAGTAAAAAGTTTTTCTTTATCTTGAAACCAAAAACAAATAATTCTTTGGATGTTAAGAGCTTTACTCTCAAACAAGCAAAGTTTGTACGGGCAAAATTTTTATTTCGGACTAGAATTTTTGATTTTTTTGTTTTTTTTTGGGGTTTTAGGCCACCAGAAATCAATTGAAACTGGCCTCAAGTCTGGGAAAAATCCGGTTTGCGCCCTACAGCCTTTCAAAGTGCCCATTAAAGTGCCCATCGTCATGGGCAATTTTAGTTTTGATTTTAACCAACACAGCTGATTAAAGCTGTTTTTGATTTATATGCAGGTTAGAAAAATCATTTGATTTGAAAATAACTAATTTTAAATTATTTAAAGGTTATTTTGAATGAATTGTTTGAGGAATATTTATTCTATAAATAGTTTGGTTTGATAATGTACAAATTTGTGTTAACCGTACTCTAAGATATCAAAACTTGAATTCGTGAAGAGTCACTTAGCGTTCCACCAGCAATCGCAAGACTGCTGCACTCCAACAAAACAACAGAAAATATAACAACTTCAACGGCAATTCCCTCCTGAATGGCCGTTTATTACAACAGTATGTCGTTGATATGTTTATCAGTGTTGAACAAGACCGAATTAACTCCTTTTTGCTAGAACAGAAAAAGCTGACGGCACAGTTCTATAAAGGCGTTGATACCAACAGCTCAAAAAGTGTTATACTTATAAGTGCTCATGTTATAGTTATAGGCAATTTTAACTAAATCAGCTGAATCAGCCGGTTATTTTTGTTTAATCCGAGCAAAGCTCAGTCCCCGGGACTTGCTCATAAATACTTTCCATATTTACTTACAATGAAGCAAGTATTTATATCTAAGTAATATCTGGGCATTTTCCAAGTTTCCATCCTGATTTGTCGCCATCTGAATTTTTTATTTCTGGTCAGAAACGAGACCAGGTTTGACAATGTCTGGCTGTGTCATTGCACGACTAAGACATTTTTGGTATTTTAAACTGCCCGTGTTTGTTGTAGTCTGACTTTGGTAGCGATCTGAACAAACATTAGTTTTAATTTAAATAGTTTTATATTACCATTGGAATAACATGACAATTAATCATTGTCCATAGATTAAAAAATATCCTAATATCCTCTTTTTATTTAAAGGTAACACCAATTTACTTACATGCTTAATTCAAATAACTGTTAGAAGCAATTAAAGCTATTATATAAAAACCCTAGGCTTTGTTTTGACAATTGTGGCCACTTGTGTTAGGACTCCAAACACAGGTGCAGAGTTGAGTCACCATATTTAAACAATTGAACAAAGACAATTATAGGGGGCTATTAGACCATGTCGGGCCACATTTTAGTCGATTCAACCAGTATGAATTATACCTTCCAACAGAAAGGTAGGACACTGCTTACTGGTATAATCTTGTGAAGGAGAGTGCTTCAAATGTCACTTACAATATTTTATCACAGAATTGTCAGGTTAGCCTCATTTTCTTATTTAATCTCATCTTTATCTCATTATCAAGATTTGGTAGAATCTTGTGAAGGAGAGTGCTTCAAATGTAGCTTACAATATTTGATCACAGAATTGTCAGGTTAGCCTCTTTATCTTATTTGCATTTTTGAAATGTTTATTCTAATTTGTATTTTAAACACAGATGGTAAAAGTTCTATAGTTAAAGCTAATCAATAGTATAACTTGCGCCAAATCTTAAGGCCCACGCCGTCCATAAGCCCAATGCTAAAATTACATTGGTCTTATGGACGGCGTGGGCCTTAAGATTTGGCGCCAGTTATAATTCAGTACTCACTGGGACTAAAATTTCCGTCTCAGCCATGGTACTGGTTACAGACTGTGTGCAAAAGTATTGGGCCAGCCAGTACTGTTTCCTTATATAATCTCATTAAAAATTTACCTATATATAATCTCAAGGCCGAGTTATAAGAAAAAATTACACTATTTAATTTCTTGATTGGTTTAAAAATAAATTTTACCCCGATTCTTTAGTAAATCTTTAAGATTAAAACACAATATATTTCTTAAGAATTTCAACAATTATGAAATTTAGTGACACCACAGAGGAGAATCAAACAGAGGTATCTTCTAATGTTGCGCTCAGGTGGTGTTGAGGACTTTACAAAAATAGTTCACCATTAATGCCGCGAGCGAGCAGCACCGTCGCTGCCCTCTCCTAATTTAACTTAACTGTAGCTAGTAACTGGATGTAACTAGTAACTTAACTGTAGCTGGATTTAGCTGTAACTAGCAAGCATTTGGATGCAACAGAAGACCCATTTAAAAGCGACCTCTGTTAGATTCTTCGCTGTGGTGACACTTTTCTTTAATTTTAACAAATATTTCAGAAATGTAGCATTATGACTGGTTTTATTGAGTCTTTGTTTTTTTGTCATTTATTTATGTATCAGCGAATTTCCCCTATAGGGAAGAAGCTATTGCCGCAGGTCTCATGGTAAGACCTAAGCCTGGGACCATAATAACTTTTCATTTTGGGGCCCCCATTGGGGAGGAAATTCTTTTAATAATATAGAAGATATAGATTATTACTTTTCTTAAACCTGTTTCACTCTCTAAAATGTTTTTCTTATTACTCCCCGACCTAACTTTATTGAAGGAGAGTCTCTTCCCTACGAGCTGAAATTATTGTCATTAAAACTGTTTTTGATTCAACAACGTATTCTATACTTTAGTTAAACTAAATACCATATTAAACTTAGTTTTATTTTAAATGTGCACTTTTGTTTATCATTACTTTTACTTTAAAATCATGCAATATGAAGATGGTAAGTCATAATTTACTATTTTATTACGTGATGACAAATGACAATTTCAATTTTGTTGAAAAAATCGACTCACGATATAGGTGATTTTTTTGGATAACGCAGTGTAGACCATAAAACATTTCTTAAGTGTAACTTAAATAATTTTTTCAGAATATCAAATTTAGTAGCCCATGCTAAAACAGTTAAAAACTACTTTGAGTAATCGTGAGTTTTCTGTGGAAAATTATGTATTCTTGTATTATGTGCTTAGCAAAATATTCAATGAGTTTTGTTCCAAAAGACACTGAAGCAAAGTTGTGAAATTTTTTTTTCATTTTCATATGTATGTATAAGAAATTAGATGGAAAAAAGTTTTTTCAAATTTCCAATGATTTTGAAGTGTTTAAGGTAGACACTCCCTTAAAAGACTTTCCCCTGACTTAGCATTAAACTTGTCCCCAAACCAATTTCAATGACTTTACTTGACATTCCGTGATGTTCCAGGTCTGTGAGAATCCTGGAAAGAGTTGGCGAAGTAAAAATCAAATAATTTATGATACTTTCTTCGTAAAGCTACCAACAACTTATTATTACATATTTTGAATTACCTTTATTTCATTTTATAACCTCGAAACCTTTAGTCTTACACAAAAAGATAAGTAGCCTAGGTATCTTTGGACTCTTAGTTTCTCAAGGTTTCTAAAGATAACTTAAGAGGAGGCTGAAGGCAACTCGGTGTCGCCCTCGCGGTCGAGATACGTACTAAAATTACTCCGCGAAAATAATCAGAAAAAGTAGTGTGACGTAGGGAATAACCAGTTATTCTAAAATTATGATCTTAACCAGCATATCTTTTCCTCTTTTGAGTCCAACATATAGCTACAGAGGCTGATATAATGCCGTGCTCATTTACATAAGTGTTCAAACAGTAATGAATGTAGTAAATATTCCTCCGCGGGGTTGGCGATCAGCGCGTGTAATCGTTCACGCGGTCGCATTTTCCGGCGGTATATTTTAATTTAGAGAAAATAATTTTATTGCACCTTGAAGACAAATAAATTCAACACAAGGTTTGTAAAGTACATTTTTCATTTTCTTTTTACATTCCAAGTTATTTTAGCTCAAAATATCAACTAGCTAAAGCCCAGTATTTGAACTCTAACGCCGATTACTCTTGCATTTGTCATGATATTGGAAAAATAAAAAATGCTTATTTTGAGGAATTTATTTCTTTTAATTTTGATACATAGTTTATTGTCATACTTTGAAAATTAAAGTCAGGATATGGTTTCGCGCGATGTTGTATCCCACGAAAATCATGACAACACCCTTGTGTTTGGGAAAATTTTTCAACTATAATTTTCAATCGAAAATCAAAACCAAATATATCAAATTGCAGAGCAAATTCTACAAAACAGTACCAATTTAATTACGACTATACGAAAAATATGGGAGTAATCAGCCTCTGAATTTATATAGTCGAATTCACCCAATTAACAATCACTTAAAAATCTTCGGCTAAACTTTAGGTGTAATAACTCATTTACCTTTCTTGGAATCGAGGAACTAAATGGTAATATTATGTAGGTTTTTTCCTCCACTTTAATTTGATATATATAATGTTTAATTTTTGATTGAAAACTCAAGTCGGAATGCGTTCCCGCTCACAAGGGTGTTTTCATGATTTTCGCAAGTTAAAACATCACCCAAAACCATATCCTGAAGTTATTTTTTCAACGTACGACTATAAGCTACATATCAAAATGAAAAGAAATAGGTTCCTTTCAATACGCATTTTTTATTTTTCCGCTATCATAACAAATACAAGAGTATTTGGCGTTAAGAGTTCAAATAGTAGATTTTAGCTATTTAATATTTTGAGCTGAAATGACTCGGAATGCAAAAAGAAAATGAAAAATGTTCTTCACGAACCTAGAGTTGAATTTATTTGTCTTCAAGGTGCAATAAAATTATTTTTTCTAAATCAAAACATATCACCGGAAAATGCAACCGCTTGAACGTTTACACACGCTGATCGCCGACCCCGCGGAGGAATATTTACTACATTCATTACTGTTTGAACACTTATATAAATGAGCAACGGCATTGTGTCAGCCTCTGTAGCTATATGTTGGACTTAGAAGTGGAAAAGAGTACTTTATAAGCTAGTTAAGACCATAATTTTAGAATAACTGGTTATCCACACTATGTCACTACTTTTTCTGATTATAATGGCGGAGTAATTTTAGTACGCATCTCAACTGCGAGGGCGACACCGGGTTGCCTTTAGCCTCCTCTGAAGACACAGTTTTGTAATTGAGTAAAGATTTTAGGTCTACATATAATTCTTGCTTTCACTTCTACAACAGGTTTTTCCACTGAAACTATTAAAGTAGGACTTAGCAGTACTTACTCTTTGAAATAATTTAGCAAAACAAGATGTAGTGTTAGGCAGCGATACCAATGGGAGCTCAATAACTTAAAACAGACCAAAAACTGGCTGTACAGTTTAGCCCCCAAGTATAGAATAATAACCCCTGCTCTCTCCTACAATTTGAAAGAGCAAAGCGATTGACCATTAATACATGGGAGGAGGTACAGTAGAACCTCGATTAACCGTCACTCTCGGGACCGGGAGTGTGACGGTTAAGAGAATAGACGGATAACAGAAAATTAGCTATAAACCTGTTCAATACGTAGATTTTAAATATTTTGGAAGAAATATACCCTGTATAAGTTGATAATAAATATTTATATTTAAATTACATTCATACAATGGTAATGGCAGACCTTCTAAACTGTATGTTGTGCCCATTCAATGTTCGTAAGTGAATTACATAACCTCAAATTAAAAGATAGTCCGTAATCTTTTAAATGAGTTCGCCAACACCATACATCAGCGCAATACATGTAGCTGTTTCGCCCTTCTTTAAACGTTTAATAATTTTGATCTTTTGGTCAAGCCCTAGTACGACTCGTTTTCGTTTTTCAGCAGTCGTTAACAATCAACAGTTACTGTACTGCAGTTGATTCACAGTACGTATAACACTGTGTAACAGCAAACACTATGTAATGCTGAACTACGAGGTGTGTCGTATAACCAAAAAAATCAACATGCCAATGAGTAATAAATAATTGGCTCACCCCAATATCACTCCTTACTTGGGAGTGGTGATTTTCGGCGGAAACTCAAGGTCATTAGCCGGGACTGTCGCGTTCGATCACAATGGCGCTTGCACTTTCTTCCGTGCTTTGTGCGACGCCAATTTACAACATATTAATCACTTAATCACTTTAATAAGACAGGTACCTCATGGAGGACGTTACCCTGAATATGAGTGAAGGATGAGTGTGATGATCGTGATGATAGTGGCGCGATCTTGTAGCCTTGTTACTGACTAAGGTTGGCATGTTCCTTAGAAAGGATTGTTAATTAATAGCCCAACAACCAATGGCAGCTGGCTCCAGAAACAACCCTTCAAAAAGCTACTAACTTTTCTCGGGATCGATCCGGCTACCTACAAGTTTGTAGGCGGGCACTATAACCACTACACCAACCAGCCGTGTTATTGCGAGCCCGGAGGCAGTGACGGATAACAGAGAGTGACGGATAAAAGAGTGACGGTTAATCGAGGTTCTACTACTCTAAAACATAGAAATATTATATAATATGATGTTTCCAAGTGTGCTCATCTGAGAAGTTTCTTGCAAGTTGATTGGTAGAATACACAGAAGATTGGATCAACGTTCACTGCCCAAATAAAGAAAAGCTTTAAACAAATTGAATAAAATTTGTCTCACCTTCATCTTGATGCTCAGTTGTTAGTTTTTTTTTTGGGAACAGCTGGGAAAAGTGATGGCCTGATGACATCTTAGTAAGATTTATATGGAACAAAGTTTCTTTGATTGTGCCTAAATTCAGAAATTGAAATAAAACCACTTCTGGTAAAAAGAACAACATATTGTTTCTTTTTTTTGTTTTGTTTTTTTCAAATCCAAAAATATCTCTTTATATGACTCAATTCTGCGATCCTAAAATCTGTTATAACGGAACAACAGTTTCTTATCTTGATCAATCTTGTCGCTCGTACTAAATACTGTTTTGTTCATTCGCCAGTGGCATTTTTTTAATGTTTTGATTGGGAACTGTCCAAACCTGGGTATTGTTTACCATCTAACGGAGACCTTTTGTCACCGTTTTTATAGCATTATTAAATTCATAGCCCAATGACAAATGGCAACTGGGCCCAGTTTCGATCCAGCTCAGGAATATGGTTGTTATGGTGGTACTAAATACTATAACTTTGTTAAAAAATTGTAGTAAGAGTAAAAAATAGTACAACATGAACAAAACATACCTAGTTTTTAAGGTAACAACATTAAACGAGGTCGGAATTAAGGGGAAAGCCTTAGAAACCCTTAAAATATATTATTCCTTCAACAAATTTAAAATTTTATGGCGGAATTTTCTCTTTTTTAGTAAAAATTTCAAACGAAAAGGCTGATAGGATGAAATGCAGTTCATTGGAAAAAACTAACTGTTCAAGTTTTTAAGCTTAAAATTTCACCATGATGAGTGTAGAATGACATTGATTTAGTTTGAAATTGTTTTATTTAAAAACGAACATAGGAAGATTATTCATAAAATAAAGTTCATTACTTTAATACGATTGCTGTAGGCCTACAGTGTTGTATGCCTAAGAAAACCACATACACAGTAGTAATTCAACAATTTTATTGCAGGTAAAAGTTAGGCTATCTATAAAAATTTATCTAATACCTTAATTCAGCCATTACCAAATGTTGAAGGCTATTTACAATTTCATAATTTGGTGATCATCACTATTGGAATACATTGTTATCCTTGTTGATTTTCCTACACCTTCCTATATCAAGATAAAATAATGCTCTTTCAAGGTACCTACCCTATTTTATTACTTAAGTTACTACTCCCAAGAGGTTTCCTGCCTCAATATATTTCTTCCTGAATTAAATCATGGTCAACGATCGGAACTTTTACTATAGGAGAGCTAAAACCACCCAATATACAATCAATTGTTAGATAGCTTGTGGTCAACCACAAAGTTTACCTGAGTTAAAGTTAAGAGCTTATTTTTTGTCAAGTCTAAATTTGAGTAGGAGCCTAAATAATGACAAGGATTATTTAGACCAATAAAAAGTAGGCTATTACTTTTGAAATTATAATTTAATGCATTTATAAAATCATTACAAAATTTACCACTTGGTACAAAACATTATCAATAATTTATGCAATGCATTTATAAAAAATGTGATGTGCTAAAGACTTCTACAGAATATAAAACATTTATACTTTTTTTATTTTTTAAAAGCTAAATATCTTCTTCCTGTAGTAAGAATGCTACTGTATAAGTTAATAAAAAAATACAATCACAGATGGCCAAATTATAACCCTTTAACTAGCTCTTGACAATGCAAAACACATTTACTTACATGATAACACACCACCTCCAGACAATACTATTTTAGTTAGGAACACAAAATACACAATAATACAATATTAAAGGCTATTTTAAGCCATAGAAACTTTTAACATAATACGTATTTACTTTTAAGCTAAGGAATAGGCCCTAATTTGATGTAAATGGCACAATGTTATTAAAAATCTTTGATATAAATTAATGAAGGTGTTGTTTTCCACAAAAAATACTTACAGAATACTGTTTTAAATGGGAGAAGAATTAAAAGGCATGATAAGTTAGTAGCCTAATAAAATCTTTACTTGAGATTTATGTCAATTGAGAAAAAATGTCACACTATAGTTAAATGACCCCAGAAACTAATCTGACACATTTTGAACCATTTTAACAACCCTATAATGAAAAAGAATAAAAAAGAGAGAATTTTAACTTCTTCGAAAAATATCATTTTTAGATTAATGCACTAGAATAAGTAGGCTAGCTGAAACTAAATTTAGGCCAAGTTATTTTGGTTGGATTGATCATGTAAAAGAGTCCACTGTACGAATTCCATAGACATCCTACAATACTGATTCAAAAAGTAACATAATCGGGTAACTTACTAAATGTGTGATGTAAACTAACACATGAATCTGGTGCCTATTCAGGTCTGAGAAGTTGCGCTTGGTAAGTTAGACCTTGGCCTAGCTGCATCATAAAACCAAACATTTATAAATTACGATGTAGAGTAGCTGATACTATAACAATATCATTAGGCGTTATAGTCTATTGGATAAATAACATGATGAGATTTTACTTAATCTAGGCCTAACGACTTTGTAAATCAAAGCGTCATACGACAAAAACCTTTTATCTGGCTCCAAAGTTACCCTTAAGTTTTTTTTTTTAATTCTTGTTATACATAAATACTTAGGGATGAATTATAATTTGAAATTTTTCATTTCAAAGATATACCAGGCCTAGCACATCATACGGAACACCTTACATTTATAATCCCCTAATTCACAGTTAGTTGAAAGTTATGTAAGTTAGCATAAAGAACCAGAGGACTCTGAATTTAAAGGTCATTATGTTAACTTAAGGTGTGAATTGTCGATTAACATCATCAAAATCATAATGGTAACAGTCCATCACACAATTTAACTGGCCTAGGCCTAAGCTAAATACTAAGTTAATGAGCCTGAAGTTAGTGATAAATGCTGCTTGGAATGAATTCTGATAAAGGCAGGACCATGCCTACATTTATTATCGTGTTAAGCTTGATTTGAGATCGGAGGAATGGATGAAACGTGAGAAAAATTTACTCCAGTTCAAAGCTGGTAGCAAAGGTTAAATAACTTATTTGTGTCCATCGTGACCATCTTGTAAACCATTGCAAGCGGATTCAAATAAGTTAGGTATAAATAAAAACGTTCTTACAAGGCTTTGTAGATTCTAGTGCTCACAATGTCATCGACAGTGATGGTCATCTTAACTTCTTCAGGAGAGAATTCCCTGATGATAGTTGTCTCCTTGTCCCCTTTCTGGATATGGGTGAGTTTGTTGCCTTCCTGAGTTATGATGGACTTGACTTTGCGGCCATCCGGGGTTTCTTCTTCGAATTCTTCTCCGATCTTGAAAACCGTAGCCGTATTTTTAAATGTGGAATTTGATGTCAAAGTATACGTACCATCTTTCTCAGTTAGTTCAATTACCGGGTTGACGGATCCACCAACTTTACGAGTCATCCAGCCAACACCTAGAGCCTTCATCACCTCATCAAAATTCTCACTGCTTGCCAATTTGTATTTCTTGTTCAACACGTCTGCTAATTCTGCCATTTCTATGTATTATCGTTACAAAAAGACGATCAATCACAATCACTCAGCAAAATACACCGATTAACAAATCACACGAGGACGAAATTCGCCGGAACGCCCTGAACAAGACAAAAGCGGTAGATGCAATAAAATCACGCCAATCGCCAATCATGCCTTGCTCAGCAAAATTGAGCCAAGTCAGTGTTGCCAGCATGTCCTCAAGATAAACAGGGATATCTACTATATTACTATATGAGTGTAATAATAGTGTAGTAATATTAACTGAGGCCGCACTGGAAATACCCCCGTATTTTCAATGGGGCCTTGACTCAAAAAAAGAAATCAAAATTCCACAGAATCCCAGAAGTTTTTATAGATGAGGACCAGCTTGAGGGAGCGGAAAGTATCTGCTTCTTGGGAGTCAGACTGGATGAGAATCTAAATTGGGGAGATCACATTAAATATTTGGAATCTAAATTAGCTAGTGGGATTTTTGCTATTAGAAGACTAAATAAGCTAGCTGACATCTCACTTCTTAGAACAGTTTATTTCAGTTTAATCGAATGCCACATAACCTACTCTGTAATCCTGTGGGGAACAGTCCATAAAAACTTAAATACCATCTTCATCTGGCAGAAAAAGGCGATTAGAGCCCTAAAGAGACTGCCTCCCCGGACAAGCTGCAGAGAGGCTTTCATCAGTTTAGGGATACTGACTGTGCCCTGTCTCTACGTTTTTGAGGCAGTAACATATATCAAACAACAAAACCTAGACAGACAGATCCCAGTACACAACTACAACACAAGATATAATAACCACTTTTCTCAACAACATAGATTAAAATTTTTTGAACAGCAGCCTAAGTACAGTGGGAAAAAACTTTTCCAGGCCCTTCCAGAAAACATAAAAAATATCAATAAATTTGACAAATTCAGAAACGAGGTAAAAAAATATCTAAAAATAAACTGCTTTTATAACCTGGAGGCCTACCTTAACCCCCACTAACAAGGATACCCAGTCCTGAAAAAAACCCTTAAAACCTACTAACTTGTTTATCTTAACTAATAAAGCCTCACATAACCTTTTAGCCTATGCAGTGATCCTGTTACAAGGACACGAGGACGCCTTCAGTGCCATCTTTTAAGACGGCCTATGAAGAAGATGCTAAGTGAAGTAAGTGAAGTAAGTGACTTAACACAAGGTATATTGACGAGGTAAGCGCATTTTTAAATGGCTTATAATAAATTATTAAGATGCTATAAAATATTAAGAAGTAATCATATTTTCTTAACAGAAGCTGCGGTAAGAACGAAATAAAACATAAAAGTATTTTTTTTATACTTGAGCCATTTATCATTCCAGGGTACAAGCTATTCTGCTCTCTGAATGCCTGAATAATGAATGTATTCAAGCTAATCTGACAAGAGTCATGATAAGGAGCATTCCTGGTAAAATATTATCTGATAAAATGTGTATATCTGAATTCAGATTCATAATGTAAGCAAAAACAAGCAAAGCTGAACTAATGCCAGCTGCAAATCAAGACAGACACTAGTACAAGATGAGCTTCAATTGTATATAGAGTAGGTTTAGGTGTCCGCAAAATTCACGACTTCTACCAATCTGCAAATTAGCTGTTTTCATGCACGTGGCTGGGAAGTCTCCACATCAGATGCGACCACAGACCATAGAAAAAAGTAGATTGGTCACAAGGTCTGTAGATTAAACGAGAATAATAATATTATATTGCTGACTGGTTGTCCAACTTCCATATGATTTGTGGATCCATAGCTTGTGACGTCAATAGTAGACCCAAGACAATGTATGTATACATAACCCTGCCCAAGATCCGGTTGTAAGCAAGCTCTATTAGCCTCTTGGATAAATATATAACCTCAAACGAGGTCTCAGTAATAAAAGCCCTCTGATTGGTTAAGATTAGAGTAATGAATATTTCCCTGCTGGAGGTTCAAAAGACGTCACGATTTGTTTATATTTTCAACCTGATTTTTGTCTTATCTTCTCTTCTCCCTCTCTTCTTCTCTACATACTTTCTTAGACCGGACATCCAAATTACTAAACATATAATGCTATTACTTAAGTATTGAAGCCGGCGAAGCTCATTCCGACACTTCCGCCATATTTTGGGTCCAAGAAGATACATCCCATGTACCCCAGAAGATAGTGTTCAAAGCATAGATAGTCGCTCTGTTAAAAACAGAACATTGTATTTCTAATTTCTACTAACTTTATCATCATAATATGAGAGTCTGTATAATCCTTTAACCGTCATATTATGACGGTACAAGGATTATACAGACTCTTCTCTGTAGAGGAGGTGAGATTTAATCACTCTGTTCTTTTTTACAAATATAAATTTACCATCTGTTCAATAAAGTTAATTATGAACAGAATTAAGTATGAAATTATTTATTCTATTCATATTGACAAGCAATGATCCTGAATTGGAATGTATAAAAAATAAATCGAATAATTTAATCAAATCACTATTTTTTTAAGACGACTATAGTTTCGCTCCTCGGAACTTCATCAGGTCTTTATTATACAACCACATTTAATCAATGTACATTGTGGCAAGTCAGTTGGTCCAATAAAATCTCACTCTCACATTCATAACAATTAAAAGGTATAATATTGTTAGAAATTTTCAATGAAAATTTGCGTTGTGCTGGCCAGCTCTTATCACTACCACAGACCGAGTATTGTTTAGTCAGTGGTAGTGATAAGCCAGCACAACTCCAGTCTAAGTTTTATACGTTTAACATTTTTAACAATATGATTTAATTGTATAGATTGTCACATTTTATTGAATCAATTGACTTCCCACAATTTAGGGATAAATGTGGCTGCGTTCTAAAGACCTAATGAAGTTCTGACTAACGAAACTATAATCGTCTAATCGTCTAATAAAAAATTGTGTTTGGATAAGATTATTTTTATTTTATTAAAAATGAACAATAAATAGATACACTACGTTACATTACAAAAAAGCTTTGCTGCCCAGTGAAACAAACCAACTAACTGTGATTTACCGAATGGAAACATGCAATTTTCAGACAGAATATTCTAAGGAACCATGTTTTTTGCAGAAAAGTTTAAATTTCTCCGTTATTAGTAGTCCGATTATCATAATTTAAATATCAGCATCAATTGGATTAAATTTTGCAACTTTTTTTTCTCTTGTATAATTTTTCTAAAATTTAGGATTTTTAAGATATTTAGCTTTGAAAACAAACAATAGTTGCCATTTTGAAATGGTACAAAGTAGAAATTTGATACTTCTTACAAAAATAGTTCTTAATAGTGGTTATCCATATACCAAGTTTGAAGTTTATACGTTAAGTGGTTCGTGAGATATGATTGAATATGTCAAAATCATAAACAGACACACAGACGGAATACGAAGCACTTTAGGACCTATGTTTACATAAACTTTTTTGCTTATTTTGGCCCAAGGAATCACTACGTAAATTATTGCCCCACATCTTTTGAACACCCTGTATAATATTTGTAAGTAAATTCCAAGAGTATTAATCATGGTGAATCCATGACACACCATCTCTTTAAAATATAATACTTAAATTGAAAAACTCTATAAGTACTAGTGGCTTGTATAGGGGCAAAAGCCCCTAAAAATAAAATACCAATGCTGAATATTTAATGTTAGATACATTATACATCATTATGACGTCATTATAATATAATAAACAATGTTATACATACATTATGACGTCATCAAGAGTTCGTCATCCTCCAGCTGGTTTAAAAGTATTATAAAGGGTACTTATTATGGAAACCTCCGATTGAAGCTACATTTTTTTACCCAATAGGCAAATAGGTGAGGATGAAATCAGAAAATGGTCTCATTGACGCTTCCACGCTCCAGTGCGGCCTTGGTTGGAGCCTCTGGCTCCAGACCATACGGGGGTTAGGCTTAGCCACCAGCTAGGTTATTCACCATCAGCTTGGTAAATAGTTAATATCGAGGATTTTACCCTACGTCCCACACGTTTTTATGGTTTTCCGTGAGTAAATACTGCTTCGTGTTGGTAGATTCAAGATTACATCTACATACTTTTATTTGCCAAATTTAAAGTTGATGTTGCACTCAATCGCTGTTACTGCAGCACTCTCTTGTCGGTCTAAAGTATGATAATTTCCGACCGCTTTTAAAACTGGCAGAGCTATGGGCCTTAAAAATACTAAGTCTTCTCTATACTACCTATATTCTGCGCCTATTAACCGTGTTAATATTACAAATCACTTGGCTTTAAATCAACATCAAGTACAACTAATGTAAACAAAACAGACGTATATAATTCCTCGTCTGTCGAAATGGTATGTTAAAGCCTCTAAATTAAAAAAAAAAACCTTAAAAGTGAAAAACAGTTATTTCTTATAGTACTTTCGACCTACATATTTAAGGCTGGATTTAAAATCAACCATATTAACATCCATCATGTGGTTTAAAATCAAGTATAAGCAACACATGTTTTAACGTAAACAAAGCAGACGTTTTTAGATTCCAATGCTTTTTAAATGGCAGACATTTTACGTTATTTCTCATTTTCTGGTTGATTTCAAGCAATTTCAGTATTTTTCCCGCCATCACGGAATAAAGCCCTTTAATTTGAGCCCTCTCCCGTATTTCTAAGACTTGCCAGACGCCCACAATTTTGACGCAAAGAATCGCCTTATGAAATTAAATATATGATATAGGCCCAGACTCTACCTACACCTTCTTCCTCCCCCCTTTCCCCTCCCACCTTCCATCTTCCTTTCCCTTCTCCTTTCTTCTTCTTGGTTTACCTTCTTCCTTTTGAGGGGAGTTGTGGAAGAGAACCTGCTGTGGCTGCAATATTGCATTAGATCTTTCCCTTTACTGGAATTGCTACAATAAACCAAAATAAAGGTTTTTCACTTTCGTTTTGTTGAGCTGACGAGGTATTTTGTAGTCTACTAACCTGAAACTTGGACTGGTTTATATTATAGTACCATAGATTAAAGAAGTACAGCTCCTAGTCTATGCTAGGACACAGGTCAACAATGGATACAGAAGCTGTCATTATGTATGGCTATTAAGAAGATGAATAGAACCATTTTTTCTATTCATCTTGGGCTATTAGGTTGGTCCAACCCACCACTCTTCACTATTGGGCCAACAGACTCTCAATCGGTTTGGTCAAAACCACTTAATACATGGGGCCCATGTACATTGGCAGATCGTCGAGAAAACTACAAATCAATTGCCAACCAAGCTCAATTCAGTGCAGACCATTTCCCAACGTTGGGCCAAGGGTAAGTGCTCGTAACGGTGACATAGGGGCCGTTCGTAAATTACGTCATCTAAAAATAGGGGGGACGAGTCCAAAATGGAAATATCATTAGGATGACGTACATGCCCATACAGCACACAATAGTTTTAGAAACATTGCAGAAATATGACACCGTAACTTTGAAACATCAAAAGTCACGTTATTTTGACCTGTCTGAAATTATGTTATGTCCTCGACTTAAACATTATTTTGTAAGGTTTCAGAAATATAAAAGTGATATAACTGGCAGGCAACAATGTGAGATGTAACAAGGCCCCACTGAAAATACAGGCCATGCTGCAGCGATCCCAGCGCTGCGCCACGTCACACAAAAGTTGGCAGGGAACTAACTAACATCCTATGTTTACATTTTATTGCTAAACGTCAAATATCCCTTGTTTTTTTACGTTTTTTTCTGTTTACATTTCATCTCTAAACGTCAAATATTACTTGTTTGTTTAAGATTTCTTCTTTTGATTTAAAAGTAACTGATGAGCAGCACAGCTGTGAGTCCTGAGCCAGACTTTCAGACCGCCTACTAGTTTGACGTCATAAATCCTGCGGCATGGCCTGTATTTGTAGTGTGGCCTTGGATGTAATGTTTCTGCAACATTACTGAAATGACTCAGAATTGTTAATGAAACTATTGACATTTCAAAGTTACCTTATTTTCATATGTCAGAAACTATGAAAATGTCCTCAACGGAAACAGGTTTCAGTTAATCGTTAAGTTTTTAGTTAATCGTATAACACATTTATAGTTAATCATTTAACGACATATAGTTTAATCAATTAATTGACGTAATGTATATTTAGTTCTAACACTTACGTTGAGTGTAAGAAAGGGCCATGCGGCGCCAACTTTATCTGTGTAAATAAAGTTCTTCATTTATTTTTCATTTATAATTAACTTAGGTTTCGAACTACTGGCACTGATACTGAATACATTTTCCTTTTCAAACGAGAATAACGATCAGCTATTGCCAATTTCTAAGTCGGTTAACCTAACCAGCCCCAAGTTCTAACCCTACAACCTAAATTTAATTTAAATTAAATCTAACTGCATAACCCAACCAAACTTAATAAACTTATTTTTTTGTTTTTAGCTTAACGAAAGAAACAAAACAAAAAATAATATTCACCTTTATAATCGTCGGAAGAGAAACAAATTCAAAGATAACAACTGTAAGCTGCCATCACTTGGTGTACGCCGTGATCAAGGATGTTAGGAATAATTTTGACCGCGTCAATGGCCGCCATGAGGCACGCTTCAAAGAGGCATCGCAGCATCGTTATTGTGGTTGCTATAGTTATAAGGTACGTAGGCGTCAAAGTGACATCGCAGCAACGTCATTTTGGTTTCAGTACAACATTACGAATTAAAAAATAGGCCCATAACCACAAAATAATGCTAGATAGTGACGAATAACCACCATCAGCCATTGTTGAGCGATTTACACTTAACTTTCACCAATGTAAATTTTTTTTGCCGCCATCTTGGATTCGGCATTTTGAAATGAGATAAGTTATTTCAAATACGAAGTTGGTATTGTGACCAATCATTTCAAACTAGTTTTTACGTCGAATTCAATGCCGCAACCCGTTTTTAATTATATTGTTTAGTTTTCAAGATATTGACATGTTTCTGATAAAAATCTAAAAAAAATGATTTTTCAAAAAATAAGTTTTATAGCTGAAAACGGGTTGCGGCTTTGAATTCGGCGCAAAAAACTAGTTTGAAATGATGTGTAACAATACCAAATTAGTATTTGAAATAACTTTCCTCAATTCAAAATGGCGAATCCAAGATTGCGGCCAAAAAATTTACATTGGTGAAAGTTAAGTGTAAATCGTTCAACAATGACTGATGGTGGTTATTCGTCACTATCTAGCATTATTTTGTGGTTATGGGCCTATTTTTTCAATTTGTATGTTTTTTGCAATTGGTAGAAAGTAAATAAATTTAAAGTACTAACCCATACGTTACTGTTACGGCACACAGTAACGTATGTTACTGACGCCGTAACAGTAACGGCAGTTAACGTATTTCTGATGGCAGTTGGGCCATTTTTAAAAATGGCCCAACTGCGATGACATACTTTATGGATGGATGGTTCCTTGAAACATTGTTATTGTAAAGGTTTCACCTTTCATTTACTTATTTAAATCAATTTTTAAAATTACCGCCGTTTGTCAACCAAGTGCCGCAACGACCAACTATCTTGTCGACATTTTGTGAATAGCGTGTGTTATGAGTGTGTGTTATGCTAGTAAATAAGCAGAGGAGTTAAAATTCTTGTAAATATGAATCATCAAGGTCTTAATAAACAATATCTTGAGAACGAATTGAGATATTAAAAAACGGATTGCGGCATTGTAATTAGTGAAAAAATCTAGTTCGAAATGATGGGTCACAACACCACTTTTACATTTGAAAAAATAATTTTGGATCCAATATGGGGGATTCAAGATGGCGGCCAAAATTGGGTACCCCCTCAAAATGAAGTAATAACCACCCAATAATGTTTGGGGGCAGTGTGGAATTGATATTTGAAAAAATGTAGGAAAAAGGTAGGGGGGGACTATTATGGGACACTGAAATGAAATGAAATGAAATGAAATGAAAAATCGTTTATTTCCAGTAATATTAACAAAAAACAAATCTTCCATGAATTCAAATTACAATTCAATAGTTGGTAATTACAAAGAAAAGTATAACTAAATTGAATGATAAGCTAAATTTTAATTACAAAAACATTGTCCATGAAAGATATTTATAACCAAGGAAATAAGCCTTCATGGGCAGGTTGCCTGTGCGAAGGCTTAGCCGATATTACAGTCAGCATAGGTTATTTATTGTGAATAAACTTTTGGAAAAAATTTGCTTTTAATTTTTTAATGCGGAAAAGAGTGTTTTTTAAAAAACTAGACTTGTTGAAAATAATCTACTATATATTTGTCAAATACCACTCAGTGGAAACATCGTACAGCCCAAACTACTTGACCTAGAACCTTGAAACTTTGCATGGATGTTCCTCTTAGGGAGTAGGCATCCGCTAAGAACGGATTTTACAAAATTCGTAGTAAAAAGGGGTTTTTGGCGAGGCCGACGTTTTCAAATTTTCCCATTTAAAAGTATGTTGGACGATTTTTGTTTACATTTTTAATGTTCATAAAACAATCAGCTGGTAGTTAGCTTCGGAAATGTATACGTTGATACAGATGATAATAAATTGATTTCTTTGATCATGGCTTCATTGATTTTTGTTGATTTGTTTCAAGGACATAATTATGTACTATATAAAAGTTACATTTAGTTTAGATAAAATCCACCATTAATTAGTTAAGTGGCACCATCTATATTTCGGTAGCGGGAGTTACGCAATTTTAAACGTGAAGAGCATACTTCCTTTTGTGGCAGTGGTTTTTCAGTCACAAATAGAATGTGCTGAAATGATATGATTCTATGATCTACTTATGTAAAAATTTATAAATTATACAAATCCCTGATTGTAAGTTATATTTATACTACCTTTTCTACTATATTTTTGTCAAATACCACTGACCTATCATTGTACAGCCAAAACTACTTAACCTAGAACCTTGAAAATTTGCATGGACGTTCCTTACAGAGTGTTGACATTCACCAAGAACGGATTTTTTTTAAATTCGAGGTTTTTCGTGGAGCTGAAGCTTTGAAAATGCCCCATGTTAATGTAGTGGATGATCTTTTGTTTAAATTTCCAATTTTACTCAATCAAGCATATTAGCTTCACAAACGGATACGTTGTTACAGCTGATTTATAATTTGATTCCTTTTATCATGGTTTTATGGTTGTTTTGATGATTTTGTTAGGTTATTCGTACTATATAAAAGTTACATTTGGTTTAGTTTCGTACCTTATACGTTCAATCATAAGCTCATTATGTGGTACCATCTTTTTAGGCAGCGGGAGCTATAGTTATTTCCTTAGGCCTTTATCCTACATTCCGCCATAAAACAAACATATCTCTACATGACATATTCCTTGATATAAATATTTTCTATTCAGTCCTCTAGATTCTTCATACCAAGGTTAGACGAAAATTTTTATCGTGAGCGAAGCCACGGGTTCTGCTAGTAACAAATAATTTAGAGAATTAAACAACGGAGCATGGGAGTGGCAGAGAGGGGAAGATGGCAAGAGGCAGTGTAAAAGGTAGTCAAATGTGAGATTCGGTCAGATCAGGTCCTAGTGGGTGTAAGTAGTAGGGTCAGGTCTGCCTGTACTGAGAAGTGATAAGAAGTTCAGAATCTGTTATTCCCAGTTCAACGAGCCAATCAGTTACATGCTTTTTAAATGATTTCACAGAAGGAGAATTAAAAATTAAGTTATTTGAATAGGTTGTTAAGTTCCGGTACAAAACAGATGAAATGTAACAGGAGTTGGTGGTAGAGTAAGATTTAGTTAAGTGAATGGCTGGTATTCCTACATTTTGTGAATAGCGTGTGTTATGAGTGTGTGTTATGCTAGTAAGTAAGGAGTTAAAATTCTTGTAAATATGAATCATCAAGGTCTTAATAAACAATTGTCTAACGGTAAGCAGTGATAACTCATGGAATAGTACGGTTGTGGGGTAACGAAGAGGTTTCTTAAAACAAATTTTTACTATTAATTTTTGAATGACAAAAAGGGGTTCTAAAATTGTTGGAAACAATCCACTCCATACGATTATGCCAAATGAAAGTAAGGATTGCACATAAGCGTAGTATGCCAATTTGATTTCATTGAATGTTAATACTTCCCGCAGTTGTCTGAAGGCATAAATAAATTTTCTCAATTTAGAGATTAAAAATTGAACATGATCTATCCATTTCATTCTATTATCAAAAACAACACCTAAATATTTATAAGAAGTTACCTTTTGGATAGATTCACAAAAGCAGTTTCTATTTTGGTAATCTTCACAAGAATGAATGATAAGGTCTTGCAAAAAATAATCAGAATTAGATCTCAATGATATAGGCATAAATTTAGTTTTAGAGACATTCAAGGAAAGAAAATTTTGATCAAACCATTTTTTTAGGACCATAAGATCTTTGACAGCATTACAACGTACGTTCTCCCAATTAGCACCATTTTGCAATATGAGAGTGTCGTCTGCAAACAAGAAAAGTTTTCCATTTAGAGCTAGTTTAGAAATGTTATTTATGTAAATAAGGAAAAGAATCGGACCAAGAGTGCTTCCTTGAATAACTCCGTAATCTATAGGCCTAATATCACTTGAGATGCCATTAATAACTACACACTGCCTTCTGTCAGTTAAATAACTACGGAACCATGAAAGAGCTACACCACGAATTCCAATATTTTCAAGTTTAGCCAATAATTTACATCTATCAACTGAATCGAATGCTGTTTTAAGGTCCAAAAAAATTAACATACAACGCTTATTGCACGAAATATTATAATCGATATCTTTGCTGATGTCAAACAGAGCATCAGATATATTTTTATCTTGAACAAACCCATATTGATTGCTACTTAAAATGCCATTTAGTTGTACATAAGAAACTAATTGATATTTTACTATTCGTTCCAAAACCTTAGAAAAGACACTCAGCATAGATATGGGGCGGAAGTTGTTCACATCTGAAAAGTCGTTTGATTTATACAAGGGAAATACTTTAGCTAATTTAAAAATATTGGGGAATACACCAGAAGTCGGTACACTCGCTATATATATCAAAGTAATTTAAGTTTCTTGGATTAGAAAATTAATTGTTTACAGAACATGAACACGTTTTTCATATTTAATTTGATAACAGTTTTAACAGCATTTCAAGCTTCAGGTCAAAACAAAGTGCAGATTTTAATGGTTAATGTTCGGGTAATGTTCAAAACTTCGGCGAAAAGTATAGTTTTCTTTTTATTCAAAGATATCTTTTTTTAATCATTTGCCAACTACAGTACCTCAAAAATAGCTTTTTAAAAGTTTCCTCAAAATGTATTGCTCCATTTGAATAGGGAATGTGTACAAAATTACGTAATTTTTACTAGCAGGGGGAGTCAGCCAAATTATGATGGTAGGGGGAGTCAAAAATGGCCCAACTGCGATGACATACTTTATGGATGGATGGTTCCTTGAAACATTGTTATTGTAAAGGTTTCACCTTTCATTTACTTATTTAAATCAATTTTTAAAATTACCGCCGTTTGTCAACCAAGTGCCGCAACGACCAACTATCTTGTCGACCAATTGGTGGGCCCTCTGTCGGGGAAACTTGTTATAACTAATCAATTACAGCAAATTTTCACAAATATCTAATGCAAAACATTATTTATAGCACCTTTTAAATATATTTAGTACGGTAACTAACTAGAAACAACACACAACATGAACACGCACGTGTTTGTGTGTGTTTGTGTGTGTGTGTGTGTGTGTGTGTATGTTTGGCGTGACCGTCATAGATCAGCCACTTTGTTTTAACTTGAAAACGAATAAAAGGAAAGAGAAGACCTTGTTGAACAAAAAAGACAGAAAATAACAAAACATTGTAAATATGTGACTATCAAAAGTTTAAAAATTAACATCACAGAAAGATTAGCCATGGAGTAATAATGAACTTCGTAAAGAGTTGGCACTCCCATTTTTACTCGGTGGTAAAGGAACAGTAGCGCTTTCTGATAAAAGTGCTACGAACGAAAAAGATCGATGCGATATATCGATGGTCGTCGATGCGATATATCGATTGTCGTCGATGCGACATATCGATCGTCGTCGTCTGCTTTGTTTAAATTTTCGTTTTCTTGTTTTGTTTGCTAGACTTTCAATTTTAATGACTTTACCGATTTGTTTAGATTAAATTGATTAAGTACGTTTGCCATTATTGCATGTTGTTTCGCGAAATACCGTACTGTACTGAGTGATTCATATTGTGCCTAAAGCGATTGATAGAAAATAAATACGTAGATGTTTTTCATAAAATCACTTAATAAAAATTAATTTAGTTAATTTGTATTAAGTGCTTTTATGTAAACATCTACGTATTTATTTTTTATCAATAGCTTTAAGCACAAATGAATCATTCTGTACAGTATTTCGCGAAACAACCATAGATAAAAACATCCAAAAGAGGGGCTTTTGGGTCAGACCGCGAGCGCCGAGGGAGTCGAGTGGAAAAAACTGCTTTTGAGTGAGTGTCTGAAGCCGTAGATAAAAACATTCAAAACATTTGAATGTTTTTATCTGTGCTGTATAGCTCAGCTCAGTCTTATATAATTTATAATTTTTTCTGCTCTACTCGGTAAAATAGTACATATTTGCTGTCTTGAAAAGAATTAATTCTATCTCAAATCAATTAAGTCTAATTCTAAGAGCATGTCTAAGTGGTATCACGTCCATTGAATACTCGGTGTGTAGTCTTCACTTGAATGAAATGCAGCACAACATCTGGATATCAACAATTTACACATGTAACAGTACTGTACTTTTATTGTATTTCGTTATTATGTCGTTTGTCGGACCATGAGGTCCAGTGTATTAAATATTAGATTTTGAATTTAAAATTATTTTTAATAAGTCATTATATTCTTTCCTGGCGATACGTGTGACTTACAGAGAAAAGTTTTTTAGCCATAAATGAGGCCCATCAGCGTTTGAAGGAATTAAATATATATACTCGCCGATTTTCAGATAATTTTGCAATAAAGCCAAACATCTAAACATTTCAACACTGTACAACATACAAACAACAAACACTTAATTGTCGCATATATTGGAGTGCAGGAAGGGTTTTAATGCTGGCAAAGTATCCTTTAGTACGGTTTGTTTTCGAATTCAATGGTTTATAAATACAAAACCACAAATTACATTACATTACCATACTACACCATTATAAAACTCAGTGTTACGTATGATTTATAACGTTTTAATAAAAATATGAAATAGCGTTCGATTAAAAGCAAACGATTTACTTCAATGTCCATATGAGTAAGCGAGTCGGGTAAGGACGGAGGTATATCGATGAGACGGAGCAGTTGTAAGGAACGGTTCCACGACGAATTGGTTTTCCTCTCTCTCGCGCCGAGGACCCTCTCTCTTCCTCCTATTGAAGAAGCCGTTAGATTTTTCGTACACCTTAGCCACATTGCCCAAGCTTTCTAGCTCTGCCACATGAGCGCCACCGGCCCGTGTCAAAAATGGCTCACCAGAGCAATGTTCCGCTGATATCCGATGGAGCGCAGCACGGTCGTTCCATCTTCACCCGATTGCATTGTGTGGAATATCTATTTGGATGTTTTTATCTATGAAACAACTTACACTAGGGGCAAACTTACTGTAGGTATTTTCCCACACTCAAATTAATTCCAACTCGTTTTGGTTGTGTACACGTCGCGTCGTGACAGAAAATCAGGGGAAACGGAATAGGAAGTTAGCAGATCGTTATCGTGTTTTTGATTGGCTGATTCAGTGAAGAAGAAGAAATCCATGTTTTTACAACGACATCTAACTAAAGTGCTTCGAACTAACCCGCTCCAATAAGCTTACCACTTGGCTCCATTTAAGTGTCAGACCGGTGGATTAGCAGCCACAACAACTAGAAAAAAAGGTTGAGCTACACGGTTGCATAGCTATTATATAGCGTGCCAATGACAAATGAGAAAAAAAGGAGGAAAGAGGAAATTAGCATGTGAAGACAGGTCTTTGTGTGTGAGTGTGCGTGCCGAAGTAGGGGTTGCAAATGGCCTGTGGTTAAAGTAAATAGAATCTCAACTTAGCACAAAGGTTGATAGTGATAACTTCATCGAAGTGTAGTGATATTGTGAGGTTCACTTATTATATTTGCTAAAATGCGCAGAAGTTAAAATATCGTACCGTGATTGCCCATTGTTGATAACTCTTAACTGTGTTAGTTTTGATTCGAACAAACACATAATAATTATTAATTTCATTTTGTAAGGCCTAGTCCTAATTTCAACATTTAAGATGCAGCTGTCATGCAAATGTTTGAACGTCATCATCAACTCCAAAGGATCCGAGATTGATAATTTTCCCATCTTCTCAGGCCCCAAATTTGATCATCCGTTCTTCAAAGATGTGAGTAGGCCTATTTAAATGATTAATGCATACCTTATCTTACCTGTCAATAGGCCCAAGTTGATTACCTACAAAGTGACAGGAAAGCACACGATTTTTTAGAGAGAGTTGATATTTTGAAAGCTTACGGTTTTGTTTGGGCCCTACTACCACAATCAAAGGTTTAAGATATGTCGAAAAACTGAATGGAAATCAGTGTAAAGGCAACATGTAACTGCACCGTGAAGGACTGGATTGGGAAGCACCTCTCCAAAGCACAATTTCATCAGCCTAGCGACCAACAGTTCAATCGGCTGTCAACTTAATTATTGTTAATTCAATCGATAGGTTGTGCAGGCTACATATTTACAGTAGAGTCTTGATAAGCCGCCACACCACTGTTATCAGTCTCTGTCACTGGACTAGTCATGTGTTTTAATCAATGCCGGGCTGCAATTCCGTAAGCGGTCTACATTTAAACAATTGAAAAAATCAAGTTATTATCAATATAGGCCTACCGATAAAAAAATTATCGAACTTATCATCTCTTTTCAGATTCTGTCGAATCGGCTGACTTAGTTTTCTTAGTTTCAGTATGGTATATTCTCAATTGTTATATTTGGTTTCATTTAGTCATTAACATGTAGCCTAGGGATAACTTTAACATAACTGAAAATAGATCTAATAATAAATTAATACAGTTTCCAATTGGGCTACTATGATAACTAACTAACCATAACCAAACTACACATAGCTCGCTATTTTCTATCAGTGCCAAGACAAAGTAATCATCGAAAACAAAAAACAACACTAGTTCAAAATGGCGGATGACGTGAAATAAGAGGTGTGCGTAGTTGAGTTATGTGTAATGTTTTAATTTAACAGTTTTAGTGTTAATTTGTTATTGTTAATAGTTTTATTGTAAGTTAGCCTATAGTTTTTTTATTTAGCCTCATTAATGTAGTTCGGGGCCATACACATATTACGTAACACACTTAAGGGGGGGAGGGGGGGGTTTGGCTCAACGTTACGTAGGCTAACTCTTAAATTTTGTCCCTCGTTAAAAATACAAAAATTATCAAATTGATATCTAAATCTAAGTTACAGTTAGCTAGCCTATACCGGTATAAAAAGATACGTTTGTCATTCTACTTTTAACAACAGTAAAACTAAAAATAAACACGTAACATGTTGAGTAAATTTCTGCTTTGCTTTACAGCTTTGTTTTTTGGTATTGTTTTCGAGAGTAAAATCATGACAGATACACAGTATTGCGCAGTGCCTCCCACCAATTTATCGGTGTTTGTCGAGAAGACGATAAGGCAGGTGTCGCACTGATTGTGGGGAAAGGGTCGCACACAAGGGGTGGGGGGGGAGGTGGATGATTTTCGACCGCGACTGATAGGTGAGATGCGTAGCTGCGTATTCAGTCGTCCACGAGATAATGAGGGGGTCGCATCAGGCTATTGTCGTTTGTTTTATTTAAAATGTCTTTATTTAATAATTTATAAACATTTTTCTTTTACCAAATTTGTTAATTTGTTACCTTAATCATATTTTAGTTGATATGATGTTTATTTTTTTTAAATATTAACAACAGAACACATTCATTTGTCTTCAACAACTGTTAATGTACCATAACGTTGTTTTGAATTTGTATAAGTTATAAATTAAATCAGTTACATTTTAACTAAGATGTTTTTTTTGTTGTTTAGGCCTATATTATTTGTAACAATCTGGTTTGTTTGTACCAATTTTGTTTTGATTATAAAAAATCTTATTTACAAACAAAAGCCATTACAAGTTTATTTATTTTATTTATTTAAATCCATACTCCACTATAGTTAAATTATGCTTAAGCTGTATTAATTCCATCGACCACATGTGGTCGATTGAATTGACGAAAAAATGTGTTACGCAATATGTGTATGGCCCCTTCGTGGCATTCAGTTTCATCATATTTAGGTTATTAAAGATCGATTTGTCACGGTTTGTTTTGTTCTTGATGCAATCGAAAAATCTTGATTTAAGTTATTCATGTATCGTAGTTTTAGGCCTAGTTTAATATTTTCAATTTTTAAAATGTAGACCTCATACAGAACTGCAGCCCAATGATGGGGTTAAAACTTAGGTTTGTTTCATTTAGATGGTAGGGCCTAGTGGTTTCAGGTAGGCCTATGTATTAGATGGTAGGGCCTAGTGGTTTCAGGTATGATACATTGCCGCACAGTTCAGATGAAAGTGTATGCTCTATTGTGATTGAACGTGACTCATGGTTGATAAAAACATGTTGTATTAGGGCATAAACGTGGGTTAAATTTCTTTCTATACCTTTTAAATCAACTTAATGTTGGCTTAAAGGTTGTTTGATGATAGCCTCTTAATGTTATTCCGCCTATTCAAGTTGGCCCAGGTAATCATTATCCTTGTCCCTGAGGGTGGCGGTTAACAGTTATCCCACTGTCCTATATCACAGCTTCATCTGACTTGTTCCATATACTGCACAATTTTCCTTTAACCCTTTTAAGGCCAGCTCCCAAATTGTGGTACTTGCGAAAAAGGCCAGCTCCCAAACTGTGGTACTTGCGAAAAAGGCCACGCCATTTCTTATGTGCTGTGCATAGTTTTAGTTAAAGGGCTATATCTTCCACAATTTTTATCAGATACTCATAATTCTTTTTTTAAATTGTTCCTAATTAAATGGGCTTTAAAATGCATTAGAATATATTATGAAATTACTAGAAAGAAATTTTGTTTACGGATATTTGTAAGAAAATTTTAATGAGCTAATTTATATTTTTCCACTTTGACGGCATATAAAAAATATATAACTTTGTTTTACTTCCAAAAACCATTTATAACTACAAAGTACAACTTATTTACAGGAAGTATGCCAATTTTGAAGTACCTACCTTAATTAATAACTGAACTATAAGGGATAATGTAAAAATTAACACTTCACTATTTTAGGCCTAAATGGCTGACGCCATGTTATTTGCATACAGGAGGGTGATTTCGCTTACAGGTCATTTATCTCGACTTCTTTTGCTCATTCGTCATTGAAAACACAAGTCAAGCACACACAACTCATTTAATAAATTATATTTGGTCGATTATAACAATAACCTCATCACATAACCAACAAAACACGAAAATTAAACAGCAACAAAATCATCACATGGCCAGCAGACGATCATGACATGAAAATCTATACAGACAACTAGGAAATTTAGGCTAAAATGGCAGTATTTGCCATTATTCATGAAGCCCAGATGTCCCTCTACAAGGGAATATCAAGTATAGTGGCCTTTGGAACACACTCTAGCCAGTAAACGGAGAAAAGTGGACGGGTGCCTATTACGGCCGTCGGCCGCGAACGTAGTTTTTGCCACGGGGGCCTATTACGGCCGTCGGCCTTGAACGTACTTTTTACCACGGGGGCCTATTACGGCCGTCGGCCTTAAAAGGGTTAACACATTCAGCCCGACAGATGTCAACAGTTAGTTTTTGTACTTTCCATAATCCCGACGTGCACCACCGGTGGCGCACTGTACCCATTTGATTCGATGCTTTTTCACAGTGCTTTCGGAGCTTTGCTGGGTTTTATTACTAGTTTGTACTTTCGGGTTATGTTGACACTCTGTGGCCACCGGTGGCGCATGTGTAAATTTTTTTGAAAAAAATGTTGAAAAGATTAAGGTGATGTCAAAACCCCAAAAATGGCAGAAGGGATCGTGAGAAGACCTGGGAAGTGCTTTACTTGTATGGAGGTTACAATAACTGACTGTGTATCGTTCGCCTTTTTGCCGCCTGCCGCGCCATCGGTGAATTATGCGTGAGCCACTGGTGGTGCTTGTCAGCCCGTGGTGATTTCAGTATGCCCATTGGACGATGTGCGCCACTGGTAGCACCATTGGAATTAATTTCACTTAAATTAGCTATTTTAGGTATACACAAGGTAAAATCAACGGATATTTTTAAGATTTAGTTAAAAGTACGCCTTAGGTTAGTTTCGTATTTTTGGTTAGTTTAACGATTATTGCAACATCCTTTTAATGTGTTCGAAAAATCAGTCATGTACCTCGAGTAGCGCTCGTCGGGCTGAACGTGTTTAAGGGAGGTCTAAATGTCCTTTTTAGGGCTCCCGTTGCTTGAAATCAGACTAGCCGATTACCAAGAGATGTGTCTTGTTTGCCAGAACATCGGGAGTGTCGAGCTGGAGAGCATTCACAAGGAGCAGGCGTCGCTGGTGGCGGTGGAGAGTTGCGGCCAGTGGCTGGTGCATCACTGCCTCAACTGCCGACTGTACACGCACGCGCTGGACACCGCCAGCACCGCGGTCGTCCTGGTCAACCGCAACTTGCTGGTGAGATACTCATTATTGTATTGTTGACAATTTCGGTTGAGTGGTTGTTAAGGTGTTTTGGTTGCATTTTTGCAGACGCCGGGTGAAACAATCAAATTAAATTATTGGATACATCGGGATGTTATGTTGTGATAATTCGTTTTAAAGATTTTGGAATCAATACAGCAGACTTTTTGTAGCCTAATTGAAATAATATATATGTACAGTAGGCCTATCTTCTTATTTACATTGTACAGTATTGTCTTCGGAAAGTTAGAGATAATTTAAATAAAATACTTAACTAAGGTTTTCTGAAGGGACATGTCTAAAACAATGAAAGAAATGCTGTCATTTTTTTTGGCTCTTGACTTGGTGAGTTGGAGGTTTGTTTTGGTTCGGTTACGTAAGATTTTTCAAATAGGTTGTTGTGGTTTCAGGTATGATATATTGACTTCTTTGTTTGAAATTCATTGTTGGTGATGGTGATTTTATATTTTGATTAGGATTTTTGCGGTCATTTGCCATCACTGATTAGTAAAAAACAAGTTTCACGACGTTTCGGGATCTGGAATCTGATCCCGTCTTCAGGTGGAAGAAAACCTAGAACATAACAAGATTAGTAACACATAGCCAGGAAAAACCTGGACAAAAACACAGCTAAAACAGAGAACTGTAAAAGCAGTCACGAAAACAATAAGCTGAAAAGAAAAACAATACACAAAATGACACAGGAATCACAAGTATCAAGAATCACCAGACAGGAGAGAGCACGTCCACACCCAATCAGAGCTGAGCTGAGACTGGTGGGAGGAAAGCAAATGGCGGCGGCAACGGAAATGGCGGCGCCCACAGCCAACCAAATCACGGCGCGCTACCGGTGGCGAAAACCTGAAACAGAGACATGTGATATGCAAATTCCGTGTGTCTGTTTGTGTATTTCAGTTAATTTTTAACCTGATTTTGCCCCTTGGCCTTGCTACGGGTTAACATGTTATGAGAATTTTGAACAGAATTGTTAGTAATTACCCTATTTGCTGACACTTTATTTCCCCTGTCTTTCAATTCTTTGTTTAATTAAACAAAGAATTGAAAGACAGGGCCTATTTGCTGACACTTTATTTTCCCTGTCTTTCAATTCTTTGTTTAATTAAACAAAGAATTGAAAGACAGGGAAAATAAAGTGTCAGCAAATAGGGTAATTACTAACAATTCTGTTCAAAATTCTCATAACATGTTAACCCGTAGCAAGGCCAAGGGGCAAAATCAGGTTAAAAATTAACTGAAATACACAAACAGACACACGGAATTTGCATATCACATGTCTCTGTTTCAGGTTTTCGCCACCGGTAGCGCGCCGTGATTTGGTTGGCTGTGGGCGCCGCCATTTCCGTTGCCGCCGCCATTTGCTTTCCTCCCACCAGTCTCAGCTCAGCTCTGATTGGGTGTGGACGTGCTCTCTCCTGTCTGGTGATTCTTGATACTTGTGATTCCTGTGTCATTTTGTGTATTGTTTTTCTTTTCAGCTTATTGTTTTCGTGACTGCTTTTACAGTTCTCTGTTTTAGCTGTGTTTTTGTCCAGGTTTTTCCTGGCTATGTGTTACTAATCTTGTTATGTTCTAGGTTTTCTTCCACCTGAAGACGGGATATTGACTTGTTCATTATGATATTAATCTAATCATGATTTAATCTAGGGGTTTTATGTGTTTTATCAATTGTTTAGGCCTATGTTGAATGATGTAACAACTCTGTTCATTCAATTGTTTCACCAGGCGCCTCCGCAAGTGCAATCTGTGTTTTTTAAAGATTTCAAAGTGGGAACAGCAATAAATTGTAATGCTTGGTAGGCTTGCAGCTCACACTAAATTGTCAATAAGATTAAATTCTTAGATGTCTTCTTTTTATTCATTAGCAAGCTTAAATTTTGTAATAATAATTCTCAGCATATGTGTATTGTTGGAAAACAATCGAGCACACCATTGTTGGTTTACATTGGTCTCAAAGAGGTGTGTAGAAATGTTTATATTTTTTTTATTGGGTCTTTTGGGTTATCATGTCGGTCAAGGAATAATGTGTAAAGAGAAAAACTTTACTTCTTTAGTTGAATTTCAACCACTGGTCCCTAACCGATTTTAAGTAATGAATAAAAAAACATAAACTTTCATTGGTCAATTTTTGATTGGATGGTTTTGTATATAATAGGCCCTATTGAGCATATCCTCTACGCATTATTTACTAAGAGAGGAGATAGTAGGCTGTTCTCCGGGCTGGGATTATTTCTTTGTGCTTTAACGTCAAGGAGTGAGTGATTCAACTTTAGGTAGCCTATGTATAATAAGTTACATAAGCAATACAAATCAAACTATAACAGGTGGCTCCAAAACTTTAAATCTCACCTATTACGTCTGCGCTGAAAATTAAAGTTTGATGATTGATGCCGTAACTTCAAGGCACTAAAATGTTTTCTATGTACCTGATAAAAGGGTTTAACTTTTAAAATTACAGTTTTTACTAGTTAATGTTTACTTTTTTCTTCTTTTTTGTGTAAAGTAAGCATTGTTTATCCATCAATAACTAAAATTTATTGAAATTTAAATTTTGTACCATGCTTTACTTTTTTATATTTAAGTTTTAAGTTGTCATTTTAAACCACATATTTTCCAGACTGACCCAAATGAAATAGCCGCTCTCAAGAACAGTGACAAGTTCTCGCCAGTGTTTCGCATTGTGATCGATAGCCTTAATGATGAATCCAATACTCCAGCACCAGGTATATATTTTAACTTTTTATCAAATTTATCGTTTTAGGTCTAGAGCATTTTAAATTACTTTTATTTGATTCTTTTGAATCAAGTAATTAGTCAAATCTTATAGTCCCAAACTCTCCAAGTCGTACACCTTGTGTAAGCGTCCCCGAGGAAATCATGGACTCGGAACTTCAAATCCACCAAATCAACAGAAAATATAGATTCGGTTCAACTTGTGAGAATTCTTGTACTATAGCTCTGGACTGCCGTAATGGCGGTATCAGTACAAATCGTCTGGTGAAAGATATGATTCTGTTGAACTGCCAAAATGTGTATGTTTTTAAGACCCATTAACACCATTAAATATATGCTGCAAAACCGCACCGAAAGTTTTCCTGCGCAATTTGAAACGTAATTTTGAGTATTGCCTCCACTCATATAATATGGAATTTAACCATATTAACTAACAGAAAATAACCTCTCTTTAGACTTGCTGTATGGTCTGTAGGAGCTATTATCGTCATATTAAGCGTAATTTTAACAAATTGTAACATATTGTGACCTTGTTTAGATTTCATATACAGGCTTATTACATATGAGCTTGAAGCATAAACATTCATATTCTAACTGCGTCTTTACCTAAACATTTATACATATGATTAATTACTTACACTATAAAGTTGTTTTGCGTTAATTCTAACTACAGCACACTCACTCACCCACCAATCTTTTTTATCTATTTAAAGAGGGCCATGGCTTTACTTGACCATGGTGTTGGAACGCAGCAGAATTAGCTTATTGTGCACCCTCTGCCCTTTCAGGCTTCCAGGCATTCACTCTCCGTCAAATCCCAAGTTTCTTAACGAACCTTGAGATCTTCTTGATGAAGGTACCTCACTTCACAGCGCTTCCGAATGATATAATTGCTTAGTGCCGCGGCCGGGAGTTGAACCCGGGCTGGCTGAGTGAGAACTCAGAACGCTACCAACTAAGCTACGGCGCTGTCTCACCCGCCAATGATCAGAACATAAAATTAGGATCTAAAATTCAAAACTTCTTTTAATCCCTCATCTGAGAAAGAAATCTGGACTCATCTGGGAGACATATCTGCAGCTCGTTGCGGGGAACAATAGTTTCCGGAATATTCCGGAATAGCCGATCACACACCTGGCCGCTTTTACGGCTTGTTCATTTCCAAGTACAACCGGCAATTTTAGTAAAAGATCTAACAATAATTAAATAGAAAACTGACCAATCAAAGTGATTTAAGTAAAATAAGAAATTTAACTATAACGTCTGCCTGTTTCCAGTAGTAGGGAGGGGAGTGGTGGGCAGCGCCGGGCTGCAGCAGCAGCTGACGGAGTGGGTGCAGCGAGAGACGGCGGCCACGGAGGAGCGAGTGCGCCAGTACTCGGAGCAGCAGTACGCGGCGCTCGAGCGGCTCCGGGCCCGCGCACACCGTGACCACCTCGCCCTCGCCAGGTGGGTGGAGCAGATGCGGTGTAGGGGTAGGCAGTTCGATTTTTCTCAGTGAGTCAATTCATTTGAATCACTCAATTTCAAAGAATCAAAATTTGAATCGATTCTTTGAATAATCTTTGATCGTCTTTGCGGGTAAACTTGAAATTAATGCAATCAATCAGTTTTCCTTGAATAAAAAGTGTTTTTTTGTTTTTTTTGTATTTGGATCTTTACAGTTTAATTTTTAATTCTGAATCAGATTGTGTATGCTATTTCCAAACCCAAATTATATGACTTAAATTTGATCCAAGATATAAAATCAATCTGAGGTTAAACCAGAAGACTCAAACCACTGAATTATAAATAGATGAACCAATACCGGTACTTTGATAGAGTTGAGTTATGTGGACTGTTTTCCCCATTATCAAGCTACTATTTTCAAGTTATGTCATTGGCCTTGATGGAACAAAAAATTCCATAAAAAGACACAACCCAGAAGCCTCAAGGATAATAACAAAAACAGTTGTATTTTTTTATTAGCCTAATAGCTAATCTGAATCAAAACTGGCATATGCACCTACTTTTGTTTTGCGGACTAAAGGAATCAAATTCCAGATTTTACACGTTTGATTCGCACGAAGAATTGATTGTTTTTCAAAAAGAATCATGATTAATTTGATTCACTCGATGAGTCGTTCAAATTTAACTATTGGTTCATGAACTGCGCATCACTAAAACAGTGACGCTCGAGGTATTGAGCGTTAGAATACTCAATAGATTTCCTCAAATTAATCTGCAAATCTAAAAAGTTGCTTATTTAGCTACTGATAATTTTCTCTTCCTCATAATCAGCTGAGTGGTTAAATGGTGGTTAAGTGGTTTTTCATTTTTATTAGGCTGCAGGCCAAATGTCCACACTCCAATCAGAATCAGTTTCCAAAATGTGTTTATTTACAACCGCAAACAAGTAATGTACAGGTCAAATAATGCAAATAGACCAACTTTCAAATTAATAAAGTAAAGACAACATCAGTCTTTATCTTATTTCAGAATTGGCTGAGTTATGGAAATTCCAAAAACAAGAAACTCTTCCTAGTTTAGTTACAAAGACTTTTAGTAACCCTGAACACTCATAAAATCGGCAAAGGAATAATAAATATTTTCAATTAAAAATTCTTTCAATTGCCTGCAAAATTCCCTAGGGTCATTTATGTATTTACTCCTGGAGGAATTTTTTCAAAACATTTCATGCCCATGTACGACAGCTTTACCTAAAAAATCAGTAATTTTATGACAGGAGGGATTCTTTTGGCATACATTTTTTAAAACACATTGTATGCTCATATCTCTCCCAATCAAGAGTTAAACAACAACAATTAAGTGTGTTTGTCTGTGCTGACGTAGAAACAAATTACTTTAGCTGAATTGACAGTAATATTAAAAAAATACTGATTGTATATTTACAATCAGTATGTTTGTATATTGTATATTTCCACTGCATTGTTTCTCCTTTATCCATATAAGGGTCTGGTCGAGAAGTGCCTGGATTACAGAGGGTGTATTGTAAATATACTTAACATATTTAGAAAAATAATATTCGCATTGTGATTTTTCTTTACGATCACTTGTTCAGCATTATTAAAACTATCTTTCCCCTATAAATTCACAGCAGAGATATTTAGTGTTTCAAAAAATATATCTTGCTAGTATATATCTTGCTAGTCCTTTTGATATTTACGTATAAATAATTTGGTTGAAACCTAGTGACTTTGGCTACGGTACATATATTCTATGAGTCCAAATAATTAAGTTCCACAAAAATTCATTCAGTGTTCTGCATTTTTTTCAACAGTTCTTTGTTTATTCAGTTTGAGTATGAAAAGACCTTTGCAGAATTTTTCGCTAGGCTAATTTAAAAATAACACTTGAATAGAATCATTGATTGGAAACGTGTGTTGACAAAAAATAATCTTGAGATAAGATAACGTAATGTTTGTGGTAATGCATCAACAGGCCATTCATTAGTTGTTGTTATGTAAGGTGATAACCTCCGTTAACCTTGTCACAAATATTATTGTGCTTCTGGTGTTTATCTCATGATTTGTCACCAAAGCCACCTCCCCGCCTGAGCTTTAATTTTGAACCGAGTTGAAATTTTACTGTTTTATTGGTCTTTGAATATGCCTTTAAATAAAATCAGTTTTTTTCAACAAAAACACCATTATGTTATTGTTTTACAAAAAATTAATCAAATTTATCTTTAATCAGATTTAATTTTCTTCAGTCATAAAATGTACAATACCATAGTAACACTGATGACTTTTTTTTCGAGAAAGATACATAAAAAAAAATTTTATCATAATTTTGTCATAGTTTTTTTTATTCACAGATTCTTCAATTCTTGCTTGTTTTTTATGTTTTATTGGCAGTGGCACTTTTTACATTTTGATAAAGAGCGGCTATCAGTCTTGTTAACCCTAGAATCGTAATCATTAGTCTGACAGACAACGCATCATTGCCGAAATCAGCTGATCAGGTGGTTGTTGATTAGTCAGAATGCCATCCTTCCCTCTAGTTGTCTCTCTTGGTCCTCTGACAGTCCTGCGGCAGTTTTCAGTGCGTGAAGGTCAGCAGTTTTTAGGTTAGGAATTTTTTAATTCACGTCATAGTCTGGGAGACGAATGATTAAGATTGGTGTTTGTGCCGTTTTTTTCAATAGTAGTCTGTGAGACGAATCATTATGATTTGTGTGTTGTGCTTTTTTCTGTAATCTGTAAAAATGTTGTAAAATTAATCAAGACTTAAAATATGCCTCCACACGAAATATTAATTTTGCTTTATATTTTTAGAAGAAACCTTGCAACTTTGTTTAAAATGTATTTTTTGCAAATTTTTGAACTTGTTAGTCTTCCAGGCGAATGATTACTACTAAGTGTCATTAGAAATATGTTTGGAAAATCAATGATTTTTCCATGTTTTCAAACTTCTGCAAACATATATTTTTTTCAATGAGATTGAATGTCAAGGTCTGTATATTAATTCTACACTGATTTACTTTACAATGATGAGGGGACAAAGCATCTCTTGATAAAAATCCATCTATTTATTACTTTAAAAAAATTACATCGCAATTATTAATGCGATATAATAAATGAATAATAATTAAAATGCAATTATTTTAATTATTGCTATATGTAGCATTTTAGTGAAAAATCTGTAAAATTATTGTTTAGTAAATGATGACTGAAAATATGGTTTCTCACAAAAGTTTATTAAATTTGCTTTACTTCCATATAAAAAACAGAGGTTTTAATTTAAAATGTTTTTTCCTTAAATTTTTAAACTTGAGTAGTCTTTTATTTTTTGATTAGGATTTTTGCGGATATTGAGTAGTCTCACAGATGAATGATTCAAAGGCACAAAAAATGTATGATTAGGATTCTAGGATTAATATCCAATAGAAACCTAATGTTTGATAATATTATAGGTTCATAGCCCACCGAAAAACACCAACTTTTGAATTTGTCACAGGTGATTAGATTGTAATGTTTTGTTTAGGATTTTGGCGGAAGCCAACAGCAGCCAGAAATCCAATCTGTCCCCGGACGCAAAGCTGCCAACCTCACAATTCTCTACCTCTCCCAGTGTTACCAAATCACCACAAAAACCGATGCCGATACTACCCGACCCCAACAAGGCCATTGCCAAACGACCTGCTCAGGTAGCCCACTTAAATAATGGAAACAATTAGTTCAATTACTAACAGAAAAAAGAAAAATAGAATCACTCATTTACTGTCGTTCAGATGACTGCTAGACTACCAACTCAGGAGAAATTGTTTGCCAAGCTTAATCTGGTGTTTGTTGGCTGATAAAATTTCAGGTGTACTTTGGAAAAGCTGAACAAAAATTGCACCAGGATAACATTTTCCTAATTACAGATGTTCGATCGAGTATTGAAGGTTATGTATCTAGAACAATATGGAAAGAAGAATGTGGGGAATTTTTTTCCTTTGTGGAATCCAATGCGAAAAGATTCTCATACTATGTACAAATAAAAGCACCATAATATCAATGGGGAAATGGGCAGTGCTTGATTTGTAAAAATTGAGGAACCGGAACTGTAATTGCCAGTTTGTACATAACTGGGGGGTTATGTACAAACTGGCAATTACAGTTCCGGGGCGGGGGCCCATTATCATTCTTCCCTTCAACAAAGTATTATTTGTCTATGTGAATAATTATGTCGATTTAAAAAGCCACGTTTTATCTAACTCAAATTTTTGTATAGTAAATTAAAAACTAACAAAGAATTATTTACCAAAAAATAAATAGTCTAAAGAAATTCTAGATTTTTTTATGATGCCTTGTGGGAGTATCGGGTCTTTTTAGCGTTTTCAACATTCGGCTTAGCTCAAGACTGCATAAAAGTGCGCTAATTTCAGGCCGAAACTCCGCGCGTAATTTAAGTAAAACTTCGGTCGAGTACACGTGATTGTCTCTTCCGAAAAATACTCCGGCCGATTATACGCGATCGTCTTTTGCGGCAAATTCTCCGGCCGATCTTACGCGATCGTCTTTAGCGTCAAAATTATCCAGCCGTTCATACGCGATCGTCTTTTGCGGCAAATTCTCCGGCCGATCTTTCGCGATCGTCTTTAGAGTCAAAATTCTCCGACCGCTCATACGCGATCGTCATTGGCGGCAAATTCTCCAGCCGATTACACGCGATTGACTCGGGGAGTACTTGATTACGACAAGTACTCCCCGATTACGCATGATCCTCTCTTGTGGCGAAATCCTCCGGCCGATTGTACATGATTGCATTTTACGGCAAATTATCCGTCCGATTGCACGCGATCGTTTCTTAATAAAAATACTCTGACCGATTAAAATTTACAAGATCGACTCTTGCGGCAGAAAGAGGTCCCGGAACGCCATTCCGCCGAAAATCAAGCACTGGAAATGGGTATAAATTTAAGACAACAATGTTAGAAATAGAATTCAAAATGTCAATGGCAGAAAATGGTTTATTAATAATGGCTTACAATTTAACAACGAACAAACTATAATTACTTCATTTCTAGCTAAAAGGATTTATTTCTGTCCCAGTATCCACTGAAATCTTTTGATTGTGTGTAACTGATCATGCCAAGTTTCTTTTCAAACAGTGAGCTGTCACGTTATTGGCGGTGAGTTGAGTTATTACCCAGAGCCCAAGAAAAACCTGCTGCAAACCCCTCTTTAAAAAATTAGAAATTCTTTCTCATCCTTCCTTTTTTATCTCAGAAAAACTGAAATTTGTCAAAATCTAAATTACTTTGAAAAATACTCTTTTGAACATGCAAGAAATACATACCAGAAATTTCAATTCACAACACTTGGCTTTGGATTTAGAAAGTACTGAATCTTTATAACTGTATAACTATATTCTATGCTCATGTACAATCTCAAATTGCATATGGAATTAGCGTATATGGCGGTACTTCAAACAAAAATTTAAATAAAATTCTCTTATTACAAAAAAAAGCTATTAAAATAATGTTAAATCTTAAATGTCATGAATCTGCTAGACACCATTTTGTAGAGCTTAACATATTAACTGTTTACAGCCTTTACATCCTTGAATGTATCATACATTGTAAAAATAATATGGACAATTTTAAGAGCAATCATGACTTTCATTCATACAACACAAGGAATAAATACAAAAAGGTTTTACTGAAACATAAATTGGAATATTTTACAAAACAAACGTCCTATGCAGGTTTAAAATTTTTGATGTATGTACCTAAAAAAATAAAGGAGATCGAAAATTCTGCCAAATTTAAGAGGGTTTTGAAAGAGTTCCTGATCCAAAAAGCTCTGTACTCTTTTGATGAATTTTTGTGACTTAAATTTGTAGTAGACATTAAGATTAATTGTATTTTTTGACGCTATTTATTGTACACTGTATTTGTGCTGGATAAAATAAAGATATTTTGATTTGATTTGAGCTATGCTATTTTATTTTTAATAATTAACTGATCGGTCGCTAATTTTTTTTCAAGGTGGGCAACAGGCCGCGCAACGTGGCTCGCAAGCCTTCCGTAGACGCTGAAGGACTGTTCGACTTGGACGGAATGGACGAACAGACCAACGAATCTTTTGCCTCCGATGAGGAAATAGAACTCTCTGACACAGATGGTAAGAACTGCATTCTCTTGTGAAACCATGCCCTAGGGGGACTGAAATTCGCATACAAATTATTGTACTTAAAAAAAATTACACCCTTTGTCGAAAATTGTTGATTTTTCCATTGAAAATTGTAGATTTTTCCATTATTTTATAGTGAAAATGGTTTCATTAGCAATGTTGTCGGGTGGGGCCTTCATGGTCGCTAGGGCCATTTACGCCCTGACCATATCTGGCTTGATCAGGAATCCTGGCCGATCAGGATTGGTCAGAATATGGGGTCCGATTCTCATAGTTGTATGGATACGGGGGTTTTCACGGATGTGCAGTCAATCTTCAGTCCTATCAGCTTATCTGACATTGAAGCCCTGGCACTGCATTCCCATGGCCCCTCGTAATTTTTCCCACATTTTCGTAATTGTTAGCCAGTTTGTCCACTCTTCTTTTCCTCCTGGCCCTTTTGGTAATATCACTTAAAATCAAACAAAATCACCTAATAGTTTTATATTAGTCCTCGAGGCTTACCTTCCGATTCTATTATTACAGTCTGGAGACCTAGGTTCCAGCTCCGAGGAGCTCTCCATCATCAGTCCTTGGCTAAGCATCCTTTTATATACTCTTGTGTCTTGATTGAGATCTTGCCTTTTCTGTCAGGGTGATGATAAAACATATTTAATTCACACAAATATAAATACTGGCACTGACGCAAAAAACCTTCCGACCTAAACTGCAAAGTTGGGAAGAGTGATTGGGATGTCAGTGTAATCAGTAATAATGTAAGTCATGCTTCTTAATCCTCCATAGGTGAGTATTAAGGAGCAATATCTATTTTTGTTTTGGGTTTCAATTAAATAATCAAAAATAACATCAAGTTTGAGTCATTGATTGAAATCCAAAACAAAAATTGATATTGCTGGTGGCGAAACCAAAAAAAATTCTGTCTCAAAATCGCAGGATTGAAAATATTGGCCGGGTTCGGATTCCCTACGGAAGCTACAGTCTGATGTCTGTTGTGTTGCAGAATCGGGCAGCCACGACGAAGGCATCCACATCCCGCGCCACGTGAGCGCCGCCACCTCTGTCTACGCCAAGTCTCTCCCCGTCAACGTGCCCGTGTTCGCCAACCACTCCAGCCTTGAGGACTCCCCGCAGAGGCACGAGTACAGGGTGAGTCAGAACTGACATTAAGCCTTGAGCGGGCGCTTCACCTGTAAAACGGCAGCGGGTGCTTGCGGAGTTTTACTCCGCAACATTAAATTGCATAAATTTCACCCTTTTTACTTGTTTCATAACAAAATATTGTATTTTAATATTGATAAACTTCATTAGTAATCACATTTCATAGTTGATACAATTAATTGTTCAAATTAATAGGTTAAATAATTCAGTTGAACATAGTAAGTAATTTTCTAGTATAGAATAGGTATCATTTTAAATATTGTATTTAAATGTTGACAAACACCATTAAAATCATATTTCATCGTTGATCCAATTAATTATTCAACTTAATAGGTGTAATAATGCAATTGAACATACAACGTAATTTTCTAGTATAGATAGGAATCACTGTGTTACGGAAGAGGGCACTCCACAAACTGATAAGGCATCACTGGATTGCAAATAAGGTACCAAGGGGGTGTGGGAAGGTATAAATAACTTAAGGGACTTCCTGGAATGAGGCGTGTGAGGTACAAAGCCGGACACAACTGCCAAAACCCATTATGCTTTTTTATAAAAAAAAAAAAACAAGTGCGGAGGAAAACTCTGCATGCGCCTGCTCGAGGGTTAAACAGCCATTTATAGAATTAATACAACTATTAAATGTGAGAGGAAGAAAATTTTACTTATCTTTCGCCAGCGATAGACATGTTCTTCACGTAAACAAACAAAAACCAGCGATTATAGTTAGCATAGGGTCCCACCAAGTTTGCCATTGGCTGGAGCATTTGGGTTTTTTGTCACGACATCGCCTCCCATTGGATGAATCAATTGATCTTATTTTAAAGTTTATTGATTGTTCGCTAGATAGTGACACTGACTGAGACTAATTAAATGAATTTTCAAAGATTTTGGAATTCCTCGTGTGGGTTTGGCCCACATGGTTTCAGAATCTGCCATCATGGGGTTGGCGAATGACTAGTACATAAATTACCCTCCCTCTCCCACTTCAAAGTTGTGTTAATTGTAGTATAGTAGGGTATCTACTAGTCCTCCAAGTCCTACAAGAGTCCTCCTTGTGAGAAAAGGTCCTCTTTTTGACCTGAATTCTGTCCGCAGGTACCACACGAGCCGATGGACATCGCTGCCAGTATCAAGGCTCTGGCCAAGTCTGTCCATGGGGACGCAGTCTTCGGAGACTTGCCTCGTCCGCGGTTCAGTTCCCAGATCTGACCTCTCTAAGCTCAAACTCGCGTCACTTTGTTTTGTATTTTTTCTATAAGCCATAGTTGTGAGACTTAGTTGTAGGAGTTACACGAGATATTATCATAGAGCATCGAGATGCTTTTCGTTTTCCAAAGGTGGTTAATTTGTTGTGGTTTATAAGATGGTGATACAGTGGAAAATTTATCGCAAATAAATCTGAGGTGATTTCAGCACGGATGGTGTGTTCTCCCAAATTTGACTGTGCTTTCAAATTCTTTTCTTCTCTTTTGTGAGTTTGCTATCTTCCTAACTGAAGTTTCCTGTTGTAAAAAGTGAAATTTTAATCTTCAAATTGGGTTTATAAGAAAATGAGACAGTTCTTGGCAGAGCAATTTTGACAATTGGAATTTTTAGTAAACAATTTAAATAAGTCAAGTCTTGAATTGAAACTCATTGTAGTACTGGTATTGATTTTGTTGTTTGGTTTTAATTCTACATTTATTACAAAACTAATAATGTTGCTATTGTAAAAGAGAGTACTGTATGTAAAGATTTAACTACAAAAAACATTTAGTTTAAAAATATCTTTTTCTATAAAAAAAATATTGTGGTCTAATTGTCAAGCACTCAGTCAATCCGGTTTCTTTATTAAATTTCTACCTGTTGTTTAGTAGGTCTCATTAATTTTTTATTTCCACTGTAATCTGGGATTGTATCAGGGAAATGACGTGTGATTTTTAATGTTAAGAGAGCCAAAGTAGATGTTTTATCATGAAATATAGCTCGGTTTGTGACTATGAAGCCACAAGACATCAATGAATGTTGTGCCTTTATTTTGTAACATAGCCTTGTGATGAGTATAACAGTTTTATAGGACTGTTGTGTTTGACGCTAGGTGTACTTTTGTATGATCTGATCGACCGTTCAGACTGTAGATTTTGTCTTTTCAGCTGCCAAAAACTCTTTAGTCTCCAGTACAAATGTTTAAGTAAGCTGGTTAGTGTCGAGAATTCCCCTAATCGCTTACTCTCCCCTCTCAGTCCAGACAACTTATACTAGTGAATAAATGCCAAATGACCATATATTTTCAATCCATAGCCACAGTGTTTTTGTAAGATATGGTCAATTATATAAACAATAAACTTTAGTGTCTTCGATGTGAGTAGACTGTCAAAAGCAAATTACATTGAAAATGCACAATTTATTGCTGTTGAAAGAAAAATCATATTTATTGGATAGGTCTGATGTTGTAAAAATTATTTTCTGTATTTGTTATGTTTTTATTATTTTTTTGCCACTGGTCAGAGTAAGTTTTTTTAAGTCCTAATGTGAGATCGGAAGAAAAGATGGATAAATCTGATTTCACCAGTCAGTTATCTGATTTAGGGGAACGCCATTGTTGGTTTTTCTTATTATGTTGCTATGTTATCTGATTATTAGTTATTTTATAATTAATAAAAATAATTTTGTTAAAATTAGTGTTTTCTTTATTGCAAACCTTAACCATTTCATAGTGCGTTATCAAAGGATAATGTTTGCATTTTGGATTGTTGTGATTTAATTTAATCAACTTGTTAGAATGGTATTACAATATACAAAACTCTAAATATATTAACCACAATTGTGGCAATAACAACGGAAATTAAGTGCCTCGAGAAAAAGACTTATCTGAGTTTGTTTGAATGCCAAGATCTAAATACCACAATGTTTGAACTGATGAAAATAAATATCTGTCTCCAGTTTTAAGCCAAAGTTTATTTTACTTGGTAAGCTCGGTCTTTGGATTTTGATCAGTAAACAAGATAAAACTGCCTTGGATCTAATACCAATAACAACCTTTATTTAGTCATTTGAGGCAGCTTTGTCACAAACAGATCTTATACTAAAAATAAGAGTAAAATGTCATAAAAAGATCTATAAAAAAGGGTTAATCCTTAAAATCTAAATGCCATGAAAGATAGCTTTTTAATTTGCAAGTTAAATTCATCATAATTAGATGAAGTAATTTGTTCTCTTTGAAAAAATTCAGTATGAACTATTTTTGTTTGGAACCCAAGATTCACAACGAAAATATGGAACAGGAAATCATGAGAACGGTAATTCCAATAAAGGCTTGTGGGTAAGCAGTAATCACATGTAAACGGGGTTAGTTTTTTATTGAATAATCTTTTTATTTACATACAGTCTATATGGTAAGAGAAACAGATGAATCAACAATCATGATGCACAATTATTTAGCGCTCTCGCTTAATCACTGTAAACAAATAGGAATTATAACACCAGTGCCAATTTTAACTCAAAAACTGAGATTAAATTGCATTTAAAAACATAGATTTTAAACAAAAAAAAAACAAAAATGACATTTTGTCATTTAAAAAACATATATAGCAGGCAAACAACAAATTATGGTCATAATAGTTGCTAAATATAGTATTCTAAACTCATTTAAATACATAGACAATGACTTCATTACTTATAATGATGATACAGCTTAAATAAGTACTGCCTTATATACATAGGTTATAAAGTATTCAACAAACTTAAAGGAGGAAAAAATTATCACAAGTGGTACAGCTTGCCAAGCATAAACTGGCACTTGGATTTGATGACTTCTGCAATTGAAGGAGAGTAAGAGTTATGCTAAAAAATTAAGTTTATCGTAATTTCCCTTTTGTTTAATAGGTCAATCATTTCTTTCACTGGACTGGTTGTTTACATCAAGTAATTTGTTTTCAAGTCCCGGTTTCACGATGCCAGCTGAAGAGCCAACCAGCACAAGACAGTCCAATAGCAAAAATCTATTTGCAGCAAGGGCACATTTCAGCCGTGACGACACAATGCCAAAAACTACTATAAATAATTATTAGATCCATTTATAGTTAATTTTTAAATATTCACTAATAAATATTAGTTAAGAAGTGTACATACGCTACAATAGTAGTTTTCATTACTAGTCTCGAAAGTGACCTATTGCGGGGCGAGATTGCATTTACGCACAAGGCGCAGCCGAGCGTGGAAAAAGCTATCGAGCTCCACAAGTTAACGTTATGTAATTTTGCCATGCAGCAGCGGAAATAACCTATTTTCTTAGCTCATTTTACGTCTAGAAAGTGAACTTTCGTGAGTAGAGTATTGAAAATACATTTTTGGCATGTGACTGTCTTATGCCGATTGGCTCTTCAGTTCGCATAGTGAAAACAGGTTTTTAGGAACTAATACAGCTTTCCAACAGTCAAATGCCAGCTTTTGTTTGACAACCTGTCGGAATTCAAAGTTTTATCACATTCGCTTGTCTTTCTATAACAATATATTTAACAAATCTATTTTGATTGAGCCATATATAAATGCTATCTTCGACACAAGACCAAAACCGGTCTCGGCCGAGTTAAAGTTCCTCTCATATACAAGGCACCTGGACGACCCTCCCCTCCGGGTGGCTGAGGTCGTGGACGGAGTACGGGAAGGTCGCCATCCCGTGGCACGCGGCCGCATACTCCCCGCGCAGGTTGGCTGCGATGATGGCGCCGCTGAACGACGGATAGAACCGCGCGATACGCGAGATGGCCTCTCGGGTCGCCTCCGCCGGAGATACGCCGCGCCGCATCTCCTCCACAGCTAGGAAGCTGCAACAGACAAACCCGACCTGACAGAGTGAATGTGTATTTTTTGAATAGTTTGTTAATCTCTGCACTCATAACTCCATTCTCATCCACTGCTAGGAAGTCACAACCTGAAAAACCTAATGTGTATTTTGTTGACAAGTTTATTACTCTCTGCCACTCATTTCATTAGTTGCCATGCAAGACTTAAAAACACAGATGCGATCGAACTTCATCCGAGAAACAGTATCACCGACCTAACTTGAACTTCAGATAAAATTGACTAAAAGTTAAGGTTTGTCATGGACTGCCCAATATTTCTTGGATAACACTAAAGCATTTAATATTGCAAAAGAGTGATAGCAATGTGATTAACAAATTTAAATAGATAGATATCAGTTTGTTTTGATACAAATAATATTATTGAAAATGAAAAAAAACAGATTACCAGGTAACCTGATACGACGAGATAAAATGGTAACATTCAACCAGTTTTGCAATATTGTTCCATTGTTATTTTTCCAGATTCTGTTTCTTAAGATTGATGTAGTACCAACTTACCCTCGCCGAGTGGCCTAGATCAAACCCCCAGTGGGATCTTAGCTGGCTTTCGCTAGTTTAGGTACCAATACTGGGTACAGTAACAGAAGTTGTCATGATTAGAGACAGTACTGTAGCTGCCTTTCAGTGAAAAACTTCAGTTCCCCATCTTGGAGGCTGGGTTTGACAGCAGGGTGGACAGGGGTATATTGGCGACCAAGATGAGGGGGACTTTTTAAACATAATTAATCAGATAAAGGAATTTTTTCCCACCCATTTAAGCTTATACAAACCTATTCCATCTACCAATTTCTTTTCCTAATGCTGCCCCTGTATTATAATCTACTAAAGCTTTTTTTATTATTATCCTACCTTCAAATCCTAAGACCTAGCCCAGAACTGTTATACAAATTACTTCAGCCTAGGACTATAGGTCACGGCACTATCACATAGCAAAAAAGCCAATGGTGATTGGCGGGACTTGAACCCAGAAGCCCGAAACTGAAGTCCCGCGTTCTAATCAATATACCAGGTCTCTCCCAATCTACTGAAGTCTCAGGATATTACAGCGTTCTTTACTTTCTGGTAGCCAGAAAAAGGCTGAAGTACCCTCATAGGATTTTTCTATGCAGTGAAGCAACTCAGACTTCCTAATCCCCCCTCCAAAAAAAAAACAATATTGAGGTGAGCCCACCAACTGCAAGGATGTTACTGATGACAATAATCATCGTGACTGATTCAAGATGCTCATTCTCTTTAAATTGAGCCCTTTAAAGCGCAAGTGGTGTAACTCCAATTTTAAGATTTTTTTGAGTTAAGCATGCTACTGAGTAGAAAAAAATGTGTTCTATTTAATGCACTAATGGTGTACCTCCTAGTTCCAATATCAACCGCATGGATAGCAGCAATTTCTTGTGCAGTCAGTGCTGTCATCTATCAGCTGACTGCATACCCCTATGAAAATTTGCTTGATCAGACCTGATCAAATTTAATCATTTTTGATCAAGCAGGATCAAAAATGAACAAATTTGATCAGATTTGTTCAAATAACCTGATCAAGCCTGACTCGGTTGTTCAAAACTGATCAACTAGCCTGATCAGGCCGGACCTGGGTGTTCCTAATTCTTCAGGAATTTTTGATCAGGCCTGATGTTACAGCTTAAATTATCAGATTTGATCAGACTTGATCAGGCATACTGATCAGGCCTGACAGGAGTGTTCAGATTTCTTCAAGATTATTTGATCAGGCCTGATGTTATAACTTTGGTCAGACTTGATCAGGCATACTGATCAGGCCTGACAGGAGTGTTCAAATTTTGTCAGGATTATTTTATAAGGCCGGATGTTATAACTTGAATTGTCAGATTTGGTCAGGCATACTGTTCAGGCTTGAATAATAGAAATTATGTTAAGAATGTCAAAATTTATCAAATGACCTAAGGAAGAATATCAAATTAGCTGTATAATATTTAATTTAACAGTTATTAAAGTAATAAAACATCTTACAACAAAAAAACATATTATAATAGCGAATTTTCCCTTTAAGGAAGAAGCTGTTACCGTAGGTCTCATGGTAAGACTTAAGCCCGAGACCATCATAACTTTTTCTTTCGAGGTCCCCAGATGCCAAAAACACCATTCGTTAATTTTCATAAATATATATATATGTTAGCAAACCAGAGACCGATCGGACTACCGGAAGGAGGGTAAAGGGGGGTAAACCCCCCAAAAATGGGTTTTTTTGAGTTTTTTACACATAAAAATAAAAATAATCCAATTTTTATTAGCACCATTGAATTCAGCCCAAAAACAAGCGATTTAGTATTTTGAATCACTGCTCTATGTGCTCTATGTCCTACCGACATAGATCACAACGGAGAGCTCTATGTTTGTGTGTCTATGTGTGTTACGAAGATATTGCAAGTGGTAAACACAGTACGTTGTCCCAATGTTAACCTTAAGGGAAATAAGTAAAATTCTATATCTCACTTATTTCTCAACATATCTTGTTAAAACTTGGTAAATCGCTTCTTCAAGGTCAGATCTACTAAATATTGAATTAAAACCACCCAGTTTTAATACACCCGTAGCAGCAAACCTGCATACTCATTCACCATGTTATTCTTAAGGAGCTTACAAAAACATGAAAATTCTTGCTATGTTGGATTTAAATATGTTTTTTTTGTATTTGAAATTCGCTGAGTATGCAGGTCTCCTGCAACGGGGGTATTAAACTATTTTTACCCTGCTGCCTCCATAGGCGACAGTGAACATAAAAAATTAAAATTTATGTCTGTTACATGCCTTAAAATCTGTTCAATAAACCTTTAAAAAATAATAAAAAAATTGAAAAATAATATTTAAAACTTTTTATATTTTTATACACTATAAAAATTATTTTTAATGATGATATAAATGAACGTCTACTTTAAAATATAATTTTTGTCATATAATTTTTGCAAACATTCCTAAGACAATAAACGTTCAATTATTCATATTCCTAGAAATACAATTAATTGTTATATAATAGTTTATTTACTTTAATATAAACATATATATATGTCAAGTTTCAAACTAAACATTCGTTCTCGAAGAGGTTGTAGTGGCAGCCCTGCCAGCCTCAGCCCTATGGCCCTACTCACTCCTTTTTTACTGGTTTAGTTTTGATTTGAATTAATTTTTGTGTAGACGTTAAACTAAATGCACAAGCCCTAGAGGTAACTGTTTTATTTTTACATGCTTAAATTGCTTTGTAGTTTTGTTTGAGTTTAAATCCTTTTCGGGTTAGGATTTAAATTGTTATTTAAGCAAAGTTGCATGAACGTTATTACAGTGAAGTTGTGGTTAGGAAATGAGGGAGCTCTCTATTTGGCCATAGAAAGATAATAGACCAAGTTAGTTATTGTCAAAGCATTCTTGAGGTTAAAAACTCAGTAAGTAGACATCTTTATGCTTTAAGTATCAAGCAATTTAAAATTTTGTTACTCAAAAGGGGGGTAAGAGTTTCATATCTGATATTCTGCCTTTACAGGTTATGTTTATACTACTTATCGTTTATACGTTTTGTCTAGGTTTAGTATCTGAACTTCTCAATGTGATTTAACATGGGCAAAGATCAGTTTTGTTTTTGGTACTCAGTTTAGGTTCCGTTAATTCGATATAAACTATCAAAACCTATCGTGTTTAACTTAATCGATATGTACTGTTTCAACAATCGTCGTGAATAAACAGCCCTAAAACTTACTATTAATGAAAGTTAGGCATAAAATTAACTGTGAAAAAATTTTCATCTGCCTTAGCTCTATTAGTTAATTTCCCGTAATATCTCACCATTTGTCACTCTAAAGAAAATTAAAAAAAAATAAATGTTTTGAGTTTAACTGTGTAGGCTGATACTTAATTTTAAGTATGTTTATACTATTTTTACAAAGATAAATGATTCAATTTTGATAAATAGTAAATACAAATAATGTATTAAACTGCCCCGTTTCAATGAATGAAAGTGCCACAAGTGTGGTTATGTTATAAATTACCATATAACTTTTTTATAAGTTAAAATTCGAGATCTACAGTTAGTGTGTATATGTAGTCCAAAACATTGAGCTGTCTAATAATGCATAAATAACAGCAAAAATATAAAAACAAATTAGGCCTACTTTAACCTCCCTTTTCCCAGATAGTCATAAGAAACTTTTTTCTCCGATTCCAGTAAATGTTAAATATCTCCCAATTGAAATACACTGCAGAATTGAAACTTTTATAGGTAGTAGTACATGATGAGGCCTATAGGTGGTATGAATGATTTGTTTCCTGCTCTTCTGTCTTCTGTTAGGCGGGAAATTTAGAGTGTACTAGAAGAACCCGTGGCTTCGCTCACGATAAAAATTAAACATACTCTAGATCTATCACCCATCAATTATATCGTTTTGCTTTCCCATTTATGTTTCTTGTTGTAAAATCTACTTCTTTATATCAAATGTACTTCCATAAAACAAAAAGGTTTTATAAATTTGCTCTTAGTACGCATATGCTATGACGGGGGTATTCTATTCCTGCCTAAAGTGCCTGTCTATATATAAAAAATGTGACCATATCCAGTGCCCCACCGACAAACCCCAAATGGTGTTGCTGCCCTGGGTAGGCTCATGCCCAATATCGGCGGTCCTTCCTCTTGCAAGTGCTGCTTGCTTGTATCGGTTGTCCAGTCGATCGTGCTATCAGGTAAAGAGGATTGCGCTTACACACTCAAGAGGCCAATTTACAGATACGAACGCCGAGAAGCACTTATGGTCGTTTCTGCTTAACGCACGGTATCTGACCTTGCCATGATGATGATCATGGGGCACGATATAAGGAATGGCTCCCTTTGCTTTTTCGACGGCTTTGAATCTGCTCGCATATGTAGCATAGCAAGGCCACACTGTGGGACTTGAGCATAGTTACCCTTAATTTGAAATTTATTGCACCCCGGTCGCAGCAGACCTGCGTATTAGAAATCCTATTTCTTTCCTTCATGAAGGCATACGTGTTAGAGGAACCATAGAATATGACTTGAAATTTCATTCACTGTAAAAGATCATTTTCTTAAGGTTTTGGGGTCTACCTTGAACAAAAAATTACAATTCCACTCCAGCAATTATTAAAAAGTGCTGTCTTACGTTTTTAGACTCTATATTGAACAAAAAGATTGAATGAGCCGTCCCGGCAATTTTTTTAAAGTACTGTAGACAAAATTAATACTTTACAGTAGCACACTCTTCCTCTTTAAACAGCAGTTGTTGTCATAAAAAAGAAGTCCTTCAAGTATAAGTGATCAGTGATCACAGAAGTCCTTCAGTAATATCAATTACTTATTTTATTTTATACTACATACCAACATTTTATATAGTGTATTGCACTTAAAATATATAAAAAAAAGTCTTAATTCATTAACCATCTGGCACCAAGTAACAAATCTTCATGTAAACAAATACAGTTAAATACACGTTAAATAGCAGAAAGAAATACCATTAATTTACATCACCTGTTTTAAATTTTACTTTCACATGTTTTGTTAGTAAACAAATCTAACTGAAATTCTTTCAAAATCCCTGACATGGGTACCTTTAAGACGGTCCCAGGGCTAAGCCCTGAAAGTTATCACGAAATTGAAGGTGTATAAACCTATTCCATGAAATTCTACATGTATCTACCAAGTTTCGTGGCCATCGGTCCAGCGGTGTCTGAGTTTATCAATGCTATATATATATATATATACCAACATCCTCTTTTATACTTATAGATGAAGGTGCCCCTGTATGAAACTGCTCCACTCTCCCCTAAGCTAGCCAAAAACTAAATTATAAGTTACTAACATAAATTTACTGAACAATTTAGGCCTACCTTATTTCTTATCATCCACCATCTTGTGCAGATTCTATCGATAGTAAATTTCCATTGAGTAAAAACAAGTCGGAAATAAATAAAATAGAATCGGTTGTTGAGATCTACCCAACAAACTATATAGCCTGCCGAAGTTCGTCTACTTTCGATTTTGTTTTCTTTGAAATGAGATGTTTCTGTTTTTCTGCTGTTTTGTTTGAAATGTGTCTGCTTTAGAAACGAACGGCAGAAGATCAGATATGAAACTCGTATTGATCGTGTTACTGTTTATTTGCTGTGAAAAGAAGAAAGAAGAAGAAAGAAAAAGCCTTTATTTATCACAAACAATTTGATTAATACAATATTAAATCTCAAGGCAAATACAACAATGGTCTATGACGACCGTCTGTTGGGTCGGCCTACGTAAAAAAGTTCATTATTGTTTGCACTTCCTGCAACACAAAAAACAAAATACTTCCCTTACAATCCTGTGAAAAAGTATAAAAACCTGACACAATGAAATAAAATTAATTAGCATCAAATTATAAGGAGGCAATGTTGGGCTGAAACATAAATAAATAAATGAACAGTGTTTTACAACTCTTAAGAAAAAGCAAAAATACGACTTCATTATTCATTATTAATTTCTTACCTCCCATTCTCGAAATGACATGTTAATCAATATAGAACACTGAAACATTTATTTCAGTAGCCTGACACATTTTTTTTTTATCCCACAAAATTTCCCATTTCAGACTAGGCATTGAATTCTTGTATAATTTCCCATCTATATCCCCAAGCCAACTTTAAGTAATCCCCCAGCTTACGCCAATCCCTCCCATTTAAGTAACTTTTAAATTCCTCGTAATCTAATTCCAACTTCCCAAAGTATTTTTTCCTTATGTGCCTTAATATTGGACATCGGGCCACAAAGTGAAAAACCGTTTCATCTTCCTGCAGATTGCACAAAGTACAACCATAAGTTTGACCAATTACCCACGGTTTGAAATTTAAATTGATCAATTCCCCTCGACATTTTATTAGCCATGAAATGACTTTCACGTCAACCTTATCATTAATAAAGCCTCTGGGTCCGAGGTCATAATCAAGCACTAGATTTTGTCTATGATAAAATGACGTGCGCGCCCTACCTACACATTCCGCCCGCCAGGCCGCACGGATCGCGCTGGCCACTCTTATCAATTGTGCCTCAACGATAGCGCCCCTTTCCCCTCCACCTCCTGCTTGCTTGAAATTTATAGATAAACCCACTTTGTTTGCTAACTGATTCCATTCTCGGTTCCAATATACGTTTTTGTTTACAATTTCTTCAAACAAAAATCTCGGCAGGCGGTCCAACGATAAATTTAATATTCTGATAATATAATTTATATTCATCTTTATCGAAAATAGATTTAATTTTTCAATACCCGCTTCAAGATAAAGAGTATAGTTAGGGGTGTTGTATGGTAGTCGAAAAAGTTTTTTTATAAAGAGTCTTTGCACGGATTCTAATCTTTCGTTATCTAAATATCCCCACACCTGACTTGCATAACAGAGAATCGCCCTAATAATCGCATTATAGCAAGAAAATTTTGCACTAAGCGGAACTTTAGCGTTATCAAGCAGTTTATCCCAAACTGAATTAATTGCAAATTTGGCCACTGAACTCTTTTCACTAAAATGTTGATCCCATGATAACGTCGGTGTTAATACAACCCCTAAGTATTTATACTGATTTACAACCTCAACTACTTTATTCTTGTACCACCATTTCTGACTTTTAACGAGCTTCCCCCCTTTTCTAAATACCATAATTTTTGATTTGTTCAAATTCACTTGTAGGTTCCATAAATCACAATAGGCTTCTAACCGAGTTATCATCTGTTGCAGCACGGTTGCTGTCGGCGCTATAATGGCTATGTCATCGGCGTACAGCAAAATATTGATTTTTTTCCCACCAAATATACAGCCGCCTTCTAGAACATCTGGCAAATCATTTATAAAAAGAGAGAATAAAGCCGGCGAGCAGATACATCCCTGTTTTAAACCAATTTTTGTCTCAAAGCTCTCAGTTACACCTTTCCTACACCACACACTGACACTAGTACTATCATACATATTCGCTAGAATTCTGATCATCTTAGACGAAACTCCTAAGCACGACAGTTTATAAAATAACGCATTCCTGTCTATGGTATCGAATGCCGCACTGAAATCTACAAAAAAACAAAACAACTTTTGTTTTCGCTCGGCTAATCTAAGATGTGCCATCGCCGTTAAATTAAAAATATTATCAACTGTCGAATACTGTTTTCTGAAACCAGCCTGAAATTCAGTAATAATATTATTTTCATTTACCCAGTTAGTAATCCTTTTATTTAGCAAGCTTGAGAAAATTTTACAGATACAATCAATAAAGGACAACCCCCTATAATTTTCCACCGAGTCTACATTTCCTTTTTTATACAAAGGGAATATAATAGATCTTTTAAAACTTTTGGCCACTTCCCCTTTTTTGTACATGAAATTATAAATAATTAATAGTTTGTCTAAAAACAAGTCTGATGCATTTTTAAAAAATTCGTAGGGGACTCTGTCGATACCCGGTGCTTTATTGTTTTTAACTGAAGCCAAGACCGCTTTAAGCTCATTCATTGAAAATTCAGCGTCCATTGACTCGTTCCTTATCAGCGGAGCCGCGTAGCTGACACCAGCTGATAACAAAGGTGGGTTCAGTAAATTTTTGAAGTGGCGTAAAAACTCCTCCCCTTTGATGTTCCCTATTATTGATTTTGATTTCCGATTAAAACTATTTATTGCCTGCCAACACTTTTTAGCATCGGCTGCTTGACTTATATCCGTGATAATTTTTCCAAGATAACTCTTTTGTTTTGCTTTACAAAGGTGTTTAAATACCTTAACCGCGACAATATATTCATCTTTCGAATCTAAAGAATTTGTCCTGCGGAATTTGTTTAGTAACTTAAATTTTCGCTTTCTTGCCGCTAAACAGTCAAAATCAAACCAAGGCTGTCTGCTATTTAACTTTAATATTGGTTTTCCAGTTTCAACACTTTTAACGTCAAAAAAAGCACAATCGTAAATAATTTTTGTAATTTCATCTACATTAATCTGATGATCTTCACGAGGCAATTCACGCAAATTAGGATCATTATTCAGCTTATCAGCGTAAAGTAAGTCGTCCCTCAAAGTCCATTTTAACTTAGGCAATAGTGGTAAAAACAGGTCTTTGATTTCATTTTCCCTACAACTATTGATCGAAAAATATACTTCAATTGGGAGATGATCAGAACCCAAACGATTGACAATGCTAAATCTATTAACCCATTTTACAACTCCGGTGGACACTGCCGCCAAATCAATAACAGAGCATCCCATTGCTCCTATAAAAGTAAACTCGCCCTGCTTATCATCCTGACTTCTACCATTTAAAATTATCAACCCTAAGTGCTCAATTAACTCCAAAATACGTTTACCTCTATTATTTAGGACTTGATCTTTAGACCTTCTATCATCGTTGAAGTAATTATTTATCCCACTTAACCACCCTTCTGTAACTGTTTGTTCTGACCCAATTCGCCCATTGAGATCGCCAATTATCACTAAATTTTCGTTAACGTTTTCGTATAAAAAGGCTGAAACGTTCTCATAATCCCTCTCCCAAAAATTGCAGTTTAAATAAACTGGAAAGAAAATTAATCTGTTATTCACACCTACATCACAAAACTGTATTAATGAAAAATTATCAGCATCAATAAAAGATAGTTTACTTTCACATTCCGATTTCCGATTTATCAAAAGAATAATACCACCCATGTATCTACCGAATCTTGCTACTCTGGTTGCATACTTGATTTTTACTCTGAAACCATTAAACTTATGCGAAATTTTGCCCCAGTCGCTCTCTGAAATAAATGTTTCTAACAGTACAACTATATCATAACTTGAAATAAAATTAAAAAAATAAGAATCATTAATTTTATCCCTAACACCGCACACATTAAAAGATACAACTTTCAAAACACCTGTACCGTCCGTAGCCTGATGCCCGTTCGTTGAAGGGATGGCGTTACCTCCTCAGCCCTGCTGGCTCGGGGTGGTCGCCGCCGCCGCCGCCGTCGACACCTCGCCGCTGCCTGGGCCGGTCCCTGTCCTGCCTGCCGCTGTTTTGGGCCCCTTCGCCACCTCAGAGTAGGTCTCCGCCGTCGCTGTCTGCTGAGAGGTTGGAGCTCCCCCTTCGTCGCCGTCTTCTTGGGGCCTCCGCCTAGGCTGCCGGGATAGCTCCGCCACAAACTGTGAGAAGTCGTGACGAAACATGGAGTTCAAGAGTTTAACCCCATCCTGCCGCCCAGCCATGAGTTTTCCCTCTTCCCACGAGAATCTCTGACGGTTTATGGTTAGGTGGTCAAAAACCAGAGGCATCTTCCGCCAGCCAGCGACTCTTTCCACCTCCGCTCTCACGGCTGCCAAACATGCCCGCTTTACCCGAACCTCCCTGGGAAAATCACGGAACACAGAAAACCCCGTGCCTTTTAAGTCTGAAACTCTGCTCATTATGTACTCAATGTCCGCATCATAAGGAAAATGAGCTATTACCATGTCTCGTTGTTTACCGAGTGGGTGCGCTCGGTTTACCCAAACTTTATCATTCCCGAACTTGTCATTAACAAAGCTACTTACGAGATATTTGAAGTCCCTAGTGCTGTCCGATACCTTTAAGCCTTTAAAAATTAAATTATTCCTCCTCGATCTACCTTCCAAGTCCAACAGTTTGTCTAATATAATCTTATTCTGACACTTAAGGTTATGTATCTCCTCCTTCTGAAACACATTTTCAGCCTCAATTTTCGACACCTTTTCCGATAAATTGACCAGATCACTTTTTGTTGCTACGTTTGCTAGTTTTTTGTCCAGTAAATTACCTAACACTGCCGTTAACTCCGACATGAGTTCATGTTTGGTTAAATCACCCACCTTCCCGTGCAAGTCCATATCGCTGCTGCTTTCTGAATTAACACTTTCTGGAGACGAGTTTTGTCTTGGCCGCTTCTGAATGTGAGACACTGGAGAGAAGTACTTGTCAATTGTAGTTTCAGACATCAGCACTAACACTTAACGGGATTTTAGATCGCACGGAACACACACAACTTAACCCGTACCGTGCGTGCACTCTCCGACCTGCCGACTATCTGACGCTGTTTATTTGCTGTGTTTTTGTTTTATGAAAAAAATCCATTATCTGCCCACAACTTACAATATTTCCAATATAGGCCTAATGTAGGCCTAATATAACATAAATAGGATGTGTACTTAGCTAATTACAGGTATAAACACAAATCATAGGCTAGAAACATATTTATTTCAAATAGGCCTACAGTTTGAATGTATAACAGAGCGTTATCTGTTTAGGCCTATACTTGAAAATACTTGAAATAGGCCTACTTGAAATTATATTTATTAGGGTTCATAGCCTATGGATCGTTATTTGACATTATTCATTTAATTAAGGCTTACCTTACTATCCAATAATAAGTTTTTTTGAGACCTAGGTTTCAGCGTCGAAACGCTATCATTAATCCTTATCAGTTTACAGGCCCATGTACAACAAGTAAAATATATAGAGATATGTACAGTTTATCATAATACAAATTAGTTATAAATACACTAACTTTTATATAAAATGTATAAATACAATGTTAACAATATATGTGAATACAAATATTTTATAAAGTAGTAAAAAATATAAGGGCAGAAGAATAAAGGTTATACACTGATATATCTAATTTGTAAAAGAGGATGTTGGTGTATATATTTGTAGCTAAAGGACTCGGATCCTGTTGGACCGTTTAACATGAAAATTAGTACATATATATATATATAACTAGCTGATCAACACGGTTTCACCCGAGGAAAAACATAAAAACTCCCTCTGTCTTTTTTTAGGATTTAATTTGTCATACTTTTTAAGGTTGCTATGACAACCTTATATCCTTACCTATAATTTAACATTAAAATTTTTGAAGTACCATAGGGCGAAACCCTTTGGGAATTTTGTAAAACCGTTTCTTAGTGTGCATCTAAAACCCAAGAGTAACACATGTGCCAAATTTCAACTCTTTAGGTCATATAGTTTTGGAGATTTGCTGTCCGCAAGAAAACCCCTTCTCCTTTATATATATAGATTTCACAGAAAAGGTTTGGGAACTGTTTTAGAACTCTTCGTGAATAACAGGTTAGACAACTACATAATTAAACCGTATTAATGCATACAATTTTTTTTACAAAAAACATTAAACATAACATAACATTAAAATAAACCCCTGGTTTAAACTCATACATCTGACAAAAAATTTAATTTTATGGTATAATTATTAAGCACTTCTGAACAAATCTGATGAATTTTTGCCTGATCAAATTTGATCAGATTTGATGGTCAAAAGTCCCAAAAACCATATTTTTCTGATCAAAACTGATCAGGCATGCATGATTAAACCTGAATAATGCTGATCAAATCTGACCAAGTATCTGAACGAAACTGATCAACCTTGATCAGTCTTACCTGATCAAACCTGATCAATCCTGTAGGAGCACCTGAACAAATCTGATCAACCTTGATCAGCATTACCTGATCAAACCTGACCAATCCTGTAGAAGCAACTGAACAAATCTGATCAAGCTTGATCAACCTTACCTGATGAATCCTGAACTAAACTGATCAACCTTGATCAGCCTGAACAAACCCCTGATCAGATTTGATCAGATTTGATAGTCAAAAGTCCCAAAAACCCCGCAAATTTGATCAGTTTTGATCAAGGTTTGTTCAGGTTCTGATATTTTTTTTGATCAAACCTGACATAATTTTTTCATAGGGGTAAGTGGTGTATGGGTGGAAGATGCACCATTTGTGCTGTAACTTTGGTCAATAAATTTGGATATACACAATTTTTTCAGTCAACATTTAGGCCTAAGTTGGCAGAACACCAAGATTGTCCAATCGGTGGATTGAAAACTGCACATAAACATTTTCTTTCAAATTAAACACTAAATTTTGGGTGTATGAAACACAAAATTTTGGTTTCAGACTTTAAAAAAATGTTATTTCAATTTTGATTGTAATAAAACAGAGTTTTAAAGATAATGATTTGTTTTTGTTCTAAATGACACCTTAAACTCATTTACAGCACAAGTGGTGTAGTTACTTTTAAGCGCTCAAAAACACAAAAAAATTAAAAAATTTTTTTTTTTAATGTCAAGTAAAGTTAAACATGGCTTTTTTTAAGAGTTTTATTGAAAAAGATTGTCAAAAAGTACAATACTGATATTTTTTATAAAGTTTGTAGCAAACCCTTTAATATCTCAAAATAAGTATAAATGGACTTACACTGCTTGTGCTTTGAAGGGCTCAATTCTAAACATGGATTACACAAAAGTTACCGACTGACCTGGGCAGGAACCTCATCATGATGTCTCCGTCGCCGGTGCAGGCCGCCGCCCCCACGGCCCCGTCCGCATAGCCTCCGGCCCCCACCAGCGGGGCGTCCCCCACCCGCCTGCAACAGATGTACCTTAATACTTTGAACCCTGGGTGCTAAAATCTTTTTTTTAAGTGTGTTACTGGCCAATTTTGGGGTTTAAATTAAAATTTGTAACTTAATATACATATTTTTTACCCATATAAATTATACAGGGTGTTGATAAAAACCCCTTCAGGACTTCGGGATGTGGTTACTTACATCAAAACTAAGAAAAAAGTTCCTATAAACATGGGTCTTAAAATGCTCGGTTATCCGTCTGTCGGTCTGTATGTGTTTTTAACATGATTTTGCATAACTTTGGAACTACAAAAGATATCAACTTCAAACTTAGTAGTTATATGCTGACTATTAGGACCTATTTTGATGCGGAGTATCAAGTTTCTACTTTGTACCATTTCATAATGGCAGCCATTTTTATATTTTAAAACTTAATATCTTAAAAACCATAAATTTTTCAAAAATTGGATAAGAGACAAAAAAGTTGCAAAATTTGATTTCCTACAAGACCATATAAAGATAATCAAGATCGAACAATAATTTATGGAGTTATTGCAATTTTGCTAAGAGAATTCAAGTAAATTTGCTATGGCTACCATAAAACAAGCATGTATTCTGTTGGAAAAATTACAATAACTCCGTTAATTATTGTTCGATCTTGATTATCTTTATATGGTTTTGTAGGAAATAAAATTTCGCAACTTTTTTGTCTCCTATCCAATTTTTGAAAAATTTACGGTTTTTAAGATATTAAGTTTTAAAATATAAAAATGGCTGCCATTTTGAAATGGTACAAAGTAGAAACTTGATACTTCGCACGACAATATGTCCTAATAGTCAGCATATAACTACCAAGTTTTAAGTTGATATCTTTTGTGGTTCCAAAGTTATGCAAAATCATGTTAAAAACACATACAGACCGACAGACAGATAACCGAGCATTTTAGGACCCATGTTTAAGGAACTTTTTTCTTAGTTTTGATGTAAGTAACCGTATCCCGAAGTCCTGAAGGGGTTTTTATCAACACCCTGTATATCAAAATAAAGAGAAAAATTTCAAATGATATAAATTTTATTACAGTTACAAAAAACAACAATTTTAGGATTCCACATAAAACGGACATAAAAAAATGAAGAAAAAAATATTGCGACAATGGTCTTACACATTTTTAGAAAATAGTCACTCAAATTTAATACTAATCATGACAAAAACATTATGTAATTAAGTAATAACGAATCTGATAACTAACTCACACTCGAAACACATGTAAATAACAGTAAAATCACATTTATTGGACACCGACACAAACGTAAACAAAGTCAGCTATTACTGCAGACAACAACAAAGCGTCTTCAGCCGGTGACGCAAGGCATTTGGATTTATTTTTCTGCTGCTAAACAGATGGTTTTTTCGAGACTTTTGGATACTATAACCAATACCAGATAATCAAGGAAGAGTTCCTTAGCAAGGATTAGCGAATATACATTGAATACACATTGCTATGGAATTTAATTTCGAGGCCCAACCTATACTCGGGCTTCATTCACGGCGACATTCGCTATGCCCCGAGCTATACTCGAGCTTAGGGTTCAAAGTGTTAATACTTTTACTTGAAATGGCAACCTACCCAGGTATATATGATTGGAGATGAGTGTAGGATAACTCTGGTTTGATCTTAACCGAAAAAAATCCAACCAGTGCTCATCATGGTTAATTGGGTCCTGTCAACTGAACATTTTGCCCTTGGTCAGTAACAAGACTACAAGACCGCGCCACAATCATCCTACACTCACCTGTCATTCATACTTGGCTTAAAATACCTAATACGTTAGGTCACCATTTCAAGTAATGTATAATATATACTTTACAATATTTCAAAATTATGACAACAGCTTATGATTTGACGAATTTTTTACGTGACAATAAAACCAAAACTAAGTACAGTACATCTTGGATTATGTGGACCTAACATTATCCGGATCCCTGATAATCGAGATTGGCCTAACCATGAAATATAATGTTAAAATCTTAATAAAAATGTGATTTATGTGATTTAGTGAGTTTTACATGAGAAGAGTGCCTACTATAAGTAATGTACAAATGCAATTCATCACTGTTGGCATATGGTTTTGCAAAAATTTAAGTCACAACATTATCTGTACAATTCATTGCTGGATTTTCGCATAACAAGTGCTTTGGTTTGCCACTACTTATTAGCATGGTAATCAACTCACTTGTAACCTACAGCAGTTTCGCGGGTTAGTTTGTTACTGTCACTTGCTCAGGGCCTGATTAAGAGGTGTGGCGCCCCTAGGCTGAGTTGATTTGGCGCCCCTCCCCCCCTTCCGAACAATAAAATACAATGAAATCACGAATTTAATTCCTCGAGAACTAACGGCCTAAATACTACATATAAGCTAGAAAATAACTGAATTATAATCAGTGCAGAAAAAAATTATCACAAATATAATAAATAAGTCTATTCTAATCAGTTACATGTTCAAGGACAAGTCACCGCTCCCTGTGACACTTGTTCAACTGACATTGTCGCAACTTACACCCCCACTGCTCTTCTTTTCTACTTTTGCCTTCTGCCACATCTGACTCAGACATCTATTCATCGTAACAGTCTTCATTAGACTTTTAAGAGTACCTAGTGGACCAAGATTTCTTCGTTATTATTTCATATTTAGTAGTTCATCAGCTTAATAATATTTTACCAGAACCAACTGGAGGATAACAAAGACACCCACATCCCGGCCTCACATGGGTTAAGGCTGGGAGTATCTCTTTTTATGCTCTGCATTAAGAGTGTGACTAAGAGTTGGTAGTTTTCAGTGTTATAAAATTGATTAACTTTTTTATTACTCCATGGATCTTTATATTACACACTGTATTTTTCCTAGATGGCTATAGTTTGCAAAAATCTGTTATTTGATTACGTTATTTCATTGTTTATGTTCATGGCAACTCATGAGGCCCTCAAACTCATAATGTAATTTTTTCCCACTTAAAAAATATTATTATGAAGTAATTAATTTTTTTATGGTCAAGTAACCTGCATAGAACGCGTTTTTCGGTCAGAAATTAGTTATTTCCAGCCTTTGAAGGAAATCCTCGGAGCCGTAATAGAGATAATTGAGCAATCAATCATGATCAAGCAAGCAATCAAGCAAACATTACTCATGTACAGTAAAGGATGTACCGTTAGGTTTGATAAAAATGCATGCTAAGCAGGCCGCATTTACACAAAAGGGGGCGCGGAACTTTAGTTTTACTTTTTTAATTAATTAAAAAAAACAATATTTATTCTCCATTCTGTGGCGCCCCTGGATGGCTGGCGCCCTAGGCTGCAGCCTAGTCAGCCTAGTGGTTAATCAGGCCCTGCACTTGCTTGCAGTTGTGTAAACTTTATGTGAACTGACAATTAAGTTTCAAAATGATTAGGTATGAATTTACAGTAACATTTTGTACAATCTTGATACACTACTTGCAGCATCGATATAGTATGGGCTTACTTTACAATTACTATTTAGGCGATATCACAAAGACATTTTTCTAGATCGGTGTTCTGCTGAGAATCCAATCCCAGGATCTCGCGTGATTTTAGGGCTTATTCAATCCTGGGATTTTTGTAATTATAACATTTAAGTTTAAAATCGATATTTACTGGGACCTCATCAGTTAAAACAATGTTATAACTATGAAAAACAAGTCAAATGTTGTTGATCGAGTAATCATGGTCTGAGTTATTTTTGACCTATATTATTGTAGGTAAATAAGTGGTTTTCATTAATATCTTCAAGCTTCTGAAAAAAATACACAGAGATTTTAACTTGTTTCAGATACAGTATATTGAAATTGCTATTAAGTTTCATCACGATGATGATCTCATGATAATTTTTATCGTACTTCTAGTTTTTCTGATTACATCTTTCCAAGTCCTGATATTGTTCGGTAAAGTAACTATACTCATGTTTTGTATAAGACTTTCTAAAAATGGTATTTGAATAAATATGTTTATGGTTCTTTAACAAAGTTCACGGTTACACAGGACCATCCTAAAACATGTTCCGCTTCCACTCTGATATGTATTATTCAGGGTTCCATGACAAGGCTGACTATATTGTCAATTTTTTTATGCTCTAAGTTCTGATAAATAAAATTACTTTTACAACTTAAAACTAAGCGGAAAACTGCTTTCTATATTACATTATAATTATGATGCCATAAATATATGCAAAAGTATACTAAATATTTCTTTTTGCATCGGCAAATATTATGTTGGGTCAATCCTGGGATCAGTCCTGGCTCATTCTATGCCACTTCACCCAGGTCATGTCACCCATAACCTCAGATTTGGCTGAAATTTTTTTATTTGTTAATTTCACCATTCTAATAACATGTGCCTAGTTTAAAAAAATTATCTTTGGTAGTTTTTAAGTTATGAATTTTTGAAATTTAGCAAATGGTTATAATGGCGTTTCCGAGGCTACCACTTTCGGTAACATTATTTTATTAAAAATTCATAACTTCTACAATATTTAACATAAAGCAATAATCTTTTCACAAAAATGTTCAGACAAATCAGGGGATTTTAGAAAAAAAAATATCTGGTTAATTATTACTTTATATGTTTATGGTATGCTTTGCTAAATATAAATTTGAGCCCTTTTTAAATTTGTAAACAAAAAATCTTTAAAAACGATTATTGACCAAAGGCATAGCAGTTACCAAAGTACATTTTTTTAAATTTACCCTAAAGATGTAAACTAAAATAATCTGGAATAAAATTAATGGTTTTTTACCAGCTAATATTTTTAAAAATTCATAAAAGTTACAATTTGGGTCATGGCGAATAAATCCTACGACATCAATTATTTAAACTTGTTGTCCAGTTTAAAACCTCTAATACAGTAGAGTCCCGCAAACCCGGAAATCGATAACCCGGAATTCTGGATAACTCGGAAAGCCTGTCAGAGCAATAAAGTGCACTGAGATTCAAGGCCAGAGCATGGTGTGACACATATAAAACAGTTATGGTTTTTCTTTAAGTTTTTTCGTAACTGATAATGTAGTTTTTGTATTTTTTACTATGCAATAAATAAATGATTTCTCATAGAAATAACAGAAACTATTCTTATTTTACTCATTTCCCGATAACTCGGAAATTTCACAAACCCGGACACCATTCGGTCCACATTAGTCCGGGTTTGTGGGACTCTACTGTACTCCCTGTAATTGCAAATAATACATTTCCTCAATAATGATGCATAATGCAATAATGATGATTGTTAAAACATTAAAATATATGCACTGTGAAGATTTTTTATGTAAATATATAAATGTTTAACTATTACAGTATATTAGGCTTTACACCTAAGTGGCAAATGATATACCAATGATCTATTTACATTTATTATTTACACAAGGGCTCATTGGCTTAATACATTTTTGTGAAAATCAGATAGGACTTTTTAACAGTTGAGAAGTTACCTTAATTTTATACTTGAGCGTGTATGTGCTTCAACATTTTCTTGCAACGCAAGTCCACTGATTGAATTTCCTTTTCAGGTAAATAATACATTCTCCCTGAGCCTTTAGTTGTAGGTGGATTGACACTTGAAATTATGTTGCATAGAGGTGTCCAACAGATGTCCTCTCTTGATGGCCAGTAAAATGATTTTGCTGGTCCGTGGGGATGTAGAAATTTAACACAAACATCACACTCAATTTCATTTTTTTCCATCACTAATCCGAAATACCAATTGTCATCATAAGTGCACATAATGTACTCATTTACACTTACATCTACCATTTTCGGAGATGGTAATTCATTTACAAAATCAAATATTGTACTAAATTTCTCATCAAAGCTGATACTGTATTTTTAAAATTCATAATAGGGAAGGATTTGTAATTATTATTTAATTTGTTGGACTTTTCCTATCGCTTCTAGTATTTAAACTACACTACGTTTCGAGGGTATTGAAACTCCTCTCATTTTCAAGTGACCCTACTTAAAGTTACATTAACCTACTTATGTTTATTTAACCTACTTTTTTTGGATTTTTTTTTTTATATACAATTACATTCATCCAACATTCAACAGAAATCTCACTCACACAAAATTTCATACAAAACACATTAACATACTTATACAGAAAGAAAATTAAAACTAAAACATATTAACATGATAAAGAACACAAAAAATTAAAACAAAAACATATACCTTACTGCCGGCAATGCCTCCAAGCTGGCAGTAAGGTATATATTTTTGTTTTAATTTTTTGTGTTCTTTATCATGTTAATATGTTTTAGTTTTAATTTTCTTTCTGTATAAGTATGTTAATGTGTTTTGTATGAAATTTTGTGTGAGTGAGATTTCTGTTGAATGTTGGATGAATGTAATTGTATGTCTAAAAAAAAACAAAAAAACCCCAAAAAAGCAGGTTAAATAAACATAAGTAGGTTAATGTAATTTTAAGTAGGGTCACTTGAAAACGAGAGGAGTTTCAAAACCTCTCGAAACGTAGTGTAGTTTAAACACTAGAAGCGATAGGAAAAGTCCAACAAATTAAATAATAAAGCTGATACGTTTATTGGAAATTTGGTCGGTAGATTTTGGAATGAAATGGTGAAAACTGTGTGTTCCAGGCACAGTTTTTGCTTTTGAAAAACGTTCTTCAAGGCTTCTTCTGGATTCTAAAATTTTTTCTTTACTGATCAGAGAGAAACAAATATTTTCAATTCTAGACTTACAAAAATGAAAAAACTTATGGACATCGTCTATTGCAGTGCCAGGTGTCATTTGAAGACTGGCTTTTGCAACCAGACGTTCCACCAATGCCATATCACACGGGGACTTTCCATGGCTCTTTGCAAAAAAACACCATGAAGCACTTAAATTGAAATCATTTTCATGGTGGCAAAGGTTGATAAGTTTTTACAATTTTTGTATTGTGCTGCGCAACCATCGCTAAAGTAGAGCAAACTGTTTACTGTAGGGAATTTTTCTTTATTAATTCACCAACAACTCGTTGAGTTTCATGAACAAAGGGTACATCATGTTCCAGGTCGTCAGATACAATACACAAACTTGATACTACTAGCTCATCTTTGTCTTCGTCTCGAGTGTAAATAACAGCAGGGTGTAGAGAGCAGCTATGCGAGTCCAGTGATATCCTTGGGCTTCATTCTGTATTACATACGAATAATTTTCACTGAAATCTAACAGAACAATTTCTTGGTTGGATTTAAGATTTGCTTTGTATTCTTTCAAGTATTTGGCTTGAGCTTTAGTAATGAAAGAATGTGGTATCAATGATTCAAGGCTTGCAATCAAAGTTTCTAAATATTCGTCAAATGTAACGGTATATTGTACCTGGTGGGTTCGGTCTGTTGATATCCAAGCAGAGTATGTTACTTCATCATTAGGGTCCCACTCTTCAAATTTCTCCTTAATTTAAGTTTTAAGATTATCATTAGAGGGGCACTTCGTGCAGTGCCTTAACATGCAATCTCTATTAGTTCTTGAACAGACAAGTTTATCGGTCAGGTCATTATAGCGTTCTTCAATTGAGCATGCATGAAGCAGCAGGGTAATGTTTTGGTGAATAGTACATAGGGTGAGTGCACCAGTGAATGACCGGTTAAGGACGATGTCTCATGTTAATTTGTCATTACTCCCTTAATTCAAAGTCACAGTTATACATTATACTATAGAAAGTTCATTTATTCTTTAAGGATTAAGCAATATTAGTTAAATACGTTACTTAACGAGAATACTGGTTGTTATATTAATTAAAAGGCAACTATGTCAATGCTCCAATAAATGACCGGGACTGCACCAGTGAATGACCGATCTTGCACCAGTGAATGACCGGTCTCTTTTGGCTGAATAACTGTCAAAAAATTGAAAAATCAGCTGACAACAATGAATAAGAATAATTCAGCTGAGAATATATTTCATAGCTAGTAAATGACCGATCTTGTTCCAGTAAATGACCGCTAAGTTCTTCCCCGGTCATTCACTGGTTTTTGCCCTAGTTACGCTCCAATTTATGACCGCCCTCAGTAATAATTAATTCTAACATGTAGAGAAATAAAATTGATTTTAAATTATAGGATAGCATGTTAAATATTATTCAACTGAAACACATTTTTTAAATAATAATCAAATACAGAATGAATGTAAATCCAGGTAAGCATTGCAGGGACAGTTACTATAGCAGGAAACATCAGAATCGAAGATAGTGGGACACTCAATATTAAATATGTTTAAAAAGTATTTTCAACTCCACCAATTTTAACCAATGAAAGATTATTGTTCAATAATATTCCAAGGCTGGTTTAACGCTTGTTTTTAATTACCTATAGTGGAGTGCCTATGGGTTAAAACCTCGGAATACACCAAATCAGAATGATTTTTTTAGATTGAGGCGTAATTCTGTTTTTCATACTATAAATGAAAATCTTTACCCATTTATATGTTGTGCTTTTGATTTTTCCACTATTTTTATTCAAAATTTTAATTTATCACATGTATTTACCATTAAAAATGAACTGTTATTGCCTTATATCATTATTTTCCCCTCATGTTTCTCAATATTACAAGTTTAGACCACCTTTATGCGTCATTGGAAGGCAAAAACTTCATTTTCAATGAATTTTTATTTTCGGCCGCCATCTTGGATCCGCCATATTGGTTTCAAAAAAATTTTTTCAAATGCAAAGATAGGGTTGTGACCCATCATTTCAAGCTAAAATTCAACGCTAAATGCAATGGCGAAATCGGATTTCAAACATTTTGACTCGTTTTCGAGATATTATATATTTTTAATTTTTATTTTGCTAGATTTTACAGGTTTTTTTCTCCTAATGATAGTACGAATTGATTCATAATTATTTTTCATAAAAGTAACAAGGAATAACCGTAGACTATTGCTAAATAATTATTACTTAGTTATAATTAATTATCAACCGCCGCCATCTTGGATCCGCCATCATGAATCCGCCATATTGGTTACAAAATTTGTTTTTCAAATTCAAAGACTGTGTTGTGACCCGTCATTTCAAGTTAAAATTCAATGCTGATTGCAATGGCGAAGTCCGATCTCAAAGGTTTTGAATCGTTTACGAGATATTATATATTTAAAATATATGTATTCTACTAATTTTCACAGGTTTTTTTCTCCGAACGGTAATACATCCTGATGTATAATAGTTTCTTAAAAAAGTAACAGTGAATAACCGTAGGATTTTACAAAGTATAATTACTTAGTTATAATTAATTATCAGCCGCCATACTGGATCCGCCATCTTTAATCCACCATATTGGTTACCAGTTTTTTCAAATACAAAGACAGTGTTGTGACCTATCATTTCAGCCAATATTCAACGGCGATTGCAATGATACAGTCCGATTTAAAAGATTTTGTCTCGTTTTTGAGATATGATATATTTAAAATGTGTGTTTAAGAATATTTTACACATTTATATCTAGTAACAATAAAACGTACTGATGTATAATTAGGTTTTACAATAATGACATCGCATAACCGTGGGTTATTACTACTCAATGACTACTTATAGTTGTACTTATTAGCCGCCATCTTAGATCTGCCATCTTAAATCCGCCATCTTAAATTCGCCATCTTGAATATGCCATATTGGATTCCGGGAAATGCATAGGGGCTCGGACTCACAGGGGGCCCGGAATCACACGAAATCGGCAAAAAAGGGGGCCCGAAATCACACAAGATTAGTAATAAAAGGTCGCCAGGGGCCCGGATTTCTTAATTGCACAGGGGCCCGAAAATCCTGTCACCGGGCCTGGAGATTGGTCAAAATATTTTTCCTCTATTGGTTATGTTGAACCAACATAGGGGATTTTTATGATTTTTTAAAATGTGAACTGTGAGAGAAACAGCGATCTAATGTGCCAAAAACATACAAAAAAATCCAATGTTGGTATAACTCCACAGGGCAACCCGCTTGATCTGTCAGGACTGTTTAATGGGGAATTTTCATGATTAATTATTGTTTTGAACATAACATAAAAATATTAACATGTATTTTTATGCTTCAGAAATTATATTTTAATCACCTTTCATTCAAAAAATAGCTCGATACCCATACAGCTACGATCTACGAAGACCCTCGATTTCCTTAAATCAAAACAAATCATGATCAGCTGACTTTTCCTGATCTAAACATTGCTTTCGTTACCCTAACATTGCTTTTCCGTACTCAAATAAACGAAGTTCCTATTTTGACTGTTCCATGTTATATCGCTCTATCAGCTGTCTTTAAAAAAATAGACTGTACAGCCGTATTACGTTTACATATAAAAAAATTACTACATTATGAAATGTCAGATTTTTTTCAATGTTCAGTTACTTATTTGCATCGTGTTGAAAAGTCGTCACAAAAGTACCATTTCGGGACTCGATAGTTTTTTACATGTTCGGCTTACATATCACAAGTACCACAATATCTCTACCGAAATGGGCCACTTTGTGACTAGTGAAATATACTGTTTTCTCCTTCATTTTAAATTTTTTGCTTAAAAAACTATGTTAATTTTGAGACCTATCAATACCATTAAATGTCCTAAAAATGACCACTTAAGTTTTAAAAATGGTAACCAATATGGCGGATCCAAGATGGCTGATCCAGTATGGAGGCTGATAATTAATTATAACTAAGTAATGATATAATTTGTAATAGCCGACGGTTATTCATTTTTAATTTAATAAAAAAACTATTATATATCACCATGTATTATCGTTCAGAGAAAAAAATCTGTAAGAACTAGTAAAATTCATATTTTAAATATATAATATCTCGAAAACGAGTCAAAACCTTTCAGATCGGACTTGGCCATCACAATCAGCGTTGAATTTTAGCTTGAAAGGATGGGTCACAACACGTATCTTTGCATTTGAAAAAATTATGGCAACCAATATGGCGGATTCAAGATGGCGGATCCAAGATGGCGGATCCAAGATGGCGACGGATGATAATTAATTATATCTAAGTAATAATTATTTAGCAATAGCCTACAGTTATTCCTTGTTACTTTTATGAAAAATAATTATGAATTAGTTCGTATTATCGTTAGGAGAAAATAAACTGTAAAATCTAGTAAAATACAAATTTTAAATATATAATATCTCGAAAACGAGTCAAAACCTTTCAGATCGGACTTGGCCATCACAATCAGCGTTGAATTTTAGCTTGAAAGGATGGGTCACAACACGTATCTTTGCATTTGAAAAAATTATGGCAACCAATATGGCGGATTCAAGATGGCGGATCCAAGATGGCGGATCCAAGATGGCGACGGATGATAATTAATTATATCTAAGTAATAATTATTTAGCAATAGCCTACAGTTATTCCTTGTTACTTTTATGAAAAATAATTATGAATTAGTTCGTATTATCGTTAGGAGAAAATAAACTGTAAAATCTAGTAAAATACAAATTTTAAATATATAATATCTCGAAAACGAGTTAAAATTTTCGAAATCGGATTTCACCCTTGCATTTAATGTTGAATTTTAGCTTGAAATGATGGGTCACAACACTTTCTTTCCATTAAAAAAAATTTGGTAACCAATATGGCGGATCCAAGATGGCGGCCGAAAATTGAAACTCGTTGGAAATGAAGTTTTTGCCGTCCAATGATGCATAAAGGTGGTCTAAAATTGTTATATTGAGAAAAAAAGGGAAAAATAATTATATAAGACAATAACAGTTCATTTTTAATGGTAAATATGTGATAAATTTAAATTTTGATTAAAAACAGTGAAAAAATCAAAAGCACAACAAATAAATGGGTAAAGATTTTCATTTATAGTATGAAAAAGAGAATTATGCCTCAATCTACAAAATTAATTCTGATTTGGTGTATTCCGAGGTTTTGGTGATTTTAACGCTCCAGGAACTCCACTACTAGCCCGAAGAATATGCTTAATACCGTGCTTTTTAAGCAAAACGGTCATTCACTGGGGGGTGGTCATTCACTGGTGCACCCACCCTACACAAACATTGTGTGTGCCAGAAGCACCCGCAAGTACACACCATTTTGGCCAAAGCATACAAAACTTTGTAAATCCAATCTTAATGTATGGGTGCTCAAACTTAAATGCACTGTACAATTCATTTAAATTTGCTAGTAACAACCGCTTTTCCATGTACTTTTTTTTTATATACTAATCTTATCCTTAGCACCTGGCATTACCCGAGAATATTCATCATTTTCATAAAAAATCACCAAAGTAATTACATTTTCATCCGGTACATTTCCTTTCCTTGGCTCAGGCAGATCCAAAATACCTTTATCCCGAACTAGTTCTTTGGCTTTTCGAGCTGTGTATTCGCTTACATTGAACTCTTGACATATTTTTTTCCTTCTCCATGAGGTAGGAGCAAGAGTTAAAATTTGTATTTTCTCTCTTTTGGTGTTTGTAACAATATTAAGTTTAAGTTTTATTAGTTCAACTAATCTGTCCATATCTTTTGCTTCATTTTCCTAGGACTAGGATTCCGGGATTAAAGTATTTCAGTCCCGAAATCCTGGGATTGAAAATATCATTTGGGATTGGATTCTCTATCTGCCATACTAATCCAGATAATCCGAGGAGTACTGTATGAGCTACACAAAACAGATGAAAAATCATCCCCAGCGGCTGTGGGTGCTGCGGACTGACCCGGGGATCTTTTGGTTGGCTCCGTTGGAGCTGGTGCCAGCCGCGACCTGGCCGCGTCGGCAGGGCCGCCCGGGCGCCGCGGCTAGGGGGGCGCCGTGACCGGAGGGGCCCACGGTTGTTTAAGAGAAAAATAAAAAAAATATATTGCCGACCCATTAGGGCGAAAATATTTCACGGGCAAGAATCGTAAAAATTTCATCAAATGGCAGTTCAATAAAACTAAATAAATCGTTCAATAACTTTGTTTCCATTCACAAATTGTAACTGTAACACCATAAGGTAAGTCTCAGATGATTACCTAGTACCTACACACTTATTCATGGTGCATAACTACTAAAACGTGTCATTGCATTACATTACATCAACTCGTAAATCATGATAGTATTGAGTTTTACTAAATGTGTAGGCTGACGCCCCCTTGCTACGTACGTTATTGGATTTTTTAGGAGACTATATTAATTTAGTCTGTGCTTTTAGCGTGGATGTTGTGATGATTGCGATGGCGAATGTCACCTTGAATCATTAGACCAGGTCCTCATTTATATACTGTCTTTAAAAGTAAACCTCAAGTAACAATTCTTATCAGCAACTGAAGTTAACACTCTGGGAAATATTAGTGATTGCCAGTTTTGAAAATATCAAAATCAATATCATTGATCTACCACCGTCTTTTTGAAACGGGGCTAGGGCCTGATTTCAAAACGATTTTGGTGAATTAAACATACTGACTTTGTAATTAGTACGATGGCAATCACAAATATTTTTCATAGCGTTACTTTACACCCTAGTAAGTGGTTTTTTACTAGTGGGTTTATAATACTCACAAACCCGTTTTGAAGTGAGGCCCGTTTGATTGTTTGACGGATCTGTCTGTCTTACAGACGAACAGATCGAACGTGCGTTTCTTCTGTTTTGTCTGATGATGAATTTGAATACGGAATCAATTTGAAAAATGTACAGTACTGCTATTAGCGAGGTTGTGTCTAAGCTATAATGCTAGTAAATCGGTTATTCAAAACAAAATTAGTGCAAACTGGTATGAATGAAAATGAATTATCCATTAGCCTGATTCGTTGCTACCGACAAAATAGTACAAGAATCAGAAATAATTGTTCAAGCTTTAACCCCATTATATTATTAACTTTTTTTTACAAATATAGTATTTAGACCAATTAGCTGTTTAAAGAGGGCTCACATCAAAATTTCGCCCCGGGCACCTATTAGCCTCGGGGCGGCCCTGCGCGTCGGTCCAGCGCCAGCATGGAGATGGTGTCATGGCCTGACTGTTGCCCCCCGCCGCCACTAATAGCTCTTGGGAATTATTCTCAAGTAATAAAGAAATAACAGGGGGCCTAAAATAGACCCTTGGGGAACACCATATTTAATTGTTTTGTTATCGGACTGGAAACTTTGAGTGAATGTATATTTGCAATTTAGAAAGCTATAATTATTTTTATCTGTACACACTCTTGATAAGCTGATACACTTTTTGCAGCATCGATATAGTTTGGGCTTCAATCACAATCGCTATTTAGGTGATATTATAATGACCTTGGATTATCCGGATTTGTTGTTTTCTAGATCGGGGTTCTGGCTCATTCATCCAAATAATCCGAGGAAGACTCTACGAGCTACATAAAACAAATGAAAATTTTGGGAATAGAAGGATAGACAGCTAGCTTACCTTCGTAAGAGTTCAGGCAGGCCATAGTACACATGAAATAAACACAATTGTGTCCTTCTATTCCCAAAATTAAAATCCTGGCCTAGGGCCTTTCCTAAAAACAAATGAAAAATCATCTCCAGCAGCTAGTGGACTGTTTTTGTCAGTCTAAACAAACAAAACTATCTAAACTCAACAAAACTCATAGTTAGACCAGTTCGTAAATTGTAAACCAGGCAAAATTGTGGTTCGGATGATCCCTTGTTAAAATGTAGGTCCCTTAGTTCTCATTGGCTGTTGGGCTATTAACAGTCCTGTCTAAGTAACATGTCGGCCTTAGTGAGTAACAAGGCTACAAGATCGTGCCCCAATCATCCTTCTCTCATCCTTCACTCATATTCCGGTTGAGATACGCAGCCAGTGCTGCATCCTGGTCTTAACACGTTCAGCCCGACGTGCGCCACCATTGGTGCACGACTGAATTTCGAAGTTATTAAAAGGACGTTGTAATAATCGGTAAACTAACCAAAAAGACGAAACTAACCTAGTCGTACTTTTAACTAACTCATAAAAATTGATTTTACCATGTGTATACCTAAAATAGCTAATTTGAGTCAAATTTATCACTTTTAACTGTGTACCACTGATGGCACATATCGTCTGGTGGGCATACTGAAATCACCAAGGGACGACGTGCCAGCCAACGTACGCCACCCGTTGCACACGCATGATTCGCCGATGGCGCGGCAGGCGGCGAACAATACAATGTTAGTTATTGTAACCTCCATACAAAAAAAAAAAAAAAAAAGCACTTCCTGGGCCTTTGCACGCCCCTTCCGCCATTTTCGGCGTTTTTACGTCATCTTGATCTTTAGAACATTTATTTTTTTTATAAAAAAGTTTACACGTATGCCACTAGTGGCCACGGTGAGTCTACACAACCCTAAAATACAAACACACTAATAATATAACCCAGAAAAGCACCGATAGCGCTGTGAAAAAGCATTGAATCAAATGGGAACAATGCGCCACCGGTGGTACATGTCGGGATTTTGGAAAGTTTGCAGTTGACTGTTGGTTTCCGTTGGGCTGAACCTCAGATGAAATATAACTGGATCGCGACTTCCAATGCTAAAGTCAGGCAAAAACCGTGCCATTGTTTTCACCGTTGGGTGGCAAAAAGGCCTAATCTGGCGGGACCCCAATGCCAGTCGAGTGAACAGCGCTTCAATCAAACTGGCATTTACCAAACAATAAACTGAGTAAATAAATATAATTTTATATTGAAATTTACAGCTTAAAATGACGAATCTTATGGTAACCATTGTGACTCCAAAAACTGATTGCAAGGATTTTAAAAATTTGTTCAGCGCAAAATGTTTTAATGCTATTAAAATAAGAGATGAAAAAAGTAGTAAGCAAGGAAGTTTTTTATATTTTGGTCAAGTAAAAAGTGTCAGTGACAAAGTTGTAGATAACATTCCGGAGATATTTTTTGTCTGAACAATTTTTTTGTAGGATGTCTCGTTTTTGCTAGAGATTAATTTAAATAATTTATTTATCAGGTAGCGCGCGAATAAGAAAGTCCTCATATGATAACACATGGGCCGACAATTGTCTTACTACGCCAGACTTTCCTACATTGAACGAACATTTTTATTATTTGTTTTTAATAATTTCCATCTGACACATTGTCCCTTATCTTTGTTAATTATTAAAAGTCAAAGTTATGTTTAAATTAGGAAATATTTTTCTCTATTTTTACGAAAAATGTTTATAATACAGTACACCTCGGATTATCCGGACCCCACATTATCCAGATCCCGGATTATCCAGACCGGTCCATCCGAGAAATTAAAAAATTGAAATCACGGCAAAAACACGATTTAACCCTAGAGAGCTCACGCGGGGTAAATTTTCTCCAGGCATGTTTTTAACACAAGATAAAGTAGGCGAAGATGTACCCCAGTACTTTCTCCACCTCAGTCGACTCGTCTAGAGGCTGACCTGCAAGTCTAGGTTGATGTAACGCCAAATTTGTAACAGCAAATCTCGTGTTAAGTCCACGCTGTACTGAAATTGTAACATTACCATGATACCTAAAAACGCGCATAAAGCTGGCTTTAGGAATACCACAACGAGAACCAATGCAACAACTAACTCGGAAAAAATGCCAGATGTGATTTCTGATCAAGAAATTTAGAAATTTGGATCGAAAAACTACCAAGTGCTATGCTAATTGTGGTAAAAGCATCTGCAAGGACCATACAGTAGAAACTTGTGTTGACTGTTTTATGTGTGAACAGTATGCTTTTCTGTTAAGATTTTCTACATGATGGAATGTTTATAACCTAAATATAATTGACATTAAAGTTTGTAATATGTTTCAAATTAATTGCTTGTTGTTTCATTAAATAAAACAATAAAACATAATGGGGTAAATATTTACCCCACGCGAGCTCTCACGTTATTGCGGTAGGCGCGAGCTCTGTAGGGTTAAGCGAGTTAACAGGTGAAATGCCCCTTCTAAAAGTAAAATGCAAATGCAAGACTCTACTGTACGCATTTGGAATCACAATAATTGAAGAAATCACATAGCCTAAATAGCATTTCAGAATTTTCGTGAACGTAGTTTTCTGGATTGCTACTTGGGGCGCTACCAGTAATCAACAAAGGCATAGCCTTCAGCAATTTTGTGAGTTTGTTTTGTTTGTTGCTGTCATTTGACCATTTTTGATGTGTTACATTATTTTTTAAGAAGAGTTACTGTAATAAGTTTCGTCATGATTATTTCAAGTTCAAGTTGTTTTGAGTTATGATTATTTTATCTTAGTAAATTAAATATTTTATTCTGGCGTTTTATTCCAAACCTAGACCGTAAGTACAGTAAAGTTGGTTCTCAAATTAATAATAAAGTTTAATTCTTAAATTAATTATAACCCTGTAAAATTTGGAAGACCAACATGTTGTACAGTCTTGACCCGTCTTTTGTAGCATCAATTTAGCATGGGCTAAGGTACGCGATCGCTCTTTAGGCTGTATTGTAATGACCTCGGATCATCCGGATTTTTTGTTATCCGGATCGGTGTTCCGCCACATTAATCTTGATAATCCCAGGCTTACTTTATTTAAAACTGATGCGCCTTATCTTTTAAGACAATATCATTGAACTTTATAAATATTTTATCATACACCTATTTGCGAATATTGAATTCTTACTGTCAAAAATGGAAGGATAAAATATAACATTAAGAAAAAAACTCACATTCTTTGTACGAGAACGAAAGAATGAAGTAATGTGTTGTTAATATTATTTCCGTATGTTTCTACTGTTCCTGTTTACAATTGCTAGTAATAATTTTAAACTTATAAAAGATGAGAAGTGAAATAAAAATACAATAGGTACTAGGAAAATACAAAAGTATTTTTAGAGTGAAGTCATCGTTTAAAATTATTATTCTGGAAGCAAAATTATCAGCGCTTCCTCATAAACAAAGTTGCGGAGGATGAAATTCAACTTCAGTAATGATAAAATATACAGGGTGTTTCCAAATTGTCTGCACATATTTTGTGGACTTGTTCTTTGGGCTAAGACAAACATAAAATACCATATAAGTATGGGTCTAAAATGCCTAGATTTCTGTCTGTCGGTGTGTTTGTGATTTTTTAAAATTATTTATATCTTGGGCATTTTTCAAGATGGAAATTTGAGAGTTTGTGGAAATGTGTAGTTTAGAAGGTAAAAAGAGCTTAAAAAATTTCGTTCCAATATCTCATGCCGTTTCAATATGGCTGGTCAATATTGTCAAATTGTTTTTATGATAAAAAATATAGAGAATTTAAATCGAAATCCAATAAGACTTTGTTTGTTAAAATCGGATCCCTAACACCTGAGTTATCAGTTTTTTTTTTATTCAATTAAGCAATTTAAACCTATCTTAAGAGCTGTATTGCAGCCCTATTAAATTGCCGAATGTAGAAAAAAACTGATAACTCGGTTGCTTGTGATCCGATTTTAACAAACAAGGTCTTATTTGATTTGGATTTAAATTCTCTATCTTTTGATCATAAAAACAATTTTCTTAATATTTACGATTTCCATGAGATTTGGTATTCAAGAATTTAAATGGCTGCCATATTGAAACGGCTTGAGATATTGGAACAAAATTTTTTAAGCTCTTTTAGCGAATTTCCCCTATAGGGAAGAGGCTATTACCGTAGGTCTCATGGTAAGACCTAAGCCCGAGACCATGATAACTTTTCGTTTTGGGGCTCCCAGAAGCAAAAAACACCATTCGTTCAAATTTCTAGATATATATATATATATCTATATATATATGTGTCTGTAAGCACGATAGCGCTCGCAAAAATGGTCCAATCGGAATGAAATTTGGCACAGGCGTGTAAAGTAGTAATTATTCGGATGAGTTCGTGAACCAGCCTGATCGGACTATCGGAAGGGGGGGTAAAGGGGGATAAACCCCCTCAAAAATAGGTTTTTTGAATTTTTTACATAGAAAAATAAAATTTATCGAATTTTTGTTGGCACCATTGAATTCAGCTCAAAAAAACAAACAATTTAGTATATTGAATCACTGCTCTATGTCCATTGGTTACCGAGATATTGAAAGTGGTAAACACAGTACGTTGTCCCAATGTTAACCTTATGGGAAATAAGTAAAATTCTATATCTTGGTTATTTCTCAACATATATTGATAAAACTTGGTAAATAGCTTCTTCTAGTTCAGATCTACTAATTATTGAATCAAAACCATCCAGTTTTAATATACCTGTAGCAGCAGACCTGCATACTCATTCCCCATGTTATTCTTATGGAGCTAACCAAAACATGTCAAATCTCGCTATGTTGGATTGAAATACGTTGTTTTGCATTTGAAATTCGCTGAGTATGCAGGTCTGCTGCAACGGGGGTATTTAACTTCTAAACTACACATTTCCACCAATTTTCAAATTTCCATCTTGAAAAATTCCAAGATATAAAATAATTTTAAAAAATCACATGCAGACTGACAGAAATCTAGGCATTTTAGACCCATACCTATCTGGCATTTTATGTTTGTCTTAGCCAAAGGAACAAGTCCACAAAATATGTCCATACAATTTGGAAACACCCTGTATATTAATTTTATTTTGGTAATTGAATACACAAAACTAGTTTATCAGGGCTTTATTTTTCTAAAAATATAAAGTTTACCTGGTCTCAACGTCAAGATCCACTTAAAAAATTTGAAATTTAAATTTGTCAAGAAATGGGTATTTCTGATTATTTTAAAGAAAACCAGTAGTTTTCTTTTATTCCAACCATATAAATTACATGTCAGCATTCTTTAAGATGTATTCTTCCCACTCACATAGCTTTTGACATATTTTAGTGACATATGAAGGTCACAGAGAGACTTATCTGATGTAGAGACTCAACGTGCGGCGGCCAGTTTAGACCTTCTTGCCACCCATTGGCCTAGGAGGCTGGCACGTTTTTCGTCCATTGAGAGCGCGATCCAGTAATATTTAATCCGAGAGCTGAACGTGTTAAGAGGTATTAAAGGTTTGGATGCTGGACTGACCCGGGGATCTTGTGGTTGGCGCCGTTGGAGCTGGTGCCTGCCGCGACCCGGCCGCGTCGGTCCAGCGCCAGCATGGAGATGGTGTCGTGGCCGGACTGTCGCCCCGCCGCCGCCGCCACTCCCGTGACCCTCCGCGGCTTGTACGGCCCACACTGCTGGGTGGGGTCTGGCGACACGTTCTACAACAGAAAAAAAACAAACTTGAAAAATACAGTAGAACCCCTCATGAGTTCGTCAGTGGTTTCAGATTTGCCCTAAAACGGTGATTGCACGTAAGGACCAACTTACAATGAAGAGGACAAAAAAAGACACCCAGGTCTCAGAAGAATTTATCTGGCATAGTAGTTTTTTTTTATTGGACTTGGTTGGCATTGGTGCTGACTGATAAAGATAAAAATTGAGAAAAAATTAACATGGAATTAACTGTGTTAATCCTCTAATGCACCTAGAATAAGACCAGGGTTTGGGCTGATGCTAACAAAATCAGTTGAAAATTATACATAAAACATTTGGTTAAATGATTATTTCTGACAGAAAGTATAAAATATTTTGCAACAAGAAACTTATTGCAATTAAAATATTCTTAACTCTACCCTCAGCTGATTAGTAATTTGGTCTGTATTTTTAACACTTATCAATGTTTTATAAAGTAGCATAAGCTATTTCTACCAGTTATTACCAATAACCTAGGATTTAACGAAAAATAAGTGTGAAATTAAGGTTACACTGCCGATAACAATTTTGTCATTTCATAAAAATAACAAAGAAATCTAAATCAAGTGGAAAGGGACTAACCTTATTTACATCAGTGGATAGCGTCATAAACATGTGATTCATAGAAGCTATCTCAACTAATGTGTTGCAAATGTGCAGATAAGAATAATAATTTTAGATATGCAGGAGAGAGCTAAAGTAAGTGAAAGAAAATGAAGTAAAGAAAACCTGGGATTCTCCGGAGAAATGTGGCTGAGATCTGATACAGATAACCAAAAATCCTGAAAATCTTAAGTTACCTTAATAATAGTGCATATTACAAAAATAGTAATCGCAGGAATGTCATCTTCTATATTACTGTCATCATCGTCAGATCGTTAGAGACCACTATTGTGATGAGACTATAAGATATATTTCTCTCAAATGTGGTGCAAAATTACACTGTTATATTACCACACAATATCAATCTGCCAGATGTCGTGACAATATAATTGCGGCAGACGAGGCTCACCACCAATTCAGGTGTCAAAGCTTGGTAGATTTAAGATTAGCCGGTCACATTTTTCTAAAGTTTTGGGTTTGAAGAATAACTAGTACTATGTTAAAGATGACACCAATAATTTGTGTGTACATGTACATTACAGTATTTTGTTGAAACAGATAACTTTAAAACCAGATTTTCATTGTAATTCCATTCCTCTACCGGGTCTCGGTAATACGAGGTATACTGCTCTGCCCTTGTGGATTATAAATTAGCAGAACAATTTTTTAGAAAAATATCAATCTGGGCTTGCACATGTTGGTTTCAGATTGGGTAATGTTGCCGTTTATTAGCCTACAGGGCTATTAGTTTCCGACAAAAAAAATTAGTTTGACTTTGTCGATAACAAGGCTATACAACTCATCTCATATGTTCTCCACCCATATCTTCTTTTTTACTCACCTTAAAACATAGCTAGATATCATACTTTAAAACTTAATGACTTAATGCTAAACTTAATTCTTAAAAAAAAGTTTCATAAAACTTAGTCATGATTAATATTCTTTATAGTAAATTTATTATATGAGAAGTATTTTTATGGGGTTTATTACTTTCAAAGCTCAGCAATGATTGAAAGAAAGAAGTGTCATGATTTTACAAGATTTTTTTAAACTCAAAACATTGTAACAAACTCGTTTACAAAATTATTGGATATTTAATGTATAACCAACCAAACAAATTCAAACGAGTTGAATGACTCCTAGTTAAAAATTATAGAACAAAATTTAATATTAAAGAGTTTCAGTCAGTAATGTAATAATTACCATCAGGATTAACTTTATATTTTAATAACACTCGAAAATTCCTATCTTATCTTGCTGCTCTTCATTTACAGGGAAAATAACAGATATTTACATTGAGCGTATAAAAATGAAAAAACTTATATTTTCCAATTCTCGTAAAAAAAAGTCTCAAGCCATAAAACTTATTTAGTTTTATAAATCACGTTTGTTCAATATATCTGCATCACAAATTAGCAACCACTTCCTAAAGTGTTCAATAATCAAAGCATAAGAAAGCATGTAATCTAAAATATATACAATCCGATGTGTAACTGACTGATTAATAGATACAAATACAAACCATACTTCCAGACGAGCTAGAGACTTGAAATTTTGCACGAATTTTCCTTGGATGGTCAATGTACAGGAAAAATTATCAAAAGTCGACATTTTTTATTTTAACCCTTTCAAAAAAATTACTAAAAAATCGCTAAAGAAGCTTTTTTTAAAGAAATGTTATTTTGAGCTCTAGTGGTCGAACGGATGGTCCTATCGAGAAACGGGCTGCACCATGTGCCACGGATTTTTCAAGATCTACAACTTTGGTCCAGTGACTTTTTGCCCTACCTCGTCTCCTTCACCCTTAGATTGCTCTAGAAATTTCAATTTTCCAAGATTTTCCTTTGGTTTTCCAGCTCCAGTTGGCCTGATATTAAACGTACAGGGCTGATATTTGGTTCACATCGTCTGTACAGAATATATGTTACAAATCACCAATAATATAATTAGTTCTTAACATATAAATGCATCTAAATCTAAAAGATTTTGACATTTGCCTCGTTAAACCCTCCTGACATGTTCTTTTAAGTTGCTGTTTAATGCAGCTTTCATAACTGCTAATGTATTTCTTATCGGTAAGAATAATAATAATAAATAACTTTTATAGATAAATATTCTTTACAAGCAAAGTTGATGTTTTAAGCCTGAAAATACATCAATCGTATGATTCTTTCATGCGCTAATTGTATTTAAAACAATGATTTTACTTTTAGGTTCTCGCTGTTTTCACTTCATACCTGCGGTAATGCAGTACGTGCCCAAATCAGATAAAAGAATTAGCAGGTTATTATCTGGTCGAGTGGTTCTCTGGTTCAGTTTTACCGTGCTTAGGTATAAGTTCTATTTTACGTTATCGGGAAAATGCAGTACGTTTTTTTTTCTATGTAGAATTTTAATATTAGAACACCCGTCGAAACCAAATATTTTTATTATTTAAACTTAAACATTTTTAACACATCTTTAAATATTGCCTTCATTCCGTGTATTGCAGTGTTTCAGTACCAGTAATAACTATTATATTTGTTATCAGTAAAAGAGTAACAATCTGTCTATTAATACCCTATTAATATAATGACGGGTGGACGAAAAAAATCTTCCAGTCTGGTTTGTTTGTACTAATTAGTGATGACAAATGCCTGAACAAAATCTATATCAAAACATTAAAATAACGATCTTTGTATTGATATTTGTATTACTCAGTTAATTTTTAAGCGAATATTGTAGAGAACGACTCTTTATTTAATGTCATGTTTTCTAACAAAGGTGGTTATCGAAGCAAAAACCTTGCTCTTCAGGTAACTCAACGTCCAAAACTCAAAGGGTGTGATGTTTGGAGACCAGACAGGCTCTTGTTAGGAGTCACTGCCAAACAAACATTGCTTAGAATTAACATAATATTTTTTTGAATTCTGTTTCCGCCTGGAAATTATTTTTTAGTATTTTTTTATCTTGGTTAAAAGTTTTGACATGACGAGAGTCAGATTTACCGTTCAGGTTTAAGCCCCATCAAATGTCATTCGCCAATTTATTCCGTTTTAACACCTAAAAGAGTCCTAAAGTTGAACGTTCATCAAATTTGAACTTTCCTCGTGGTTTTTTCTAATATATTCTTAAATGATAGACCCAAGTTTTGAGGTATTACTCGGTATTACTCAGTATTACTCAGTATTTGAGGTATTACTCAGTATTACGCCCACGTTTAAGCGAAGTCATTGGCCATTTCTCACCCCTTTCACCCCTACATACAACCAATAAATGAAGCAAATTAAACTGTTTTCAAATGTTTGGCATTGTAATTTCTATACAAGTACTTTTGCCTAACCCCCTGGCCCCCGACCCTCTTCCCCTTCTAATAATTAAACTTCCACAACCAACAGCTCCCACCACCAAACTAGTGGTCCTATCGAAAAACAATTGTCAATATTGTATTTAAATAGTTTTTCTACAATTTTGGTTCTTGTTTTCGGATATTTTACCCTATCTCACCTCCTTAACCCCTAAACTGTGCCCTGAAATAAATTCGTTTGTAAATTTCCACTTTTTTGGTTTTTCTTTATTTGTGTGTTTATTTTTTATTGTGATTCAAAGTTTTTTTTTTTCAAAGTTTTTTTTTGTGAAGAGTCGGTTTTACCGCTCAGGTTTAGGCCTCTATCAATGGTCATTCGCCAATTTATTTCGTTTAAACCCCAAAAGAGTCCTAAAGTTTAACTTTCATTAAATTTGAATTTTCCTCGTGTTTTTTTTTCTAATATATTATTTAAATGAGAGACCCAATTTTGACTTCACAGCGTATACGTTACAAATCAATAATAAAATAACCAGTTCCTAGTGTTATAATGCGTATAAAGTTAAAAAAATCGTCGAAATCTTCCAAATGTCAGCGTTTGTCACTTTCCTCATTGGTTAAAACCGAGGGTAAATTGATCAAAAATCGCAATTTTAAATTTAAATACCCTCAAAAAGGTTATTAAGGAGTCTTTAAATATGCTTAAAATTATTTATTTAATTAGTTATTTTGAGCTCTAGTGGCCGAAAGGATGGTTCTATCAAGGAATGGACTGCACCATGTCCACGGATTTTTCATGATCTACATCTTTGGACCTATAATATTTTGCCCTATCTCGCTTCCTTCACTCTTAGGTAGCTCTAGAACATTCAAATTTTTATGATTTCCCCGACGTTTTTCAGCTTTAATATTATACGTAGAGGGCTGGAATTTGGTACACATCATCTCTACAGCATATATGTTACAAATCACTAATAGTATAACTAGTTCTTGGTACTAAAATACATTAAAAGGTAGTAAATCTTAGAAATTTGCTAACTAAGACTTGGATCCCTGAAAATTTTCAAACAGTTAATTTATGATTTTCTGTTGAGTTAGGAACCTGAAATTTGGCATGCACTTTCATAATTGCTTAAATCCGAGGGTAAAATTATCACAACTTGCTATTGTAATTTTCAACCCCCTAAAAAATAATTTTAAAATCGTTAAAAAATGCCTTTCTAAAAGCTGTTATTTTGAGCTGAAGTGGCCAAACGGATGATGTTATCAAAATATGGACGGCACAATGTGCCACGGATTCTTCATGTTCTTCAACTTTGGTAATTTGATCTTTTGCCCTACCCTCCTCATTCACCCTTAGATAGCTCTAACCCCTTTCAACCCCAAAACCGACCAATAAATGAAAAAAATAAGCATTTTTCAATTGTTTGGCGATGTTATTTTTAAATAAATACTTTTGATTCACGTCCTTAGCTACCAACCCTCTCCCCTTTCAAATAATTAACCTTCTATAACCAAAAACCCCTTACAACCAATAACCACTCCCCCTTGAACAAACCAAAAATAACTTGTGTTGAGAATTAGTAAATAACTTGTAATTTTTGATGAAATACGTTTACCTCAACCAGAGCCCCATGAAACCTCTTCAAAAAAATAGTCCCACCCCCTCCATCATAAATACCTCCACCGGCTACTTTCCTCACCAACTAACCCCCCGAACAATAGACTTTGCTAGGATTTGTAAAAAGTGTATTCATGCTCTGACTCTTCAATACACACCTCCTTCAATTTTTCCTAACCTCCAAGTCGGCATCGCAAAAAGAAGAACAATTTAAAATTAAATTTCCAACAACTTTGGTAGATATGTAATTTACCCTACCTTACCTCCTTCGCCCTCAAAGTGGCCTACTCATTAGAAAAGACAGGATCTCTAGAAAACTTACAAGCTTAAGAATAAGGAGCTTAGAAAACAAATGGTTTGTCAGCTGCCTAAAAGGGAGATCCCAAGTTGTAGATATCCAACATACTAAATTTGGCATCACTACCACATTTAGATTAGATCCTAAACCAATCAAAAGGGGAGTCCCCAGTTATCCGTGCTGGGACCTGTTCTGTTCATTTTGTTTTCTAACGACTTCCCGTCTCTAATTCAAAATTACAATTTCAGCTGCATAATTTATGCAGACGATACAACTCTCTTTTTAACAAATTTTCCGCTAGAGAAAACTCACTTCCCACTAAATACACTGCCCTAAAACACGACCAAAGATACCTTGTACGGAGTTTTTTTAAACCTAACAATTAAATTAATTATGTTTTTGTGTCTTTGCACAAACCATCACCTCCCAATAAGGGACATCAGTGGGGGCCTGGGGGCGGAGCCCCCAGCGAGCCGTAAGGCGAGTGTTGATTTATACAGCTTCATTACCTTATTTAAACTGTCAATTGATTAGCCCAAAATATATGTTTTATTCACATTCATGTAGTTTCACTCTGATTTCCCTCTTATAAAGCTATTAAGTATAGGGGCCTTCCATAAATAACGCAATGTGTAATAAACTAGCCAAATCTATCTTTATGATTAGAAGACTTAAGTTGATTGTAAATATAGATGTTTTAACTGTAGTGTATTTTGCACATGTTCAAAGCCACTTGGCATATGGTATTTTAGCCTGGGGCTGTGACCCTAATATAAGAAAATTGTTGTTGTATCAAAAAAGAGCCTTAAGAGTAATTTTTAATGTTAGTAGTAGGACTCATTGTAAACCACTTTTTAAGAGACTTAAAGTAATGACCGTCCCCTCTTTGATTATTTTTGTGTGTTTAATTTACATTAAAGTCAACCTAGATCAGTTTAAGACTAATAGCTCTGTTCACAGTTATTTTACTAGACAACATACTCATTTAAGGATTAACCTATGTAACTATCAAAGGACTATCAATTCAACTTTTGAGCTTGGTATCAGAATGTTTAATAAATTGCCAGTACATGTAAAAGAAATGAATTTGGTTAGTTTTAAGTCATTTTTAAAGCAATTGCTCTTGGAATTATATGTTTACAAGGTTGAAGAGTTTTTCAATTACTGGGATTAGATATTGGGCTGAGAAAAATGTATTATTAATCCAGTTTATCTTGTTGTAAGATTATTTTTCTGTTGTGACAGAACACTAACTTGACGATGCACCAATTTAATGTTACTATGTAACTGTGACTGTGAATGTTATGTGCAAATAAAGGCTTTGACTTTGACTTTGACAATGCCCCAAGAGGGGGAGGGGGGGTTCGGCAGTGTTAGACCTTGGGTACGATTAGGGTTGTCAATCTTGGGATTCGGGATCCCGGCCGCTTTTGAGTACATGATAATCCCAGGATTAACGGGATTGCAAACGAATCATTGTTTCTCAATTTTTGCGTGATTTGAATGTGTTAACTAATGCAAAAGTCGTCTTTACAAACATATAAAGTTAAAATGTTTTTGGAAATTTATATTCAAATATTAAATAGCAAAGTTGTTTTTCTTATTTACGCCCCTTTAGTTGGCTGTTACTTACTATTCCCAAAGTTTACTTGGTCCAAAACCAAAATTCAATTCAACAATAACAACTTATTTCTGAAATGTAATGGGACAGTACTGACAGTACTTAATACTTTCCTTATTGCTCCAACGAACGGACTGTACACTCATTTGTCAAGCGCATACAGCATAAAAGCCATTCAAAAATTTGGATCAACAGGCAATCAGCCATCAACAAGCACAGATTCAATGAGTTTGTAAGATAAAGTTATAATTAGTTTTAATAAACAATTCTGTAAGCGTAGTTCTCATACAACAATTTAATATTCTAGATAGGCCTATATAGAAAACGGGAATCCCGAGACTGATCCCTGGATCGGCTTCTGTCAATCCTGAAATCCCGGGATCAGAATTTAGGTCCAGGATTGAGAGTCCTTGGTATGAAAAGAACGACGAGCGGCAAGCGACAACATCTTGTTTTCCGGTAGCATTTATTTGTCAGTTGTTAATTTTGAAGGTAATGGCTTGATTGTCCCAAGTGGCGAGCGGAATTCAGTAGAGTCGCTTTTATCGCCGGTCAGGTTGGAAAATATTTTTTCTGTCGCTTGTCGCTTAACACCTCCATTGTTGCACTGTTTGAGGTTAGAACTTATGCTGGAGATACCACGACAATATAATTTTGTTGATGATAAAGCAGGTGTCATTTTGTCTGGTTGGATTAATTAGTAATGACAAAGCATATTTGAACGGCAATTTAAAACGATTTGACTCTTGACCAGAAGTCAATTATCGCCAGCTGCCTGTAACTTGCCGCTCGTCGCTTGAATTGTACCAGAGGCTTTACGCACCGTTACAAGGGAGGGGAAGGGGGGGCTGTTCGATGCAATGTTATGTCACTATTTAAACTTAATAATCAACAGCATAAATTCTTTAAAAATTTTAAATTGTCCTCAACATAAAAAGTTTTTTTACGTTTTGATAGTACATTATGTAGTTTTTGAGGGGGGTATAGCCAGCGTTATAAGTCTGTTATATGGGGAAGTGGTCCACATAATTTATGGACGGCCGATTTTCGTAGTTTGCATACATCTGCTATGATTATTTATTATTTTTTTCAATTTCATTGTATATTTTGATGCTGGCAACCCATAACGTCCAATGTAAATTCATTCTATTACCTTCTTAAATTTTCTCTGGCCAAGTAATCTGCATAGATCACATTTTTTAGCCAAAAATAACTTATTTCTGAAATTTTAAGGAAGTCCTCAGAGCAGTGGCGGCTCGTGTGTAGGTTCAATGGTTCAGTGAACCCCCTAAAATAATCAAAAACAATAAATTTTTAAAGTAAATAGCAGAAAAACCCATTATTAAACTTACTTTTATAAACAACATAGCAAAAAAACTATTGTTACGTCCGGGCGAAGCTCTCACGCAACGCCGGCAGAGCGAGGTTCAGTTCGCCGAGTGAACCCAGCTGGCTGGCGAGGGGTGTGAGAGGAGCGGAGGGGGGCTTGCTTGAAAGCAATGGACTTATCGCTAATGCTCTCGGCTAGCGGCGAGCCGAGCGCTGACGACATTGGCCGACCTCTTCCGAAAGAGTAGTTTCGTTCCTAACCACTTCTGTTTCAGCAGCACCCTACGGAACGCGAGCTGTAAACCTTGATAATGTTGTTTTAATGGTTCGGGCGATGTTTAAGTTTATTTATTTAAATATTGAGTGATATCTATGTTTTTTTAGTTATAAATAAGTTTAATTCAGTTATGCGATAATGTGTTTTATTTTTAGCTCTGATTATTGAAAGAAAACAATCGGCGTAGCGGCCGCACCATAGCTTTCTGTAACAACAGTAATTAAGCTATCGAGCAACGGTAATAACGTTATTGAATTAATTAATTTTGGATTTAACATTTTAATGTATATAGTAGCATAATACAATTTATCATCAATGGTATAGTGCCTTAATCCTATAGACTATAAGCATTACACTCGTGTATAAAAGCAGGTATGTCAAGGAATGCAGGCACTACGATCTTGTAAGCATTTAACGTTTTTAAATACTGATTGGCTGATTGGCTTAACACAATAACTCTAATATAATACATTGGTATCATGTATATGTTATTAGCTCTGAACCCTCAGTACATAAACTCACGAGCCGCCACTGCCTCAGAGCATTTGAATCAGATAAACTGTGCAATCAAGCAAGCAGCCAATCAATCAAGCAAGCAACCAAAACATTGCTCAAATAAAAGGATACGGTTCCTGTTTTCCATCACTGTTTTACATGTTAAGTGTAAGAAAGGGCCGGGTTTCCCAAACACTGCCTGGTTAAAGTATTTTTAATTTGATTTTGATCGTGGCGGTTAGTTGTCACGTTGTCAGTGACCAATACTTTTCAATGCTAGCCCACTCACCTTCCTTACTTTAAAACTTTACTTTAAATTAACCTTTTGACTCAATTACAGTCCAGATGATACATCAGCAACTAGCCTCTCACCTGCCAGTAGTTGGGTTGGCAGCTAGCCTCCACCCAGGTGCGCCACATCGCCTCTGACTTGTTCGTAGAGAGGGGTTCCGACTTGAAGCCCATGTTGACAGCGAACTGCGAGGCTAGCTCTCCGACGAGGATGGAATGCTTCGTGTTCTCGAGGACTCTACGGGCTACGGAGATGGCGGACTTGACTCCACGCAGAGCACCTACTGCTCCCACATTCATTGTCGTGCTGAACAGAATTAGTAACGTCATATAAAACTCAAATAACATAATTTTGTTGTAATTCTTGTAGGGAGGATTAGGAAGCCTGGGTGGTCCCACCCCACAGGGAAATTCTGTGAAGATACTTCAGCCATTTTTTGTCTTTTTGTCCTGGTTACCGGAAGGAAGAAGAGCTTCCCTGTAATATCCCTTAGGCCCTAGCATTTAGTAGATTAATACAGGGGAAGCAAAAGGAGAAAGGAATAGGTAGATGGAATCTGTTAGGCCAAGCTTAAACTGGGAGGGCAATGGAGCTTACACCTTTATCCAGTGGATATGGGCTTCAAGGGAAGTGGCCATCATTTTGGCTCTTGTCTTGGTTACCTGAGACAATGAATACACCCTCACCCTATCTGACGTCAAGCCCAGCTTCTTCTAGTGGGAAACTGAAGTTGTTCACCGAAAGACGCTACAACAATCTCTCCAATCTCTTACATTGATACCTTCCAATGCTATCCGCAGTATTTGTACCTAAATTAGCAAAAGCCAGTTTCAGGCTCCTTAATCCCACTGGCAGGCACTTAAATGTTTAGAAACTTCCTTGTTTAGAGACTTCCTAGGCTTTGATTAAAGTTTTTTAAACTCGCTTAATTAGTACCTCTATAATTCCCTTCAAAAACCTCTAATATTTGAAAAATAATTGGCTGCACTGATAATTAAAATGATTAACACGTAATGTAATAGGCTAGGCCTATAACATTTTTATATTTGTCTACCCAAGCCACTAGAATCTGAATTTGATTTCTGTAATTCGAAACGTTACCTTGTAAATTCAAAGTCAGCCTCTGCAATTCTAAATGAGACCACCCCTAAATGGCCTCTGCAGGGCCGGATTTACGATTTTGCCGCCCATGGGCCCAAAGCATTTTGCCGCCCCTTCTCACAAACGTGACAATTTTCCAGACCTAATCATAGGCGTGATTCCGGGGGGGTACTTGTTCCGCCCCATAATTTGGGATTATAATTTATTAGCAAAACCTGAATTTTGTTAACATTAAAAAAACACTAATATTTATGATTGTGCATGTATATGTCTGCTGATGCCAGCTGGCAAAAGGCCTCACAGAATAAATTAATTGGCCATAAGACTGAAAAATGTATTTAGTTTGTGGCAAAAAATCTCGGTCGCATAGCCGCGGTCTGAAATTCTCTCGATTGTTTCGCTGCGATCATCTCTCGGCCAGTTCGGAGCCACCAAAGCTTCATTATCGCCTTCTTTTTTATCTCGCCCATTTCGTCGAAATTCTCTTGGTTAGCTTCTTTCCTTTATGAAAACTTCGCTAAACGTCGGGGAAAAATAATGAATTTAAACATTTGGTCGGGAATTACGATACTTGAATTACAACGAAACGAAATATAGCCATTTTCATCGTTGGAATCATCGCGGCCGGCAAATCTCTTGGCAGTTTTGCGGCCGGAAAATCGCCTGTTTGTATCGCCACCGGCAGATTTCTTGGTCGCATTGCGGCCGACAATTCTCTCGCTCCTCGATCTTTTCGCGGCCCTCGCATAGATTGGCCATGTCGTGGCTGAAAAATCGGTCGTTTTTACAGCGGTTGGTACACATGCAAGTAACTCGGTCGTTTCGTTGCCGACAATCTGTCACTCCTTTTAAAGGAGGCATCATGACTGATTTCACTTATCGTGAATTTTTTTGAAATAGTTGGGAGGTGTAAGAAAAAAGTCGAAAAAATAAATGAGGAATCTGGTAAACAACCTGCTTTGGATTTGCAGCGACTGGCCGATTTCCCGGTCATATTAACGTAATAAGGTAATAGCTCATGTTTAGGCTGTATCGTGGCCTGCGAACATGGGTTGTTTTAAAACGCTTTAAGTCGTATAGTGGCCGTTAAATCGGTCGGTTCTATAGCGGTCGTCAAACCAGGTTAGTTGTGTTGCACGTGAAAAATCTCGATCACATTTTGAGACAAATACCTCGATTACTGCAGCCGACGAATGTTGGTTGAATCACAAGTCAAAAAAAAACTTTAGAATTAATTTTTAGTGATTAGCGAAATTCCTATGGTCGTTTCGCGGCAAAAAATCTAACGGTTGTATCGTAGCTGGTAATCTCGGTTGTATCATAGTGGACCAGTGGATGTACTTGTTAAATCTCTTGGTGGTACTATATCGCAACCGCGTTGAACTTTTCAGCTGTAAAACTGTCGGTAAAACTCTCGGCCATTTCGCAATTACTTTTGCAAATAACAAACATATTGCCCTCCCTGTCCCCTCCTTCTTATGATCCAATTCCACCATTACCCCGAATAATGACTCCGCGCCAACGCCCAGGCCAAAAAAATAAGCTTTCGCACCCCACTCGCCTTGAGTACGGTACACGCCGCCCTTCCGCGCAGAGATGCACTGTGACATTACGCAAAGTAATAGTGTAGTCTTGTATGAAAAATTATCTAATGTACTAACAAAATTGTCTCCGGACTTTTTATAACTAATATCAGTTCATAAATCTGAGAGAAAACAAAAAACAATACATAAAACGTTCTACATTATTTTAGCAAATTTTTAACTGGCCTTCAAAATTTGCCGCCCCTAGAAATTTGCCGCCCTGGCCCATGTGGCCCATGCCTAAATCCGGCCCTGGACCTCTGCAGTTCTAAATGGGCCTTTGTGATTTGAATTGAGCACAAAAAACAAAACCTGTTGAAACGTGATCTAGTGTAACCCTATAGCCTACTAGGCAAGTTTCTTTGCAACTTTGAACAAAGGTTAGAAACAGACAAACTTCTAAAATTAGAATTTCGTTCATTATAACTAACATCTATAATTCTAACCCTCAATATTTTAATCTTCCTATAATTTGAAATGAATTGGCTGCCCCCTGATGTTAGAATAAAGGAGGTTCTACTGCATTAGGCCTCACCCGTCCATAATGAAGGCGTCGAGAGTGGTCTCTCCGTTCTCGTCCGGACTGCCGCCGTAGCCGACGGTGAAGTCGCACTGCTCTCGCTCGCACACCGAGCACCCGACCTCCACCGCGTCCAGCGCCGAGAGGTTGCGGTTGTATAGAGCATCCCAGGCTGGAAATGAATCATTCGGCTGGTAAAATTTAATGTTGGGGTTATTTTACAATGGTTACTTGATACTTTATACTTGAAGTCAGAATCCTTGACTGGAAATCCAAATACACTGTGTCATTAGTCTATTATTTTATTCTTGATCTTGTTGTTCTTTGATAAGGCAACTCCTAAGACCGCCAGTAGTAAGGCTTAGCTTCCATTTCGCTCAGGGAATATATAGGCCTATTTATCAATATTGAATGGACAGGTTTTTTTTAACTTGGCAGTGTCCAGATGCTTAACAGAAATTTGTTTGAAGCTGTTTCACACATGTTTACACTTTTATGGAGTGCCCCACCCCTGTTGTCCTTATGGTGGTTACAGACCTAGAGACTTTGGTTAGCATAATCATTAACAAGAAGATGCTGCAAAGAGGTATTGCAAGGATGGGCTATTTACTTAGCGTGTATTACCATAGTGCAGGAAGGTCTGACAGGGCAAGTCAATACAGTAGGCCTATACTCTCTCGATTATCCGACTACGGGTTATCCGGGGCAGCTCTAAGCTTAAATATACATTTTTTTTCTTACTAAGTTTATAATAATGTGTGAAACAAGTGTCTTAGTCTTTACTTAAAATTCTATTATTTGCCAAAGGACTTTCATTATCTTATTCCAACATCAAAACACATGTAAACTCTGTTTTATCCGAGGTAGCCTTGCTCCCGAAGAGAGTCGGGAGTGTACTGTACTGTTTTATCTCAGTCAGATTTACATCCCTTTTGCAGTGGAACAATTGATAGACTGTTATGTCATACAGACTGAAAAGAAACACACCACACTTAGACGGTCATTAATTAGGACAAAAGTGGTACTAGTCTAAAAATAATTATACAATTAAAGTCTAACTAAAAGTATTCAACCAGGCCTAAATAAAAAAAACTGATGTCCAGGGCTGTTTTTAGGGCCCTGGGTGGAGTTCAGAGATGAGGCCCCTACGCTCTTGGCAAAAGTGGTGATTTTTTCTAGCGAACTGACTCAAAATGTCTTATTCACGGGCCTAAGCGGTACCGTACGAAACTTTTCCGCCTGCCGCCGTTTCTTGTCCACTATTTTCACCCTGTGGCCCCCTGCTATGCCCAAGGCCCCCGGTGCCCACCATTAGGGAAATATGGCCCTGCTAATGTCCTAAGGAGATCAGACGTGACAACTCATCACGGAGTCACTTAAATTTTTGATACTCCGAACTCGTCACCATGCAAGTGAAACAATTTAATTCTGAGCGCAGCATCAGGGCAGGTTCCTTAATGTAAAATGGGCCTTAGACTAGTAGAATGAAATTACCTGCAGCAGTTGCATTTGTGAATGGCCAAGTGTTGATTGCAAGAGGTATTTGAGGTTGTGTATTAGGTGGGAAGAAGTTTGATTCTTTCAAAATAAGAGACATGGCTACAGCAATACAGACTATTCCTAAAGCAACAAGAGAAATGAAGAAACAGCAACTATTACATGAACAAAAATTTCTCATTTTTGGGCTGCACACTGAACACTTTCTGAAGCCAATCAAAACTTTAATTCGTTTTATTTTAGTAGTTCATTAAAGTGACACAATCACCATGACCTAACAATGATTACACTGATTCATTTACCAATCTATCTGACTATCTGAACAAACATTTAAACTTGGTCCATAATATTGTTTACACCGACAGACACTGACAGATACGAAGCAGACAGTAGAATTTATTTTGAACTTGAACAGCTGTTTATGGCGTTGCAATTAATTGACGGCCGGTCAGCGATCATCTGGTAAACAGCTGTTCAAATCAAAGACCTCTGGTCTCTAAGGAGTTGGAAAAGGGAACTAATGTACTATATAAAGTGTAACGTGGAACCTACTTTAGTCATAAAAGTATTAGAGTAAAATAAAAAGTATTTGGGGGTACTTAGTACTTAGTGCACGAAATAGGGCGAGCGGCAAAAATCGTAAACTCGAGGTGTCACCGGAATTGTAACCCCCAGAAAAAACACTACGTCATTTTGACGGCACAGGACGGGGGGGGGGGTAAAATTACGGCCGCGAACTTTTAGGACGGATAAATTATTATGTATTTTAATCAACTGACATTTTACGGTTGGCTGAATAGTTGCTTAATTGATATAAGCCCAATTAAACCTGGCCTCTCAAGTCCAACTCCGGAATTGTATCCCCCGGATTTGTACCTCCCGTGGTCAAATTCTTAAGTCCGATCCCGGAATTTTACCTCCCGGATTTCTACCCCCTTGGCCATATCCTTAAGTCCTACCCCGGATTGGTACCCCCTGCTCTCAAATCCATTTTGACCGACCACGGAAATATACCGTGTCAATATTCATTGTTGTTGTTGACTTTTTATTAATTCTCAAAAAAGGACAAAAGGGACAAAAGTACTCAGCGAATTCCCCGGGGGAAAAGTACTGAGGGAAAGTGCCGAGGGAAAAGTGCCCAGTACTTTCGCCGGGGGTCTTGTACTGAGCACTTCCCCCACCCTCCGAGCACCTTTGCTGCCCCAGCAAATATACCCCCCTTCGCGGGAGCCACCAGTCAGTTGGGCCTTCGGGCTCGACCCAACCGGATGGCTACCGGTGGGGTTTGCACCTGGGCGCGTTGAGTCCGGTGCCGCTGGTAGGCGCGTTGAGCCCCAGCACCCCGTACCTGGGCGCGTTGAGCTCGATGCCGCTGCTGGGCGTGTTGAGCCGCAGCACCCCGCACCTGGGCGCGTTGAGCTCGGTGCCGCTGCTTGGCGTGTTGAGCCGCAGCACCCCGCACCTGGGCGCATTGAGCTCGGTGCCGCTGCTGGGCGTGTTGAGCCGCAGCACCCCGCACCTGGGCGCGTTGAGTCCGGTGCCGCTGTTTGGCGTGTTGACCCGCAGCATCCCGCACCTGGGCGCGTTGAGCTCGGTGCCGCTGTTTGGCGTGTTGAGCCGCAGCACCCCGCACCTGGGCGCGTTGAGTCCGGCGCCGCTGTTTGGCGTGTTGAGCCGCAGCACCTCGCACCTGGGCGCGTTGAGTCCGGCGCCGCTGTTTGGCGTGTTGAGCCGCAGCACCCCGCACCTGGGCGCGTTGAGTCCGGCGCCGCTGTTTGGCGTGTTGAGCCGCAGCACCCCGCACCTGGGCGCGTTGAGTCCGGCGCCGCTGTTTGGCGTGTTGAGCCGCAGCACCCCGCACCTGGGCGCGTTAAACTCGGTGCCGCTGTTTGGCGTGTTGAGCCGCAGCACCCCGCACCTGGGCGCGTTGAGTCCGGCGCCGCTGTTTGGCGTGTTGAGCCGCAGACCCCGCACCTGGGCGCGTTGAGCTTGGTGCCGCTGGTTGGCGTGTTGAGCCGCAGCACCCCGCACCTGGGCGCGTTGAGCTCGGTGCCGCTGAAGGGCGCGCTGAGCCATAGCATTAAGTCCCCGTAGGCCGAATGGGTTGCCTCCCGGGACCATGAAACCGTGGTGGAGGGGGTAACCCTCCCCCACCACACCGTCTTAAGATATATAGTAACCGTGATTATGTTACAGAGTCAGTATGGATCCGGCAGAGGAGCAGAGAGAGAGAGAGAGAGAGAGAGAGAGAGAGAGAGAGAGAGAGAGAGAGAGAGAAATGCTTTATTTGCAATCTTCAAGATTTAAATAGTGTCAGGCAGTTACAGAAACTTATAGTCAATAGCCTTGCTTCACAAAAAAGCAGGACAGACACGAGGCCGTAGGAAGAGAATCTGCTGCGTATTGGGCCAGTCGAGGGCCGCCCAGCACTTCAAAGGGATTGGAAACAGGACCGCGGGTCCTCAGGGTCAAGGACGGAGGACCACCCGTTCAAGGGACCTTTCAAGGGGGCATCCGAGAGGGACACCAGGAAAGCACTGCGTGGTCCAGGAGAGCACCGCCAAGAAGGTCACCACAGAGGCGCTAAGGCATCAAGCCTCGTTGTGTGGAAACTATTGTACATAGTTGTATATAGGATGTTAATAAATGTATGGTGGAGATCCAGAGTACAGTCAATGCTAGAACCCTGAGCGTTTTCCACTCGGGTGTCAAGAACGCACCTAAAAGGTTATGCGGCTATGACGTCATCAATATGGCGGGAAATCCATAAACAAAAAAACTCTATTTCACTTACCATTTCTTCGATAGGAATAAACTTTTTTGTTCAAAAGGTAATATTATTAGCATTCAAGTTTGGTACTTTAAAATTCTTTTTCAATAAGTTTTTGTAACCTGAAATTTTTTCAATTTCAAAATCTAATTTTTGCGTATAATTTTTAAGGGGAAACATCTATATTATTAATTCTGTAAGCGATTTTTTTCAATCAAAATTGTGAGAGTTTGACAGCTCGCAGGATGATGGGAGAGGGCTCAAATAAAAGGTCTTGGTCCCAGGGGGTCGGGAAAAATATCAGATTATGTCCAAATCTACCAGAAAATGAGAAATAACGAAAAATATCTTCCATTAAAAATGCATTGGGATTGAAAAACGTCTGCTTTGTTTACATTAAACATGTGGTGCTAATGCTTGATTCAAAGCCATATGGTAGATGTTGACATGTGGGATTTTTTTTCAAAATGCAGCTAACTATGCACGTTCAATGTACTATAACAAAAAATATTTTAAATTTAAGATTTTCTGATTTTATAATAATTAAGGGTTTGAGTTTTTCATAATTTAAAATTATAAAAAGTTAAGTACGTTTGTTTAGTTTGTGTTATAACGATGCAGATTTAATACCAAATGATCCGTACATATATATATATATCTATATTACTAATTCTGTAAGCGATTTTTTTAAATCAAAATTGTGAGAGTTTGACAGCTCGTAGGATGATGTGAGATGGTTCAAATGAAAGGTCTCGGTCCCAGGGGGTCGGGAAAAATATCAGATTATGTCCAAATATACCAGAATATGAGAAATAACGAAAAATATATTCCATTAAAAATGCATTGGGATTGAAAAACGTCTGCTTTCTTTACATTAAACATGTGGTGCTAATGCTTGATTCAAAGCCATAAGGTGACATGTGGGATTTGTTAATTCTGTAAGCGATTTTTTAAAATCAAAATTGTGAGAGTTTGACAGCTCGCAGGATGATGGGAGATGGTTCAAATGAAAGGTCTCGGTCCCAGGGGGTCGGGAAAAATATCAGATTATGTCCAAATATACCAGAAAATGAGAAATAACAAAAAATATTTTCCATTAAAATGCATTGGGATTGAAAAACGTCTGCTTTCTTTACATTAAACATGTGATGCTAATGCTTGATTCAAAGCCATATGGTGACATGTGGGATTTGTTCAAAATGCAGCTAACTATGCACGTTCAATTTACTATAAGAAAAAATATTTTAAATTTAAGATTTTCTAATTTTATAATAGTTAAGGGTTTGAGATTTTTCATAATTTACAATTATAAAAAAGTTAAGTACGTTTGTTTAGGTTATGTTATAACGATGCAGATTTAATACCAAATGATCTATATATATACTGTATATAATTATGTAAGGGAAATTTTTGCGCCGAAATTGTGGGCGTTTGGACACAGGATGATGGGAGGGGGCTGAAATTGAAGATCTCCATCCCAGGGACTCGGGGAAAATACTGAAATTGCTTTAAGCTTACCATGAAATGAGAAATAACGTAAAATAGCTGTCATTTAAAAACCATTGGAATGTAAAAAGGTCTGCTTTGTTTATTTAAAACCAAATGCTAGATATAATCATAATTTTGTGGATCCAAAAGCCTGTTTTCTAAAAAGGTATTTTGTACTATAGTGAAGAAGGATTATGCTTAGGGGCTATTAGCCCCTTCAAGCCTCTAGTATATATATAATTACGTAAGCGAAATTTTTGCGAAGAAATTGTGGGTGCTTGGAAGGTTGCAGGATGAGGGGGGGGCTGAAACTGAAGGTCTCCATCTCAGGGACTCGGGGAAAATACAGAAATTGCAATTTTGTGGATCCAAAAGCCTATTTTCTAAGAAGGTATTTTGTACTATAGTAAAGGAGGATTATACTTAGGGGCTATTAGCCCCTTCAAGCCTCTAGTTATTAAGATAATCCTGGTATAGGATTTGTAGGGCGCTCAAGGGCCTTTTCAAAAATACCATATTTTGTATGCTTTGCTCAAACAACAAAGTGAGGAACCGCAATAAAACTAGTAAAAACTCACATTTTTAGTATTTTCTAAGAAAATATTTCAACCGCATATTAACTATTCCACAAAAAATAGTAATTTTGATTTTATGTAGTCCTACATTTAAAAAGGATCTAAAACGGTATTATAATTTATAAAAACCTTATCTGTATTATGTTGGAATAATCTAAAGCAATACAAAAAAATCATGAAAAAATACAAAATAAATCTTTATTACAGCTCTTTAGTTATATAAAATACAATCAACTACATTCCTTGGGATTCTTATATATAATCTATACCTACCTATATAATGTATTTTGTTGTAAAACTTTCGTAGTAGCAATTCAAGACAGTCAGTTTATGTTTACATAATATATGTTACCTTCATGTTAAATGTGTATTGTGTGATATATAAATGCATATTAACGTCTCCCAATAGAAAATAATTCAGACCACATACTGGTAGACGTCAGACTTATTGGCCGCATCTGTAATGTAACAAGTTAAAGACGTGCAAATGTAGATCAGATCTAACGCTTTACAAGAAAAGTTGGACAACGGCTTAGACTAATAAAAATAAATAATACAACCGAAATATCCTAATCACGCCCTAGTGGATGATAATGAGATATCACACTACGCCATTGGACATACGTCAATATTTTGAAAGGAAGAGGTAACGGCTTATGGCTCAGGTAAGGTCTATGTTATAGCTTGACTGAATAATAGAAATATCTGAGAGAAATGTGTATACCAACAACATTGATTGCATTACGGAAGTATTCATTTGTTGTTGTTGTTGAGCATTTTGAAGGCTAAAAAATATACCACATTGCAGGAAAAATGAGATAGTTGTTATTTCAATAAAACCCGTAATGCGGACGAAAATACTTCATTGATACAGCAAAAGTCATGAACAAGAGGATAAAGAGTTTCTAGAAACCACAATTTGGGTGACCATAAAATAGAAATCAAAAGAGGATATGTATCAACCAGAGAGACTTTTATTTTAAACAATTTATATAATACTTTTTGGGACTCAGTATACATTAAATATTTAAAACACATACAGAAACTTTTTAGTAGGCTATCAAATGGTTCTTGGTGCTATTGGGCTATACGAAAAGTGTTGAAAATCAATCCTTATTAAGAACAAAAGTGAGCTCATTACAAAACACGATCTGGCTCGGAAACATAGGCAGTGATAAAAAAAAGATTAATGACTCAAAAAGAGACATAACGAACATAACGAACGTTCTGGGGGTTTTGTTGTTGTATTAGGTAACAAATTAAAATTTATCGGTTGGGTAAATTTTGAATTCTCAAGGTTTGAGTGTTTATCTGTGTATGCAGTAATGTGGTTAGTAATAAATGTTTCTCTGTGTGTGTGCTAGTCTAGATTTAATGTTGATTCCTGCAAAATTCATTAGAATCAGATTTGCACTTGCAGAAAATACAGCATGGTACTTTGTTCCTTTTGCACTGGCACGAAGATTTTAAACAAGATGTACAACTGCAAGCCCCAACAAAGTTCTTTGGATATTTGATCATACTTTTTTTTGTACTAATGCTTCGATAACAATTTCAAATCCAAATTCTAGTGGGTTTAATGGGGTTAAATCTTCGTCTACGCAGTGGATCTGCATAAAGGTATGGTAAAAAGCGCGTAGTATGTGCTCTCTTGCACTCCTGCTGGTTGGTGGAAGCTCATCAAGGTTGGTGTTTTGCCATGATGGTAAAGCCATAATCTTAGGTCATCTAATGAATCGATTGGTGTGTCTTTTTTCAATAATTTCACAATGTATGTTTCAGCAGATCTCAAACTTGAATCAATTTCGTCGGAATTTTTTGACATTCCAAAATTTACTAATAATTCTTTTGATTCTTAATTTAGAGCAGCTTTCTTTGTGCCAAACTTGCTTGTATGGTCGACTCCAGAGAGTGCATGAATTGCTGGTAATAATCTGCTTAGGTCGTTCCCCATAGTACATTGAATTTGATGGATTGGAAGAAGTCTAGTGGAATTTCCTACTCCTGTTTTCACCCACAGCTCTTTCATGCCTAATTCCTTAAATAAAGGCCAGTGGTATAGAGACGTGACTATGACGTCACTGTCGGCACTAACAATTACCAATTTGTTGTAGCCTTCTATAGCTGCTTGTTTAGAATGGACCATGACTTTGAAATCACCTTCCTCCATATTTAGGGTGTTTGTTTCAAGTTGGACGAGTTTCAAGTCTCTTATTCCCTTTTGTACAGTAGTACAGTTACAGATGCAATCCTCGAATCCATTTCCTGTGAAAGAGCTCAATGTATCTTGTACAGAGGAGGGCGATTGAATCAATGATTCTGTTAGGGTATCAGCAATAAACTTTTGGAGTTTTAATTTGTTTTTTGATGAGCCCCAGAAAAAATCTAGTTGAATTGGCAACGGTATATGTTCTTCTATTTTCGCAACATCAATTGCTCCTTTAGTTGCTTGTCTTTGTAGTCGTTCACTGCAAAGACAAGCAACTTAATGCAGAATCACTAGAGTCCAAGCATATCATCAAAGATCTCGGTATAATGTTCGATGAAAAGTTCACCTTTGTGGACCATGTTTTATCAACGTGTAGATCTGCTTTTGCAATCTTGGGTTTCATCCGTAGGTCAAGTAACTTCTTAAATAATGTTGAGATCATCAAACTTCTTTATTGTTCCTTGGTACGATCACGTTTAGAATTTGGTTCAATTGTTTGGAATCCGTATTAAACCTATTCTTCTGATTTAATTGAGTGTGTTCAAAAACGATTTTTAAAATTTTTATACTTCAAGAAGTTTGGTCACTACTCAACAGATATTCCTTACTCTGAACTCTTATCTATGTTTGAGCTCGACTCACTGAGGAAGCGGCGGCGGGTCGCTGTGTTGGTTTACCTGCATCAACTGGTCGGCGGCGCGCTCGACGACGCAACTCTCTTATCTTCACTTCAGTTCAATATTCCTCGACATAATTCCCGCTGCCGTCTGATGTTCTCTCCCCTTTACTCTCGAACTAATTTTGGTCTAAATTCTCCGTTAAATGTCATGGGTAGAATTTTTAATTCTTTGCCAATCGAATTAGATATTTTTTGCATGTCTGTTGATAAATTCCGTAATAGGCTAAAGTTTTACAAAATATATCAGATTAATAATTATATGTACAGGGTGCGGCAAAAGTCAGCGTACCAAAAATGCAGTTAAACTATAGCTAATATTAACAGTATTATTTTAATATACGTGTTAGAGAAGCTGCTCAAACTGACCACCATCATTGTCTATACACTTTTAGCACCTTTTTGACACTGATTTACAGATTTTGTTGCATAGTTGTGGTGTGAATAAAATATCAAAATGTTTCGTTATAAATTCTTTTAAATGTTCTAAACTTTGAGGTTTCTTGGAAAACACGTGTTCTTTTAACAAACCCCATATACTAAAATCGCACGGAGTTAAGACTGGCGACCTAGCAGGCCAATCAATAGTTCCTCTTCCTCCTACCCATTCATCGAAGTTATCATTTAAAAAGGCTCGAACATTAGGGACGTGGTGCGAACATTAAAACCATTCATAATAGAAGTTAATAAAACAAGCACTACACTCGCCAACTTAACTTGACTGTCACAAGTGGTATACTAACAAAACAAACATTCATCGATAAAGAATAAATGAAGACAAAATAAACCATAACTAGATGATAAGATAAGATAAGTGACAATGTATTAGCGCAACAGATAAACAATGGCGCTCACCGGCGCCACTATCATCACGATCATCACACTCATCCTTCACTCATATTCAGGGTAACGTCCTCCATGAGGTACCTGTCTTATTAAAGTGATTAAGTGATTAAGTGATTTATTTTTTATGTTTGTAGATTCTATTTATTTGTTTACTGATCGTAACTGATTCAATGTTTATTCACTTGAACTACATGTTAAATTTAGAATTTAAATTATATTTAATCTATTGATGCATGTATTTATTTAAATGTTTTTTTTATTTGTAAATGCAATTAAGGCATTACAGTGCATGTATTGTGTGACTATGCATGAAGATATTGAAGATGGGCATAAACAATTTTTCCCAGCATGAACTGATTTTTTTAACGCTACAGTGTAATTGGGTTTTATACCTGTTTTGTAGTGTTTTTGTCAATAAATAAAATAAATAAAAAAAGGTAAAAAGGAGACTAACAAAATAGATTTTTTTTTGAAATGCATTACAGTATTTTCATTGAAACTTGAAGCAATCCACGGCCCTGGTCACTTGTTCATCAATAACTCCTGGTGGTGACTTAGGCATAATTAATTGCTCCCAAATGAACAATTATTTCTGTAAAAACATATATTAGAAAGAAGAAAGAAAGAAAGAAGAAGAAAGAAAAAGTGCTTCATTTTCCACAATATAGAAGCATGTACATAAAAACGAATTGGCATTGTTGATCAATTTTATATACAGTAATAGATAAATAGTTTCAAATAGTCTTTTGACACAGCATTGTCAAGCGATTCCTAGTTGCCACCACTTTGTTCTTTTATATCACACTGAAGACTGTGAACAAGATTTGAACCAAAACAAATTGATAATTACCAACTTAAAAAACTCATTATAAGTTAACATAACAACATATAAAATTTAAAAAAAACCTACCGCGTATAGGCCAAAAAGTATATTTTACATGTTACTTGGCTGGCGATGGATAAAGCATACGCACTAATTATTGTTTGACAGCATATCAAATCAAATTTTAAGTCCAGATTTTAATTTCAGTTTTTCCTCTTTTACTTAAAAATTAAATTCGTTGATTAAATTCCACCGATATTTCCACCCATCAGTAATAAATTTCCCGAGTAACCGCCAAACCCTTCCATTCAAAATTCTAAAAATTCTTTTTAATTCAAAACACTACGGCCAAAATAAAATTGTCTAATGTTTTTGAGTATCGGGCAGACAGCAACAAAATGGAAAACAGTTCCTGGGTTACGTAAATTGCATAGGGAACATGAATACTTTTTTTCTGGAAACCAAGGTTTATAATTGAGGTCAACTAATGCAGCCCTAGCCTTAATTGCCCACGATATGGTAGAGATGTCATTATTTGCCGCAAATAGAAGAGAATAAAACCCTTAAAGATTCAGTAAATGAAAATGATTTGGTGTTCTGCTGTCAGTAGTTTGTTTATCTTTTGAATGCCTGCCTTCAAGAGAAAATATGGCTGAAGAAATTGAAGACAAGTTGAGTAGAATTATTGATTCTATTAAATATTTAGACATTTGACGCCACAGCTATGTGTTAAATTTCAAGTTTAGGATCTGAAGATGGCAACAGGTGATTGCCGAAACGCGTAATCCACGTCAAGAGGATTATAGAATCACGAGGCTGATTACAGGTATTAAACCTTTTAACATCATTAAATGAGTTCCAGTGATAAGTTACAACACATGAGGAGACAATATAACCTTCGCTACAAATTATTTGCGAAAATAGAAAAAAATGGAGAACATTAAGACGAGATACTCAGCGTTTGAAACCCCTTATAAACAATTTCCTTCCTGTAAAAAAAAGCTTAAAAATAATCGCAACAACTTTTTTCTAAAATTATTGGCTCCCTCACAAAGAAAGATATTGGCTTCAAAAGGTAACTAAAAGATGATCAAGAGAAAATACTTCACGAGCCGTCATGATAAGGGGTATTTCCCGGAAATCCTACGCTTTTTTTAGAGAAAAATGCAATATTCATTACCATAAGAACCAACTCTTGAGACGGGGGCGTGCTTAATTGTCTTGTCGTCCGGGACTCTGACATAATTTTCTTACTCTTATGTCCAAATTCACTGCTAATTTATTCGAGTTAGGTAAATATTGTGTGTTGAATTTTGATGAGATGCACATTGATAGCAAGGTTGAGAAAGACGCCGGACTCGACCAAATTCTTGAAACATTCTCCAAAGTAAAAGTTGTCATTTTGAGAGAGCTTTGCAATGGCACCCAACGAGTCACGGGCGACGTTCTGTGGGGCCTCGGACGAGGACGAGGAGGACGACGCCCCCCGCCGCCCCCGCCGCCCCGCCAGCCCAGCCCCGGGGGCCCCGCAGCAGCCTGAACCTCATCAGCAAAGGGGGAACATGAACAAAGAGGAGATACTATTCCGCATTATTATTCGTGCTCATCAAGCAAGTTTTAATGATGCGCCATAGTTCTGACTTAAGGAGATGTGGGGTATTGTGGAAAGAGTTCTCATTAAAACAAATCAATCCTGCAGAAAGTGAGGAAAATGTATGGGTGTTTACTTATATGCCCCACTATCATAAATTACTGAGGAATTATGTCTTGGACGGAGGTACTGAGATCAATGTGCAAATGAATTCTAAACGAAGTGTTAAATAAAGATACGGGAGGGATGAAATTAAATCAAACTTGACTCCTGATTTTGAACTCTGAAGGGAATGAGCGACAGCGCGTTGCCCCAGTAAAAGTAGGTCCTTGTTACTACGTCAAAGGCCATAGCTCTCTTAACAACAGAGGCAACAGGAAAACAACAGAAAATAACAGTGGCTGAATTTTTTTGGTAAATAGACTCATTTACTGATGTTATGAACATTAAGTCATCTTGTACGTACGCCTCCCACCCAATGGTGAATCTTTTGGCGTCGAGGAGTGTTACGAGAATCAAAACAAAATTTTGGAGCGAGTTGGTGAAGAAATGACTGGTTTAAGAGTGAAAGGAAGGCGATCGTTATTGTAATCATATCTATCATTTTGTTGACTCTGATGATTGAAGGAATGAAGAAATCAGGACTGAAATATATAATACTGTAACAACTAGATTGACTCGAGACGTCCTTGAACGTTTTTATGGTCAAATTCGAGAAGCTGATGTGTTTGCTGACCATCCGACAACAACAGATGTGATCTCACGGAATAAAACGGGCAGTTGCAAAATTCAGGAGCGTTAACAAGAGATTAGACCAAACGAGGTGAACTAAGAAAGGCGAAAATTGTTAAAAAATATGATAAGTTCAGGGACTGTACATCCTTACAAAATCCAAAAGGTGCTAGAAAATTATTTAATACTGGGTACATGAAAAATAATATGCACAGCTATCAAGTTAGGAATACAATTGTTGAGCAAGTGTCAACTGACTGGATAAGATTCAAAGTTTTGACTCATGATGCTATTGGTGATAATTACACCTCCCCTGAACAATACCACTGTGAGATGCTGAAACCATCAACTTACTGATCAGCATGTGATTGGTAGCTGCAGCCGAGATATTTAACTTGGTGTTCATAGTGTACTTTGATGGTAACTTGCTGCAAAGTTTCGGCGGAGAAGGAGCAACGGAGAATTATCAACTGTTTACTGGGAACTTCAGTAGTGGACATTTTTATGAGCTGAAAAGAAATGTGAGTTTGAATATCTGAGTCCAAAAAACAAGCGATTGAAAGTAATGACCATAGCTTGCAACCTGTTGAGACCTCCATCTACACCACTCGGAGTTCCATATGTTCACAACCTGATGCAAAAGCTTTTGTTTCTCAAAAACCATTTGCGAATCAATATAAAAACTAAAAAAAATCGATCAAAGAGGTAAGGGCGCTTTTCTGACGCTCCGCGTAAAAAAACTGGGTGATGCTGCTTCTAAATATTATAAAACACACATCCATAAGTAAAAATAGCTGCTGTTGCAAAGTATACGAAAGAAAACCCTGAAGTAAACTGAACTGTTGTTGTGAAGTAGAAAAAATCCAATAGTAAACTGAGCTGCTGTTACGAAGTCTGATGAAGAAAATCCAGAAGTATCCAGAGTTGCTGTTGTCAAATATGATCAAACCCATGAAACACGTCTGCGTAAACATAAGGCGTGGAAAACAAACGCCAACATTAGATTCCGGTATGATTCTAATATCTGCTTTGAATCAGATGTCAGAATTAAAATCTGACCAATGAATACTCCATGAAATTATTGTAAAGCTTTAAAATGGAAAGGAGAATCAAAAGGACTGTGTTGTAGCAGTGGAAAAGTTCAATTTAACCCTATTAACAAGCAGCCTTAACCTCTAGCCAGCCTCATCATTGGTGACCACCCTAAAAGTGGTAGCTTTTTAATCAAAGTAAAAAAATACAACTGACCATTTCAGATGGCATAATTTGATGCAAAACAGATAGTTGAAAGCGGCTTCATGCCTACCTTTAGGGTAAAATGGCAGATATATCATTTCAGTTTTTACAGCCACATTTTATTGACGACGACAACAAGAAACTAACGCACGCTGTGACAAAAGTCCCAGGCATCAGTCCAGCATTGGTATCCGCATTTCAAAATAAGCTACTTATTTTAAATTGTCATGTTATGGATTTTAAGTGCGCAATAGAAAGTATGTGAAAGGACATAAGGCAAATCCAGGTAATTATCCACGCTGATAAAAATCGTGCAAACGCACATAGAGGGAGGCACAAGGAACCTGCAACTGGAGAGGTTGACGGCCAAGACTTTGAAACGAGATAATTTACTAAAGGGAGGGACAATATGCTTCAGCGTATGAGTGAAACACAGACGTCACAGAGCCTACGATCCTCTTCAGTACCCTCTGTAATTCTCCTACGGAGAAAAGGACTACTTGATCTCCGTTCTTCAATTTGACCCAGTTACAAATATTTCTTTAAGGAGTGATCTGTTTTGCCGCGAGTTTATACTCCGTTTAATGGTTCGTAATAATATAGGCTAAATTATTTGTTTTCCTCCCATGGATTACTAAACCAGTTTATTCTTCACAAGTGTGCTAACATTGAAACAGAGAGATTGAACTTCATTAGAAATAACCAGAAGAGAATTCGGGCCGAGAACTATATTCACTTGAATGATGCAGTCTCCAAAGTTGACACAAATCCAGATCTCAGACAAGTAGTGATCCTGCCTTCCACATTCACTAGAGAGGTACGGTACATGCACGAGCGAACACAACACGCCAAGACTTATGTTCGACACTACGGAAGGCCAGATCTGTTCACAACATTCACATGCAATCCAAAGTGGGTTGAAATAAATGAAGCCCTATTTATGAAGTAAGGTTCTCAAGACCGCCATGATCAGATTGGACGTGTTTTTCACTATAAACTGAAAGCCTTGATAGATATGCATACCAAAAATAGTTAACTAACATTTTTGGGCCTAACTAACGTACAGTATCGAGTGGCAAAAAAAGAGATACCACATGCCCATATTCTTTGGCTAAAGAAAAGAATGAAGTAAAGCCAGACAAAATCGATTATGTCAAATATGCTGAAATCCCAGACCCCCAAACAGACCCAAAACTTCATGATATTGTTGAAATCACAATGATCCATGGTCCCCATGGTACCTTAAAGAATAAGTCACCGTGTACGGATCTTAATCTATGGTCGTGTATGAAACAATACCCTCGGCCGCTTCTTAAACGACTCAGACTGGGGGTGTCGGTTATCCGAAATACCGCAGACGAGTCGGGATTGATGGAGGACATTATAAACTATCCGGAAATCGACTATTAATCAGATCAGTTACCTCTGATACAATTCCTGAATTACCTCTTATACATCCAGCGGAAGACATCCAACCGGAACGAGACCCAGGCCACCGGAGACCAGCACCGAGGCGACGCACACCATCAGGAGGCAACGCACACCACCGAGGGGGCGAAGACACCACCGAGGATCACGCAGATCACCGAAAGGAGTGGAGATCACCGAGAGGAGACACCGACTCGGGGATCCACGCGGGCCTTCGACTGGCTGGCGACGCGGGCGTAACACGGGTCCACCAGGAAAGATGCAGCGGGTATGTCCCCAATCAAATTAAAATAATTTGGTGCACTATAAACTAAATTAAACTCTCAGAGAAAGAATTTGAAAGTCCAATCCAAAGGGATTAATTGAATAATAAATAATTTAAATAAATAAATATTAAATAATAAAACTTGTATCCAAAAAAGATAATAATAATGAAATAAAATAAACTGTTTATTAACAAAACAAATAAAATCCATTAAAGAAATGACTGTCTAAGAAATAGATCCTATCTACACTTAGGAAGGAAAGTCTTCAAAAGACAATTGTAAATATGAAATAAGGTTAACCATTTGTGTATAGTTATGAAATACATTATAGTTAACTTGTCGTTTACTCTTATCAAAATATAAGGGTCATTTTTTATTTTCCTTGTGTAAAAGGGTTTGTACTTGTATATAATATGTAATATCTTTATTAAGGTCCTTGTAGGGTACATGATAATCAATACAATATATTTTAACCTATAGAATGTGTATTCAATTTATATAATACTATGCAAAATTGAATCTACTAAGGACAACAGTTCACTCAGTGACCTATTAACATTTTTGTCAATATAAATATCAAGAGGATCCATAAATAAGTAGTGCACCATGTATATTTAATAGTTCATGTATATTAAAGGAAATTATTGCTCTATAGTGTGTTCACTCAATCTACGTTCCTTTGAGTCACCTTTCACTTGCCATGCGAGTTACACAGTCTATGTTCTGAACCAGTCTGTTTAAGGTTCCCTCAGAACCCCCAAAGTTTACAACATACTTTCAAAATTAATAGCATCACTGTGGAAAATAGTTGCGCCTCTCACTTATATTCAATGGCCACATAAATGTGGAATTTTGCAACTCGGTGAAATCTATGAAATACGAGCATAGTTAAGTCAATACAGGAAGTAGCCTAACCAGATGGTTTTCTCCCTAAATCACCAACATAACGAAGTGACTCAATATGAAACAGGTCGCTACATTAGCAGCTCTGAAGCTGCTTGGAGAATATTTTGGTTTTCAACACATGAACAGTACCCCCCTCGACTGTCTCATCGTGCTTTTCATCTTGAAAATGGACAAATAGTGTATTTCACGTCAGAAAATGTTAATAATATAATTAACAACCCATGTAACATAACTATTTCGGGTTTACATTAGTTATGTCAGCATGATGATTTTGGCAGAGGTCTTCTTTTCAGTTAGGTCCCAGAATACTACATTAGGAAATAAACAAGTTTATAAGAAGAAAGCGAGTAGTCTGGTTTTGTCCTTGGCTGACCTCGCGAGTTTTGATAAATGTACAATGTATTTAGTTTTTCTGTGTCCAGAGTTTTACAATAAATTACGACGACGAGTGATCATTGAGTATTGTTGTTTGACATGAGTATTTGAAAATGGGGCATTGAAACCCGAAACTAGTTATCATGCATAACCGATATTTGGTTTGTTGACGGAACAGGTTCGTAACCTATTTATTCATCTAGTCGAACTTCAATCCAAGAGGCAAACCTTGAATAAAGTAAGTTGTCAATGATAATCTTTTCCAGATAAGACATTATCAACTAACTACTAAATTACCCAACTGAGTAAAATCAATCTCAAATTATATTAAATTAATTTAGAATTGTGTTATTTATAGATTAGCATTCTACAATAATGTAAAAATCAAGAACTTTGTCCAATTAGAATTATGATTGTACATAGATAAACTTTTCTCAATAACATAAAAAAACACTCGATAACTCGCTATATATGTCATATCTAATAAAAACTAAAATTATTTTACAACCGGGACCCTTTTTTAAAAAGTTGTTGCAAAGAAGCTTAAATAATCGATTTTAAATTTTATTTTATTTAAATAATTTAAAATTAATTATAAGCCTTGATATCATTAATCATTCTTCATATCTTAACTTGTTGCTTGACGTTAGGAATAACTTCCAGTAATATGTAAAAAATATCTTCATAACTTAATAACAAAAACAAATCTAAAGAAAAGACAATGTAACCGTGTCACACAAAGATATCGGAAAAATGTGAAATGTTAATTGATTGATGTTGAGGAACTAAGTTAGCATAAAGGTAATTATGAGAATCAAAATTGAAGTGGTAATTCCAATATTATGGTTGACAACTCATGAATCGTGTTACATTGAACAATAATTGGTGTGGTTTGCCATTGGGGTCGTGGTTTATTGATCAAACATCCTCCAGGGATGCGGTAGTTAATCAATTCCATTAGAACTACTTTACAAATCCTCAATTACGCCAAGCAAGTAAACCGGGCTTGCAGCACAGTTTCAATATTACTTGGGAACTGGATCATATTACTGTATTAATATTCCGACGCACTTATACCCACGCGGTTGTCTCTCAGAAATATAAACTAAGGAAATTTGAATATTGTGGTTGTGTCACTAATTGGCACTCCCGGCTTCTCACGAGTTTTTATCAAAATTCAAATAAAAAAAGCAAAACAATGTAAAACACGCGACACAATACAGAAAAAAATTAAAAATATCCCCGTTGTAGCACACTTGATTTGCGCATACTTAGCAAGTTTGTAAAAGTCTTTTATATGTAAGCAGATTGTATGATATATTTATGTTTTCAATCTATATAAATAAAATTAGAGTTATGTCTGTACATTGCTTAGAATTATGAAATTTTTGGTTATTTTTGCGTTTTGAAGGTCAGAGAATCCGAATCAAGCCTTATCTCAATTTATGTCACGATGTGTGTTGGTAACGCTCAACATCACACTTTAGACCGCTTTTCACGCAAAAACTAGAGTACTATTTTGGCTGAAACTTTTATCCTGTGTTATATGCACATATGAGAAGGTTTTAAACGACTTAAAACTAGCGTACGTCTTTTTAAAATTAAATAGAAAGCTTCTAAAAACCGAGTTTTATTTGATCTCGACCAAGTTTGTTTTGAATTTCCCCATAATTCAATGGGATGACGTTTTGTTTACATTTTCAGTTTTCCAAGCAGATGGTAGTTACCTTCACTGATGGATTCGTCGTTACAGATGTTTTATGATTTCATAAAGTTTTATGTTTGGGTTTATAATATTTCTTTTCAATTGACATGTACTATATAAAGTTAATATTTTCCCAATCATTATACATTTATCAGGATTTTCATCCTGATCTGACCCTCGGACTACACCACAGACCAAGGCCGCGCATAGACCCTCTCAATGATCACATATTAATAATATCCTTATGCCAAAATTATAAGTGATGAAATGTTTATATTCAAACAGACGTTAAAAGCAAGACATTTCATAGAATGTAAAACCAGCTGTCTGTAAAAAAATAAAATAAATCACTGACTAGAGATACTAAAATGTCCTTCCTTCCTTATAACAGTGGTTAATGAAAGAGATAATGTAAACCATTTTTAAAAATTGCGGGACGGCTATGTTATTTTGTTGTTGTTCAAAATAGACCCTAAAACACTAGAAAATACTTTGGTGGTATTTAATCAAGGCATTTTCTACTCTACGTACATAAACGTTCATGAAACAGGAAACTGCTTTAAGATTCACTAATTACGCACGGTCTGCGAAGAGGGTATTTCCTGCCTCAGGGTCACTCTGTACTATAGCACAGATTCAACGATAGGCCTACTGAGTATAAGCCTTCCCAGGCAGCGACACCCCTAGGGGTTTTGTCGGCGGGGGCGCTGGGATGTGCTGGCATGTGTAGTATAGAGATGCCAAATAAGAATGCCTCGTGCGGGGGGCAGCGATATTTCTAAGTACTCCTGTCGCAGCAGACCTGCGTTCTTAGCGGATTCCTAAAACATCTTTCTGGCTGATGAAAGTATATATATCTGCTTTATATTTGTCAAATACCACTGACCTATCATCGCACAGCTCAAACTACTTGAACTTGACTTAGAATCTTGAAGCTTTTCATAGACGTTCCTGTAGGGCGTGAGCATCCACTGAGAACGGGGTTTTCAAAATTCAAAGTTTTCAGGGTTTTTCGGTGGGGTCAAAGGTCTAAAATCTTTCTGTATAATTTAATAGATGGTCTTTCGATCAAATTGTCAATTTTTATTTAATCAAGAAGGCGGTTTAAGCTTCACATACAGATAGGTCTCTACAGCTGATTTATAGTTTGGTTCCTTTTATCATGGTTTATGGTTGTTTTTTCTTTTAGGTGATTTGTACTATATCAAAGTCACCAATCGTTTTTGGACCTTATCTATTTAATCATGAACTCAGTATGTGGCACCATCTTCATTTAGGCAGCGGGTGTTAAAATTGTAATCGTGAGCGAAGCCACGGGCAACTGCTAGTAAATAATATACCAATAAAAGTATACCGGGTGTCTCGCCTAAAGTGAACCAATAGCTAACTTTTTTATTATAAATCTGACAAAGAACTCCTAATGGGGCACTTCACTTAATTTTTAACGCTGGTTTTTGGAGTCACTTTCAAATTTAAAAATATGGCCACCATTTTCCAATATGGCGGACAACTTTGATTTTTCTTATGGAACACCCTATATTTTAGGACGTTTTTGGATTTTACGTTTACTTTTAGGAACTTTTTATTCTTTCTCACCTTTTCCTAAACTCAATGGTTTAGCAGATATGAGCAGTTGAAGTTTGATTTTCCCCATTTAAAATGCATTGGATTTAATAAAAGATACTAAAGAATAAAAGTACCTAAAAATGTTAGTTTGGTACTAAAAGACAAACACATTTTACTATATAAACATGGGTCTATGGTGCCTAGTTTTCCGTCTGTCTGTCTGTATGTGTTTTTTACAAACAAAATCATTACTCCTAAACGGTTTGAGGCACAGCGTTAAGATTTTGCAAAAATGTTTATATTATTAGGCCTATCTTCGCTTAAAATTATACCAAAATATCATCAACCGTTTCAAAATGGCGGCCATTTAAATTATTTGATGCCAAATTCCACGAAAACCGTTAATTTAAACAAAAAATTGCAAAATACATAATAGTAAGTACATTTTATGTAGTTTTCAATGATACCTTATTTGGTGTTCAAAAAATGTGGGGCAATAATTTACGTAGTGATTCCTTGGGTCAAAATAAGCAAAAAAGTTTATATAAACATAGGTCCTAAAGTGCTTCGTTTTCCGTCTGTGTGTCTGTTTATGATTTTTACATATTTAATCATATCTCACGAACAACTTAACATATAAACTCCAAACTTGGTATATGGATAACCACTATTAAGAACTATTTTTGTAAGAAGTGTCAAATTTCTACTTTGTACCATTTCAAAGTGGCGACTGATTTTTGTTTTCAAAGCTAAATAACTTAAAAATCGTAAATTTTAGAAAAACTATACAAGCGACAAAAAAATTGCGAAATTTAATCTAATTAACGATGATATGAAGATTATAACAATCGGACCACTAATAATGGAGAAATTTTAAATTTTCCGAATGAAAACATGCAAATATCAGACATAATGTTCTAAGGAACCATGTTTTTATGCAGAAAAGTTAAAATTTCTCCGTTATAAGTGGTCCGATTATCATAATCTTAGTATCAGCATTAATTGGATTAAATTCTGCAACTTTTTTGTCTCAAGTATAATTTTTCTAAAATTTACGGTATTTAAGATATTTAGCTTTGAAAACAAAAAACAGTCGCCATTTTGAAATGGTACAAAGTAGAAATTTGATACTTCTTAAAAAAATCATATATTTAATTTCGTAAGGCGATTCTCTGCGTCGAAATTGTAGACGTGTGGCAAGTCGTAGAAAGATGGAAGAGGGCTCAAATTAAAGATCTCTATTCCGTGATGGCGGGAAAAATAATGAAATTGCTTGAAATTCACGGGAAAACGAGAAATAACGTAAAATATCTGCCATTTAAAAAGCATTGGTATATAAAAACGTCTGCTTTCTTTACGTAAAACATGTGGTGCTGACACTTGATTGAAAACCATGTGGTAGACTAGATATATCTATAAGGTAGATGGCTAGATTTAGTTTGCTTTGAAGGTATTTTGTACTATAATAAATAAGGATTGTTTGAATTTTCCCTCATAAGGGGCTTTTAGCCCCTTCAAGCCACTAGTAGTTCTTAATAGTGGTTATCCATATAACAAGTTTGGAGTTTATACGTTAAGTTGTTCGTGAGATATGATTAAATATGTAAAAATCATAAACAGACACACAGACGGAAAACGAAGCACTTTAGGACCTATGTTTATATGAACTTTTTTTCTATTTTGACCCAAGGAATCACTACATAAATTATTGCCCCACATTTATTGAACACCAGTTCGTGAACCAGCCCAATCGGACCACCGGAAGGAGGGGTAAAGGGGAATAAACCCCCCAAAAATGGGTTTTTTGAGTTTTTCACATAGAAAAATAAAATTTATCAAATTTTTGTTGGCACTATTGAATTCAGCTTAAAAAAACAAACAACTTAGTATTTTGAATTACTGCTCTATGTCCATTGGTTACCGAGATGTTGAAAGTGGTAAACACAGTACGTTGTCTCCATGTTAACCTTATGGGAAATAAGTAAAATTCTATATCTCGCTTATTTCTCAACATATCTTGATAAAACTTGGTAAATGGCTTCTTCTAGTTCAGATCTACTAAATATTGAATTAAAACCAACCAGTTTAAACATACCTGTAGCAGCAAACCTGCATACTCATTCCCCATGTTACTCTTATGGAGCTTACAAAAACATTCCAAATCTCGCTATGTTGGATTAAAATATATCGTTTTGCATTTGAAATTCGCTGAGTATGAAGGTCTCAGTATGCAGGTCTTAGGCTGAGTATGTTGGTCTGCTGCAATGGGGGTATTTATTCTTTATAAAATTGAATTATTTTTAAAATATGAAATTGATCAGCATGCATTTAACCAATGAGAACTAAAACCTTTGTCATTTCAAGACATCCATCCATATTATAACTTAAGTTTAGAATTCGTTTATATAAACTTAACATTTTTCACATATAAAAAAAGAAAAGTCAAAAACTGAACCTATTTATCTTAGTTGATATTGAATTATTCATTGGAAGTTCAACGCATTCTGGTTTTATTTCTTCGCGTTTTCGTTGTAAAATATTAAATTATTATTGGAATAAGTAAGAATACGTAGACAAAGTTTTAGCCAATTAGCTTATACATAATCACTTGTGGAGATAGAATGTTGGAAATTCTTGTTTCAGTGAAGGTGTTCAGAGGACAATAATTAAGTTTCATTGATGAAATTGCTTCACCAGCTCCGATTCGCTTTATAAGATATCATACAAAAAAATTTTGAATTTTGATACCCAATATCGAAAAAAATATCGCCAATCACACTCACGGGCCATTTTAATTTTGAGAGACGTATGTGAGTGTTCACTACATGCAGTTTTCAGAATTAATTTTTCAAGTTTATTTTCTGTGTAAATATAATGTTTATATACAAGTTTTTAACTTCATTATTCTATAATATGTTTTGGATAGGCATCAACATTTAGCAGTTTTGTTATGCCGTTAAAGAAAAAGAAGGCAACAGAAAAATTGCCAAGTTTTCCATCCCGTAAACCTGAGGAGATGAGAAGGTGGAGCATTTTGTACGTTGTTCGGACACTTGAGGGTGGGCGAGACGACATTTTTTCTATTCACTATTTTCTTATGTCAGTCACGCCATTTGTTCTGTTACTCGACCACATCAAAGACAGTATCCAAAGGAAAAATACCAAAATGAGGGATTGTGTGCAACCTGCAGAAGTGTTATCTGTAACATTAAGGTAAGGAATTAAGCCACGCTTCCGCGAGAGTTGCCACCCTAGGGAGAAAAGGGTCATCTGATATCGAGGACGTCTGCTATTTATTTTTACAGTGAGTAAAACTGCAAACGTGGGTACGTCGGCGTGGATGGAAACTTATCGATTGAATTGAAATCGGTAATCCATTACCTGGTGAGAAACATGTTGAAGCTTGGGCGATTGACGATAAAGCTGTTTGAACTGGATTTTTTTATTATTTGGAAGGACAACAGGACAAAAAATGACATAATTCCACGAATTTTCATTTATTTAATGAATAATCGTCTTTCGCTATTCCCCAAACCCTAAAATCCAGTTTAAACCGGCCTCTGTTTATAAAAACCTAAGCTTCAACATGCCCCTCGCAAGGGATCGACTGAATGCAGACAGTTTAGTTGTGATTGCTTCGTTTTATTGCGTTTAAGTGATTTTGAACTAATAATATATTATAAGTGTAATATAATCCTACACTAATCTTTTATCTCTCATTCATAGTTGGCTTAAAATACTTATCTGGGAGGGTCGTCAATTAAGTAAAGTATAAAGCATTTCAAAAAGCCCGAGAAATTCGAGGACATTTATTAACAAATAAACTGAGGAATCTCTACGAGGATCCACATTTATTAAATGATGATCCAAAAAGGACGTAATTGAAATGAAATAAGGTTAAAATTGTCTTAGAGAGGCGAATTTAGGACTTGCAAGTCCTCTCTGCCACTGAACCTCTTAACAATACAAAAATTCGGACATAAAATTACATGAATACATTTACTTGAAAGAGATAAGGTAATGAAAAATGTCAGCAAAACATAAAATATAAATCACAATTATATAAATTAAATACTGAAATTGAAAAAAGGTTAATATGTTCATAATAAAAAAAAGGAACTGGAATGCGTTTATTTTTACCAAACACAAGTACATCCACACGTCGCGTCGCCCAAGACCCTTCAAACCAAAGTAACAGATCATCACCGCCAAAAAAGATTTGTTGTAAATAGAAGTTCTATGAGTGGGGAGTATTAGTAGGCTAGAGCCTCTACGTGTGAAGCGAGTACTCACATCAGACATATAAAAATAAAATTATCAGAAAGATGATAATGTATCCTGCTTCCCTAAATTTAAATCATATGTTTTTAATTTTTGTTATGTTATTTTTATTTACAAACAACTTTGTTTTTACTTTTCATCAAAATGCAGAATTAATTATAAATGTACCTCAAATTATTTAACGAATTCAGACATGATAAAGTGGTAACGTGGTGAAATATTGATTTTAATTTTCATTTAGGGTGTGCCTTGGAATACCAGGTATTTATGTCAGTTTCAACTACTTGCATATAATTATTGAATTTTACGTTTGTCTATGGACCCTACACAGTTCCAGGCAATGTTAGATGCCGCCAACACACTAGTCCGACAACCTGAGGTCCACGTTCAAGTACATTTTCACTTGAATCCCAAAGTAATTGTACATTAATTCCCCTTTTCGAAAAGGTTTCGACCCTTCATAAGGTACTTTCACTATGTACAAAGCCAAATTGGAGAACTACATGACGTTGAAAGGTGTCTTACAAGATAAAACAGCATGTGCTTAAAAATGCTTCTAAACTCTATAGGTTCGACTTAATACAGCTAATTGCGTCTTTGGTTGTACCCAGTTTGCCCAATGAGAGGTCATACTGATCACTATTAAGGGATCTTATTTTTTACCACACCTGAAACACATGTCTCCGGTGTTTTTATCTAATTCAATGTTTTTTATACAAAGACATCATAGATTTTAAGGACATAGAACTTCAAGATAAAATGTAACAAACGAAGAGTGTGCAATTCACGAAGCTCATTAAGGTTCAATAGAGAAAGCAAGTTTAAAAAGTGATGAATCGCGGTCATTTCGATTCAAACTAGTTTTCTTTTTTCAAAATAAACTTGAGGAGCATTGGGAGGGAATCAACGACATTTCAGGGGCTCTGAAAACTCCAACAGCAACATCCTTACTAACCAGGGCTAAAGAAAAGAAAGAGAGCTGTTTAATTTCTTTGATCTTTTTTAAAATCCCGATATATGATCTCTGTGAAATAGTTAGTGTGACTCTGAGTGCTGCCACCCATTGAATTTTGAGACAACTAATATAAATCTAATTTGTATCAAGTACGATGTTAAGTTTTTGGACAGCTGACTTTAATTGACACTGCATGTTTTCACAAACCAGTTGTTTTTATTTTTTATTCATTCACTAATTTGAGTTTTATAAATAAAAGTAAATTTTATTAGACATGGATGATTTTTTTTAGTTTTAGTTACATTACAGTTATATTATTATGATCAAGATTAAATTGTGTTTTTAGGTGTAAAATAGGTTTTAAGTGACTCATTAAGTTGTGCTGTGGTTTCGTGCGGAAATTATTATTGAAAAACTAAACAAAGTAGCCTCATAAGAAAAACATTAATCAGTAGAAATTCTTTTGTAAAATAGTGCCCAAGTGTCTTACAGATTCTGTCATCTCCTCACCTGATCGAGGTGCCTAGTCAGATGATGAAATGGCGCAGCCCTCTTTTTTTCTTTAGCCTGGTACTAACAAATTCTTTTCCGGGTCGGAACGGAAAAACATAGTTTGTTGGGAGCGATTCGACAACCTCTCAGCGGATAAGAAAACTAACAGCAACATCCTTAGTACTTACGATCTTTCTTTTTTCCAGGAGGAGCACAAGGCGGCCGTCGCCGTCGTCGGGGGGCTGGAGGTCCTAGGGGTGCGGCAGGGGGGACAGCCACCGCCGGCCGTGGAGGCCAGGGTCCGGCGCCAGCGCGGCATGTACACCCACGCCAGCGCTGAACTGGACGATGGGGAGGAGAAGGTAGTCGCCGTCGTCGGGGGGCTGGTGGTCCTAGGGGTGCGGCAGGGGGGACAGCCACCGCCGGCCGTGGAGGCCAGGGTCCGGCGCCAGCGCGGCATGTACACCCACGTCAGCGCTGAACTGGACGATGGGGAGGAGAAGGTAGTCGCCGTCGTCGAAGGGAAGAGGTAGTGGAGGAAAAGAAATGTAAATAACCATCCTCAAATACGGAAAACGTTAAGAAGACAAGAAACCCCTCCCCATAAGACAAAAACTGCTTCCTAGACGTGAGAAGTACATAAGACAAGATACCAAGGAAACCTATCCCCAAGTTGGAAAATGATAAGAAGTGACAGTAAAACCTGCTCCCCGTAACTCTTGAAAGGAAGGAGGAAAATGAGAAGCCCCCCAAAAAAGAAAAACCAAGAAATAAGCCCCCCAAAAAAGTAAAAACCCGATTACAAAAGAAGAAATTAGCCCGATGAATAAAAAAATCACCCAAAAAGGAGAATCCCCCCTACCAAAAAGCGCCCTCCACCCAACAGGAAGTTAGGAGACACAAAAGTGTGGTTAATAATTTATAAGAATTTGTAAATATGTAAACAAAGTAAATAAATGAGAGAAATCTATTATGATTTATTTAATAAGGGAAAATTTGTGAAGTTGCGATTTAATTCAAACAAAAATTATCGACCAAAGAGTGGTAAAAAGTTGTATAAGTAAGAAAAAAGTTAAAGGGGCTCAAGTTATGTAATGTTCGAAGTGAACAAATTAAAATATGAAACGATTGATCGATCGATGACAGATGTATCGGGTATTAGGATGAAAATTAATGAAAACCAAAACTCGTTACCAAAAAAAAAAACTCGTTACCAAAAAAAGGACACACAAAATGATAAACAACATCGAAAAATAATTATTCAATTGATAAATTTCAAACTTGACTTATTGGTCGACACCTACAAAAAACTAAAACCATGGATTTGAAACATTTACAATGTAGCTTTTCAAATTGATAAATTTCACACTTGACTTATTGGTCGACACCTACAAAAAACTAAAACCATGGGTTTGAAACATTTACAATGTAGCTTTTCAAACAAGGGAAAATATCCTTATGGAGCCATATGAGAACGAATACGCTATTACACAAGTGAGAACTCATAACATAATGTATTTAAAAATAATACTTAACGTGAAATTGTGTTTGATTTATATGTAAATTTTATGTTATCGTGTCATTTTCATTTTATGGTGTTGGCGTTATTTCAGAAAAATTAAGAATCGTCGAAATTACCAAGTTGGGAGTGATTAAAAATGTGTCCACACCAAAGTTTTCATCATCGCTATCTCCATGCACGATGTTTGTCTGGACAGTTGACGATTCTTAATTTTACCGAAACACCAACATCTCAAAATAAATAAAAATGACTTAAATACATGACATTTTAGTTTAAAATATCCAAAATTACATGATAAATATTACTTTTAAATAGTCTATGCTATCGGTATTCACGTGTTTAGTAGCTTATTCGTCTTCATTCAAAGGAGAAAAGTTTACTTTCGAGAGATGACTTTCATTTTTTTATATTTGAAGTAGCATGTATAAGTAAGCTGAGTGATAATTAATCTGTCGCTTATCATTATTTGTTTGTATGTTAAAAATAACTACATTAATAAATTAAATATTTAGCTAAGGTAAATTTTTATTATTTTTTAATCTATATTTTTGGTTTCACAAGTGAATCGGTCCCCATGAAATATTTTGAGGTGGGAAAAAGGCAGTATAAATTTGGGAGGATTTATTTTACAGTTTGGAGTACAAGGGCAGTGGGAACACAGCCCTTTCCTTACGGCCGCCAAACACTAAATTATTTTCTAAGGGAAGTAGTACCAAAGCTGTTTTAAATTCCGTGTTTTTTGTTTATTGATCTCAGTGTTTTGTTTTTAAGCGAGAGTTGCTAAGAAAAAACTCGAATTATTAGTATTGTTATTGCATTTTGCAGGTCTTGAGGAAAACAGTACTTTGAAAAATAAATATTATTGAACTAAAATGTGTCAAGAAGGTGAATTGTTTTCAAGTAGAATAGAAGATAACTGATATCGACAACTGAAGCGCGAGCCTGGCTTCAATCTAGTATAGCTCGAAACAGTCGATAAAAATATTCTTCCCGGAAATCGACATTTCAAAACTCCCCCATTTTACCAAACTTTTCTTTCATTCATTCTTTCTTTCATTCAATAGGTAAATTCGATCGATACTTCAATAGTTGGTTATTGTCAGTCTAACTTAACACTAACACAATTGAAACAGGCAATCAGAACATTTTCTGATTGCCTTAAATAGCAATAACAAAATTTATTAAGCCTCTTTGGAAGAAACCTTTTATAGGCGTAAAAATTGTATTTTTTAAGTAACGCAATGTATTGAGCAGAATAAAAAACTTATAATTCATCACACGGTCCTAAAGTTGTTTTTCGTGCCTAGGTAATTTTTTCTACCTATGTTGATGTCTCGATCGAAAAACTTGTATGAACGCAACTTAAGTCCCTATGATAAAATGTTATATTCTGTTTATAGATTTTTTATTATTTTGGAACTGTGTAGGTAAAACCTAAATAACTTTTCCTGTCAATTAATGTTTCCATTGTACCACAACAAAGAGCTCTGAAACCAGTAAAATTGTACGTTTCCAATAAAATTCGTGTTGTATTTCTTATACTAGGTGAATGCTCTTTTATCGCATGATTGGATATATATTTAACAGGCCGATTACACTGCCATAAAATTGAGAACAAAAAAGCTCGATAACAGAGCATAGCATTTCCCTCCTATTCTAGGAAACCGAAAGAGAAAGGGCTTTGAGGGATTAGTCGGCCGTTTACACTCTTTGTCTGTGTTGCACCTCTCTTGATGAAAGGGTTCGAAATAAAATCTGCATACCGTGTTAACATTCTAATGTTTACAACATGTCTTTGTGTGACGGTGGGGGCTATCAACCTGTGCAAAGAGCAACCTTTGACGTATTTAAGCATACTGTTTGAGTACAGTAGAATTTTCATGAATATAAAAACCTACTCTTTAAATTAGAAAGAACTGAAAAGCTAAGCTACTCACATGGGCCTTAGGGCTGATGGGGCCTGAGGAGGCCCCTTGGTCCTCCAGCACACACCAATAACCCCAACATAAGCCTACACCATGCAGATTCCTAAAGTTCAATTAACATGTTCGTTGCGAACGTTTGCCTGGTAAACACACAGTGCCAAGATCAGTTGTAGGTTGCCAAGTTCCCATCTTTGTTCTTCACCACTACAAAGATGGAAACGCACATTCTATGATGTTAAACTAAAATGCAAACACCACTCATTTTTTACCTAAATGGTGTGTATTAGCTGGGTCCCCAAGTGCCCATGCAGTGTGTGTTTGTGTTATTCACCAGAATGCTTACCTCTTAGCTGCTGCATTAAACTTGAGTGACAAAGAAGCTGTCCACCGACTAATGGATAAACTTTTTAGCAGAGAGAGTCGGGCCTGTATGCTAAGATGTTGCAAGAATTGCCCAAAGAGCGGTGATCCTTTAAGAAACTACCTAAATGACCTATTAGAAGATTATGATCAAGATTAAGGAATTACTTTGTCACAATGGGTAAATGAAGGCCATATGAAGCTACAGTCAATAATTTTACCGATTCAAGAGTTTGTGGAGTTATTAATTGAAAAAAATATAAGCTCTTCTACCTCATGAAGTGCACCCCTAATTTATGAGGGCACTCATAAATTACTAAAACTCAAAATGTCTACTTAAAACAAAGAAGAGAAACACTGGCTGAAAGTGAAGCAGTTATATTAATGGACTTTGCTGAAAATTACAGTTTTATACTACAAAATGAGGTTAAGTCCTGCCACTGGAGTCATTCAAGCTGCCCCTTGCATCCGGCAGTTATATACACTGAGGAAACGGATGTTTGTTAACGGATGCTTGAAAAGAAACCCCCCTATGCTTCATCTCTGATGATTTAAATCACAATGTCTGATTTGTATACACTGCACAGAAAAAACAACAGACTTTATTAAGGCTCACTACCCATTAATGAGGAAAGTTGAATACTTCACAGATGGAGGCAGTGCACAATACCAAAACTTTAAAAGTATGATTAATCTGTGCCATCACGCAACTGATTTTGGATTAGACACCTGTTGGTCATTTCACGCCACCTGCCATGGCTAGACGGTTTGCGATGGGATCGGAGGCACCGTAAAGAGAACTGTGACTAAAAAGAACTTAGAGAGTGCACAACAACCAACACAAATTACAGATGCCAACCAAAAGTTTGAGTCTTGTTGTCATCTTTTTCCAAAATATGTTTATTTTTTTTTAGACAAGAGGAAATTAATTCAAATCGAAATGATCTTGAAAAAAGATTTTGTAAGGGGAAGACTATAACTGGGACCAGACATTTTCAATACTTCGATTCAAATTTCAGAAGATGAAATTGTAGCCAAACGAACAAGTTTGGACCCATCGATCAGCCTGAAGTGGAATTTTCAAACAAAAGGCTTATCGCCAACATTTTACCTGTTGTAACATCCACTTTTCAATCATACATAGCATGTCCGTACGCATTGGTACATAGTATTCATGATGACGAGGGGGATTACACTATTTTATTTATGTACCCTCATGGACCATCAGAAACATTCTACTGGCCTCAAAGAGAGGGTAAATGTCCAGTACCCCCTCAAAACATATTGTGTGCAGTTGAAGCACCTACAGCAACGACAAATTCGGCTAGATCCTTTAAAATCAGACTAGAAGCAAGTAAAAAAATTGAAGCAAGCTGGAAGCTGTTTAAAGAAAGCTGTAAATGAAGATTTAAAAGGAAGTCATTAAACTTTATGATCATAAACTATTTTATTTCAATAAAATATTAAATTTTTTAATGTTATGATAACGTTTATTGTTATACCACATGTACAAATGTAGTGCCAAGTCCACAATGTTACCAGCTCAAATCATCAGTAGGTAAGTAAAGGAATTGGTAAATCAATTAACAAAGCTTAAAAATTACAATTATAGTACCTATTGTCTTCACAATTTATTATACAGACCGTAATTCTTTCAGAAATATGATTAAAATTTAGACTGATTTTTCTCTATCTAATACCTAGAAGCCCACCATTTTTATTTTAACGTTTGACAGCATTTTCAATCTACTTTTCAGAAATATGAAGTTTAGAGGGGGTTTTTACGGTAGACTCCAGTTATTGCCCAGTTTTGTAACTCATGTCATGGTTTTAGAAATAGACAAAATTGCAACTTCGAAGCTCTGTTTTGATAAATTAACATATTTTATGCCTTAACATTACTATGTTTTTGGTTTCACAATTTAATTATGAACAAAATGGTACAACTTAAATTTTTGTAGCTCAAAAAACAACCAAGTTATCGCGGAAAACGTAAACTTGCGCTCTCTTGGAGAGTTACTAATTTGACGTTCATGGGGTGTTTTGGTCAAACTTTGAAATGCTATAGCTCAAAAACTAATGGACATATCTAAATAAGATTTTGTATTTACTTTTAACTCCGGGGTTAGAACAAACATACACAGTTTCATTTAATTTGGATAACATTGAGAGTCGGCCTCTGGATGATTTGACATGGAATGGCCCCCCTGACCACAATGGCGGCCATTTCAAAATTTGAGATGGGTAAAAAGCTAAAGTGTGGATTCCCCACCTTAACTATTAAACGGGTTACAGGAGGTAACTCACTCAACAGGGGTTGACTTTAAAAAATTTGAGGCTGCCCCCAAAGTGCCTCATTTTGGGGGTGGGGGCGAAAATGGGACTCTTGTTAAAAAGTGCTGTTTTTAATGTTGTGAAGGTACGCTGAGTTTGGTTTTTGTACTATGACGCATCAAAAAGTTAGGTGGGGGTATCCACACTTTTGCCTAACCCTGTATAGAGATATAATCAGCAGCTCTGCCGAGTATAGTCGAAACGAAGAAGTCATATAGGAATAGTTTTAAATTAGGAGAGAAAAGAACCTGTTAGAAAATATTTTACGCAGCTAAATAATTTTTCATACAGTTTACACATTTTTTTAAATAATAATGAATGCATTGAGTGACGAGGGCATGCCTTGATTAGGTCCACATCTCGCTAGCCCGGCCATGTTCGAATTTTAAAATTTCGAATATACCGAGACATAATACTAGATCAGTACTGCATAGTACCCGAAAATTAGAGTTTACACATCCACCATTCACGAGTAACTAACAACATTTTGCCGGGCTAGAGAAATGCGAGTCTTAAAATTCTTCAGAGACTAAAAAATTCTTTCCCAGGCTTGTTGATTGTAAAAAAATTCATTAAAATTGTATCACAAATAATATGAATCTAGCAAATCGTTGTGATTTTAGTAAATATTCATGTAGCTATTTAAAAATAGTTCTGGTGGTAACAGTCAAATTGTAATAAAAATATCTGACGCAACAAAGTAATTACAGGTAATCCAACGACGTGACCCCGTCCACCCATGGATAATTAACCCCAAGACTAATGTTAATTTTAGCATTAACGGATGGGCCACATGATTCAAGCCGGACTATAATGTTGAAATATCGGAATATGCCCAATCGCGATTTATCAACATACAACAGATAAGGACGTAAACTTGACCTTAGCATATAAGATGATCTCAAAGACATTAGTCATAACTATCTCAACAATGACGTGTAAGTCGCAATCGTTGACCTTGAACAGACAGTGAAGAGGGCAGTTATAATCCTAGTCTAATTGTTGTGGCTGGAGGGAGGGGAGGGGTGACTGAGGAACCTAAACAATTACAGCGCAGTTCGGCGTGCCGCGCTAAACTGTACAGTCATGTTGCGCTTGTGCTGTGTTGTGATGTGTTTTGTGCTCACTTGTGCTGACCCTGTACTTTCGTCCGTTTACACGGTCAATGCCTTCCTTAAAAATGATGACGACGCTACGACGGTACGTGGTATAAAGTTGTGTTTTGAGTTGTCGAGTTGGTTTGAATGTTCAGGGAATTGATGTGAACGTACAATTCAATAAACAAAACCAGGCCCGGCGACAGGATTTTCGGGCCCCTGTGCAACCTGCATTCCCAGGCCCTAAAATCTGGCGACCTTTTTTCTTCTTACGTGTGTTTTTGGGCCCCTTTATAGCCACTTCGGGCAGAGGCGGATTCAAAAATTTGCCGCCCCTGGGCTACACAGGGGTATATCCGGCTCGGCAAAAGTGGTGACCTTTTTTTTTTACTCACGCGTGTGCTTTTTTACCCCGTTATGGTCCTTTTTAGGCCGTTTTTACCTGATCCAAACCCTAGCCTAGGCTATTTCTACGATTTCACCCCGGCTTCTGTCTTTTCTCTCTAATTTGCCGCCCCCCAAATTCTGCCGCCCTGGGCTGTAGCCCTTTAGGCCCATATGTAAATCCACCCCTGACTTCGGGCCCTTTTTCGCCTGTTTCTGGGCCCCCTGCGAGCCCGGGCCCCTATGCATTTGCCCCCTCTGCCCCTCCCTGTCACCGGCCCTGAACAAAACAACGAAATATTTAGCGGGGTATTTCAATACGATCTTATATTAACAAGTCAAAACATTTTTGTGATAATGTAATGTATCTTTATAATTGTTTAATGGATGTACAAAGCTTTTAATCAGGTTCAAGTGTCTAAATTTTTAAACGTTAGAGTTGCTTGAACTCTTAGTTAAAAATACACAAAAATCATCTAAAAAAATATAAAAGCAAAATGTATAAGTGTTGGGATAATTTGTTTAAAATAATAGCGCAAAAAAACTAATTTTAAAGATGGTAATTGTTTTTCTGTTTTCATAAGCGAAACATATTATTTTGTAGGAATATTTTACTTTTATGCCGTAATTTTGGAGGTGTATCTCATACTATCAAAGTTGTTTTCACTTCTTGTTTTGCTCACGACCACATTTTATCCTCATTCATTTTGCTCGACCCAAACATATTCCATAAAATATGCAACTTTTAAGTTATTTTTGACTAAATAACATTGCGTTTCTGCGGCAAAGTCAACAATGTAGACTAGGTGAACTTACATAGTAAAAATTCACCTTCACCTGAATACTTTGAAAAAGACTTCTTGTAGAGGCAGTAAACATAAATAATTGAATTGCTCACAGAATAGGATAATGTGCGCCCCGGGAAATTTTAAGGAAATTCGTTGAAAAGTTTGAAAAACCTTTTTTTACATTGAAAGTGATCCGAAGATTTCGTTTAATTTTTTTTTTAATTCCAGTCCTCTTCTTCTTCTCTTGAGATGTTTTAAATGCCTTAGTTTTGTCACTAAGTATATCCACTTGAGCCGGAGCAGTCGAGAGCAGTGGTTGCGGAACAAGTGATAACCTTTATCAGACGAGGAAGTTCTTTGATAACATTTTAGTAATCTCTCTTCCTTTACGAGTGAATTAATTATTGTCTATAGCAGATGAATCAGAATCTTTTAACAAATTTCTCGCGATAGTTTTTCAGATATAGTGTCTTTCAGAGACGCTTACATTTTTCAAACGATTTCCGTGTCAAATCAAAAAGGCTTTCTCGTAAAAATCTTCAGTTAATCAACATTTTCTCCTCAGTTCCATGTGTTTAGTTGAGTTAACCTATATCACGGGATCGTCAATTGATATGGATAAGGTAGCACTGATTTATTATCAATTTTACGTTACACAAAAGACGAAAGTTTTAAATTGATAACCTAGGTAAACCAATTACTAAACTCTTTAATTGAGGTAATTAGCTAATTGTACCCTAGTTTATGGTGAATTATAAACCCTCCTTTCGCCATAAACCTATTGCGGTACCCAGATTTTGTTTTGTAAAATAATTTCCAATTCTAAGGCCATACATCTACCAATTACGTTCAGTTTTGTCTCAAGGCCAGGTCTGTACAGTCCAGGACTCAACGTGTATGGCAATTCCTTGAGGCAGATCGTTGGCCGGACGGCCGGATGGGAAACACTTGAGGCCTTGAGGCAGGGACTGAGTGACGTGATCGTGAGGTTCCAGTGGCTGAGTTCTGAGTTCGCACCTGTTCAGGACTGAAGGCCAGATCTGCACGTGTCTGGCGAATCCCGCCCAAAGAACTATACTACTAGTACTAAGTACTATAGTTCTTTGATTTCGCCGGCCGAGCAAACACCCACCTCTCCCTCCCCCTGCTGTTAGACTTTCGTGAGGCGTTATAGTTTCTCTTATTACTGTGTCTTGCTTAGCGATAAACGGTGTCACCATTTTCAATAAATCAAGGTATGCTGGCTCGTCCGTTCTTAAACGGTTCCTCCAGTCTTTGGGGAATTTCCGTTCGGTGAGTAAATTTTCTTCTCTCGAGCTACGATTTTGTCCTAATTGTCTTCTTTCGCTTTTTTATTTGCTATAACACAATCTATTCCAGCCAGTGTCTCAAACTCCTCAATTGTGGACATAGCTCATACAGTACACAGCCGAACGAACGAATCACTGAACGAATCACATCGCAACTGGCTAACAAACTTAATTGAACATGTGTGAGCACACGACGATTCCGGGCAAACTTCGCAGCCCCGGACTTTGAGGCCCGGCCTTGAGGAAAATTTAACGAGTGTGGTAGGCCTAAAACAGAATCAATACGTTGTTAACATAGAGATTATATGTTGCCCTCTGGAGGTATTCTTGTGTACGATTTAAGAAAAGGCACAAGAACGTAGCCTCTGGTTTTTTACGTCTAGTTTTTGTCTTTTGCACTAGTGATAGTTGATTATAAGCTTCATTAGTGATTTATTTGAAGAATCGCTAACCAAACAGCACGCTGTGTGTTTTTTTCAGAAAACACATTTGCCGCATATTTTACATCCATAGTGAAGTCATCCATAGTTCAATATAAGCATTTTCCCCAAAGCTAATTTTATGGTATTTTTTTATAATTTTAAAAATTCAAATCGCGAAAAACCGTTTAGTTATTTTGCTTTAGAACGATTGTGAAATTATTTAAAACCATCGGTGCAGCAATTTGTTTGTTACCGCATTACGTACAAAACGATCCACACACCAACACAGGACCTGGACAAAAAACATAGCTAAAACAGAGAACTATAAAAGCAGACAAAACCATTGATGCTGTGTTTTTACACAACTCATTTGACTGCTTTTACAGTTCACCTACAAAGAATTCAAAGCAAAGAACTTGAGTTATTTATTTAATAGGTAAGTGTTATTGGTTAATTAATATACATGGTTTGAATAAAATGACGCATTTTTAAAAGATATTTACATCATCCCACTTTTTTAGTTGAAAATTAAATCTTAAACAAAATTTGGTTTCATTAAGTTTACTTAATTATAATTAATCACATCTAATTGGAAATAATTTCAGCCAAATAATGAAGGTGGATGGTGACGCTCGAATATGATGGGAGTTTCCTAGTTTACCGACAACTAATTTACCGTCGTAAAGCTCTGCTTGCACTTCTCGAAGACGAGCTAATGTAAAGTCACTATCGTTCGACGAAGTCTGCATTTAATTGAATGTTACTTCAAAGAATGTTATTCTTGCCAAACTAATGAACGTGTAGAATGCAGTCAACCCTAGCAGCTCTTAGCGAATCCTTATTTTTGACGTAGTAGTTGTGTCAAAATAACTACGTCGCAAGAAAAGAAAGAAAAGAAAAGAAAACATAACAAATCTCGCATTTTGCCGAGATCAAAGAAATGTCTAAGCCCTTGTTATGAGTAGGTCTTTCAACCCCCGATGGCCTAGTTAAATTCTGAGACCTTTGAAATATAAAAGGCACTTCTGCGCAGGGGTTTCATCAGCCTTTTAGTTGAGTATGATAAATTCGACTACGTTCTAGACTGTTTGATGATCTTGTAACATTTCCAAGTAGTATCTTGTCCAGATCTTATCTCATTTCAAATAGAGTTTGCTTTTTGATGTTACACTTGTAAACCTGAATACCTGGTCGGATTGAAATTTAAAACGAAAAAAACAAAATAGTTGTACAGTAGTGATGAACTTAAAGTTGAAAAAACAGTTTTCGAAGGGAAACCCCCAATTAGTGAATCTTTAGCAGTTAGTTGGGGCGACATGGTCGGTCATTAATTTGTTGGGGGACCTTAATACTTCTGTTAAAAGTGGATGGACGACATTGAACATCTGTAATATTCATATTCAGGGCGTCTAAAAAACTCTTTATCTTTCTTATAGTTCGCTAATCATTGTATATTTTTCGAATTTATACTGAATACCTTTTCATTTACTATATTTAATAGGCAATGAACGACATAGTACATTCTAGTGGAAACACGCTGCTCAGCAGCTTCAGATTTTTGTTTAGTCTCCTGATAAAAAAAGTTGTACTGTAAACAGCTGTTCCTTGACATTTCTATTCTCATCTTTTTGACAAATGCGATCTTAAAGAGCGTATGAGGTTTTTCTAAACTTCATAAGTTTTTATTTTGTGCGAAACTTCGCGCGGAGCCATTCCCAAAGACATTCTAATCATTAACAAATCGGATCACAGCTCTAGGAAGAGTCTTGATCACAAAAAAAAAAAATAATCGCGTATTAAATAAGTAATAATAGATGCAATACACTGTGTGTCTTAATGTACTTTACTCAAAACTTTGTCAAAAATCTCTCTTGAACTGTTTTTCTAGTTTATGTCAAAGAATTTTAATAGGAGAAGGAAAAGCAGTTTTTCTGCTCACTTTAAGTTAATTAGAGATAACCGAAATGAATGTTACAACGTAACACAATGTAAAGTGTGGTACCCAGGGAATCTCCCCCGGTTCTTTTGTTGGTAGAATCACGTTGATTGGTAATAGAATCGCAGAGAATCAGAGAATATTCATATAAAAACAGACCAAGACGAATAGGGAACCTCCTGCTTATTTAACTTTGAAATATTTCTAAACTTCATTTTATAGGTTTATTATGAGTTACCATCGAAAAAATTATTCGTTTCTCAAATAATACTTTCAGTTACCATTAATGGTAATTGACTATTCAATGATCGCGCCACAATCATCCTTCAGTCATCTGTCATTCATACTTGGCTTAAAATACCTACCTGGGTAGATCGCCATTTCAAAGTAATCTATCTAATGTATCAGATTTATCGAGCTTTCGGGTATGTCATATAATTATGAGACAATGTTTAACTTTTATTGGTCACTAGTTGATAGGTTAACAACTATGTATATTATACAGGGTGTTTTTTTTTTTTAAACGCAACCTATTTTTAAGATTGAATAATACGTATATAAACATGTAATGAGTATTGTTTTATTGATCTTTACATTTTAAACAACCTATTATTTAAGTTTAATCTCATTTAGTTCACACTACGTGCTCAAACAGTCCACCATTGGCATTCATACAAAGTTATGTTCTTTCCATCAAATTCCCAAACCCGTGTTGCAAGGTACCGCTTTGAATTTCTTGCATTAAATTTGTTGTTTTTTTTGAGGTGCTAAAATATCTTGTGAATTTATTTCGTAGTGTAGTACTACTTTACATGTCTGTGGCAAATATCATTCAGATCGGACCACTTTTACGTGAGTTATCGTGCTTAAGGACATACACATTAAACACGCAACCCAAAACTTGATTTTATCGGTGAAGGATTATTTCCCCCAAGATCCCGGATTTGACCCTAATATATTATTTTATTTGGGGATACATAAAAAGGTCTACCAAAACAATTCACAGGATATTCAGGACCTTAAAACAAACAACAAATTTAATGCAAGAAATTCAAAACAATACCTTGCAACACGTGTTTGGGAATTTGATGGAAATGACATAACTTTGTATAAATGCCAATGGCGGACTGTTTGAGCACGTAATGTAAACTAAATGTGATCAAACTAAAGTAATAGGTTGTATAGAATGTAAAGATCAATAAAACAATATTCATTTCATATTTATATGTGCATTATTCAATCTTAAAAATGGGTTGCGTTTAAAAAAAACACCCTGTATAAATACTGAAATATCCTTATTGATAAATTGTATATTGGGTTTCCAGTAGGGTTTGAATAGAGAAAATATTATTGCCACTTTAGAGGTTGAACTCTTAGCTTTCATCAGTTTGTGCACTCAGCAAATTTAGAACTAATGTGAATTTGAGGCCTAACCCGAATATATACCTCATATCGACGACAAAAATGCTAACTTTTTTTGTCCCTTACAATTATCCTATAGACCTTCCATCTGTAGTTTTGAAAACTGGAAATGGCAGACACTCTGAAGTTTACATAATAATCAATATCCTTTGTCTTTTGAGAGAAAATATTTCAAAATATTTTCTTAGTTCACATCTAGAGCCTTTAAATAATATTTTGCCAAGTTTCATGGCCTACAGGAACCCAATTGAGTTAGGACGAAATTAGATAGCTTAAAAATCTTCTCCATGAAATTTTACATAGGCCTATTCACAATGTTTCATCACAAACAATCCATAGTCCATAAACTTCAAATATACATACAAACCAACATCTTTTTTTATAAATTAGGTATTTATACACTTCCCAAACTAATCCATTTAAATAAAAAAATCATTGAATATCAGCATGATAAATTTAATTTCAAATTCTGGAAATATAACTTTGTTGTCTCTGTGGTGAAGTGAGATGGCAGTGGTCCGAAGAAGCAACAGTGAAATGATTCTTAGATAAACATGGCATAGGGTGGAGTCGACGTGTAAATAAAAACTCTCGTGGCGGGAGCCAACTTGGCCAACAGTAAATATTGCTTCTTACCCCACAGTCAACACTGTCAACGTCACCACTGCGCTTCCCTACAGGTGTACAACTCGATAGTGATGGGAACAACCGATTGAAAACAACCGGTTCAACTACAATACAACTCGAGTCAACTCATGTGGCCCAGGCCGGCTGTAAGCCCAATGCTAAAATTTACAATCATATTTTTCGTTACGCTACTATGAAATCGTCCGTTTTCGTTTTACAGGGTGTCCGTTTAAAACGTTCCAGGATTTCAGGAGGTGATTCCTTACATCGAAACTAAGAAAAAAGTTCCTATAAACATGGGCCCTAAAATGCTCGGTTATCCGTCTGTCGGTCTGTATGTGTTTTAACATGACTTTGCATAGCTTTGGAACTACAAAAGAGATCAACTTCAAACTTGGGACGTATGTGCTGGCTAATAGGACCTATTTTGGTGCGGAGTATCAAGTTTCTACTTTGTACCATTTCAAAATGCCAGCCATTTTAGCGAATTTCCCCTATAGGGAAGAAGCTATTACTGTAGGTCTCATGGTAAGACCTAAGCTCGGGACCACTATAAGTTTTCGTTTTGGGGCCCCCAGAAGCAAAAAACACTATTCGTTCGAATTTTTAGATATATATCTATGTGTCTGTTAGCACGAATTGGCCGCAAAATTGGTCCGATCTTTATGAAATTTGGTACGGACATGTAAAGTGGTAATCAATTGGACGAGTTTGTGAACCAGCCCGATCAGACCTCTGGAAGGGGGGTTAAAGGGGAATAAATCCCCCCAAAAATGGGTTTTTTGAGTTTTTTACATATAAAAATAAAACTTATCGAATTTTGATTAGCACCATTGAATTCAGCTCAAAAAACAAACAATTTAGTATTTTGAATCACTGCTCTATGTCTATTGGTTACCGAGATATTGAAAGTGGTAAACAAAGTATGTTGTTCCAATGTTAACCTTATGGGAAATAAGTAAAATTCTATATCTCGGTTATTCCTCAACATAACTTGTTAAAACTTGGTAAATAGCTTCTTCTAGTTCAGATCTAGTAAATATTGAATTAAAACCACCCAGTTTTAATATAACTGTAACAGCAAACCTGCATACTCATTCCCCATGTTATTCTTATGGAGCTTACCAAAACATGTCAAATCTAGCTATGTTTGATTGAAATATGTTGTTTTGCATTTGAAATTCGCTGAGTATGCAGGTCTGCTGCAACGGGGGTATTTATATTTTAAAACTTAGTATATTAAAAACCGTAAATTTTACTATGATTGTACAAGAGACAAAAAAGTTGAGCAATTTTGTTTTCTACAAAACGATATAAATATTATTAAGATCGAACTACAATTATCAGAGTTATTGCAACTTTTCTAATAGAATTCATGCAAATTTGCTATAGCTGCCATAACACAAGCATGTATTCTGTTGGAAAAATTGCAATAACTCTGTTAAATATTGTTCGATCTTAATAATCTTTATATTTTTTGTAGGAAACAATATTGCACAACTTTTTTTGTCTCTTGTACAATTATTGTAAAATTTACGGTTTTTAAGATATTAAGTTTTAAAATATAGAAATGGCTGCCATTTTGAAATGGTACAGAGTAGAAACTTGATACTCCGCACAAAAATAGGTCATATTAGTCATCACATACGTCCCAAGTTTGAAGTTGATATCCTTTGTAGTTCCAAAGTTATGTAAAATCGTGTTAAAAACACATACATACCGACGCGACAGACGGATATCCGAGCATTTTAGGACCCATGTTTATAGGAACTTTTTTCTTAGTTTTGATGTAAGTAATCACCTCCTGAAATCTTGAAACGTTTTTAATGGACACCCTGTATATTTATCACCTCCGAAAATGCATCATTACATTGTTTACTACCCAAAAACAAAGTTTACGATACAAGTGGTCTGCGTATTCTCGACCATACGAAGTACAATAAATCTCGCACCTCAAAAGTATGGTCGAGAATATGCAATGACCCACTTTCCCCTCTTGTTGGGAATACCAGATCCTACCTGGCAACACTGGGGCTGAAATGCGCCTGCCATTCCCTAGGTACTGACCGGGTGCAATAAGCGATCAACGCGTTGAACACTAGTGCCGCTATTTAGTCGGCGTCACCAATTTTGTCACAGTCAATTGTGTCTACTTAACAATCTGTCTTCCATAGTTTTTCAATATTTTTTAAGGTCTAGAGGGGTGGTTAAACCCCTAACCCCCCCATGGTTACGCCACTGCTATTTTAATATTTTTCAATAATAGACCTGTGAGTTATCTCTTCACATATCTAAAGTATCTACCAGTAGACTTTCCGGGAGAATGCTTTGGTGATCGAGAGTGACATAACGAACGACAAGGTGATGAATGGGTTTTAATATTTATTTGTACGTACTCTTAGCCCTTGAGGTGGCAGCACAACCTGGCCCTTCCTCGGAGAAGGCGAAGTCCCTTGAAATGAGCAAACTTGCCGAAAAAGGGCGAGCTCATAAACAACATCGACACCTTTGCTTAAAAAATAGCTGTATCCGGATATAACTCTGATATAACCGGATATAACTCGTCTTAGATTGAAGACGCCGGCGCCGTTTTAATCTCATTTTGATAGATAATACAATTTAGGTATGAAAATTTGAATGTTAAATGGATGATTTTAGTATACTGATTTTTTGTTTATTTCTTTGTGGTGTTTGTTCGATGATTAAATTTTTTAACGTTTTATAAGAGTATGTGACTATACAAAATGCAGCGTGAGATCAGAACCAGTCAAAGTAATATACTAAAATGGATAAGGGATGTTCAGTAAAAATCGATGCCAACTAATTACACAAAATAAAGCAAAAAAAACAGTGACCGATGATCGAATGAGGAGTTCAGAATACTTAGAAGAACGGAACCATTTTTGTTTGGAACATATGCATAACAATTTCAATTAACCTTTTTTTTGTTGTCTAAAAGTCATAAAAAAGGGTTGCGATGTGTTCTCTTTAGAAGAAAAATTAACAAACGATCACACTTAAAAAAACTCAATTAAAAAAAACCTGATATGCTTTCTAAACAAGTTTTATTTGATGGAGCAAAGTTGACATGCACAGCTACTACAATGGCTCGCGGAAAAAGGTTTCAAAAGCTAAGTACATCAATACGACTTTCATTGATAGAACTTCTCTGTTTATTTCTAAACTTATTCCAACGGTTCAGATTCAAAATACTCGCTCTGCTTCGTCCGGCGTTACATGCAGGATTAAGGAATTGTACGTGGATTTTCGAGATTTGTTGAATGGAAACGGAGTGTCAGATGCAAATCACCACTGTGTCCTAAAATATGGTCGGTATTTCTCAATCGATAATTAAATTAAAAATATAATAAGTAGAGGGTGATTAGTGTTAAATCAATAAACGAAAACCTTTTACGATTACAGATTTTTTTCACCAAAAATATTTATAAGTAAATTTTATTTTTTTTAAATTTAACACTTAAAATCAAATATAATCAAATACTTTATTTCTAAAACTAAGTCGATTACAAAAAATTTTACATGGGACCATAATAAAAAGTAGAAGTATTTTTACGAAGTAAAATAATAAAAAACTAAATAATAGGTTACAGCTCCTAGGATTATAAAGAAACATATTCTGACATAGGTGCGAGAGCACCCGTGCGTGAGAATGAGTCTCATTTCAAAGACCTCATGTTTAAAAAGAACTTGGGAAACTGTATTTGTTTCCGTTTTTAAACAAAACTGAAAGAAAAATTATTTTTGTTTGACGTCGTAGAAGAAAGCAGGTAATGTTTGAAGCTGCTTTAAAATATTTTCAAATTGAGATGTGCTGACAAATTTAAAATAATGCAAGAGAACTACTTAAAGGCCAGTAAAATTAGATCAAAAATTTGTCATGTCTGGAAAAAATTCCCGGAAAGCTGGAAATCGTCTTAATATTTCCGTTTTACACCCAAGTATATGAATTTGAATTTTTTCCCATTTTTCCTAGTGTGCTTTCGACCTGGGACCACAAAAGTATCAGAGTTTTGGACCATTTTTTATTCTTTTGTAAATAAGTAAAAAATCGTTTATTCTACATAAAAAGTTTAATTACAAGAATTTTAGAGAACAAAATTCTGCATTTATTGAGTACCTTGTAATAACGATACTTTGAATAGTAATTGATTTATTGAAAGTTAAATAAAGGGTTTTGGCGAATTTCTCTTTTAGAGAAAGAGCTATTACTGTAGGTCTCATGGTAATCCCTAAGCCCATGATAACTTTTAGTTTGGACGTCCTCAGAAGCCAAAAAACCCATAAGTTCAAATCTATATAAATATATATACATCAATATAGATGTATATAAATATATATACTTATGTATTTGTTTCCACGATAACCCTCGCAAAAATGGTCCGATCTTGATAAAATTTGGCACGGACGTGTAAAGTAGTAATTATTCACACATGATTGTAAACCAGCCCGATCGAACCATCGGAAAGGGGGTGAGGGGGGGGGGTAAACAAAAAAAATGGGGTTTATTGAATTTTTCATGTAGGAAAATTAAAATATTCTAATTTTGGTTCATACAGTTGAGTTCGGCTCGAAAAAAACAAATAATTTAGTATTTTGAATCATTGCTCTAAGTCCATTAGTAGAATGGAATAGCCGTTTCTGCGGGAGGAGGGATGAGGAGGGATCACCCCCCCCGCACCCCCCCCCCCTCACCCCCCCAATTTTAATTTATGCAAATTTATGCTAATTTATGTTAATTACCCCAAAAACAATGGGTCATACCCCCCCCATTGTCCGAATTTTAATTTATGCTAATTTATGCTAATTACCCCCAAAGACAATAGGTCATGCCCCCCCCCCCCGACACTTCCGGTTTCTACTTTTTGCTCCCGGTTCATGTGCCGCTCACTTCCGGTTTACCCCCCCCCCCCGGCACTTTTCTACTTTTCACTCCCGGTTCATTTGCCGCTCACTTCCGGTTTACCCCCCCCCCCCGGCAGGTGTGATCGTGGTCCGGATGCAGCTGTCCCATTGTCTGTTGACGAGGGTTACCGCGTGGGGCCGGCCGTTCAATAACGTTCCCACAGGGTCTTTTATCACGCATCCGGCCCCGGATGCAGCTGTCCCACTGTCTGTTGACGAGCGGGAGGAGGGATGAGGAGGGATGCCACCTGCCACCCATGTAGATAACCTTGAGTGTTTCAGCCCATGGTTAATCTACCTTAATTGTGGTGCTATTTAATTGTTTGGTTTTCTTTTTCTTTTGTTTTTTTTTTTCATTTTATCTTTATTTCAAAGTGTTAAGGATAAACAAGTTTATTTTATACAAAAGTAATATTAATATTTGTCGACTGGAACTGGCTGGTAGTGCTGCCGCTTTTGCCGAAACTGGATAACACTCCAAACAGTTTGGAGGCTATCCCATAGTCCCCGAACATACGCCTCTTCTTCCGGTGTCTGCGGCTCGTGACATATCGTCGTGCTGTAGTTTGACATTGCATGCTCAAATCCCTCGACTAGAGCTTGAGTTGATGTACCATCGAATTGATGCCGTATATCAGTTTCGACCGTTTCCAATACATTCACCAATTGTCTATCGGAAACATCTGTTCCCCATTGATGATGTTGGTCCACCACCACTGCTTGTTGCGATGTTGAAGGCTTAGGCTGAGACATTTTGGGTAAGTTATCTCGGTGGCGACTGAACAGAGAATGACGCTAGGTCGATAGTTTGGTGGAGGGGACTGTGAATACGTCATAACCCCCACCACATTCTGGGGTTTCTCTACGCTAGCGAGACATGACAAACTCCTGTACATCATTGTGTGCTCTACCTCAGTGTACAGACCACCGTCAAACTGTTTTACTAATTTCTTACGTTTTTTATTTTAGAAATAAAAAATAAAAATGAAATCTCTTTTTGAGCAGTGCGTGAGTGTTGTGTGTGAAAACATCGAGTGTTATACGGACATCTACGAACTAGAGGAGCGTATACCCTTTGACTTGTGTAATAATCTCATGAGCTATTACGCTGAAAACTACGTAACAATAGAACTGATTTACTTCAAAACCGAACCATCACCATGGGCAGACTTTGTAGAGAGGTGTTGTCGTAAGTGCATTGTCATATATTACGACGACATACCAAGTGAACAAAACCCAAGCAAACCTGAATTTGTTTTAAAAACAACTAGCGTGTACAAACCGCAATGGGACAAGATCAAAAGCCTGTATCATTGTGGCTATTGTCGAACATCACTCGTTGCAAACACCAAACCGAGTTATGAATATTAGTAGCCACCCACAATCACGCCCACAATCACGTGACCAACGAAAACCGAGACAGTCACCTCAGCGTATTAATTTCAGTCGCGCGCCATCTCCCACACAGAACAGACATGAGTGCTCACGGGTCGATTAACGAATACCTCAATTCGTTTATGGAGGAGATCAACGCGTTAAACGATAACGCAGTACCGCCACAACCACCACCACCATCAGCACCACCAGCGAAAACCAGTGAAAAGAAAAATAGCAGCAGCAGAAAAAGGAAAACATCACCAGCCAAAAATCAAAAGATGGAAATCACGCAAAAGCCAGGATGGGTGCCGAAACCGACAGACGATTCACCTATTGTTTCATGGATGGAAGATGGAAAACTATACGCAGTACAAAACCCAGCAAACAACGGACCACTACTATTGAAAATGGAGATGTATGACGGAGCGGAAATGGTGAATATGTGCGGATTATATTTGGACAAAGAAGGGGAAATGTTTAAAAATGTAAAAAATCTATTTGATAGATTGGAAAACATGTGGATTGACAAAGCGAGTGGCGTACCGAAAATCGATGGACTAACCCAGACTGTTACGCAATACACCCCAACTACATCACCCCTCCCGCCAAAAACACGTAAGCGGACACCTAACAAAAAGCGGGTGACGGTTTAAATTTCATAACCGGTTTTCACCGACAGCTGCGAGTCTCCCCTCCAATCATCGAACACCTGCATCGACAGCTGCGAGTCTGACCTTCAAACACCTGCACCGTCAGCTGCGAGCCTGACCTTCCCCCTCCACACATAATCCAAGATGGCGCATGGGGCATAAAACCCGAGACGCGGGCCGACAGAGCATCAGTCCTCGCCAGCACACCAGCTAGTTTCCCTGAGCTCCATCATCATCGATTGTCACTACTACAAGATGGCTTCCTCACAGGCAAACTCTGGGACTTCACCCGCCACCGGCCTGACCATGGACCTGAGGACCTCCCTCAACACGTGCAAGTCCGGCTCCCCGGCATACACCAGGCTTGCCGATCTTCGGGAGGAGTGCGGCTACCTCATCACTTCCATGGAGAGGGTCACTACACCGTTCGGCGAGACGATCGTCGTCATCCTGGAGGGTCAAGTCGGGGACGACTTCTTCCTGCGGGTCCACCTTCCCAGGCGTTTCAACTCCGTGCTGAGCGACAACGACATCGAGCTCTACAACAAGGGCTTCGGGGATCGTCTCCGTATGGTGAAGCGAGCTGCGAGGCCAGGTACGAGTTTCACTCCGCTCGAGTTTGTGTAAAAAATATTATTCATTGTAAAGCAAGACTCAAGAAGGCTGAAGACATTATTTTTTGTAAAACATGAAGCGTTTAAAAATATTTATTTCCAATAAACATTTTTATCCACACTTACAATCTGTGTTAATTATTGAACATAACCTGAATCTCCTTTAGCTGTACAGAAAACCGAGGTATAGATTTAAAGTGTTGAAAACTAATCATTAGACTGATGGGTATAGTTTTAAGTGATGAAAAACCAGTGGTGAATAGTCAGTAGTAATCATGGACTTGAGGTGGAAACACCCGTTCTCAGCCATAGTGGCGGGACCATCGGGTAGTGGAAAGTCAGTGTTTGTATCGAAATTTATAAAACACATATCACAAATGTGTGATACAAAATTTGCTAGAATAAACTGGCATTATGGTAGCAGTGGTGGTGGTGGTGGTGCGAGTGGTGACAATTCACAAATAAACTATAATGAAGGTTTGCCGAACTTGGAAGACTTTGACGGTAAGGAGCCGGTTTTGGTAATCATAGACGACATGATGCGAGAAGCAGACAATACAGTGGTCGATTTGTTTACTAAAGGCTGTCATCATAGGAACATAAGTGTGTTCTTTATAACTCAAAACCTATTTCACCAAGGACGAGGACAGCGGGACATATCTCTCGATGCTCATTACATGGTCTGTTTTAAAAATCCGAGAGATAAAGTGCAGATCAAGTGTTTAGCAAGACAAATATATCCTGATAATCCAAAGTTTATCGAGGAGGCCTACACTGATGCTACAAATAAACCACACGGGTATTTACTAATAGATTTAAAACAGGCTACGCCCGATGATGTGCGGATACAAAGCTGCATATTTCCAGATGACACTTATCATTTCGTGTATGCACCGAAACAAAAACGCAAATAGACTAACGTGTTAAGGTCAGTAGTCATCATGTCGTGCTTGCGGAAGGACAGAGCTCTGCTCGAAGCTTTGATACACGCAAACCCCAAGGAGCGCAAAGCTCTGTTAAAGGTGTGTGATGTCAGTCGCATTCGATCAGTATGCGAGTGCGCTTATAATGTGTTACGTGGTAACGTCCCTATGTCCGATAAAAGTAAAAGGCAATTGAGCAAATTCAAAACCGCACTTCGACGAACTGTTAAACGGGGTGAAGGATTGTCTAAGAAGCGCAAGTATCTTGTACAACAAGGAGGTGGATTTTTTATCCCACTACTATTAAGTACAGTACTGCAAGCAGCAGTGCAGTCAGCTTTAAACAACTAATACACGGGTAGATATGTCGGTCGAGTCCTTGACCAATGACGTAAGAGAGACGGTTGGGCTAATTCCCTGTCATTTCATTGTGGGACATCGTGCGTGAAGTTACACTTTAGGAGGCTAGTACCAAAAAGAAACACGAGGCTAGCAAAATGGATCATGCAAGAAAAATGATTGTTGTACCGCAAGAGTTACTTGAGCGCCTACAGTCTCCGTCTGCTAACGTAAACCAGCAACATTCGTCTCCTGTTAAACGATCCTACAAGAGTTTGGATGAGGAAATGGAAGATATAATGAACGATAAAAAGATCGATGACAGTGAAAAGTGGAAATTGTATAACCAAGTATTAAATCGATTTTTAAATATCGCTTCAAGTAAACGTCAACCGATCAACATACCGATTGTGGACACCGATGTAGGTGGTGGTGGTGGTGGTGGTGATGGTGGTGGTGGTGGTGATGAGCGTAGGAGAGCTGCTATATTGGAGGAAGATATACTCACATCGTTTCCGAAGATTTACAAAAACGACGCTCGTAGTTTATTAAATGTGTTAGCTCGTAGTGGAAACCCGGTGCGGTGGAGCGGTGACGGCACTGTTTACGTCAATAATGTGGAAATACCTAATTCCAATATCGAAGACGTGTTGCATAGTATAGTGAGAGTACGTAAAATGGACAACATGCCGGCGGGTTGGGAGGAAGTAATGCACGTACTAAAAGACATCAATGTTCCTAGAACGATAATCGGCAACAGACAAGCGTTACAGTTTCTCGATGGTAACAAAAACGATTACAATCAGCAGTCTACACTCAGTCCGAGAGCGGCTTTAATGTATCCAACACCTACTCCGTCACCGATAGCGAGTCGGGTAAGATCGAAAACAGCAGCGGCGGCGACAGCAACGACGGAGGAGGCGGCGGCGGCGGCATTACCTCAAATAAGATCGCCTAGTACGCCGACGAGAGGACGGTATATAAGTCCGGACTCACTCATGAAGTGGGAGAAGTTTAAACCATAGACGCGATGGAGCGATTGTATTACGACCCAAACGAGCCTTCATCGTACGGTGGTGTATCACCACTGTTGCGAGCGACAAGAAATGAGAATATCCCGAAACGTAAAGTGATTGATTGGTTACAAACACAGGACACATATACTTTGCATAAACCAGTACGTAAAAGATTCACACGCAACCCGTATATAGTGTTTGGACCGTATGAACTTTGGCAAGCAGACTTGAACGACATGCGTGGACTGAGTAAATACAATGACGGTATCAATTACTTATTAAGTGTAATTGACGTGTTTAGTAAACGACTATATGTGAGAGCGTTGAAGCGGAAGGAAGGAGCAGAAGTGGCTGATGCTTTTGAGGATATCTTCAAAGAAGCTACTAGAACACCACGTTGTCTACAAACCGACAAAGGTACCGAGTTCACGGGCAGCAAGACAAAACAACTGTTTAAAAATTATAAAATAAAATATGTCACTACGCAAAACCCCGATGTAAAAGCTAGCGTGGTTGAGCGTGTAAACCGCACATTGAAGCATGTGGCGATATTTGACTTATAAAAATACATTTAGATATATCGATGTATTGGACAAACTAGTGAATGCCTACAACAATAGCCCGCACAAGAGCTTGGGCAACAGACTGCGTCCAGTCGATGTGGACGCCAGAAACAGAGAGGTAGTGTTCAGTGTGTGGAAACACATGTACAAAAATATACCGAAACGCACTAGACCGAAACTAAAAGTCGGCGATACAGTGCGTATAGCTAAGGAGAAAGGTACGTTTAGCAAAGGTTACGAGACCAATTGGAGTAAAGAAGTGTTTGTAATACACCGAGTGAATACACTTATGCCATTACCACTGTACACGCTCACGGACCTAAACGGTGAAGAGTTGTCCGGTCAGTTTTACGAACACGAAGTGCAAAAAGTGACAATCCAACGTGACCACCTGTTTAAAATCGATAAAATACTGGACACGAAAGGTCGTGGTCGCAGTAAGCGTTACCTGGTCAAGTGGGAAGGTTACGGAGACGAATTCAACTCTTGGGTGAGAGCGCAAGATTTACAACATGTCTAGTAAAAACCAATTTTACTTGACATTGCCCAGCAATAGTTCTATGGATTATTTTCCCAACAACACCGTGACCAAATACACTACACACATGCCGAAACAAATACGGTTGGAAGGTGGCGAGTGGGAGATGGCATTGGTGGAAGCGCAATATCCGTGTTCATTGATGACAGTCAACGATAATTCGTACATCTGGATCGAATATCAATTCCCTCCATTATTTAAAAAGAATTCATTGATGGTAAAAATAAAACCAGGATATTACAGAAGTATAACAGATTTATTAAATGCAATAAATAGCCATTCGCATCTAAATGAATTCCTCGAATTTGAATACTTGACCGAGTTAAAAAGAGTCAATATGAGGGTGTTGGACACAACTGCAGTGAACATAATACAGATAAGCCACGAATTATCTCTAATGTTGGGTTATGACCCTTTTAAAGATAATCTAGCACCGGAAGATGTTTCTTCAGTTCTCGGCTTATGGGAACCAGATCTAACTATGGGGATCCCACCGCATATCTATGTATATTGTGATTTGGTGGAGCCGCAGTTGATTGGTGACACTACAGCACCGCTATTGAAGATTGTCAATATCGAAAGAGATAACTACGTTCACGGTGGTTATAAAACGACGGTTTATACAAGTCCGCATTACGTGCCCGTCATGAAGGGTACATTTGAAACTGTCGAAATCGACTTAAGGGATCACACAGGGAAAAGCCTGTCATTCCTCTTTGGATCGTCGTACGTGAAGCTACATTTTAGAAGAGTGCAGCAGCAGCAGCAGCAGCAGTAATAATGAATTCAAACGATCCGTATTTGGCGTACTACCGCCGTCAACAGTTGCAGACCGGCGGTGCGATCGACCGAGTATTTCGAGGAGCGGCATATCAGCGAGGACATGGAGTGGGCAGTTTTCTCGGCGGTATGTTTCGCACTATCGCACCACTGATCAAGTCGGGAGCGAAAGCTTTTGGTCAAGAGGCTTTGAAATCCGGTGTTGGATTTTTGGGCGACATCGCCGCCGGCACTATGGACCCCAAGGTGGCGGCCAGTGCGAGACTCAGACAGTTTACGGGATCGCTCAAACACAAAGCCGACAGCAAATTGGAACGCGTGCTACACGGTGGCGGCAGCGGCGGCACTCGCGCGAAAAGACGTCGCGTGGCGCGTAAGGGTAACGCGCAACGCGTAAGACTTCCGCGAAACGCGCTATGTCCGGCGGCCGTAAGACCCGAGTCACACCTCAGTCTTTGGCTAAACTCCTCAGAGGAAAGACGTCGACGAAGAGACGCTCCGTCGCAACAGCAGCAGCAGCTGGTAAGGTGAAAAAGCAATCCAGCCCGAAGAGGAAGCAGAAGAAGAGTTCGTCTGTTATAGTGAGAGATATTTTTGGTTAGACACGCACGCACCACCACCACCACCACCACCACCACAGTCACAATGTCTTTTTTACATCAAAAATCTTGTGAATGCGTCAAGACTGAGCTGGACTTGTTCTCTTTGCCGCCAACACAGACCAGTATTGAAAATGGAAAATGGGTTCAATACAAACCGATCTCTACTCTGACCGATGACTCGCCCATTGAGTTTGTCGTGCCCGGCAATGGTGACGAATACACGGATCTTTCACAGACAATGATTCAAATCACAGCGTCTATCGTCAAACCAAATGGAACTGACGTCACCGAGGATGCCGAAGCAGACGTAATCGGACCCGTCAACAATTGGCTACATTCACTTTTCAGCCAAGTGGATATGAGTATGAACCAGAAATTGGTCACGCCACAAAACAACACTTACGCTTATAGAGCGTATATCGAAACAGTTTTAAACTACGGATACGATGCTAGAAAGTCGCATTTATCTTGCGCCGTATGGTCAGCAGACGATGCCGGACATATGGACAACTGTACAGATGAAAATGACGGACTAAAAGTGAGACGGAAATATACAAACAAAAGCCGTGAATGTGACATGCTCGGCCATATACATTTGGATATGTGTAATCAGAATAAATTTCTACTAAACGGTGTTGAACTACGTTTCAAATTCATCCGATCAAAAGATCCATTCTCCCTGATGGTGAACGCTGGTGAATTCAAAGTGAAAATGATCGAAGCCAACCTATGGGTGCGCAGATGTAAAGTCAGTCCTACTGTTTTGCTGGCACACGATAGAGCTCTTCAAACGACCACAGCTAAATATCCAATCACTAGAGTGGACTTGAAAACATTCACACTGCCGTCCGGCATAAGAAGCAAGACTTTGGACAATGTTTTCCTAGGTCAAGTGCCGAAACGAATTATCGTCGGCATGGTCACCAACAAGGCGTATAATGGAGATTTGAAATTTAACCCGTACAACTTCCAGCATTTCAAAATGAACTACTTCTCTTTGTATGTAGACGGTGAACAAGTGCCGTCCAAACCGATACAAACACACTTTGAGGGCAATAAAGGAAAATATATAATGGCGTATCACACTCTGTTTTCTGGCACAGGCATTCAGTTTAGCAACAGCGGTATCGTTATCAACAAAGATGACTTTGACGATGGCTATTGTATTATGGCTTTTGATTTGACACCCGATCTGTCGGCCAGCGACACGACACATTGGAACCTGGTACGCAATGGGAGTGTACGCATGGAACTCGGTTTTGACGAAGCCCTCACAGAGACCGTCAACTGTCTGGTTTATGCGGAATTCGACAATGTCATCGAAATCGATCGACATCGCAACGTGAACGTGGACTTTGGCGGCTGAACACACAGACCGCGCTGACTTCAGTATTCATCAATCACTCGTTCAAGATGGATCGTCTACACAGATCGCATCGAAAACATAACCTAGCCGCACCCGTCATTGTGGATATTCAATGTTTCAAAGACAATCAAAACGAATACATAATAAAAGAAGTTTGTGTATTGGAAGCGGACAGCGGTGTACTACTCATGCATCATGTCGCCAAACCACCGTATGAAAGATCTGAACTATCAGACGAAAAACTGAGAGAAAGCTACTGGCTTACAAAACATTGCCACGGTCTACAGTGGGGACAAGGTGATATACCGTATTACACACTCTTCAGCAAGTTAACCGATTGCGTTTCAAACCGCCCGACAGTTTACGTCAAAGGGTTGGAGAAGAAAGAATATTTAAAGCGACATCACATCATTGATTTCGTCACTACTCATGTTATCGATGTTTGTGATATAGGCTGCGGATCACTGCAATCGATCAACAATCTACTGTCTACAAATATCCTGCGTTGCTGCAATCACAACTCATCGCAAACTCGTTGCGCACTGACCAATTGTGTCGCCATACGAGGTTGGCTCCACCTAACAACAAAGATTGACGAACATGAAAATTATATTGGAGATAGGGATTCATACTTTTGCTCTTGTTTTCGCTCTTCTACTACTTCTAGTACTTCAACTGCTGCAGCTACTGTCGGCTATGATACTGTAGAATGAATACTCTGGAAATTGAAAAGTATCTTTCGGCTCTGCCTGTGCAAAATGTCGGCGTCTACGCAGCCGATCAATTACCATATCGGATATCACCGTCCACTGCGATGATTGTAAATACCGATCCGCATAATGAATACGGCACTCATTGGGTGGCATTCTACTTGGACGGCGGAGAAGAGTCAAACGGAATAATTGAATTCTTCGACAGCCTCCACACTTGTATTTCTACCAAGGATTTCTGAGACGCAACGCTCGTCGCTACCTGCACAACGAGCATCGCATTCAGAGTGACAACACCACGGTCTGTGGACACTACTGTCTCGTCTACCTGTACCTACGCACTCACCACAGTGGTATGAAGATGACGGACTTTGTGCAGCTCTTCGACTTCTCTTCGACTGCTCACAATGATGCACTGATCAAGAGACTCTTTGTAAATATATATGGTAAAAATTGAATTGTATTGTAATATGTTTTTGATGTAATATGTTTTTTGAAAAAATAAACCTGAGTACTCACTATCAAGACATTTCTTGTTATTTATTCTTCCATCCTTTTCCTTTTAAATTTTAAATGTTTATTTTTATATATCAAATCCAGAGTTGTAGTTTGTTAAATAACAAATTTAGCTTATTGTTTCATAAAAGAACACTGCAAGCATAGGGTTCCGAATACGGTGTTTCCCTTTCACTTGTACTTACAGTTTACATAAAACACAAAGTAAAGATATGTATGTTTTCTTTTTTATAACGTTTTACACTCTGGATTCTCTATAAAAGACCATTTTGAATAGAATGATGCACAGGGTAGAATGATTTAAAAGAACGAGTTTTCATATTTCACATTTATTTATCCACAAACAAAACTTGATACAAGTCAAATGTAAATAGGTAACTAAAGGTAACTAAAGGTATTTTTTAAAAATACCGGAAAAAAGAAATAACTGTTTGATAACTAAAACTAAAGGGTCCACCATTATTGTCCAATCTCTCATGCACCGTAAATAGACTACACTGTCTTCATTGATGGTTCTGGTTGGAGGCGGGGAGACAAGGTCCAGGCTAAGGTGATGGCGGTAGGAGAGCTACTAGCTGTGAGAGTGGATCTCTGATCTGGTAGTGACCCCACGGAAGTGTTTTTACACCGTGTTCACAAACGAAACGCTTGTCATCGTATGGTGCTAATGAGCGCTTCTTCACAATAATGGTGTATATTATGTGTCTTCGGCTCATGAAACGGCTGTTTTCCGTGTATTTTACCGTGTGGTTTTGTAGACAACTTCTGTAGTCATCCACACTCAACTCGTCTCTCACAACAGCTCTGTTTATCCCTTTGGCCCGCTTGATCGGTGGCATAGGTCGGATATTTCCGTCATCCAAGAATGTCATACAGTACAGCTTTGACATCAAACCGATGAATTCTTCCAATATTTTACCACCAGCTTCATCTTTGAACTTCCCCAGCTTACGAGCGTTGTTATCGTTATAGCAGCGGTGGAGTGGGGGATAATTATTGGTGTCGAATTCATCCATATGTTGTAACATGTCTCTGTAGACGTTGGCGGTAAGGATCTTATAAACAATGCCGTCAGTATCCATATAGGCCATTTCGATATTTTCACGTCCGTACCGCTCAACCATCCTGTAGTGGAAACCGTACATCCACCATTTCGAGTGATCCAAAATGGTCATACCCACATAAACAGGTTTGTCTAACACCACCCGCGTTTTTGCCATGTTAAGTAGTACCAAGTCTTTATCGAACCAAACTCTATCGCTAAAATTTGACTTGGCTACATACTTAATATAGCCATAGCGGTCAGTGCAGAGTTTTAAATTTTTATGTTTACGAACATTTTGGAGACTCATACCATAAACCGCGTTAACCATCAGTTTAAATAACTCTACTTCAAATTTATTATCCCCGGCTAACTGGTGGAGTCTGGTATTTAGGGTGACATACGGTTTCATCCATGTGTCTTGTTTGAAGCGTAGCACACGATGAACTTGCCGAATACGTAGTCCGTTCTTCAATGCTTGCTGTAAGTATTGGTAGTGGATAACGTAGCCGGTCTTGTCATTCAGGGTAGCCATCAATTTCGGAGACTTTCCAACTCCTGTCGAGATGAGGACATCAGGGTCATAGGGTAGTTGGTCCATAGGTGCTTTAACCACTTCCGGACAGAAAGGAAGGTCTCGGTGGTTGTCGTGAAGGGTGGCGTCAAGTGGATACTCTAGGTCCACCTCCAAAACATAACCGTACTCATTGTTTGACGGTAGACTCATGAGTTCATCTTTCAGCTCCCTTATCTCCTTATCTGAAAGCCATACAAAGTCTCCGTACGGAAGTGGTTCACACATTGCCCATCCATAAAGGTTGTTGGCGTCGTAATACATTAAGTAGGTGTCGTCGTCAAACTCTTCGTCATCACCTCTTGTGTACTTGTTATCCGCTACGACGTGCCGTGTGACACATTGGGTCAAACCACCCCGAATACCCTTTTCAAAAAACATAAACTGGTCGACATCTTGCAACGTATCAAGTGTAACGCCAGTTATCTTCAGCATTACGTCCCACGCATATGATGGAAGAGTCAGGTAGTGTGCAGGATCCAGATTGTAATGTTTCTGACACTTATCACGGAAACTTTCGAATACATCAGCGAGAAGCATGACGTCTGTTTCTAGGTAAACATTGGAGTATTCCGCGATAGTCCTGCAGTTGAATTTCTCCCAGACTTGTTGTGCGTGGGCGTAGTCTTCAGGTTTGATGTCCTCCTCAAACTCGACAATCGATGGAAGGGCTTCTTCTTGCAGTGCGTCCAAAGAAGTGATGTATTTGTAGGGGAAGACTCCTTTCCTCTTGAGGAGATTACTCTCTTCTGGGTCAGGGTGACGAGCTCGTAAGACCTTCATTTCATCATTAGGAAGAAGCGATGCTAATGTCGATAATGATTTAGCCAAGAAACGGTAGGAGTCAACAAATCGCACTCTCACACCAGCGTGGCGGCCTGCGTTTGGATACTCAAATCTAGTGGTAAACGAAATAAATTTCTCCTCGTTATTGGCTAGAACATTGACTTCACCTCCATCGATATTCAGTTCTCTTACGATAAAATGCGCATCGTAGTTACTGAGGTTATGAAGGTAGACATTTACAGTGTCTTGCTCCTTAAACTGCAGGTTACATAATTGATGTGCTGCTCCTCGGTACTTGTACGGTGGCGAGTGTTGATGGTCACTTACTTTGATGTCAGTGGGGCTAAAGTCCTGCCGACAGATGTAACATACTGTGGCATCTTGAAACTCTAACTCCTCATTCGGTGTAAGGCGTGGTGGATCACCCCTGGCCGTACAGGATCCTAGATATCGTTGTAATATCGTCTCGCAGAGCAGACATAAAGTGCTTTCCTGCGTTAGCACCATTATATAACCGTAGTTTTGAGAAGGTCTCACAAGTGTCAGCATCATTTTCGTCGACGTCTCCTTCATCTGCGTTCCTGTGACTGTCGCATATGTAGTATGCATACGAGTAAGGCACATGAACGTTTTTGGTCTTGACGCTCGCCGAATTGATGTTGTCTCCATGGTGGTGGTGGTGTGGTAGTCCCGGTCTCGAGTTTGCCGGATCCCATGCTGGAGGTGCCACTGTTGGTGTGGGGTTAAGTGGTTGTTCACCATTGTAGGGGACAAGCATGCATTCAAAATCTGCATAGATAGTGAAGCGGCATCTCTGTGTTCTCTCGTGACGGGTAAATGATATTTTTTCATTTTCAGCAATGTCCGTACGGAGTGGGGCATGGTCAAAGCAGTAGCGTTTGTGCTCGTTCAATCGATCTTGACCAGACTTGTTTAATTTGTTTGGTTGATTGTCAAAGTAGGCAAAGCACCTTTTGCACACATACAGTTTGTGGAAACGCTTTGAAAATTGTCCGCTTACCAACCTCTCAAAATTTGAAATGTAGGCATAGTGGCACTTCTCCTCATCGGTCAAGTAAAGGAGGTCAAAGTGGTTTGGTCTCTCCCTCTTTGCGATTCGAAGGGGGTATACGATGTGTCGTATTTGGAAACGTCCATTCTTCTTCTTTTTCTCCTCATCAATCGCATATATGTTGATACTTACCCCGTTCGTCTCTTCGAACTTGCCGATTTTATCCAGCCGCATCGGATACTCGAGACCGGTGAAGTCCAGATTGGCGAGTGCGTGTACTGCAGGTGTAAAGTCAGTTTCACGCAACTGACCACGATGAGGGTTGTCAAGGTACTTGGTGAGCATGGCATACATAAAACATCTTTCGTCATGGTTCAACACATTGACGACAGCCTTTTTGTTTTCAATATATTGAGGTAAAGCGATGTACGAGCTTCCTTTGAGCGGGCGGTACACATTCACTCTCACCTCCATGTCTAACACCCGCACAAAGGACCATCCGGATCCCTTCATCTCGCATGTCTCTTTTTCTAAAATTATTTTATCAAAAACCTCACTACACACATCCTCCACATTGGTCGTGCGGAGTATGGGGACATTCTTTGTTTTAAAGGCTCGTCGACATGTTTCCCCATGAACGTCTACAAATTCACACTCGACCCACAAGTTTACCTTTATAGCGGTGACACAAAGTAGAATACGGTGCATGAGAGTTACTAAATTACCAAAAATGTCTGTCAGGAGAGCGGGAAGAGTTTCCTCACTTGAAGCGGGTTCACGAAGGCTGTATGTCTTTAGCCGTCCCAAAAACGCAGACTCGACTTCAACAAAGCGTTGAGGAGCCAGGTTGTTAGGGATAGCTACCTCATCTTCATCACCGGTGTTGCTGCTGTCGCTACTGGATGTAGACGGAGCAGGAGAGGGGACAGGCTGCACCGTCACAGGCACAGCTTGAGCAGCCGGATGCGTCGAAGATGAGGCGAACACAGCACTTCGAATAACCTTGCAGTGGTCCCGGATGTGTCGTGGCAAGTTGTCCTGTCGCTTGAAGAATTTGCGGCAGTGAGGACACACGCAACCTGAAAAATACAAAGGGTATTAATAAAAATGAATAGTAAACATGATCAAAATAAGAGATAATTGTTTTATTGATTTTACACCCCGATATCACATAGATAGACTAAAAGGTGGTGCAGAATGCTTCAATTTCGTATTTATACATATATAAGGATGATTAATGTCTTTGCTCAGTGTTAAAGTGCAAAATAACAAATAGTCCCATTTCCCTGCTTCTGATTTGATCCAAACGTTCACTGCTCTAGGTTTAGCATACTCAGTGTTAACCATCAATGTTTTCTTTTTCATTTAAATTGGTTTTTTCATTGAAAACTAAAATTGAACTGGTTTATTTATTACGTTTTTACTACATGTATTACATTATTATAGATTTATTACTATTATTTACCTGTCTGTTGATCTGGAGCGGATGACGGACCAGGCGTAGGGGCGGATGACGGGCCAGGAGTAGAAGCAGCTGAAGGTGTCGGAGCATGGACTACTCGCTGGTGCCGCCTTAGGTTGTCAATGCGGTTGAAGGTCTTGTCACACCCAGGGCATGAGAAGATCTCAGCAGTATCACGATGATCTTGCCTCATGTGACGTTGTAGGTGACACTTCTGCTTAAATTCGGCAAAGCAAATGCCGCACGGAAAGCGTCTCTCGCAGTTCATGATAGATCTAAACAGAGAAGTAACAATCTTGATTAGATTTTACACTACAAAATAAGAAAGAAGGTGGGAGGGGAGGGGAGGGGAGGGGATATTGGCTATGTATAACATTGTTACATTGAAATTAGCTAGCTCTAATTAGTTTTGTTTTTATGTCAGTTACGTAACGAACAGTAATACGGTTAAGATCAGCTACTAGTTCATAGGTATGTAAAGTTGTATCTCTGTTAAATCAAATATATGTCTTGTCAGTTTACCATAATCAAGACTCATATTCAGACTAAGGTCCAAATACTTAACACAATACCCATTCTAAGGAATTCATTTGTGATGATAAAAGAAATCAAATATCTAAATAATTATTTCTCAATTTATTGAGACTTCAATCCATCGTTTCACAATACGAGTAGATTGGTGGTACCTACGTAAGTAAAATTAAAGAAATGTGTTAATAAATATAACTTACATTTTTATAAAATGGTAATCCAACACAGTAAGTTGTCAGCACAGCACAGCACGTCGCCACAAGCGCTCACGAAACGAAACGTATGGTAGAGAAACGGAGCACTCGCAAAACACGTGTGATCGCGAGGGAAGCAGAGTGAAGACTGAAGCACAGGTTGCGGTAGGGTGGGTCGAACATATTGTAAAGCAGGGGTTCGAGAGTATAATTCAATCGCTCCCCTCGCATTCCAGACTGTCTGGGAGGGTGCGGCAGGATGAGACGAACACATTAAAAAGCAGGGGTTCGAGAGTATAATTCGATTGATCCCCTCGCATTCCAGACACGAGGGGAGCAGGAGATCATTATGATAGCAGGTGGCATCCCTCCTCATCCCTCCTCCCGCTCGTCAACAGACAATGGGACAGCTGCATCCGGGGCCGGATGCGTGATAAAAGACCCTGTGGGAACGTTATTGAACGGCCGGTCCCACGCGGTAACCCTCGTCAACTGACAATGGAACAGCTGCATCCGGGCCACGATCACACCTGCCGGGGGGGGGGGTAAACCGGAAGTGAGCGGCAAATGAACCGGGAGTGAAAAGTAGAAAAGTGCCGGGGGGGGGGGGGTAAACCGGAAGTGAGCGGCAAATGAACCGGGAGCAAAAAGTAGAAAAGTGCCGGGGGGGGGGGTAAACCGGAAGTGAGCGGCAAATGAACCGGGAGCAAAAAGTAGAAACCGGAAGTGTCGGGGGGGGGGGGGGGCTTGACCTATTGTCTTTGGGGTAATTAGCATAAATTTACATAAATCAGCATAAATTTGCATAAATTAGCATAAATTTACATAAATTTGCATAAATTTGCATAAATTAGCATGAATTTGCATAAATTTGCATAAATTTCCATAAATTTGCATAAATTAAAATGGGGGGGTGGGGGGTGGGGGGGTGGGGGGGGGTGATCCCTCCTCATCCCTCCTCCCGCAGAAACGGCTATTCCATTCTACTTCCATTGGTTACCGAGATACTGAGAGTGGTAAACACATTACGTTGTCCCAGCAATGTTAACCTTATGGGGAATACATAAATTTGTATATCTCCCTTATTTCTGAACATATCTTAATAAAATTTGGTTTGTGGCTTCATCTAGTTAAGATCTACTTGATTATAGCGTAAAATCCACAAATATATATATTCTTGAGGTAGCAAACCTGCGGACCCACCTTCCCAATGTTAACCTTGGTCTCACGCTGATTTAACGTAGTTTTGTAATTTCAAGAATCAAACATATTCTTTCCAATATTTCAACAACAAGAGTAGCCATACTTTTAGAATGAAGAAACAAAGAACTTTCTATGAAGTTATTTCTTCAGTATTGTGAATCATAGTATAATGTTTTATCCCATATCTTTGGAAATCAATTGTCTGTTTATAGAAGTATGTGGTATTTTAAAGTACTGTTGGTCGGATTTTATTTTGTTGTTTTTACAACTGGACGGTTTGATATTATGAGAATATGAAACAGATTGGATCTAAAAGAGATTAAATTTGGTGTAAAATAAATTGTTCAGTAAAATATTAAAAATTATAGATGTAAAATATAAAAACTTATAAATTATAGTAAAATAAAAATAACTATTTGTAACTGAAGTTTGTTTAATTCTACAAACCTCAGAATTAAGTGTCTCGTTCATGCCATGCGACTTTATACCTTCCTAGAAGCCCATCAGATCATTCACTTTGAGTTGCATTTTCGTGGATAGGAAAAGTGATTTGGCCAGCACCCAGCGTCCAGGATCTCAAGCAAAAACGTCAAATATGTTTTAAGAGCCTGGATGAACGGTAACTATCTTGGATTTTCGTTCCATAAGAATAATGTTAAATTCCAATAAACATTACTCCTCACCTAGTTGTGGAAAAAAAGATTTTATTCTCAAATTGAAGGCTATAAAATTCTCAAGGGGAAGCCAATCTTAGAATTTTGATTGTTTTATTTATTTATTTAGAAATACTTCTAACTACATTGCTTAAATTATTACATTTATTCTCAAATTAATTAAATTGTTAGTATTATTTTTCTAATTAACTTTTTTTGTAATATCGCAGTCAACGATTTTTGAAATTTATAAGATCGCAAGAGAATTATAATAACTTGTAATTTACATTAAAATCAATTGTAACGACCATTTGGTGAGGAGTCAACTTTATTCTCATAGATGAATCCAAGATGGTGTTGCCGAACGTAAGGAACATGTAATCATCAATGGTGGAAAGGAGAAAATGTAGCTGTAAGTAAAAGTAAATTTTGTACAGGTAATATACCGGGTGTCCATAAAATATTCATCGGGTTTTAATTACAAATAAATAACTTAATTTTTGTCCAACGACACTTTGACTGACAGGGGGTTAAAGATAATTTCTTTAAAGTTTTGTTAGCATATGTCCGTTGTTCATTGTTATCCTTTTTATTTATTTTAATTTGTTGTTTTTAAAATGCGTGCAGTTAAAGAAAAATCCCTCTCTGTCTTAAGATATTATAAAAGTTTTTCTTTAATAACTGTCCAGCGTGAGTTCTTCAAACACGTCGGAAGATCTGCTCCAAATCAACAGATCATTTTGCAGTAAAATCGCCGTGTATCGGCAGTTCAAAAACACAGGAAGCCTGCTGAAACTTGAGAATCCCGATCGATCAAGTTTGTCTGACGATACAGTAAATAGAGACTCGCTGATGGTTGAATTGGCCGCTGTGCTGAGGGTGACTTAGCTCTCATAAGGTGGCCACCCTGTTCCCCGATTTCTTTCACTGTATGCGATTTCTTTCTCTGGGGCTATGTTCTTCTCTGGGGCTGCCCAGAGAAAGGACAGGGTTTACATCCCGTCATTAGCTCAAACCCTGCCAGAACTCCGAGAAAGGATTCCCGTTGTGGTGACAACAGTAGGCCAGGATATACGTTTAGACGGAGCTGCAACGTTTAGACGGAGCTGCAACATAGACTGGAAACATGTTTTGCTGCAAACGGGCAGCATATTCAGCAGTTTTAGTGATATCAAACAAAGCTTGAGAGCTTTCTCTTTCAATACATGCATTTGTTTAATAGCATTCATGAATCTGTAAGTTCATTGAATTATTTAAAAACCCGATGAATATTATTTTATGGACACCTGGTATAATCAAGTATATGAATTATCATAGCATGTTTTGTACCATCCTGTTTAAATAGGGTAGCGAAGCACAGTAAAAACGTATTTTTACTGCCCCACCGTCCATTAGTTTTAAAATGTCCTTGTGAAGGCTTTGCAACGCCCAAATTTTTCTTGAGTCACCTTGAAAACATCTAATTTCCAAACTGATCTCTAATTAATAAGTGATAGTCACTTTATCATTCATTCACTTTAGGTATAATGGAGAATCAACAGCCTTCGTTGATTAAAAAAAAAAATCTTGAATGAATACAATATAAATTATTATAAGTTACCGTAGAACTAATGTTCCTTTTCCTAAAATGTAGATTAAATAATAATAAGTAGGTTTTTTTATCCACTCTGGAAGGGAGGTTAAAAATAGCCCTTACCCGCACCGAAATGCGGGCCCTCTACGCCGCTCGCTCAGGAGAGCAAAGCGACGACCAGGGGTCTCCAGCCTCTGACAGACAGCATCAGTGTAGAGGCCCCGCCTCGAGGCTCGAGGCGGCTTGGAGCGTACAGTTGCCTGTACGTCTCCTTGGGAATACCTGCTAAAAAACCCCCTCGCGAGTTGTCACCACATCATTGCGATCGACCCAGCGTCTGCTTAGTGCGACATCGCAATGCGTGGCCTCTGTCCCTTTCAGGACTCCGTGCTGCTGTCCCTTGCGGGACCCCTCAGTTGGTGTTCAACCGTTCTTCTGCTGTCCTCGGTTCTGGGGTCACTCGAGACACCCGTCTGTCCTCTTCTGGCGCAGGACGGACATGACAAAGTCAGCCACTGCGTTCCAGCTGACGCTGCCCTGCAGCATCTTCCCCAAGGTGTTGTCCGGGGTCAGATGACCGCCGACCGAGTCGGCGAGGGCAGTCTGTTCTTCGTCAAAGCGACGGCACACGAAGAAAGTGTGATGCACGTCGTCTCCGTCGTGTCCGCAGTACTTGCACCTGGGCGAGTCGACCTTGCCCATTCGGTGGAGGTACAGACGGAAGTAGCCATGACCTGTCAGGAACTGGGTGAAGTAAAAGTTCACCTCCCCGTGATCGCGGCAAACCCACGGCTCCAGGTTCCTGAGAGTCGCCATGTCCACCTTCCGGTCGTGTCTTCGTCCCATCGACGCTGCCAGGCGGCCATTGTTTGGCCACGGGCCAGCTCGGCAGCCTCTTGTCGATCCATCTCAGGAGCACGCCCCCAGATGGTCTTCTTCTCTTGTGCCAGCAGGTCGATTGGGATGACTCCCGCAATGACCAGCACCGCCGCCTACGAGACCGTGAGGTACGATGACGCGACCCTGAGCGCGCCGCGTCTCTGCACCGCCAGCATGCGAGTCCGGTATTTCTTCACCTTCGTCGCACCTGCCCAGATCTCCGCTCCGTAGAGCATGATGGCCAATGCCGTCGACAGCCGCAGCCTCCGTTTCCCCTGACTCGGTCCTCCGATGTTGGCCATCAGTCTTCCGAGGCAGGACGTCACTTCGGCCGCCTTGTCGCACACGCTTCTGATGTGGTCCCAGTAGGTGAGCTTGTTGTCCAGCACCACCCCCAGGTACCTGGCCGTCCTCTGCGTCTCGATCACTTCGGTACCCACCCGCATCGGAATGATCGTGGGTATCCGCCTCCTCGTCGGCATGACTATCTCCGTTTTGGAGAGAGCCAGCTGAAGGCCGTGATCGCGTATTCAGCCTTCCACCAGGCGCATGACCTGATTCAGCCTCAATTGGGCCAACTCCGCGTTTCGTTCGGCGATGACCGCCGCCACGTCTTCGGCGTATCCCACGAGGAACGTTTCGTGTGGCATCTCCGTGCGAAGCAAGCTGTCATACGAGACATTCCAGGGATCCCGCCCCAGCACCGATCCCTGGGCTGCCCCAGAGGTGACGGCCCTGGTTACGAAACCCCGGTCCGTGTCGTACATCAGCCGCCGGTCCCTTAAGTAATCTCTCACCATGGCGAGGAGGTACCCAGGTAACCTGAATTTTCTTTCCAGTGCGACCAGAATGTCGCACCACCGTGCCGAGTTGAACGCGTTCTTGACGTCAAGCTTGACCAGCAGCATGATCGGACGAGCCGCGTGGCACGCCTGATCCGCTCGTGTCACCGAAGCTACGACCTCCGAGATGGCGCTGAGTGTCGAGTGGCCCTCTCTGAACCCGTGTTGTCGGGCCGAGAGGTCCCCTGCCGCTCGCACAGCCTCTCCGATTCTCGGTTTCAAAAACCTCTCCATCAGTTTTCCCGCCGTGTCCAGCATGCACAGAGGGCGGTACGACGATGGAGTGTCCGGTGGGCCCCATATTTTGCTCAGAAGGACGAGCTTGGCCAGTTTCCAGCGGGATGCGAACACTCCCCCTTTCAAGCAGACGTTGTACATGTCCAGAAGGAGCTGAGGGCGGCATTTCACTACCAGTTTCAGCACCTCTGACGGTACCTTGTCCGGGCCCGGGGCCTTCTTGTTCTTCATAGAGCTGACCGCTCTCTCCAACTCTTGGCGCGTGAACAAAGGAACCTCTTCGGCGATCACCCTCAAAGGGGTGTCGTCTCTAACCCGGTGATTCGGGAACAGTCCGTCCACGATGGTCCGCATCTTCTCAGCCTCCATCGGCACGTACCCGGGTCCCTGCGCGAATTTCCTCATGACCAGCTTGTACCCCTATCCCCAGAGGTCGCTGTTCACGTCCTCGCGCAGTGCGCTCCAGCAGCGCGCCTTGCTTTCTCTGATCGCTTTGACCAGTTCTCGTTTTGCCGCTCTGTACTGGCCCGCTCTCTCCGCCGCTTCGGGTCTGTCCCGGGAACGCTGGGCTCGCCGCCTGAGTCTCAGGCAGTCTCGCCGCAGCTCGGCGATGCGGTCGGTCCACCAGTACACCGGGCGCTTTCCGGTACGTGCCGACTTGCGGGGCATCGACGCGTCGCAAGCGCGATGAATGAGGCGCGATGTGGCTTCCACCTCAGCCTCCGCGTCCGCCCTGCTTGGCTGGTCGTCCGGCATCTGGGGGATGTCCCCCATGCCGTTCTGCAGAGCCTCTGTCAGCCTCCGTTCATCCAATCTCGCCAGGTTCCAGCCGAGCGGGCGCAGCTGTTGCTGCGATTTCCTTGTCTTCTTTTGGCCAGCTCGAAGGTGATGTATTCGTGATCACTCCCCGAGTAATCACCCATCACCCTCCAGGCGACGATTCGGGAAGCCAGACCTTCCGATGCCAGGGTCACGTCGGGGATCTATTCCCCGAATCCCGGCCTCCGGTAGGTTGGCGTGTCCCACTCGTTCATTGTCAGCAGCCCCAGCCTGGATGCCATCTCTAACAGCAACCTTCCTCGGGTGTCTGTATGTGGCATCCCCCACTCTCTCGCTCTGGCGTTGAAGTCGCCGGCCAGGAGACACGGACCGGCGATCGCTCGAATCGCGTCCTCCATGGCGTCCAACTTCTCCGTGAATCGTGGAATGCTGTCATTCGGGGAAAAATAACAGCTCACGAACGTGACTCCGTTGCTCGTGATCCAGGCGAAATTTTCGCCGTTCCCTCTTCTTTCGATGGGGACCTCGCGCGGGTCGGGCACTCACAGCGCGGCCCATCCTGTGCGGCCAGGGAACCGTATTGGACCTTTAGCCCTGTGAGGCTCGCTCACGAAGACGAGTGATGTCCCCGTCTTCCGAACGATTTGGTCCACCAGAAAGCTTGCCGCGATGCTCCCGTTTAGGTTTCCCTGGATGACCCTCAGCGTCCGCGCCTGTCAGTCTTCTTTGAGACCAAAAGGTCTCTGAAGGTCCGACAAGCGCCGGAGCCTTGGACATGATCCGACGGTCTTGCAGGCTACAAGCGAGGGTACGAGCTGGCACGAGGGTGCCTGGCTACAAGCGGACAACTTGTGCCTGACACACACTTCCAGCATGCCTCGCTGCGGTCCAGACCGTTGCACTCTTGTCAAGTGTGGCCGTACTCCAAACAGCGGAAGCATCGTGGGATCTCTACTCGAGTTCGCACTCGACAGACAACCCACCCGCTTTGACCTTGCCCCTTTGCAGGAGCTTCTGGCCGCTTGAGGCGTTGAGATCGACGACCACCAACCTCTGCTCACGGGCTTTGGGTTTCTTTGGGAAGTCTGCCGTCTCCTGGCCCAACTCCCGCTTTAGAGCGTCACTCACCTCGTCCGATGTGGAGCACGAATCGAGATCCATGATCTCCACACGCAGACGAGGAGCGACGCTCTTTAGCTTGTCGCCGGCGCCGAGCGCCGACTTCACCGTCTCGGCAAATCGGGTCTGGCCGCGGCCAGAACCCAGCTCGATGAGCACGCCGCCGTCGTTGGTCCTGCGCAGTCTGCGGACCTCCACACCCGACTGCTCGGGTTGGACGTCCTTCCGCGGCTTCCCAACGACGTCGGCGTAAGAACGACCTTAACCCGGTTTGGTGATGAGGACGTGCCTCATCTTCGCCCCAGAGCCGGTCGCCCTCGGCTTATTTGCCTTTGCGGGGGCACCTCTTAAGTGGCAGCCCGCCTCGTCTTCTCCCTCCTCCGGGCGGACTTTCGCCTGAGTGAAGCCATCATCCGCCGGTTTCGGGGGATCGGGCGTTTTTTGTGGGAGCGAAGCTTTAGTGCCCTCACCCGCAGCTGCAGGCGTCTGGGCACCCTTCGGCTTCCCACCGTTCCTCTTCTTCGGAGGAGAAGTCATAGAAGACTTTTCCTCTGTCTTCTTCACCTCCCTCGGCGTCGGGGGGAGCATCTGGGGTGAGGTCATAGTAGACCTCTCCATCCAAGACTTCTGCACCACCTCCGGCGTCGATAAGGAAGTCTTGTTCCGCTTTTTGGGCGGTGACTTCTTGAACACTCTTTTGACGATCCTGCGTTCAGCCTGGAGGGCTTTCAGCCGGACCGTCCGTGTCCCCTTCATTACGCTGACGGCTTCCTCGATCTTCGCGACGGCCGTCCAAACACCATTGCTGATGTTCTTCTGGATGACCATCGCATCGCGGATCTGCCCCAGCGCGACCACTATCCCCCCCTGGCGGACTCGTCCTCCGCCAGGTCGCAGTCGTTGACCTGCCTTCGGACGATGTCCAATTCCGAGTCGTTCGGCCCGAGAGGCGGGGGTTCGTCCCACGGGCTTCTCGGATGCTGCCGCTTCCGATCTCCGTCATTCTTAGGTGTCCCGGTCTCCATGGCCCGGTGGCTTCGGGCACCGAATTCGAGGCGTCGGCCCTGGATTCCGGGGACTTGAACGGGGCTGGGGGAGGCGCACCGACCACCAGTGCCTTCCCACCCCCTGCATCCTCTGGTTTTGGAGCCCCTCCGGAAGTCGGAGGGGTCCTATTCACCCTTGAGCTCCGGCCGAAGGGCGACGGGTCACCCTCTGATCCGGAACTCAGAACGCTTTTGTCGCTCGCCTGATTTTTCGCTGCCATCGTGCTTCAGTTGATCTGAAAAAGAAAGAAAACATCAACAAACCAAATCATCAATCCTTGTGGGTTTTTGTTTCCCCGGTCAAAGGGAGCATTGCCAATCGCTCCGAGTGTCTTCCACGGTCCTAGACCGACAGACGTCAGTTAAACCTCCTCGGACACCCATCACCCGCCTAGCTCAGTCGCAGGGTCAGAAATATGCCCATGGTTCTTAAAACAGCTTCCGACAATTTTGATACACTGCTTTCAGCGTGGCGGGGGTGCTTACTTGCAGCGGCCACCTGCTGAGGCCAATTCGACCTCAGCAGCTCCTCTAGTTTTGGCTCGGAGTTCGCAGAAGCGGCATGTCCCCACTAAGCGTCCCACCAAGCACTCCTACCAGAATACAAGGGGGGGGCTCAAACCCAGGCGTATGGATGAGCTCAGCACCGGGGCCGTTTGCCATGGCAAGCCAGGCGTACCCGGATCCCCGAGCCGCCTTCGTGTTTTTAAAAGACAGCCACCCCGCTACCTCTTTTCTACAAGCCTCCACTAGATTGCCCTTTGTTTGTTTTTTTGTGGGTTCTGTGTTTTGTGATTTTTTTGGTTGGTTTTGTGTTTTTTTTAATAGTAAGTAAGTTAATGTAACTATAAGTAGGGTCACTTGAAAACGAGAGGAGTTTCAATACCTCTCGAAACGTTGTGTAATTTAAACTAGAAGCGAAAGGAAAAGACCAACAAATCAAATAATAATTACAAATCCTCTGCTGTCATGAATTTTAAAAATACAGTTTTTGTTTACTTAATGACTGATAGACGTCAATGGTGTTTATTTACATAATAATGAATTCGAAGCAAAGAGCGTTGAGTGAATACCATATTACATTCTTATGTGGAATCTAATTCAGATATGCATTTAAATATGCATGATTCCATGACAATGATATATTTTGTAGCCTATAGCCTTGCTACATAAATGTGTTTAGGTGTTTTCTAGCCTATTAATGACAAAGGCCGCTTGTGTCTTGCAGTTGATATTGAAATATGATGTCATTGCAATTATTGCCTACAGCAAGCAAACAAAGATTTTCTCTGTGAATCGATAGATTGGAATATGTTCTTTGATGCTCTTATCTTATCGGTTTTACATCATCAATTAAATTGTTACTGTGGTAGATTCATTTATGTAAGTTTTAAATTTTTTTTAAGGAGGGTGGTGGTCTTTTTTTACCTTGCATTTGCCCCTTACATGGGCCTCAGGCCTTTGCGTGGAAGTTATCAAGCAAACCAAGGAGTGAGCCGGTACAGTACAAGGATGAACAGTACTGCTAAAAGTATGCGGCATCATCGGGACTCGATCCTGCGACGCTGCCGCCACAGAACCTGGGCTGAGTGCGCTACCAACTGTGCCACCGACTCACTAAACCACCACTATTATTACCAATATTATGACCAATATTATTTATTAAGAAAGCAAGAACGTTTTAGTTCTGATAAATTAAGTTTTTTTTTACAGTTGACAAAACTCGAAGAATGTGACACACTGGCAATGCTACACAAACCTTTCGCAGAAAAAAGCGAAATTACAATTTTTATTCTTTCTCTGTCAACGTCTAACAATATTGTTGATTTTATAATCTTTCATCAACACCTGTATTCACCTGAAATCTTATGTTTGTTTCAAAAAGTATTTAGGGAAATACAAGGAGGGTTGGGATAGTGTGTTATTTTTTTATTGTTATTGGTATTTGAATTTGTCTTTTTAGTATATTCTCAATTTGTAACAAGATTAAAAAAATAATTATGGTGATTTTTTTGTGTATTGCGTGTTCCAAAAATAGTTATTTCAATTTATAGTTTTGCAATCATAATACTGGAAAAAAATCATTAGTGTGCATTTTGCGATAACAAGCCATTCAGCGGCATATATGCAACACAACTTTTTTGTATAATTAGAACATCTTAGTAATGGCTTAGAAACACAGTCAGAGCTTTTAAGTTGAGGTAACATACTGATGAGAATTTCAAGATAATACCAGTAAGAGACGATAAGTCAATATAAAGGTTTATTCAGCTTATAACTGGAAATCCCACCAGATTTGAGTCTTTAAATAACCTCAAAATCTCTACTGAGGTATTGCGTCATTTGTTCATGTTTTAATCTCTTGTCGTCTATATTGAAATATCCCTGGTTCTAGATTATTTTATAACTTATTGAAATATACCGATTGGCACATTGTACTTTCATTGATCAGTTAACTATAAAACTAATACGCAACTAACAATAGTACAATTCCTGTTTTCCTGCATTATTTATGAAGAAATAGTTTTCAGTCACTGATATTTACAAATATTGTAATGTACTTCAAAAAATACGTAAGCTCAATAGTTAACTATTATTTTATGCGCATAAAGAGGTTCAGCGGATGTGAAATGCTGAAAAATACAAAGACAAAGGAAGAATTTTTCTTATTGAGAATGGTGTTTATTTACATAATAATGAATTCGAAGCAAAAAGAGTTGAGTGAATACAAACCCATATTTATTCCATGAGGAATTATCTAACTTCCCCTTACAGAGCTTATTAAACTTAAATAAATGTCAACTATATTTTGACCATCTCGAAATATATCTCTTCGATTTTACAACCCGATTATAACAAATTTGTTGGAAATAAAAAAAAACATTCTTCTATGAAATTAGAGTACGAATAATTTAATACTTTGAGTGCTTTAGATTTTTCCTCTAAAAAAATCACAATAAATAATTTTGGAAATGTTCTGTCGATTTCTTCGTCCCATAAAAATACAATCAGAGCAGTTTCAGAAAAACACAATAAGTAAGTGGCGATAGGTTAATGTATAAAAATTGTTGTGTATTTGACAGCAATATGTTTATACCTGACTTCATATTGACACACTGATTAAACACTGACGTGATATTGGCACTGTGATTTGTCGTAACAAATCGTGTAGTGAGTAGAACGCACATCACTGTTCAGCGAATGTTTAACTGTTGAATAAATTAAGTTGCAAATGCTCTGTTTTCCAGATAGATACCGACAAACCAGTTATTATTATTGTACGAGGTAATGAGGATTGTATAGCGCTTTGCCTGCAGCAGAATGAAATCTGTTTACCCGGGTTTTTTTTTCTAAAAATAAATTTTCAACAGGGTTTTCACAATAATATATTATTTCAATTCCACGAACTATTTATATTTTCCATGACTACAGCATACTTTTGGCACTGTTTTAAACAAGTTTTCATTTGCGCTGGAAGAACCAATCACGAAGCGCGGCCTTCATTGTCCCTAACCCATTGTTGCGCCTCTTCTAGCGAATTTTCCCTATAGGGAAGAAGCTATTACTGTAGGTTTCATGGTATGACCTAAGCCCAAGAACAATATAACTTTTCGTTTTGAGGCCCCCAGAAGCAAAAAACACCATTCGTTCAAATTTCTACATAGCAATATTTCGGTTTTACCTTTTTCAAGCTAAATAATAAACATAATCATAAATTAACAACCGAGGACAATTTGGTTTGCTGGACAAGATGATTTAGGTGAGTTGATGAGGAATTAAACTATTTATTAAAGTATTAAATATAAAGAAGTAATAATTTCTTTCAATTCAGTGGATGTTGAGTCCATTAGCAAACATTAAAATAATAAAATTTTGATCAGCACCATTGAATTCGCCTCGAAAAAACAAATAATTAATGTTTAATAGTCTAAAATCCTAATTTTAGTCATTGGGACAAATAATAAAAGTGAATGTTATGTTTGATTATAGTAGTAACTTAAAAGTACTTTATGTTCGTGTTATTCTTCAGTTTAGCAGAGGCTAAAATCAGACTACCTATAACATAATTAAAGAAATTGAGAGAAATTCAAATTAACAGCGTTAAATGGAATAAATGTAAAAAGGGCGTAGCAGCAACTTTTCATGGATCATTATAAAATTTTCTCAACACTTTGTCTGAGCACTAAAATATCAAAGTCAATCACAATCAATCATCATTCCATGTTTCGGTTGGGTGGGTATGGTCTTTGATGTTCTCATCTGATCGTTTTTACATCATCAATGGCGTTGAGGCTGTGGTATATACATTTATGTAAGTCGCGAACAATATTATTTGGCTGGAATAATGTTTGTCCTGATAAAATAAGTTGTTTCAGAATTGACAACCAAAAATATGTTACACACTGGCAAAGCTACACGAACTCTTCGCAGTAATAACTTTGTGTTAACTGGGCTAAAGCGAGATAACAATTTTAATTCTTTCTTTGTCAACGTCTGACTACAGCGTCGGACAGACGCTATGGTTGGATTGGTAAATCCGTACAAAAATAAACAGGAATATGATTCCTGTTTATTTTTCTATGGTAAATCTTACATCAACACCTATATTGGCCTGAAATCCTTTGTTTTCAAAGAGTTAACATATTCTTTTTTCTTTGTTGATTTTTGTTTGTCTTCTTTTCTGACAGTCTTAATTTGTAAATATTTTATCATTCTGGTGAATTTGTATGTATTGCGCGCTCTAGCATTAATTATTTGAATACTTGGTTTACAAACCTATTACTGGGAAAAAATTCGTTACTGCGCATACAGTGATAAGAACCAATTCAACATCACTAAACGTTACATGGATTTTACGTGTATTTAGATAATCCTAGCACCGCCTTAGAAACTCAGTCAGAGCTTGAAAAGTTTAGCTAAACAAGCTGTTAAAAGTTTAGGATAACACCAGTATTAAGTAAGAGACGATAAGTCAACATGAAGGGTTTATCCAGCTTATAACAGGAAATTTCACGCGACTTGAGTCCTAAAATAAGTTCTAAACCTTTCCTAGGGTACGGCGTCATTTGTTCATGTTTTAGTCTACTACCGTCTTTATTCAAATATCCGTGGGTTTTATATTGTTTTTTAATGTGTTACTTATTAAATATACTAATTGACACACTTTAACTTCAAAATTAAAAAAAAAACTGATACGTAATCATCAGTTATACATTTCCTGCATTATTTACAAAGTTGTTTTTTTTTCAATTACTACAATGAACTATTTCATTGTAATGTTATAATGTTAAATATATGGCTAAGCTGCCTAGTCTATCATTATTTTTTATTTGAATAAATAGGTTCAGCATGGTTAATTGAAAAATGCAAAAACACAGGAAGAAATTTTCTTATTAAGAAAGAGTTGCATAAAATGAATTCGAAAGCAAGAAGGGTTAATTAAATTCAACCCAATATTTATTCCATGAAGAAAATGGAACTTTCCTTACACAGCTTATTGAACTGAAAGTAATTTCAACTATATTCGGCCATCTACAAGAAATCACTTGAATTTCATAACTCAATCATGAAAAATTGGTTCAGAGATAATGAAAAAATGACTTCATTTTTACGAACTTTCTACGAACGAAGAATTAGAAATTCATTGTACATTGATTTCGATTTTTTCAATTAAAGAATCGTAATACCTTCAATCGACAGTTTTGGGAATATTCCATCGATTTCTCTAATACTTAAAAAACAAATTAGAAAATTGTCAGAAACACACGACAAGAAACTAGCGATAGCTAATATCTTAACTTCAGTGTATCTGACACCAATCCGTTTATACCTAATATTTAATAATCGATGGTGAAGGTTATAAAATTTGCGACGATCAGAACACGCATCACAGATCAGTGAATGTTAAACCGTTGAATAATCAAAGTTGCAAATGCTCGGCTTTCTAGGTAGATACCAACAAACCAAATATTATGCACGAGACAATGAGGATTGTAGAGCGCTTTGTCGGCAGCGGGACTGTCGAGAGGTTTAAACTCTCACTGATTTATTATTTACCATCAAGTGTTCCGAGAATCTGTGTCATAATTGAAAAACATTCATCGTTTGCCCACTGCGTATTTTCGAAGTGCTCAACATAAATTAATTGGACGCTCTAAAATATTTTTATAACTTTGTAATCCACTACGTAGATTGTGTGTAGAGCTAAATATGGACACATAGCTTTATTTTCTAAAAATCTATTTTTAACACGGTCTCCACAACAATATTTCACCTCAATTCCCTGACTTTTCCAGACCTGTTTTTGTAAATGTCCCTGACATATGTGTTGCTCTTTCATAAATCTTTCCTAGATTTAAGTTAAATTTATGATTGAACAAATCACTCAATGCGACCTTTATTAACCCAAAGCCATTATTACGCCTTTTTCCATTGATAAAGTACCAAACAACAGAGCTAACAAATAGTAACACTAAGATCTAAAAGTTTCATTAGTGTAATAGTGAGTTCAAATAAATATAACATAAGGAAATTATCAGACAAGACTATGACCTAAATAGCAAAACAAGACTAGTCATCAAAACAAATAATTGTATACAATAAACAGAATGCACTGCTCAAGGGCGTAGCCAAGGGGTAGGGGTCATGATTCCTCATTCCAATTAATATTTTTAAAATAATAATTTTACCAACTGTTACCTCATAAAGCCGAACGTTTTAAGAGTAAAGCTAGGTTAACAGATGACATTGTGATATTTGCAAAAGTGTCGTCTCCGTAAGAACTGATGCTCCATAAGAGCATGTTAAATGATTGCCGTTCGTTTTAAAAACAAATTTCGTAATTGATGAGGGAAAAGATTTATTTCCACTTATTGTGCTGTTACAGCCGGGGATGGCCTCAACCACGGCTACCTCTGCGAGACACACGAGGTGGTCACGGACGACGGCTACGTGCTGAGTGTGCACAGACTGCCCGGCGGCCGCCTCAGCACGCTGAACACCTCGCTGACCCCGGTGCAGCACGGTCTGTTACATCTGTGCTGTTACAGCCGGAGATGGCGCACAACCACGGCTACCTCTGCGAGACACACGAGGTGGTCACGGACGACGGCTACGTGCTGAGTGTGCACAGACTGCCCGGCGGCCGCCTCAGCACGCTGAACACCTCGCTGACGCCGGTGCTGCAGCACGGACTGTTACATCTGTGCTGTTACAGCCGGAGATGGCGCACAACCACGGCTACCTCTGCGAGACACACGAGGTGGTCACGGACGACGGCTACGTGCTGAGTGTGCACAGGCTGCCCGGCGGCCGCCTCAGCACGCTGAACACCTCGCTGACGCCGGTGCTGCTGCAGCACGGCCTGTTCGACAGCTCGGCTGACTGGCTGTTAGCTGGCCCTGGGAAAGCTCTAGGTTCGTATGAATCAACTTGCTTTCTGTTTGCTGTGTACTAGCTGATGTTGTCCCGCTTCACTGAGAAAATTGAAAAGATAATTGTAAATAAAAACGAACACATTAGCTGTTCAGCCTTTTTCATTATACTAGATAACACGTAGCTCGAAATCGACCAAAAATCACTTGGTAAAATAATGAAGAATAATCAGCCTAATTATATACTTTTAAGTTTATCAAAGGGCTAACTTCATTAACAAAATTATGGCTTAACTACTGAAACTATTAAAGTTAATTTGATCTAACCCAGGAGTTTCTGGTATACGTAAACTATTTTCTAGGGAACACCTTCATTTCCCCATGTCCTCTTTTTTTCTGAAATGTATATTTTAACACCGGCAAAAGATCACGCTCCGCTTACAGCAACATGTAGCTGACCGAGAGCAAACACTGGCGCCGTGAGCAATGACTTCCTTTGTTTAAGGATTGCCGCTGCAGCTTATTGATAATTATCGCCAAAAGAGATATTGTAGGGAACAGCTGTCTTTATAGGCAAAATTTCCTTTGTGGCAAAAACGCATAAATGACCCATAACTCTACCAGTCTTTTCATTCTTGAAATGCAACCCACTGCAATAAAAACATTTTTAGTTCATTGGTCTGAGGTTGCGGAAGGAGCATCAAATGTTACATCGAGAGGGTGAAACCAGCGGTTGCGATCGTGTTCTTTCCGACTCCTCCGAACAGTCAGTGTTCGTCTTCTTTTCATTGGTGGCATTATAAATGCACCAAATCCAAAAATAGATATGCTCAGGTTAATATAACTTCAATAACACTAAGAGATATTGTAAACTACATTGTAAAACTGGTAACTGCAACGTTTAAGAGCTTTAAAAACTTCATAACATAACCTAAATTACATAATAAATCATTTAAAAAGAAAACGTTGAAAACAAAGCCAAACCAGCTGTAAATATAAAACTGCTCTTTTCAAAAAAAATTAATTATAATTTCTGCAGTCTGTGGTTTATTTCAGAGCTTGGCCATATGTTCAGTTTGTAAACAAAGTAAACTGAACTTGCTTTAATGTCCATGAATAGGGCTACTGTTCCGAAACTTCAACCCTTTACTGTGCTTTAGTGACGCCCTTTTTTAAAATTCTGAGACTTGATGACAAATCTACATAACAATCCCTTTAATTTGACACCTCAAACGTTAAAATCCGTCCAGCCGATATTGCGGTTGGACTGTGAAAAGAAAACCGCTTGCGTATTAATATATAGATATTTGCCGTTGACGAAATTTTATCAAAAAACTAATATTTTATCTGGGATTTTCTTAAAGAGACCTTCGTTTCAGTATATGGTTGATGGGTCAGTCTTACGGTTTTCTCTAAAGTTACTTAGAAAACCATATATTGATACCGGTATACAGTAGTTTATTGGCTCATCATGATTATATTGATTAATTTTTACTTTTAAAATAGTTTCGTTGAAATTTGTTTATAAATAACCATTCTTTTAGTTTCCACTTTCCGGTACGAGTTCAAGCATTTTTTGTCAGTGACATAATACAGGGTGCTTATAAAAGTATCATCATGTTTTAAAATACTTTATTGACCTTAACACTGAACAAGAACCACTAAAACTTCATCAACATAAAGAGAATATCTTAAAGATCATGAGTTACACCTCGAGAGCGGTGTTAAGAAATTTGGGGGAGGGAGTTTATCGTCAAAATTGCTACCTTAAAACATAAAAGCGACAGTTTTGATGGATAATTCTCTATACTCACTATTTTTTAATAATTGGGCTTCTCCCACCAGTTGATTGATTGGTGCGCAGGCTACGAAGTCCACAGATGACACAAAACACAAACAGTCACAAACTACACAAACATTAAAAACCGATCGGGCCCTCGCACAGTTCTTAATCTACGTTTCGCGTATTAAATACAAACAATCCGCTTCCTCAGAATTTTTGCAGTACAGATCTTCGACTGCGTAGCCGCTCGGACGCACCGCGACTGCTAGCCTGAGGAAGCGGATTGCTTGTATTAAATCCGCGAAACGTAGATTAAGAACTGTGCGAGGGCCCGATCGGTTTTTAATGTTTGTGTCGTTTGTGACTGTTTGTGTTTTGTGTCATCTGTGGACTTTGGAGCCTGCGCACAGCAATCAATCAACTGGTGGGTGAAGCCCAATTATTTAAAAATAGTGAGTATTACATTTACCCCACCCAAAAAATCATGTCATTCAGAAACAGGATAATTCGCTATCAAAAAACCCCTACAAAAAGCTTCAAATCAAAAAATTTAGGGGGATCAAGACACAGATGATTTTCCCTCCCTGGGGCTACCCCTTGCATCCCCCTACAAGAGGTCTTTGAAATGTGCATCAGCTGTAAAGAATGATTTGAGCAATTTTTGCAAATAAGCTTGCCCTCTGGACAGCGTTGGCTGATTTTCAGGTACAAAGATGAAAAAAAAGCTTCAAAAAGGTGGCACAAAAGTTCGCACGTAGCTTTAAAAGTGTTTTAAGCTCAGATGGAATATAAACTTTCCTTTCACAAAAGCTTTAGAATAGAAATCGCATTATAGACAGGAAATCAAGTTGACCATTTGAGTAAGATTAACATAAAAAATTGATTGCTAATGAAAGTGAACCCAAGAAAACTATGAAGCTGAGTATCGGATTGCTGTTTCTAAAACTTGAGAGTATGCACTTTAATCCCATTTTTATATCATTGATCAGTTTTAGAAATCAAATTAGGTATAAGCGATTGCAACCTGATAATTCTTCTAAAAATATCCTCTATTTTTCATTACTGCTCCACTATTTGCGTTATGCTACGGATGCTATTGTCGTTTCTTTTGAAAACAAATGTAGTTTTTCACGGTAAAAACTTTAACTTCCCGGGAATTGAACCAGTGCCCTCGTGAAGCAAATATCTTTTTGATCAGCATGATAATTGTTGTTGTACACCGTTAAAATATGGAATATAGCGATATATTTTAGGTCACCTCAGAACGTGTAAAATATTTATTAATAAACCGTTGTTAGGTAGTTTAAATTTTTGTTTATAACCTCGAGGTCAACGAGGAAGGATGTAGCAGTTTCAAAATATCATAGCCCAGTAAAATATTTGAGCTATTCAAATGAACATTTGCTTGTTAAAATCTTCCAGTATGGAATTAACTGTACAAAATTTTTTCTTCTTTAAAAGAGGACGTTGACTTGTATGTTTATATATTTGAAGTCTATGTACTTGGGTAGTTTGCTGTGAAATTTGGTACATATATGTAGAATTTCGCGAAGAAGGATATTCAAGCCATCCATTTCGTCCTAGCTCAATTGGATTCCTCCCCAGAAGCTCAAAAGTGTTCCAATATTAATATCATGCAAACATATTTTATATGTAAAAGCTAATGACATGTTTACTCAAACAAGAGATCGTTGGTAAATAGTCAAAGGCATTATAACGTCTGCCGAAGTCAGCTTGTGCATAATGTTTACACGTTCGATCCGCTGTTTTCTCTACAAATATCCACCCGCGGTAGCCGATTAAAATCCCTGGTCGTTGGATTTAGAGTCAGTCCTATTTCATTGCCTCACGGAGAACCTCGACTTGACTCTTCAAGTCTTTTTCGATTGAGATACGTAAAAGATATTGTAAACTAGTCGGATGTAAAAAATTAGCCAACAACCTTTGACAACACATCTTTAAAAACAAAGTGCTGTGTTTTTCAACCACAACCTTAATCATTTTTTTTTCTTAATCATTCTTTTTGAGACAGGTACCTCATGGAGGACGTTACCCTGAATATGAGTGAAGGATGAGTGTGATGATCGTGATGATAGTGGCGCGATCTTATCGCCTTGTTATTGACTAAGGTTGGCACGTTCCTTAGACAGGACTGTTAATTAATAGCCCAACAACCAATGGCAGCTGGCTCCAGAAACGTTAAACAAACCTTTAAACGTTTAACTCCTAAAACCTCTTCGTTTGTGTCAACGGTTGAAAGGTATAATTTTTAAATTTATTCGGAGGGTTTTTAATAAATTCTTCTTTAAACAAAAAGAAGAATAAGAAAAATATAATAAATATATCATAAATATAAAGAAATATTTAGTTTGTTTTAAAACTCGGTTGAAATGTCTAACGGTCCTGTCATCGGAATATTCAGACAACGAAGCTGTTGTCAGTCCGGGGTAGTAATCGCACATACAGTATAATAACCACAACAATCCATGTTTAGCCTGCAAATGACACAATGCTCTGCCAAGTTTGTAAATGACAGTTTGTGTCAACCCTTTATGATAATTCAAATTCCTTTGAACTGCTTCAAAGCGGTATTTGATTTTCATAAGATTTGTTGTCAGATTATCAGATTATACTATGAGTAACGTTGGGTTTGGTAAAAAGTTACTTGCTAAAAAAAGTCAATTTATTTTTAAGACTCTTGGTTTTCACGCTGTTGAGTTTTTGTTGAAAAGAATGTTAAATGTGAACTCGGTTCGCAATTCGGATCTAGGAACTTTCACTCGTGGTCCAAAGGTCACCCCGCTGTACTGGAATCAAGCCAGAAGGATCAGGTAGGCACCGTAACTGAGCCAGACCGCAACTGAGCCAAACCGTAACTGAGCGAGGCGGCACTCGCACCCGCAGGTGTGATAAATAGCAATCGACATTACCTCAAAAGTTGTTACTAAATGTGTTCCTAATTTGGTCATTTGGCAAATAGGCACTTTCTTCACCTATATAAGTCGAAATTAGTCAACGCTGTGCTTTAAATTGCAATGTTTTGTAATGATACTACGTCCACCCCGATTTCGATAAAATCACAGTTTAGACGACCAATAAAAAATCTAAGCTTTAAAATATTGATAAAATATTGCAAAATGTATGAAATATCAAACATAATATCTTGTGGCTAATGCGTGACCAGTGCTGACAAGCCAAGAGAGGCAAACTAACTACGAACTACTCCACTGAAATAGCTACTGCAGCGCCCATGGTACAAACTACGAGTAGTTGTATAGCTCAAGTTTATTAAACTATTTCAAAGTAGATTGAATTAATTAGTGGTTTCAAATTTACTCAGTTACTAAAACCTCGAACACTCACAGAACACTCACTTTTAAGCCACAAACAAAATAAAATCAACATTTTAATTTTACTGGCCAAAAGTTTTGTTGTATTGTCAGTTAACATATTTAGTTCGCGCAAATGTTTTATATCAACAATTAATACCGGTCCCCAATAAAGACTTTGTTCTCTGATCAATTAAATGTATGTAAATCATTACATTTTATGAAAAGTCGCGAGTTCATTCCCTCATTTGGGTTGGATGAGTTGCTTAATAAAACCTATCTCGATGGCGGCATCAGAAGCCTTCTTGCCCTTGGTTTGACAAGATTCTCACTGTTTTAACCCAAATTTTGAGAAATTAACTGTTAAAGTATTAAAAGTCCATACTTTTTTAATAAAGCTTTTTAAGGCTATTTTTTAAATAAAGCTTAATAAGGCTTTTTAATAAAGCCAAAGTCACTGAAATATTTTTCAATTTCTTTAATAAACCTAAATTAATAATTCATGGTGTTGAATCTATGAAATATGAATCTATTTCAGTAAGTGCATAATTGCAGTTAGAACCTTGTCATAGACAAAATGACAAAGTTTCTTGGCCAACATTAAAATCTTTGAGGAGCTGTAACTTCTGATTGGATCAACCTTTTGAGGCGCGGTTTGCGCTGTTGTGATCTACTAAATAAGACCTTTAAAATGAGTTGTAACTCAAGGTATGCTTACATTTAAGAATTTCAAGACTTCCAGCGTGGGTCGTCCCCTCATAGTGCGTAAAACTGAGAAAATACGCCAAAATATTCCTATTTGTACTAGATACACATCTGTAAAGTTTCATCACTTTCTGCAAAATAATATAAAAGTTGTTTTATATATTTCAGACTTTTACCCAACCCTTTATAAGCTTCAGGTTGAAAAACCAAACAATGCATAAACTCACCCAAAGAACCGCAGTGGTTAAAAAATAAATTTCCTCGGGAAATGTTTATGGAACTCAGGAGAAGTTAAAGTGCAAAAATTAATAAATGAAAATCAACAAAATGATAGGATGGTAGAACTGTTTGTTTTAAGAGCGCTCAGATCGATTGGGTAAATATTATTCGTCTGTGCGAACTGATTCTACAAAGCCCACCTGTTTGGCGGAACTCCACAAATATTTATGATATAAATGAAACGAAGATATCATTAAAAAAACAACTGAAGCGCGTTTTGAAGCATGTATGCGAGTTATTTTTTGGGAAAACATTTATTTTTCGAACGTGAGGAACAGCTCCTCACGTTTATTTATATATTTTGTTTTTATATTTTGTTTTTTTTGTTTTTATATTTATTTTTTGAACGCACTTTAACGGTACAGAATTTTTATTCATTGAAATAACCATGCACGACTCAATATTTTATACTACGTATTAAAATTTTCCATCCACATAAATTTGAAAATCTGTAGGGACTCCTCAAAGCCGCTAATTCAAAGCTGCTTATTACCTCGCAACCTTCAGCATACTTGAACTCGGCTGGGCTGTCTTAAGTTTATATTCATCATAATTTTCATATCGAGTATTTTAAGGAGCGTTCGTTCAAAATATCTGCGATCTTTTTCAAACTATTTGTAAACAAAAACCAAAATTGTATTTTCAGATCCACCGACTTACACCAGATGGCTATGCTTACAAAAAGAACCTGACAAACTAAAATATTTACGGTTGTGTAAATCAAGAAATTGGTCGTTTTTGATAAATTAAGTTTCGAAAAATTAACATGGCCATCATTTTGAATCTATGCAAAAGGAAAATTGATTCTCCATACCTAAATAATTCTTAGTGGCCTGAAAATACCCACCAGGTTTGAAGTTACAAAATACTAAAATACATTTATAAAATAGGTTAAACCTAGCTATGCTCCCTTAAACTTTATTTTATCTTTCTTTTAAAAGAAGCGGAGCTTAAGCTTTCTAAGCCATCGTGGAGCTCATTGTACAACCGGGGGCCAAAGTAAGAAAAACTTGTCCGCCCGAGTTTAAGATTGATTTTGGGAAAGTGGAGTCTCCTACCATGGCGGTTTTGCACTGAGAGATCTCGTCGTGGAAGGAGAGCCTCTCGCAAAGGTAGTCGAGCTCGCTTGTCATCAAAACATGTCCTGCATCATGATGTCATGATCTATGTGTCATGCAACAGATCATGACACTGTCTGTCATCATGGTGATGACAGATATATTCTTGAAGGGAAAATTTATTGCCCCTTGTTGTTTGCATTGGGTTGTATACAATATCCTGTTTGTCTACCGCAGAAACATCGGGTGGGCGAAATTCAAACAGCAGAGACGTCATCGTTGGCGCGATAAATAGTTAAGTCTACAGTGGCTTTGCATGAGCTGGGCTGATTCCTCCTCCGCCTCCTCCCTGCACCCGCCGGCCTGGCCCCCGCCAGGGGGGGCTGGGTTGGTATCCACAGATGGATCAGGAGACACGATGTTACAAATTAGAGTCTCTTCACTACTGTTTGAGAATTTGCTACTCTCAGATGCTCGTGAAGATAGCTCCTTTATGTAGTCTTTGTCAGGTTGTATCTGATTCTAATATATTGTTTTTATAGCACTTTCCAAAAGTTCAATTGAGATGAGAGAGCTATACCAATAAATAATAAATAAAACTCTAAACTTAAACCCTGGGACATTTTGCATTCTGGGAATAAAGTGTTCGGTTACGAAATGGGCGGGGCTGAACCCCCGGGCTCCCCATGGTGTCACGATCGTGAGTCCGGTAGACTTGTTCCGGCTCAAAAAGGCAGCTTGCTGTCAGGGGTATGGTAGGCCCAGTGTGAAGCTCACGCAAATCTGCCGGGCGCACCGGAATTGCACACTAAAATTCAGGTAGTCACCGGAATAGCGCACTTGGTCGAGAGACAGCCCCTGGACACACACCGGTATTGCGCACATATTTTTCCGAGAAATCCCTCGGTTAGTTAAGCAAAGGTGAAAATTAATAACAAGTTCATCAACAAGCATTTATTTAACCTAAATAGTGGATGAATTTTTATATCCAACACATTTTGCAAAATTTAGAAGGTCAATTTAATTTGGATTCGACCGATGAATTATGTTTATAAGAGAGGCTCTTCTCTCACACGTTTTCTTTTTGCTCTTAGGAGCATCACAGGTGTTGAGCCGGGCATAACTGTCTGTCTGCATACATTTGATTTGTTTTAATATGTATATTTTGGATGGGGCGAAGAGCACTCCTTGTTGAATCAATAGTGAAAACTCTCACACGCATTTTTGTTCTTCGCCACAATTCCCCGGGTACTGGTCAAAGAGAATGGGTGGTATGGAAGGGTGCAAAGTACAAATTTCTGAAGCCCCTGGTCATTGCCACAAACATGACCAGGGGCAATAACATGAGTAACATGAGTTGTGTTAAGAGTAACATGAGTCACACAATCCAGAGCTATTACGGTGGCCACTGAGGACTCAGGTACCTGTCGGGCCAAGTGCGCAATTCCGGCGCATAGATGGAGAGCCCTTTTAGGGATTATAACTTGGTGCGCAATTCCGGTGCACCGGATCTGCCACCCTGGCGATGTAGGGGGGGGGGGGTACTTGCCTCTCGGGGCATTGCTCTTCTAATACATTGGTTTGCCATCTAAGTAGTCAGTTTGCCCTGGTTAGAGGCTTGGGGGAAACCCTTTCCTCGATGGGCTTGGTTTTTGCCGCTGACGAGTTTGATGGGCTTAACCCATCCCGTCAGCCAAGGCGCCAGGTTCTGCCTGGGGCCGGGTATGGCTCACGCTAGGTACCGGCTAAGGAAAGCGGCTTCGTAGTCAAATGGAGTGGAAAGTTGGTATCACATAATATGTCAAATTATATGGAAACCTCCCAACAGACTGACTTCGGTAAACGAAGCGAGATAGAAAGAAAGAAAAAAGAAAAATGCATTTAGTTGAGCAAACGCTACATTTCAGAATATAAGAAGTGGTTTTCTGGTACAACTCGTTATGTCTTACCATTATTTTGTTTCAATCTAATAACAAAGAACAAGCCAACATGATATAAATATAAATGAAAACCTTTGTTATTACATACCTATGAGCCTTTTTGGTTATTTTGACCAAACGAGCCAAATTACGAAATTGTGCTTACTTTGGAACACCCTGTTGGAACCGTTGTTGCAGGCTACATTCTGGCGGACCAAGGCTACGACGTCTGGATGGGCAATGCCAGGGGGAACGTCTACTCCAGGAAACACAAAACTCTCAACCCCGACGACAACGAGTTCTGGGATTGGACGTGAGTACAAGACACCCTTTGTAGCGTACATTTGGGTGGTACCACAAAGAAGAAACGAACAGAGGCAATATACCGGGTGTCTCACCTAAAGTGAACCAACAGTTTACTTTTTTAATCTTACAAAGAACTTCTTATGGAGGACTTGCCTTTATTTTTAAAGCTGCTTTTTGAAGTCACTTTGAAATTTAAAAATATGGCCGCCATTTTCCAATATGGTGGACAACTTTGATTTTTCTTATTGAACACCCTGTATTTTATGGCGTTTTTTGATTTTATAAGTAATTTTAGTAAATTTGTATTTTTTCTCATTTTTTCCTAAACCCAATGGTTAAGGGGGTACGAGCAGTTAAAGTTTTATTTTTCCCATTAAAACTGCATTAGGAAATTGCTTGTAGTCTGTATATCGAAACCGGTTGGGTTTAATAATAGATAACAAAGATTAAAAGTGTCTTAAAATGTGACTTTAGTTGAGATTTAATCATAAAATAATTTTAGTTAAGATTCACTCATATAAATTATTTTAAATATGATTTTACTCCATAAGGAATACATGGGATGGCATAGTTAAAAGGACACAATGCTTTTTTTAAAAGGGAAAAAATCAAACTTAAACTGCTGATATCTCCTGAACCAACGGGTTTAGGAAAAAATAAGAAGGGATAAAAAGTGTCTCAAATTAAGCGTTAAATTAAAAAATGCCATAAAATACAGGGTGTTCCATAAGAAAAATCAAAGTTATCTGCCATATTGGAAAATGGAGGCAATATTTTAAAATTACTAAGCCACTCCAAAAAGTAGCCTTAAAAATAAAGGGAAGTCTCCCATAGGAAGTTCTTTTTCAGATTTATAATCAAAAAAGTTAGCTATTGGTTCACGTAAGGTGAGACACCCGGTATAAAAGAAGCAGGCAGAGGTAACATCTAATGTTGGGCTAAGTGGATGTTACTATATACTTGTATACTTGTCTACTTCATCTTTGACCGACATATGTCGGATTGATTGCGTCAAAACTTACTTGTTACACAATAAAACCAATATTTTTTGACTTTACTTCACAGGCACACAACCTAACTTACTTGGCATGGCGGACTGACTTAATTCCAATTTAAATTTAAGGGCTCTTCAACCAGCTCGGTGAGAGAGTACAATGGCCGATTTACTAGGGCAACCCGGAGCACACTCTTATAGTTCTTGAGGTCCAATGCACGCACAGATAGAGGCAAGATGTTATACAACTTAATGGCGCAGCGTGGGTAGGCCTTCAGTGTGATGGCCAGATGGCACCGAGGTACGTGGCCATGGGCATGGCGGGTCCCGTGAAAATGCAGGTCCTCTCTTCTGTCAAATTCAGCAAGGTTCTCCTTAAGCAGCACTAAGCTGTTGAGAATATATTGACTAAAGACCGTTAGGATTCCCAGCTCTTTAAAAATAGGGCGACAGTGTTCGTTGCACCCAGCAGATGAGCCTTCGAAGAGCCTTCTTTTGTAGCAGCAAGACATCCTTAACTTATCTGCCGGGGAATGTCCCCAAAGGACCAAGCCGTAGTTTATGTGACTATGGAAGAGGGCGTGGTATGCAGTAACCAGTTAAGGGCGTGGGATGATCGGCCTCAGCTTCCTCAGCAGGTGCAAAATTCTTGATAGCTGTGAAATGTGATGGTCCCAACTCAACCTTGCATCAATCCAGAAACCCAAAAGTTTCACAGCTTCAGGTTCTGCGGCCCTTGATTTCAATGTGCAGATCAAAGTCTGTGTTTTCTCTTCATTTATCTTTAGTCTGTGGTCGATGAACCAGTTTCTGGCCAGGGTGAGCAGGTCGTCAGCTTCGGTCCTTAGCTGGTCGAGGTCCCTTCCAACAGTCAGCAGCGTAGTGTCGTCTGCAAATAAAAGCGTACGGCCATTTAAATACAAGTCATTGATCAAGACAGCAAAAAGGACCGGCCCCATCACCGAGCCCTGCGGTACTCCATGGGGCAATCGGCCTACCTGGGAGAGAGCTCCTGAGATCGAGACAACTTGTGAACGATTTGTCAGATAACAAGCAATAGTGTCAAACACTACACCACATACACCATATTCCTTAAGTTTCTGCTTTAAATGGTCATGGGACACCACATCAAAAGCCTTGCTGAGGTCACATAGGCTCAACAAGACTGATTGTTTGGTCTCGAAAGCCTCTTTAATAATCTCAATAAGGCTAAGAAGCGCTGAGGTGGTAGAGCGCCCCTTCCTAAAGCCATGTTGTGCATCCAGAAACAGTTTGTTGTTCTCAAAGTAGCCCACAAGCTACCTTTTCATGAAAGTGTGAGACTTTTGAAAATATTGGTAAAATAGAGATGGGTTGGAAGTTAGACAGGTGGCTAGGGTCGCCCTTCTTGAAGGTAGGTACTGTTCTTGCTTGCTTTAGCACCTCAGGAAACGAGCCAGAAGACAAGCCTAAGTTCACAACATGAGTGAGTGGTAGTGCAATTATATCTATTACAGATTTCAAGACAGAACAGGACATACCGTAGATGTCTTGGCTCCTTGAGTCCTTAAAGTTGTTTACTACACAAAAGACTTCATTAATACTCACAGTGTTCCAGTTTGAAAGAGACAAATCCTGTGGATGGTCAATAGAAGAGACTGCAGGTGCCGCCTGTAACATAGGTAAACTTGAGACGATGTCAACAGCAACTCTAACAAAAAAGTTGTTAAATTCATCAGGCGAGGCAGTTACTATCGGTCAAGGCCTAGGCTGCCGATGATGGTTTACCAGTTCCCAAGCCACTTTGCAAGGGTTAGCCGACTTCAATATCGTGGTTGCATTACTAGCTTTCTTTGCCTCATCAACTTTTGCTCTATACTTCTTTTTAACTTTGGAGTACAACAAGAAAAGTTTAGATTTTTCATTGACATTCACAGCCGACTCGTGTCATGCAAGTCATGCAACAAACACAGAGAAGAGCGCATCCTATCAAGGTCAGGAGTATACCAGGATTTATCGGTTTACTGGCCTTATTTGTACTGAGGGCCCCTGGTTTAGCTTTGCAGATCTTAATAGGAAATAATGTGTCAAACTTTTCCCGGAACAGGTTAAAAAAGTATTAAGTGCAAGATCTGGATCCGTAATGTCCATTAATATGTTTCAATTAACATTACTCAGTTCATTACGAAAAACCGGGAGATTGTCTTTGTTCACACACCTCTTAGCTATGGGATCAGAATTACCTTGAGTAGCATAAGATCTTACCGTGTCAGTCTTCACATTTAGGATCACTGCCCCATCATGGTCCGCCACCGGTGAGTGGATAACCTTAGAATCTATGTCTCAGGAATTCAAGTTGGTTGCCGCTGAGTCCAAGCAGGCTGATCCTCTGGTAGGGAGCCTGGATGCAATGAAAAGTCCAAAGCTGCGCAGGAGATTAACAAAAGCAGCTTCATCCGTAGAGGGCCTTTCCAGATGGACATTGAAGTCCCCGCACAATATTAATTTCTTGGGCTCAAACCTCATGAGATATTTAAGACAAAAGTTCCAACTGAACAAGAAAGTCATCAAAAACACTATCAGGTGATCTATAAACAGACACTAATATTGTTGAAAGTTCAATCACCTCAACTGCTACCAGTTCTAAGAGAAATTCAACAAAAAATTTGTTCAGGTCAATTTGCTTACAATTGAGATTATGAGAGGAGTAAATAGCTACCCCCTCATTTTTGTGTACACTTCTACAAAAAATATTTCAAGACGTAGGTCTGCTACGGTGGAATAGAAATCACTTTCACCGCTAACCAGCCAATGTTCTGTTAGGCACAACAAATCGCATTTAATATCCTCAACAAATAGAGATAACAGTTCAAAGTTTGTCCTTAAACATTGCATGTTGATTAACGCAATATTTACACTACCTGTATCAGTCCTATGCTCACTAGGCCTAGTTAAGCTATGTTGACCAGGACCTTGCCTAGGAGCTACGTTACCAGGTATTAAGTAGCCACAATTTTGTACACAGTTCGTCCTAAAAATTACTTGAGAACTCTCTAGGGCCACGTTTAGATGGGATAAAGTTTCTTACCAGCACCCCAGAAGTTAGGGTCCAACATGAGTTACTTTTATAAGTTACTTTTCTGCAAACGTTTCGGGCACATCGACTTTAAAAAACTTGTAATTACCAAATCTGGAATGTAATTGTGTGCACTCAAAGTCTGTCACTCCTTTTTCATCCAGATGTCTAGATATTACGTCCACGGAACCAAATAACTTGCTGGTTGAGCAGTGCCGTAGAGTAGGGCCCAGTAGGGGGTGACCGGGGGGGGGGGGTCGGGAAATATGTCTGCGACAGTCCCAGGTATGTACATTTATTCGTTATTCATGACTATTTTATTGCCCCCGGTCCCTGGGCGGTGAATATACTTATGACTACGCTCAAGGGGTTTGATTGCCCACTAACTTATTTTCTGAAGCTATTATAGGTAGTCTAAGGTGATGTTACAGCATGTATGTCAATTGTACAGGTGTATTGTCAGTGATTGTTCTTTTTGAAAGTAAGACATCACATCGGTAAAAAATGGCAGCACAGGTGTAAAGCGTAAGCTTGTAATGAAAACGCACCATTTATTGTGTAGATTTATTTGATTTAGAAAACATTTATCATTTTGCAAGGATTTAAAGGAAAATACCACAATGGTTTTTTCCCACTTGGAAAAAGTGAAAGTCTTATGTGCAAACTTCTCTTTCCTTTCAGTATTGTTTATTTGCAAATGGGTGTTTGTCATGACCGTCTCAGCCAGGTTCCTGCCAAGGTCTGTGGAGAAAGGGAGAAGAGAAGAGAAGAATAACAGTACTCAGGTTGCCTCAGTAAAAAATGTAAATAAATCGTGACGTCTTTTATACACTGGAAACTTACAACCATTTGGTTCTACAGGCCTTATGGGATTTAGGTGACCTGAGAATAATAAGTTATTATTGTTATCTTCTTACCTGTCTACAGACCTTGGGATCCTGCTGCTCAGGTCTGACTTTGTGGCTACATTTCCGCAGACGACCGAAAAAATAATTGATACAATAGAAGGAAATCATGATTCGTTTCAATCGATAGATTTTCATAATTTGCATTGATTATCTTCGTTCGACTATCAAGTATTCGTGGAAATATTACGATTTCCGCATCTAAGTAAGAAGTAGCTGTCTGTTGATGTTTGTCAGAAACTAACTAGCTCAAAACATACATAAAGATCACACTAATTTCACCACAGTTTATCTGTCGAAAGGAAAATATGAAGTTTAGGACGCGAAGTCTATGCGAAAGGAACCAAGCCATTGGAAATTATACTTTCAGATGTCTGCGGTCCAGTAAATCCCTCAACTCACGATAACAAGAAGAATTTTATCACTTTATCACTTTTACAAATGATTACTCTAATTACGTCCACTTCTTATTTTAGTCTGTTTAGCCTGTGGGCTAAGTTTTCAATTTTACTTATATGTGCAATTAGATCAGTGTTGGCAACATATTTAAGATTTAAAAATTCTTGAAGAAGATTATATTTCTGTTTTTCAGAGTCTTTTCGTAAATACCACACAGTTTTAGCACTATTACAGTTCATCACATGTAAAATCGGTCCTTTGTCAATAGAACTTATCACTCCCGCCATCATAACATCCACCAACTGCCCCCCCCAAACAACAAATTTTCCTATGATTTGTAAAAAGTTAATTCGTACTCTGACTTTTCAATACAAACCTCCTTCATTTTTTTCTTAACCTCCACGTAGGAATAGCGAATCCAAGATTAATTTTATATTCAATTTCCTACAACATCGGTATATATGTTATTTACCCTATCACACTTCTTTCGTCCTAAAAATGGCCTCTTCTTTATTTTTTTTTATATTTGTTGTCTGGGAGACCTAATTTATGACACGGAGAGTATTGACCCTTAAGGTTTATCAGAAGTGATTTGCAAACTTTTTCTAGTTTATTCAACCCCTAAAAATGTCCAGTAAAGATGACCTTTAAGTGAATTTTAAATTGTCCTCATGATTTTCAGTTTACGGCAAACTGTTTTTTTACTAAGAGACGTAATTTTCGAAATGGAGATAGCCAGTTGTACCCTTCAGATTAATCCAAAGTTCATTTGCCAATTACACCCTGTTTCAATCGTTAAAAGAAATTCTCCAAAGTTGAACTTCCATTGAATTTTGTATTTTCCTTAGGGTTTTTATTATATTTGGTAATTTTATTTTTTTGACTGTTAAACCTTTTTTTGACACAGAGATAGTCAGTCTCATTTTCCAGGTTTATCAGAGGTCATTTGCCAATTTTGAACTCGTTTAAAACCACAAAGGTAAGTTGAAATTTGATAGAACTTTCAATTTTATTTAATGTTTCATTCTCATGTTACTTTATTTGTTTATTGAGGGACCTAAGTTTTGATAGAGAGATTGTCAGTGTGAACTCCCACATTTATCAAAAAGGTCATCAATCATTTTCATCCCGTTTCAACCCCTAAGAGAGTGCTCTAAAGTTGGGCTTTTAAACAATTTTCAATTGTTTGTGGTTTTTATTTTCATTTTTAAATAATTATGTTAGATTTAAATTCTTAGTTACCTTCTTGGAAATTTCCATACATCCATTTGCGATAATCAACATTTTTTGTCAAATTCAACTGCTTTTAATCCCTAAATTTTAAAAAAATTGATGCTATTAATATTTTTTTATATTTCATTGAATTTATACAAAAATAATTGAACCTACCCTGCCTTATCTTCTCTCCCACCCTATCCCATCCGACCCCATCCAACAATGCAACCCCTTTCCCTTGCCTTATGCACAAACCCTCCTCCCCACACCTACCCAACGTAACTTGTGGTGAATTATTTTGAATATAATTGTGTCTTATAATAATATTTAAAAAACACTTCCTAAGCCGAGATACATCATAGGGGGACAAAGGATTAATTAGTGTCACCCTCCACCTTTACCCAAAGTAATTTCCCGATTTAACCCTCTTTCATCCCCTAACTTCGGCCAATACATGAATCAAATTCAGCACTTTTCAGTTGTATGGCAATGTTATTTTCCTGCTTTTTCCTTACCCCCTGGCCCCACCAATTCCTTTTTCCCTCCAATTAATCAAACCCCCAAACTAACAACTCACTCTCCACCAACTACCCCACCTTAGAACACGATCAAAGATACCTTCTAAGAAGAGTTTTACATAACAATTAAATTAATTTATTTTGTGACTTATCAGTACCCAACCCCTCCCAAAAAGGACACAACACTGGGGGCCTGAGTTAATAATTATAAAATGATAAGAAGATGGTGATATATATATATATATATATATATATATATAAATTATTCTCAACATTTTACTGACTGGACAGCACTAATTCTCTCAACTATTCATAATGTCTGTGTTGCATTTACTACGTGAGTTTTAGTTGTGTACTATGCCCATGTAAGGTGACATTCCTGGTGGTGGAATATTTAAGCATCGATCTGGGTTTACACTGCCATTTCGCTTTTTCTGGCCTTTTGCCATCACACTATCTTTTGAGGTTTCAAGTGTTAGTTGTATTTTAATTTTTTAGTGAGTGGTTATGAGTGTATTTATATTGATTTAATAGTCCATATATTTTTGAAACTATAGGCGTCTCGTATATTTTTAAGTCAACTACCATTTATAATTTTGTTGTAAGACCTACCCGTTTTTATAACTTTTGAGTGTGTCTGTTCGTTCGATATGTGTCCGTGTTCTGTACGTTTACAAATTTGACATTTTTGAAGTGATAGTTCTAGTTCAGTATTCGAATATATAGTTTATGTAGTTTTGCTTTATAGCTAATGTCAGTGATTCGGAGACAACTGACAATTAATTTTTTTCAATTTAAAAAATATGAAATTTTAAATTGAATTGTCATGCAAAAGATTTAACACCCTAAACGCTCCATGAAAGTGACTGAGAGTAATACCCCTTTCTAAGGCAAGAGTTGATCCCAAAGCATTTCATATGAATTATCTTTTTATTATATTGAGGCAGGAAAACAATATTAAGGCTATAATCCTTAATTCCGAATGTGTTTGAACACATCGTAACTGTGCAAACAAATAATAAAAATGTTTTGACACATAAAAAAATGTTTTAGGAGTTTTTAAAAGAGGCATAAGAGCCTAAGATAACTGAAAATTTTAAGATGGATCAAAATTATATTTTGACCTAATAGTTATAAGAATATTATGAGAAGTTTACATAAAGAATAAATGTAAAACAAAACCAAAATATTTATAGGGAAGCACTTGCCTTGGAAAGGGGTATTACTTTCAGTCACTTTCATGGAGGATTTAGAGTATTAAATCTTTTTTTTGAACAAAATTAATTTTATTGGAAGTCTTAAGTTTACCCTTTACATGAAATAAATATCCCCAAGTAAGTCTCTCTGTCAATGTGTTATAATAAAAGCTCGTTTTGATATACAAATTTATTATTGGTTTATATATATAATAATATAATATTAAGATAATATAATATTATATATATAATATATATATAATATTAAGAGGTCAAATTAATTTCCTGTATTCTAGAACTACGTTCTGAATGTTTAACGAACTAAATATGGTTATGCTAAGTTTATTCGCAATGATGTTGAGAGGGTTTCTTCCTGATTTCTGGTTTTTCTTCTGTTTTGAAAGTTAGCCAATGATTTTAGCATTCATTAGCATGCATAATATATCTTCAGATTCTGTAAATGCATCAAGGCTATTCCAAAATGTTATGAATGTTACGATAATACTACTCACCGTAGACTTCTTGTTACACTTGACACGTATATGGTTTCTTTCCAACGTGCCATTAAAACATTGATGTACATACAAAGCTGAGCCATTATTGGTAATAATAACAATGCAATGTAAAAAATAATGTGACAAGGATGAAATGATATTGTAATGGAATAAATCAAACATTCAACAAGAGAATTTGATTTACAAATCAGAAAGTACAATAACGTTGAGATCGCTTAAACCATATTGGTCTGACAGGGGCCTTTCAGAAAATGAACTTAGGAAATAATGTGTCAACATTTTCGAAGGTTAACCCGGTTACTTCCACAAAATGTAATTTCTTCATCTGGATAGAAGTTCCCCTATGACACATTAAAATCAACTACATTAGTAAGGAATAAATCAAGTTAATACTGACATTTGTTATGTCCGTCGGAGGGGCCTGAATTTTCAGTCTGTTGTGAGACTCGCTTCTTTCGCCCTATATCAAAATCTTTCCATTGTTCCTGAAATGCAGCAAAAAACCTCAGAGCAATATAACTAATAACTCATTTAGACAAAAATTATTACTTTTACAAATTATAAATATTTAGTTCAATGTTAGTATTTAGTGTAATTATTGTAACTATAAGTTTACATAGTAAAATTTCTAACATAACAATGCAAATAGTATAAAATAGCAATCGAATAGTATAAAAGTATAATCCCGTTCATTTTTTATTAAGATGAGAAATTTCATATTGGTGTTTTCATTATTATTTTGTTACGAACTGCCAAATTGCAATTTAAGGTTAATATTTATTGAATTAACAAATGCATAAATAATTTATGACTATGGGCCCCATGCGCAAATTGCGCATTTTAAAATTATTATTTTTGTTTCTTAACAGAACTCGCCTACGATAAGAAGAAGTAGGAGAAATATTTACTAAACAGGCGAACACTATGATGGATATTAAAACTTAAATACCAAAACTCACTTCAAAGCCTGCAAAAACTCCCCTGTTTAAAGGTCCTTTCATATGTGTTTTTGGTTTTTCAAGTTTTCTGCGCGTTAAAGCTTTGAACTCGCCAGTATTACTCAAGTTAACCATTCAAGTGTAATTTAAATGTCTGACATAAACAAATAAAAGCTTAGCTTAAAAACACACACACATTGTTCATCACCTTAGCATTAGGTATTTTAATTTGTCTTCTGGCACAACAGTAGTATACTGGAAGTTTTTGTTCGCGTATTCATACCCTAACATCTTCTTTGAGTTGCTTCAAATAGATAGGTGGTGCAGTGTCCCTCTGATGTTCTATCAGTCTTTGTCTCTCGGCAGTTCTCTGTTCTTGACAAAGGTTATGTATGTTTTTCGCTAATCTCATCGACTCGGTTTTCTCTTGCCTTCCACTTCTTTCTGCACCATTAAGAATGATTTTCCTACCTCAATTAGTCTACAATTGCCAAAAGAGTGTCTAACTTGTTTAAGAATTAGTTTTCATCAAATGAATCAAATCTTGTAGACTTTCTATTTTTGTTAACAATTTGACTTAGGTTAAAAATCGATCTAATGGTTAACCATGTTAACGCAAGTTGCTCAGCACTGGAGCGTTGAAAGCGCCCTCTAGAAATAAATCAAAGGCTTGGGGGACGAAGCCGTAAAAGAAATTCCAATTTTAATTATCAGTCGCCGGTGCGCTACATTATAAGCTTTAAAATGACACCTCAATCGTCAAAATCGGTTAAGTAGGATGGCTGAAAAAGGGATCTAACAGAAAAAACCTTATTGTATTAAGTATATAGATTGTTAAAAAAATACAGTAATAGCCCGTTTCAGCACTTATGTACCAGTAGCTCCCGTGCTTTTAACGTCGAGGGCATCTGACGAAGGTAGATGGAAGGTACAGTGGCGGTTCATTGATATGCTCGAGCACTAGGAGCTACTGTGCTCCGAACCTCTAGAGCTCAGGAGCCACTCTATAGTTGTGACTGAAAAGTACCACTAGAGCACCAGAAGATGCTGTGCTTTGAAATTGAAGAGCACCACGTGATATAATTTAAAGCCACTGTGATATAATTTAAATTATATCATTAAAGAACAACTAACGCTATTAAAAAGGAAGACTTAACAAATTTCATATGTAATGTTACCAAGCATAATTAACACAATAGTTAAAAACATTAATAACGAATATTTTAACAACATAAATAGAAATAATTCCAAATAAATTTAATTTCCGGAATAAACATTCTTTAGTTTTCTTTTACATACTCAGATAGGTGATCAGTGAAGTTTGATGATTATAGCCCAGATTTTAATGACTTTTCGACTGCCCTCCAAGATCCAAGCATATTCAATGGTTTGTGTATTCGCGGATGTCAATGGATCAATAAAATTGTTCTATGATTAGCGTGAAGTGAGTGTAGCCATAGGTGGGGACGTGATGTTTCCCAGGCTTGTCAATGGGCAAGTTTTGTGATTAACAGGATGAGTTTTTCGGCGCCTCTTTTGTTGTTAGGACAAACCTCTAATCTACATCGACCCCCGCATTTTTCTCTTTTGCTTGTTTCCTTATCTACATTTATCTCAATCACACCTAAAATCAATGTACCTTCTAGTAACCTCCCCTTGTTAAACTTCAACTTCCCCAAATCGCACTCGTCTATCTCAACAACTTCTCTTTCGCTTTCCAAAAAATCCGATTTTCAAAAATGATCAACCCTACAAAAACAGACTTCACGGCAGTGAGAATGCCAATCACACATTGTTTCAGTGCACATATTTCAACGACTTATTTCCCTGATTAAAAATTCATAATTCATCACATTTTTTCTGAAATAGTACACGGTTTTCCATACATTTCTCAATCCAGTTGGTTAAAGCTCTTAAAGGCACGTCATGTTTGTTGACAAGTTTTTGGAAAAACGAGGCAACACTTGATTTTTCTCCTTTGATCTTCGTCTCCATGTCGTCGTCACAAACTATTATTTAACTTGACTGAATGTTTTTGCTTATTAATTTACTACCCCCTTGGCGACTGAAACTGAAGTTCATTTTTAGCCTCACCAACGATGCCCTCCACTTTTCTCTGTCTTTGGCTGCCTCAGGTTTGGACCGTAATGCATTTAAATCTTCAACACCTGACGGATAGTATTTTTTACTTAATTCATTTTGACAAAGAAATCGGTGGTTAATTATTTTCTTCTGCCTTTTTATTGATAATATCGATTATTTTCAATCGACTGTTTTACCGAGCGTCTGCGAAGTGGAGCCCACTTTGTCACTCAAGTACATGTCTCCCTCGTCCTCAGGCCGTGACTCACCCCCAGTACAGCTAAACACCCGCGGGCATATTTCCCTTCCGCAAGGGTATCGTAAAACAACGGCTAATCAAGCTGCTAATTAGTTGTTCCATGGATTAAATCCCTACTCCTGGGCGTCCGGATGTCTATAAATTCTCTATTGCTTGACCTCCGTGTGTGGGGTTAATTAGGTGCAACACTAACACTACTCCTACCAGAAAGATCTCTGTTTCTATATAGTGTTTACAAATTTCGACTTAAAACAGTACAACCTTCAATTAAATTAATTCATCCAATTAAAATGAACATAAATTTGAATAGTTTTATTCTATAAAAACTAAATACCGGCTCCTAAATATGCATACGAATGCACACTGTCTGTTAGGTTGCTAAACGAAACTACGGTTGTTCCCTGGTTGATTAAACACGATAAACAACTTTATTACAAAACCTACTGCGAAGTCAATCTGGTCTGGTTTGGTTTCTGTCATCGTATTCGTGGCACATTGGAAAGTTTTCTTCCGAACAGAGGGAGTCTGTTATAACGTTACATATATAAATTTCGCTTTAAAGAATAAATATGACAATAATTTATGACGTTCGCCTAGACTAGTGCATGTGTATGTATTCCTTGCATGTAATAATTTTATATTTACATGGAATAAATATTTAATTAATTAATTCATTCATTCATATTTCTCACACTTCGAGACCCAAATCTCCGCCCCTGAAGATAAAAAGCGAACTTGCGTTTGTTGCAGGTGGCACGAGATGGGATACCACGACCTGCCCGCGGTGATCGACCACGTCCTAGCGACCACCGGCCACAGCCAGGTATACCACCAACCACCCACGCATACTTTATCTTCTACGAGGTCGTCCAGTAAGTAACGGACGTATTGTCCCCTACGTCTAGCCCAGTGGTCTCATCTCCGTAACTGATAGTGCGACAAGAACCTCCACTCCTGGTCCAAATCTGAACCAATTCTTGTTGTCGACCGACTCAAATCAAGTATTGGAACCCACTGATTTAAGGTTTTACCAGCGGATTACAAGTTTTGTGAGCCAATGGTGGTTGAGAGTGTCACATGTGGAAGGGAGGTCAGGAGGTGGAGCGGTGGAGTAGGCATGAGCAAGAAGTCCTTACCCACTGTAGGGTGGTAACAAGCCAACTCATCACTTAATTCTTACACTACTAAGGGTCCAAAACTAAGGAAATCGCACCTGGTCTTTGGATAGGAAGAATAAACGAAGATAATGCCGAATAAAACTGCGCATTGAAAGTGTTTTGATGCATAAAATGTTTTTTAACCTGATAATTAGGTGATCATTTCACTAAAATTCGTGACATTTGATTTCCCAACCCTAGCGGTGACTATGGACTTTCCGGCTCATAATCTACCTCTCGAGCTGTGATCAACTTGTATACTCGCAACCACCTACTCACAAAACCTTCGCTCGCATTGGTAAACTTTTTCAGCAGTGGATAGGGCCTTTTGCTCCTTCTGTATGTCTCGTGGTGGGTGTGCACTCATCTCTCTTCCATAATTGGCTTAAAACATCCACCTGGGTGGTCGCCATTTCAAGTACGATGGTCCTCCAGAAAGTAACGGACGTCTTTTTGAAACGGCCACCGCCATTTTGAAACGCTGTAAGAATGAAATGCGTGCTCGGTCGGCAACAAAATTTAGTTCAGATTGGGACCAGGAGTGGAGGTTTAGGCCGCACTATCAGTCACGGAGATGAGACCACTGGGCTAGATGTAGGGGCAAGACCTGGTGGGTATATTTTAAGCCAAGTATGAATGAGAGATGAGTGCATGCCCACCATGAGACATACAGAATGAGCAAACGGCCCTACCCACTGCTGAAAAGGTTTATAATTGCGAGTGAAGGTTTTGTGAGTAAATGGTTGCGAATACACAAGTCGATCGAGGTAGGAGAGGTGGAATATGAGCCGGAAAGTCCCTAGTCACCGCTAGGGTTGGTAAATTAAATGTTAAGGATTTAAATGAAATGATCACTTAATTATCAGGATAAAAAACATTTGTGTGCATCCAATCATTTTAAAAGCACAGTTTTATTCGGCATCATCTTCATTCATCCTATCCAAAGACCAGGTGCGATTTCCTTAGTTTGGACTATTGGCAGTGTAAGAATTAAGTGATCGGTGGGCTTGTTACCACCCCGCAGTGGGTAAGGACTTCTTGCTCATGCCTACTCCACCGCTCCAGCTCCTGACCCCTTCCACTTGTGTTACTCTCAAACAACATTAGCCCACAAAACTTGTATTCCGCTGGTAAAACCTTAAAGCAGTGGGTTCCAATACTTAATTCATCGTACAGAAACGCCGAAGAGATCATGTGAGTTCGCTGGTGAAATAAGTGTGAACATATAAAAAGAATTATTTACCTGAGAAATTAGGTTTCTAATAATTTACAAGAAACAAACGTGGTATTACAAAAGAAATAACATGAGTTTGTAAAAATTTAGATTATAATAAAAACATCTAATCAAATAAACCAAAGGAACAATAAGGCAGGCAGGTTGATAGAATATTTATATTACATTCTTCCCTTCCTAGGAGGTAATGTAATAATTTAATCGCCTAGGTGGTCGTATGTCTCTAGAACTTAATCTGATTGGATCCTCAGGTGTACCTTCATTTTCCGAAAGATGTTCAGTTTGTAGCAACGATCGGTCAGGTTCCTCAGAAATCGTTTCTGTTTCATTATCGAGCGTTTGATGCGCAGTTTCTTGTGTTTCCCCACTGGGGCTAAATGTCTTGAACCAACAGTTGTTTATCTTCCATCTGGTAAACTAAAATTTCAATTAGCCTTTCATATGAACTTGAATAAAAATAAAAATGTATCTTGCCAGGTGTTGTACGTGGGCCACTCGATGGGCACGACGATGTTCTACGTGCTGTGCGCCACGCGGCCGCGGTACAACGCAAAGGTTCGCCGCATGGCCGCCATGGCGCCCGTGGCGTTCATGTCGCACGCCACCAGCCCCGTCCGCTACCTGGCCCCGTTCGCCCGCAGGTTCGAGGTGAATAAAGGCACTTTTTTTTATTTCTGTTTTTCCTTTTCCCCGAATTCCTATCTTTCGACATATCTTGGGTTTCAGTTTCTTCACCCTTTCCCATTTTTCCTTTTTTTTACATGGGAGGCGTTCTTTACATGTTTTTTTAATCTATTAGTTTTGTTATATCTTAGTCTATCTTTCCTTCCCTTTCCCTAAATCTCTCCCTTCATCAACCTTCTACCTTATCATCCATCCTTTCCATCTTTCCTCTTTTTACTTGGGAGACATTCTTTACTTGTTTTGTAATCTATCAGTTTTGTAATATCTTTGTAATATCTCAGTCTATAATCTATAATTACCTCTATCTTTCCTTTCCTTTCCCTGAATATCCCCTTCATCAATCCTCTATCCTTATCATCCTCATATAAATCCAGATTCAAGCCTTGTTTTACTTTTCTCACCTCCATCCACATCCAAATTAATTATGCCAATTCTTCTATAATTCCTATTATTTCTCCTATCTTAATCCTCCATCACCTCTATCTTTCCTTCTTTCTTTAATCGAGTAAAAAAAGGCCCGTTGACTGGTTGTCAGCGCTGACAAAGAACTGTTGTGCGGGAGCTGCGACCGTCAGCTTGATGGGAACCCAAAATTCACCGCCGACAGAGAATCAGTCCCCAGCGCTGGATCTAATATATTTTTTTCGGCTAGCGCTAGTGTCAGCCATCGCTAAACAGCAGATCGTCGGCGCTGATAACCAGTTTATTGTAAATTGTGATAACACGTATAATCCAAGGCGTATAATCCACGCCTAAGGGTCAGGATTGAACATTTTACCGGCTAAGAACTGATAGTCATCGTTAAAAACAATAAAATTTAATTAAATAGGTCCTACATCTAAAACTCTGATGAGGAGCTGGAAGTATACAATTCCTTTGATTTTACAGTTCAAGAACAGTACGATTTCGAATTTGTGTTAAAAAAGTTTGACAATAATTGTAGGCTTATCAAAATGTAGTACTTGAAAGAAATATGAGGTTTTTCAAAATTCAACCGGAAGAGGGGGAATATTTTAATTCTTTTTTAGAACGCCTTCAAATTGCCTTGCGTTCATGCGAGTTTGCAGAAAAGGAAAACGTGATCCGAGATAGGATTGTTGTAGAATCAGGAATAGAGCAGTGCAAGAAAAGCTGCTACAGGCGCGAGAACTAGATTTGAGATTAGCCATCAAATATTGTAAAATTAACGAAGAAAGTAAAAATCACCTTACAAGCCGTCAAAGAAGAGATCAAAATGGAAGCCAGGAGGAAAGTGACCCCATCATGGTGGCAGACCGGTGCGTGAAAAACGTCAACCTTTACGATTTCAAGAGTAGACATATGTTTTTTTGTTTTGATGATTTATTAAAACTAAATTTAGATTCTATTAATTCTTTTTAAAATTATTGTTTTACAAAAAGGGGAAAGGTGTGTTGTATAATGATCTGTGATCTTCACAGGCGATTATGTTATCAATGATGATATGTTAACAATGATAACTTATCATAGTAAAAATTAATGTCGTAATTATACAATTTTTATGTTTAATTTTGGGAAATTACGGATGCAGAAATTTGTGAGATTTCTAAATAAAAGTCGTCAGAATTTTTATATTTACCTTTGCTTTCTTTATGTTGAGTTAAAATCCAAACAGCTATCTATTCCGTTTCGGCGCAACTCTCCGTTAGGATCCGTGACGACAGAGCTTGGATTATCAAAATAGTTGTAGTCCTAATTATTGAACCCAGATTTTCTTGGGAAATAGTTCCACATGTGTTTCAGTTTTTAATTTACTGTGGTTAATTAAATGTGGACTGTACCAATCAACAACAGAGCATAGATTATGGTTACAGCCCAAAACAAATTATATAATTCTGAGATTCATATATTTAGAGTAAATATCATACAGTTTAAAAGTGTCCTCAGGTACCCTCCACGACTTCGATCGACGTTAATGTTAAAGTTTGTCTCATTTACAGATTCTCTACGACTACTTCGGCCACGGCCAGTTCTTGCCCAAGAACAAATTCATCGAGGAGATCTTGAAAGCAGCGTGTGAAACTTTCGAGTTCGAAAAAAAGATTTGTGAAAACTGGATATTTATTGTGTGTGGACACGACCCCGCGCAGTTTGACGAGGTAAAGATGGCTGAGGGTTTAAAATTTAAGTTCACTTTTGAACAGTTAATGTTATTTAGAATACATGTACAGGGTTATTACAAATGATGTTCCTGATTTTGATTTTAAATATGACTGGGTAAATTTGATTTAAGACTCATTGGTACCATTAGAAAGAAAAACTCAAAATGTTTTATTTACATTGGTTTGGGAGCGTATCAGCTGTTTGTTAAGTCAATTCTTGTAAGTGTTGTGTAATGGCTGATTTTAAAGACAGGAAAGCTTGTTGTGTGTTTCTTCTATGAAGAAACGATAAATGGAATGATTTTCTTGGACATGGTGACAGAATTGCTTCTTCCGCAGTTACAACAAGATTCTGCAAATTTTATTCTACAATTGGATGGTGCACCTCCACATTACCGCTTAGATGTTAGGGCTGAACTGAACAATTTGCTGCCTGAGAGGTGGTTTGCGCGCGCTGGTCCGAATGATGACGCTCTCCTGAACTGGCCTCCAAGATCCTGTGACTTTTTCTTGTGGGGATGCATCAAAGATAAGGTGTACAAACCACCACTATCAGAGAACACACCTGAGAACCAGCAACGGATTATCAATGTCATTGAAACAGTCAAAGAATGACAAGAACTCTGATTACTCAAACAGTCAAAGTATGATTGATTACTCTGATAAAAGTATGACAAGAGCCTGAGTACAGAATTGACATCTGTCGTGTCATAAGAGGTTCGCATATCGAACATTTATAGTTCTGAGCAGCTGTGACCAAAGTTTTTGAGTTTTTATTAAATTCTAGCTATTTGGTTTCTTTGTATGACTAATAAAACTATATTTTACGTATGCTTTAAATCATGAACATAATTTGTAATAACCCTGTATTTAAAAAATATAAACTCATACTGCTTTATCAAAGAGGTTGGCGGACTCTTTTTTACCTTTCATTTACCCCCAGAACAGAACAGAAGCTTCAGACGTGTTCGTGGACGTTATCAACCTGTGTTAGCAAGTAAAACGAGAATGTCTAGGTAGTCATTACAGTGCTAGACCGATCAGTACGACAATAAGTAAGAACAATTGGCAACGTAATGAATTATTTCATTTATGTTTTTTAGAGGTTTTCCAGGTTTTTAGTAGTTTTTTCCCGTTTTCTACCGCCTATATTGCCCTGGTATCTGACCTAAAAACCAACAATATCTGTTTTTGATGCACTAAAGCTAAATCTGAAATCAGTATATAACTCCTCCAAACTAAAAAAACTGAGGAACTGGGGATTTAATTTAAGAGGAATTTTTAATAATTTGCCATTAAAAGTTTAAGGATTAACGAGGCAAACCGGGGTAACGTATGTTGTAGATGATATTCAAATTGCTTATCTATTTAATGGAAAAAATAATATTAAGGTTTAAAAAAACCTTTCTATTGCACCATTGCCTTTAACTAATAAAGGATATAAGGAGTGTTTGAATGGCTAAAGGGAAATTACGTTTACAAAATGCAAAGGCCTTGTCACAAGTAGAACTTCTCTTCGTCGTCCACAGTTTGATTTCCCTCCACAAATAACACTTAACCAAAGGCTCTGCCAGAAGGAAAATTAATTGCAAGTCAGAGCTGAAGCAGTCTGACCGTCCTTGAGGGACAAGGAAAAGGTAAATATTCACCTTGAATGTAGGGGTAAATATTTAATTAAGTCTAATATTGAATTATTCAGACTTCATCCAGCAAACTAGAGCCTCGTTTGTCCCAGGCTATACACTAAGCAGCCTTCTGTCGATGAGTGACTTCTTTAATTTCCTCTCTCTAGTAAATGCTAGATAGGTTTACTGCATTCAAACGTTTGTATGTTTTTCTTTTACAGAAACTTCTTCCTTTAATATTTGGACATAATCCGGCTGGTACTTCTACCAAAACTGTCGTGCATTACGCCCAAGAAATAGAATCAGGTGCGTATGCGTGAATGAATTAAGGGTATTTTACATTTCTAATACATTTTAACACGGATTTCTATCTTTATTATGTCCAAGAACCAAAATGAAAACAAAGTTGGTGTTACATATTTAATGTGTTTATCTTTAAACAGTTAGAATATTATACAGGATTCTCAACAGGAAAAATATGTGTATTTTATGTGAAATACTAAAAATATTTGTTTGTGACAAAAATATTGGTTTTTCAAATATATCATAAATTGTTATACATAATGTTTTCTTGGTTACATCCAATCAAACTCATACAAAAATATTTAAGAGTGCAAAAATTAAGGTGGGCGGTAACTGTAAACTCATCAAATTGAATAAAAACCTCAGCTGAAATGACTAAGTGAAATGTTTTTGTTGAGGTGTCACAACTTAGTTTACGTTTTCAGGGCCTTTTACGTGTGAATTTGTGTTAACTGTACATATCATATAAGTTGATTAACTACCCAAACAAATAATAAACAACGATTTCGCCAGCAGCGCACTCACTCACCCGTCCTATTTGGTGCCTGCAATTAACAAAGTGTATGGTACCAACTTTAAATAGCTTTTACAAGTTTCGATAATTTACAGTTTTTTAAAGCTTTAAAAAGTTTAAGCGTGATCGTTTGGTATAAAACACGTGTTTTTTAACCTCCTTTGAATCTGCTCAAGGATTTATAACAAATCAAATCAAATCAAAATCACCTTTATTTCGTGAAATATATACATATCATACAAAAGTCATTTATGACAATAACGATTTTACATAGAATGCTATTGATTTAAACAACTTAAATGACTATACTACTTATTGAAATATAACTCTCACATAGGCTATTTCCGCCCGTGCGTGAGAGTTGCCGTTATCTTATAATGTTTTGTTATTTTTGTTATTATGCTGAACGTTTAAAAGATTAGTTAAATTTGGAGAGAAAGAAAATAAAACAACATCAGGAAAGAAAATTATGCTTATTTGAATTTATTAAAAATGTAGACAGTGTTTAGAATCTATTCAACAGTGTATTAATAAACAGTTTTCAATTACATTGTACAATTCTACATATAATTGCTGTGCAATTTTAAAAGGACAGACGGACAGACAGACAGACAGATAAGACGCCCTGGCAAAAAGAAGAATGTCCCCCCCTCCCCCCAACACAAGACAGACGGACCACCAACTGCACTACACACGCGCGCGCGCGCACACACACACACACACACACACACACACACACACACACACACACACACACACACACACACTCTCTCTCTCTCTCTCTCTCTCTCTCTCTCTCTCTCACTCACTCTCTCTCTCTTCACACCCATACTCGGCCTATCGACCCACTATCGCCTACATATCGTTGATATTAAGTCATCTGCTTTTTTACTTCCAATCGAATGCAGCCAATTGTTTATTCTAACTTTGTAGACTGAGAAAGAGGTATTAAATTTTTTTAAGGAATCAGGAATATTTCTATATAGAACGTGCGAAATATAAAATGAGTTAGTAGTTGAAAAAGTCTTGTTCAATTTAGGGATTTGAATTCCTGAATTTACAATGTTTCTGGTCAGATATGTATGAGTTGGAATTTGAAAAATACTTCTAGCATTTTTAAACAAATTACAAATAACTGCTCGTATAAAAAGTTGTCTAACGTCTAAAACTTTAATATCTTCAAACAACGCGTCCGACGGATACCGCCGACACCTTCTCATTGCTGCTTTGAGGATTGCTTTTTGAGTCATTATCAGTGGAGTCATTAACAAATGCCCCCCTTCGGAATTTGAACATTTATTTAAATGCCCTATTTAGTTTACGATAGGCATATTAACCGTAGACTGAAACCACCAACTGTTCTCTTACGAGTCGGTCGAACCTATACTTACAGATGGGGTAGTCGACTAGTGGTTTTATCAAGTAGTTGGTCATGTAGTAGTGCTGAAATACTATCGATAGTGCTATCGATATTATCGATAGTTTGTCACTATCGATAGTTTTCCGATAGTGAGACTATCGGTATTAAACTATCGATAGTTTAGCAAGCTGAATTATAGTTAAAAATAATACAATTTTATCCATAACAATGACATAAATTAATAAAATTGTAAAGAATATGTCCATAAAACAACTCTCCGAGGATTATAACATTTTTTGAAGTGATAAATTATTTATTATCTCAGTTTGAGTACACTATCATAACCTATACCTTATAGCTAAGCTTATAAGGTTTTATAGTAAGATTTTACCGCGGTCACGTTGGAACGCTGCAGACGATACCACATTATCGTATTATTATTCTTTCTTTGTTTTCATTATTCGATTATTTCTTATTATTTTAACGTTGAGGTACGTTTAAGTGTTTTAGTTCAACCATACGTAGTATTTACACATTAATAATATTGTATTAATTTTGTCATACATTTTTAAGCTTAATTTATTATTTCTATCTAACAAATATAATATTTTTATGTTATTAAAATATTTTTGGTATAATTAGAATTTGAGATTGCAGTTTTTAATCACCTTAAAAACTAAAAAAAAACGCAAATTTATAATCAAAAACCATCGATAGTACTATCGATAATATCGATAGTTTTTTTAATATCGAAAAATATCGATAGTCGGACTATCGATAGTATTTCAGCACTATCATCTAGTCGACTGATCGATTATTTTAACTAGTCGATATTGTATCGTTTCAGTCGATATTTTAGCCGCTGGATATTTTTACTGGCTTTGCTCGTTCGACTAGTTAGAACGACTAGGCTAGTCGATGTTTGATACGGCGGCTAATCAACTAGTGATAACGACTAGACTAGTCGATGTTTGATACGGCGGCTAATCAACTGGTGATAACGACTAGACTAGTCGATGTTTGATACGGCGGCTAATCAACTGGTGATAACGACTAGACTAGTCAATGTTTGATACGGCGGCTAATCAACTAGTGATAACGACTAGCCTAGTCGATGATTGATACGGCGGCTAATCAACTAGTGATAACGACTAGACTAGTCGATGTTTGATACGGCGGCTAATCAACTAGTGATAACGACTAGAAGAGTCGATGTTCGAAAGTAATCGACTAGTCACTAGTCGATGTGTACATCACTACCTCCTCTACTTTGTTGTCGTTCCGCAGGCAGGTTCCGGCAGTTCGACTACGGCAGCGCCGAGAACCAGGTGAGGTACAACTCGACGTCGCCGCCCGACTACGACCTGACCGCCGTCACCGCGCCGGTGTCGCTGCTCTACGGCGACAACGACCTGCTCGCCAGCCCCGTGGTACGAGCCGATACACCGAGTCAGACAACATGACTGATGTCTAAGGGTAAACGCGCACTAGACCGACCACGACCTGTCGCATGCGGCCAATTTATAATGGAAGTAAGTGGGACAGCGCGCACTAGACGACACGCGTGCGGTGGTCGCACCCTGGTCGGACGACCAGATTCTCTGTGTTTTGGTCGGGCCCGACTCACCGATATTTGCAGCCAAAAATAACAAACATTTCAATGGCGCGTCGCGCACTGTCTCCGACTTGCACTCCGACCCGTCCAGTAATGGGTAGACAAGCGAACAGTGAACATGTTTTTCATTTTTGTGTGATTTGTTGATACTCTTATGGCCTCTAGATGTTGAGGGCCTCTTATGGCCATTAAAGAAATACATCTTTATCTTTGTCTTTGTGAATATCTTTGTCGGAATGTAGATTTTACCACAGTTTTGGAAAATTAACTAATGTATACGTATTCTAAGTACCGCCAGGAATAAATTGGCCTATGAGATTTTTGGGATAACGTTGTAGCTACTTCTGTCTGATTCAGCCAGCACATATTTGCAATCGATGTAATCAATGGTATTGGACGTTTGCATGAAATTAATTGAAAGACGGTTGATAAAGACAGAAATAGCTACATCAATATAAAAACATTCTGTTTTTGACGAATGAAAGTTATTTCTACTGTACGTAGTCATGGTTTATGTTCCAAAACTGGGGTAAAAACTACAGTATAATAGAGCTAGAATTTAGGTTCTCAGTGATTATAAAACGTATTATTTTAACCACCCTACACGATTATGTGTTACCCGGTGGTGGAATATATTGAGGAATGTCAGTATTAAATCACGCTTTTACATCCGCTCTTGGCCACTGGGCTAGCAGTCTTAACAGGTATATTGTTTATGTCACTAGGCCGTAGTCGGCGAGGAATGCCATGACGTAGACCAGTCCGCCTCTGAGACTGAAGTTACTTAAATCAGCAGGATGGCCTGAGCCGTGTTATTTGATTTGGGCCTATCATCAAAGGCAATTGGCCAGCGGGCAGTTTTCCTGGTTTAACAGTAATTGGCGCTGAATTAGTTTACGTTGTAAAAGAATAGAGTTCATCGCACGTCATTTTGGCGGAAGTAACTTCCTTTGGTTGAAAAGTGTTTTATAAAAGAGGGATTACAAAGTAGATATGGTGTTGGAAAACGCTCATTGTAAAACACACTTAAAAGGAAGGTATTAAAGATTTAAAACTGTTCAATACTGTTTATGCTGGTTAATATTATCTGTGACATTATTTGTTAAAAACATTCTAAGCTTTCATTAAAATGCGGTTTCTGTTTACCTTTATACAAATCCTCCAAGTACAATGTTTTGAGCTTGTAAAACTTTAGTATCAGAGATTCTACAAATTTATGAATAACATGTTCTTTTAAAATCTAATGAATTGTGTCAAGAATTCGACTGAAATAAACTTAAGTACCTAATTGGCATACAAGTAAAATAGTTGGCATGCTTTGAAATTAAAAATGACCGCAAATGCTAACAAAGGCCAAAATGCAATATCTACAATTAATTGTAAGTAATTAGTGGTGGAAGTTAACATCTGTTAATATCTCAGTCCTTGCCGACGTTTAATCATTTCTATTTCCTTTTGACTTCTTCCAATTACGTTTGACTGCATTCATGCCTTTGAAAAGGTTTTACATTTTAATTTCATGTAAGTTTTCAAATATAATAATGATAAAATCTTTATTGCATTTGACAATATAAAATTGCATTACAAGCGTCAATACATGTTTTCACCTTTTGAATGTTAGGAAACACCAGTGCCAAATTTTACATTTGCCAAAATATTACAGCGGTTTTGGTTTAGTTACTTTTAATTAATATAAACATATAATTGGTTTCAATAAAAATAAAATAACATTAAGTCTTTCACTTTTATTTGCAACCGAAGATATTCAACATTAAACTAAATTATATATTTCCGGAACAATTATACATTTCGGCGAAAAAAGATAAGGAAATCATATACCTATTTGTTGTTATAACCTCCACTTGGAATCATATATCAACATGTACGAGGGGTACAAAGACTATTACGATATGTATTTTTTTTAAGATGACCTGTGGCTCTAATGTTTTTCCTCTTAATCTATTGCCCTTGACTAACCTCAAACCACGTACAAGAAAATTGATGTGGATGTAAGTAGTATACTTGTAGATTAAAAATTATATATTTACAATACTGCTGTGCTGTAGTTAAAAACGAAAGATGTTTTAACTGGGTTTTTAGGGGTGGGGATCAATGAATGAAATCATCCATAATTAAAGCCCAAATAACCCGTAACTTTTGAGAAAACAAAACCTTTTGAGAAGTCTGACATTCATCAACCCTATACTTGAATAAAAGATCTCGATGAGTAAATCCCAGGAACAATATAAAGTAAAAATACTCCAATAAAATAAAGTAATAATTAAAAAAAGTAATAATAATATAAAGTAGAAATTTTACATGTTTTTATAACCTCTGTAAGAAGAATATGTGGCATGAGTATACAGGTTTGTTGCCTCAAAAATGGAAATATCTGGGATTTTAGACTAATATACATTAGATCTTCTCTAGATGAAGCCACAAACCAAGTTTAATTTAAATATGTTGAGAAATAAGCGAGGTATAGAATTTTACTTATCATTAATATTAAATCCAAAATAGTTGACTGACTCATTCACTCACTCACTCACTCGCTCACTCACTGATCACAGTTTATCAAAAACTACAAGACTTTGAACCATGAAACTATCAGTAAATGTAAAGAAACTAAGGAAACTTGATTGAATCTTTATTTATAGAAACATAAAATTCTATGAAAATCCCATAATTGTTACCTTTAAAATACCCATTCGTACTTACTGATTATTGAGAGACGACTCAAGGCAATGCAAAATTGTGAGATTTATAAAGTTACTATTTATAACTAAAAATATTAAGCAAGATCAATGAAAAACTAAACTATTTCCATTCGAATTCAGTTTATTTGTGACATGATTCAACCTGAGACCATTTTCAAGCAAATTCACTTAAGAGGGTCAGTTGAATTAGCTTTTAAATTACCTCTTGTTAAAATATCTTATAAATAAAATCAGTTTGAGCTAATTCATAAAATGCTATATAAATAAACATTCTTCACCAGAAGATCACCTAAATTGCAATTGACATACCCCTTTCAGTATAGAAACAGTATCTTTGGACAGCCAAACAGGATAAAGAACGTCATCGTGGAGAATTGACCAAAAGAGGTCATCTTCGTTGTCGGCTTCAAACGGAGGTTGTCCAGCGATCATCTCAAACAAAAAGATGCGTATTGCCAAACAGTCAACGCTAGGTACACAATCCAGTTCTTGCAGAATTCTTACTATAATTCTCTCTTCTCATGCCATTCCTTGCCTTCTCAAAACAACTGTCCATGTTGAAAACACTCCCCGCCTAAGTATTTTTCCATTTCGACATACATACTTTCTCCTCCCAACCCTTCATCTTCTTCCCTCTGTCTCATTCACCACATCACTGCGACGCCAACCCCGACATCATCGACCCACGAGTCGCTGTTTGCATTGTGTTCGACGTTCGGTAGAGGTCGAATTTCTTCCCTACTCAATTGAAAAAAATCTAAAATTATACCCATTTTTCAGAAAGGTGAGGTCACAGATGTAAATAACTATCGGCCGATCGCTTTACGTCCTTCGGTTTCCAAAACATAAAAGAAAGTAGCTTCAAACCAATTAAATTAATATCTGGAAAAACGTTATTTATTCGTATGTGTGAAATATTTTTCTGGTTGCGTGTGTTGATTAATCAACTCATACAGTTCAAATTTCTTCACTGGCATTGAACATGGTGCATATTATTTCTGTTTAGCCATCCAACCTCTTATTTTTTCTGCATACTTTGATGGTGGTTTATTTTCTTGGATACAATAATATGGCGCATTTTCCAAGTACTATTGCACTGTTTTTTGGAAGGTAAGGCAAGAGATTGTTATTGACCCACTTCTAAAAATGTAAACCGTTCATTTGGTCGTGATAATCACCATTTGCTTTTCCAGCCTTTTTTAACAAAGGTATACACTTACCATGTAGTATGGTTTGCCAACAAAAACAAAGTGTAATAAATATAATGGTAAAATTTTGAAAAGATATTTTTTATGAATTTTAGTTATGAAAACGAATTTATTTGTTCTAAAATTTGATACGTTATAATTTTTTTTAAATGTACATGTTAAGGAGATAATTTTTAAAGTTTATTTAGATTTTATAAATTACACTGAATGTTTGTTGTACAAATGGTTACGTAGAATTGAAACTGAGTTTTTAAGAATTTATGTCACTAGCACTTGGTCAATCGACTTTTGAATTTTGAACTTTTTTCTAAAAGATATATAGTCTTTATTTAGAGTCCCTCTGAAACCAAACAGAAGCCCAAGCACTGATAAATTTTCTATTTGTTTTAAAAAAATGGTAAGGTCGGTTCATAAACATTTTTTTTCTCTTTACTTCTTTTGACTGTCCAGTGGTAGATTCAAATCTGACAGTTGGGTCAATTATCCACCCTTTGTTATTTTTCCTGTCGATGGCTATGATGTCTATTCTTCGGGTGCTTCCACTTTCTAATGTACAGTTGACTTCTTCATATACTTCTAATTTCAATTTTCTCAACTCATCTGCAATTATTTTTCGTACGTCGTTATACCTCTTATTTATCAGAAGTGTTGCTTCCTCAATAAATCCACTGCTGGAACCGGCGCTAACCACAACTAGTCTGTTTGAAGAACTAGTGTTCGTCATTACTCCCGGAACATCTTCACTACTCCACCAATTACTGAATGTCAAATTATTGTCCACCCACGTTTCGACGACGTATACGTCTCCCCTTTCTCATGCCTACTGAATGTCACGCAGTATGTAACGGGCGCCCCCGAATGGTTTGTCCATTTTTACGTACGGATGCCTACACGAAACAAAAAATACATACCTTTATCACAAAAAATATATAATAAACAAGTTCTAAAACTTTCACACACATACGAATACGGAGCATAATGGCGTGAAACGAAGAAGCTTGGATGTTTATTAACAAAACAGGATCAATCTCGATTTTCAAACGTGGAAAATGAAATAATAACATATGATCAATTGATTCAACTATGAATTTCCTTTGTCAATCGTCTGTTATTTAATAAGGTAAAAAATGTAGACGGGTAGTAGCGTCGTCGTTATGGCAACGATGCTATCCTCTCCCCTTACACTTACCCCGCTAGCCATCAAGTCATCGGTGGACAGAAGTTTAATTAATGTCTTAGCCTAAACGAAAAATTCGAACGATTTGTTTTCCACCACTCTCAGAAATCTAGCTCAAACGTCGTTTGATTAAAGAAATAAAAAAAACCTGCAGAGAAACGCATGACCTCTAATAAAAATATGTCCTGGGTAATAACAGAAGCTACAATCAGATTTAAGTGAGAATTGATTACTTCCTCAACATTGATCCAGTACCTGGTGGACTGAGTTTTACTCGGTATTATTTCAATTTTACCAGTCATCCATTTAGAATAAAACATTCAGTGTCATAATACACTTTTTACACTCCATACAATCTTTATCCTAAACACAGGATATGTAGTTTGCAAACAGGCGTTTGATTACTTAATTAGTTTACATTTGCTTATTTCGTTACTAGGATGGCTCCATTTCAACGAACGGCTCCATGGAATATGTTCTCAAGGAATATCTTACTGTTCTCAAGGAATATGTAATTAAAGATATTGTCTATTTAAGACCCAATATAAAATTTTCTCCGATTTTAAAATTATTATTATTGTTATTGTTATTACGTTATTAAGAGTATCCCTATCTAATTAACCTGCATAGAACATATTTTAAGCCAAAATTAACATTGAAGGAAATCTTCGTAGCCGTTTTTGACATACTTGTGCAATCAAGTGAGGAAACGTTGCTCACTTGATATGAGTATAGGATAACTAGTTGCTGTGGCTGTTCTTTTTACTAGGCTAGAAAACATTAATCGATAGTCTCATCTATGTAACTTCCATTTTAGAGTGATCGCAAGAACTGCTGTTTGCCTATAAATGTGAATTCTATATCCATAGGCTGTCGATTGATACCTTCCAACCTGTGCGAAGAAAAGGTGCAGCGACTAGTTGTAGATAACTAGTTGGTAACCCCGGCTTTGCACGAGAGATTATTTTTCTTCTTGTATTCTTGTTGTTTCTTAGAGCTGCATTCTGTTATCAACCATAGTAGCTATTTCTAATGGTAACCATAGCAAATATTCAAAGCACTCCCAAAATCCTTGACATAGGTCCATTTAGGGCGATCCTGGACCTAAGCCCTTACAGATATGAAAACCAAACCACTACAGTGCACAACGTAAGATTTCAAGCTTGAAATGACCTTCTATGGTTTTTGCACTATGGTCAACATGTAATGTTCAACTCTTTTTAAATAAAATATATTGATTGATTGATTGAATTTGACACCAAGTTCAAGTGTCTACGACATGTAGTTTTTGCTGTAGCCCGAAATATACAAACACGCAACTCATTATATATTATTAATAATATTGGTAATAATATATTGACATTGATTACGAATAGATCAGTAGGGGTAGTGAGGGACATGATGAAGCTTGAGTTTGAAGTTCGGCAGAGGAGGGGAGGACATCATTGATGACGTGGAAGCAAACAAAGCCATGTGATTACACTACTAGTCTGGTAGCTAAAAAATACAATGCCAAAACAAAATGTAGGTTTTTTTTCTAATCAATTTATTTCCGGATCAATACAAAATAAGTATTATGCACAGAATGTAATAACATTAACTATATAACATGTGAAACATTATTGGGCTCGCTCTCATGGAGACACCCAGGAACTAATTTTCAATCAAAGCCTAATCTATTTCGTTCATTATGTCCTGCAGAACCCTCGCCTTCAAACGCCTATTCACTGTTGGTTCACAAATATTGAAAAATTGTGCACCTGGGACAATACCAATATTGTTAAGGAACTTGGTTGCACTCTTTTTTACGAATTCTTCAACTGAGTCCACACCAAATTCTTGATGAATTTGTCTGTTCCGGACAAACCAGGGCGAGTTGACACATAGCCTAAGAATTTTATTTTGAAATACTTGAATTTTGTTAAGTTTATTTTTTGAAATTGATAATCCCCAGATAGGGCAGGCATACATCACCAAAGGTCTTAAAATAGTTTTATACAATAAAATTCCATGTTTAGGTTTGAGTGAAGACTTTCTGTTTAACAAGGGAAAAAGAATTAATAGCCGAGAATAGCCTTGTGCCAATTTTGAATTAACATGTAGATTCCAATTCAACTTTTGGTCGAGATGAATTCCCAGGTATTTTATGGACTGGTCAGAAGGATTCCATTCTATTCTCGTATCACCTATTGTGATGTTAGGAGGGATTTGTGGTCTTCTTAAAGTGAATATCTTAGCTTCACATTTTGAGGCGTTTAACTGAAACCTCCACTTGTTGAACCATTCAACCAATGTGTCAATGGAATGTTGAAGATTTCGTTGAGCTACATGAATGTCAGAATTTTGAGTTATTACTGCAGTATCATCTGCGTACAAAGCAAGTGAAGCGTACGGTGGAATAGGGATGTCTGTTGTAAATACATTAAAAAGCAAGGGCCCTAATATTGAGCCTTGGGGAACTCCGGCCAAGACATTGCGAGTAGTTGAATAAGAATAATTTAGTTTTACACGAAATTTTCTATTTAGTAGAAAGGATTTTATCAGATTTTGTAAGTAAAGAGGAACCCCTAATGATTTAATCTTGAATAACAAGCCCTTGTGCCAGACTTTATCAAATGCTTGTGCGACGTCAAGAAAAACTGCTAATGAGTGTTCTTTTTTCTCAAAACCGTTGTTGATAACTTCGATAATACGCTGAACTTGATGAGTCGTGGAGTGCTTTGGACGAAAGCCAAATTGATGAGGGATGATAGCATTAGTTTCCTCTATGAAATGTAAAAATCTCTTCTGGATTACTTTTTCCAATAGCTTTGAGATAGAGGACAGCAAACTAATGGGTCTGTAGCTAGAAGGAAAATACTTTGGTTTGTTCGGTTTATGTATTACCATAATTTCTGCTAATTTCCATGCAGTTGGAAAGTAACCACGAGAGATGCAGGCGTTGAAGATGGAAGCAAGGATCGCAAGGCTTTTACGGGTAAGATTCTTTAGAACGACATTCGGTATAAGGTCAGGTCCTGGGGTCTTCTTAATTGGGAGGCTTTTTACTAAGCCATAAATTTCTGATGGGGAAGAGAATTTTAAAGGGACTTCAACCGTCTGTGTCACATTTTGAATTGAGGATTCGACAAGATCTGCAGTCTCTTGGTCAATTACTTCATTTGGCGAAAAAGCTTTTTCAAAGAAGTCTGCAAAAATATCACACTTTTCTGAATCACTTTGGAAGTACCGACCGTCTTGTTGGAGGGGAGGAATTACTGTTGGCTGACGCAGAACACGTTTTGTAGCCTGCCATAGGCTAGAGTCGTTTGGAAAATGTAGGTTGATATTAGAAACAATGTTTTTCTCTTTGAAAACCAATCAATAAACATGTGACATGTTTTTGGTCAAGCATTTAACACATGACTGACAGCAATTGATCATCTGTTATTATTTATTTCCCCTCCTCAAAAAATTCAAATTCATCTGTGTTTGTTTGTAAACACCCAGGCCTCATTATGTGCCTCCCTACCTCTATCAGTATTTCAAAAATTAAAACGACTGTTGTATGTTACAGGACGTGGAGCAGCTGTACAAGGGCCTGGCACACCCGGAGGGACTGCATCTGATCGACTTCAAGGGATGGAACCACCTGGACTTCCTGTGGGGGAGGGATGCGCCAACACTCGTGTACGCGCAGATTCAGCGACTGTTCAGCGAGAGCAGCTACAACACGCTGAAATCTGATAACGGGCTCGACTCCGAAAAGCTGAACTCTGACAAAGATTGTCACTCTGAGAACAGGATTGACACAGAAAACAAGCGTAGTTCTGACAACAAAACTGACAATAACTGGAGGAGGGTGGCGGAACCTGCAGTGCAGATTGTGTAACTTTTTGAGTTATTGTAACCATGTTGAAAGGCTGTTAAGATGCACAAGCCACTATGTTGTTAAGTATTTTATGTTTATTAGGCATCTAAGGTTTGTAGTCATCTTCGGTTTCCCCACGAATCAACCTCATAACCTGAGGGTCGCCGGTTCGATTCCTGACAGGATCGAAACTGGGTCCAGTTGCCATTTGTCATTGGGCTATGAATTAAATATACTATCTAACAAAAGGTCGCCGTTGGTAACAAGACCCGGGTTTGGATCGTTCCCGATCAAAAAGTGAGGGTCGCCGGTTCAATTCTGACAGGATCGAAACTGGATGCAGTTGCTATTTGTCATTGGGCTATGAATTTATGATGCTGTCTAACAAAATGTCGCCGTAAGATAGTAACAAGACCCGGGTGAACTGTTCCTGATCAAAACGTAAAAAATGCCACTGGCATGGAAATACTAAAAAAGAAGTAATTTGTGTATTACTTGAATATATTACCCTCGCTTTCGAAAATCGTCGTCAAATAAATGTATATACTTACTGATTCCGCTTATACCACTAGATTACTAAAGAAGGTACACCATTCCTTATTTAGACTGCCGAATTGATTCTCTTATTGGTAAACCATTGGTAGCTTCACCTATAATAGCATCAGTTAGCCAGTATGACCAGGTAATTTTATATCTTTTTCGAAACATTAAAAATGTATTGGTTCAAAAAACTCCTCAAATTTATAGAGAAAATATTGAGGTATTATTACATTACTGGTAAAGCTCTTATAACAACGAGATGGGGGATTATGGAAATATATCCATAATCTCCTCCTCACATCTAAAGAGGATGGTTGAAAACTTCAAGAGACAGGTAAATATTATTTGATACGCTATTTATTGGTTTCCATAGCGACGGCATACATGGATTCAAATGTATTGTTAAGGTAGGTCATGCTTTCCCCTCCCCTTCTGTTTTTATATAATAAAACTAGAAGAACCCGTGGCTTCGCTCACGATAAACATTAAACATACACTATCACCCATCAATTATATAGTTTTGCTTTCCCATTTATTTTTCTTGTTGTAAAATCTACTTCTTTAAACATATCAAATGTACTTCCATAAAACAAAGCTGAACCCGGCAGACGTTGTCTTGCCTTTGACTATATATAATTTAAGTACTGTTACGTTAAATTTTCTTATTGTATATGAAGTGCTTATAACTAAATTAAAATACGTATGACAACTAATAAACACACATAATACAAAGGATTATCGATTTTTTATTAATGCTCTTATATTAATGCTAGTGGATAGACAATATTTTTGGTCCTTCTATTTGGTGTGTAAATGTGTAAATTTCTTGGCGATCCCACTCTCGAGCAGGCAACGTAGAGCTGGCCATGAGAAAAGCATGGGTTTGTTAAGTTTATTGCAGCAACGCGCAGTGATTGCCCTTGTGCTTTGTTGATGGTCATCGCAAACGCCAAGCGCACTGGAAATTGGAGGCGTTTGAAATTAAATGGCAAATCAGTTGGAATCATGGGGATTCTTGGAATCATAACTATTTCCCCCTTGTATTTGCCACTTAATATTGATGCCTCAATCAAATTTGGCATTAGTTTTTTTATGGCCAGTCTTGTTCCGTTGCACAATTTGGGGGTGTTTAAATTTCTTAATAGCAATATAGGTGAGCCAACTTTCAAGGTCAAAATGTGTGGTGGCATTCCTGGAGGTTCTAAAGAATTGAGGAATTCAACAGGATAGTTGACTGCTTCATTTTCGTCTACATTGGTGTCAATTGATTTATATTCCGTTACGGCTCCAGGGATCTTCAACTGGATCTTGGTATTAATTTTATTTACATCTTCATTCTTTGGGGCTAATATTGCTCTCTCATGAAGCCAATCGTGGTTTTTAAAGTTTGGTTGCTATGTTTGGGAAAACATTATTTTCTAAGTCTTCGATTGACGTTTGTAGCTGACCAAAGTTTGATGGGAATTCAATTTCTCTGGTAAGTGGATCTACTGGAAGTTTCCCGTCACCCATATCCAAGAGCTGCTTTGCAAATTGTCCTGCAGAAATGTCTTCGAGTAAGTGCACTCGCATGTTAGTCGATAGTGTGATTTTTTTCACATGCCTCCATAAGACAGAATTCTTTAGGCAGGCGTTTAGCTCGTCTGCTGGCGTGGATCTTGGAATTACAGGCAATGTCTGTCGGAAATCGCCAGCGAGAAGTATTAAAGCTCCACCCATTGGCCGTTGATCATTTCGGAAGTCTCGCAGGGTGCGGTCCAGTGCCTCTAGCCCTTTTTTATGCATCATGGTGCATTCATCCCAAATGATGATATGGCATCTTTTCAGCAAAGTTGCCATTCCCGATGTTTTGCCTAAGTTGCACAACGAATCTCCTTGGTTTAAATTTAATGGCAGCTTAAAAGCAGAATGTGCTGTGCGACCTCCATCAAGCAACGTGGCTGCAATGCCAGATGATGCAACAGCTAGAGCAATGTTATTGTTCATTCGAATCTCAGCAAGAATCAAATTTAACAAAAATGTTTTGCCTGTCCCGCCTGGTGCATCGAGGAAAAGAAGGCCGCCATTTCCTACTCGTACTTGCTGCATCACTGTATCGTATGCAAGTTGCTGGTCGTCTGTTAATTTGAGTTTTTGAGTTTCAACATATGTTTTGAGCGCATTAACGTCGTATTCCGTTTCCCGCAACAACTCTTTGTCGAGAATATCATTCCTGTTTCTTACTGGCGAAAATAATCCAAGTTCATTGAGGACCTTGTTATTGATAGAAATACATATGTCTTCAAGCGAAATTAGTGCCTCGTTGAAAATGTTTTCAGTATACTGGACTTCTTGGCCAGGATTTTCTCTGCGAGTTTGAAGAAGAAAGTCTTCACTCATGCTTTCTTTGTGTCTTTCCCAAAGATCTTGTGGATTTGAAGGGGCGCAAGTAGTTAAAATGATGGCAAATAGAGTACGAATCTGGTAGGCATGACGTGTTTCAGATGCTTCGGCCAGTGTGTTGTCCCAGTGTGAATCATTTTCAAGCAAGCCAAGTTTGGAACATGCTTCTCTGTATGTTTGACAGACTTGTCCTTCAACAGTTTTGAGTTCTTGAAAGGAGGTTGGTCCTCTAACTTCATGGAGCAGCATTCTCAGGTAGTAGCAATCGCCATTACTTGGATGTACCGTGTACACACGTCCCAGTGTGCCAGTAGAGAATATGCCATCTACTGATGGATGACGGGCACCTCGTTTTCTTTTGCAAAACTTTTTAGTCCTGGGATCCCAAGTGTAGTAGTGCGGAACCTCGTGATACAACAAAGTCTTTGCGAACTCGTCGTTTGAGCATAGTTCAAAAAAAGCGGTTAAAGTGGTGTTGGGTGGAACTGCAGCTCTCTGAACAGCATTCTCTTCAGTAAAATACACTCTTTGGCCGTTTTCCAAATGCACGCTAAGATGCATCACAGCAGGAAAGCGTTCATGGATGTCGAATCCAAGAATTCGCCAAACCGCTTCGTTACTACTGATGTACCGTCCCATTTGAAATTGTTCAATTTCATTCACTGGTGCCCTGGGATTTTCAAGTCCAAAAACTGCCATATCGCTGCCTTTGTTTACATATTTGCATATGTATTTAATGGATTTCACTGAATTACAGTATTCTACGTTGATATGCGCATTGAATGACTTTGAAAGAATGGGAGAGTATGGCACAATCCACCGATTATCGATTTCAAAATCCACGTTATTAATTTTGATTGTTGTCGTGCACCCTCCTTCTTCTGGGTTTCTTCTTCTGTACTGTGGATAACCATCTCCGCCGGTCTGAGTCTCTTTGAGCATTACACGTGGATAGTTTTTAGAACATTTCCCGTCTTTCATGCATGGAGAATTGGGGTTGTACAATCCACACGGTCCGTGAATCATATTTGTCCTTACTATTTCAAATAACTCTGGATCTTCCTCTGCTCTAGGAAGCTCTGCTGATATTATGTCATCAATTTGAGTAGGGATAACCTTATCAACCAACCATATTAAGACATGTGAATGTGGCAATCCTCTCTTTTGCCATTCTATGGAATACATCCAACATCGAGTCTCACCAAATATATGATTTTTAGTGATAATGTCTATGAAACGTATTAGCTTTTGCTTAAAAACTCTTGCTATTATATCATGTCGATGACACGGTTGCTGGCCCGGAAGGAGTAAATCTTTTATTTCAGTCCAAGAGGGATTGCAAGTGAAAGTTATGAAAAGGTCAGGACGTCCATATTTTCGTACATATGTTAGTGCATCTTGAGCATACTCGTGCATGTGTCTTGGACTCCCAGTATATGTTGCCGGAAGTATAACCTTCTGTCCAATATCAGCAGCTACTCCATCATTGGCGACTGCATCTCGCAAATGAATATAATCTTCGACCCGAAGCTTAGATTGGTTGAAACGAATATAGTTTAATCGTTCACTTTCAACTTTAGCGTACATATCAACAATAAATTGTTGGAAAAGTTGACGGCACATTAGAATGTGGTTAGTCTGTTGATCTCTAATCATGATACGATATGCATAAAAATCTTTGCAACTTACTTTTTTGGTCGTTGCTGCGCCTGTTGTGGGGTTGGTTTGATATAGTTCGAGATTATACCCATCTTCTCCTCGTGGAAACATTATTGGGTACTGAAGGGCGTCATAGGATCTATGTGTTTCAGAAACTCGTTGCTTCGTTTCGTCGCGTCTGCTGATAACAATATCTCGTCTGGTAATTTCCGTTCCAACAATCACAGCTCCTACTTCAGGGGCCATTTGAGCATTGAAACGTCTTGCATGTTCATGTAATGGTGCTTTATCTGCCCTGATAATGACTTTAAAGTCGTCTTCTCTCGCATTTTCCAATGCAGATTTAAAATCTCTGACCAGACGGTTATGTTCATGAAATGATGCTCGTAACTCAGCAATTATTTCCCTATTTGTTGCTAAACTAAATGCGCATCGTCTATCAAGCTCTTCCTCTACATTGTCGATGAAATAAATTTGCAAAAACTGAGGATCTTCTTGAGGTAGTGGAAGAAGTGAACCTATTTGATGGTACACTTGCCCTTGCACTTTGAATGTGGGCATAAAATTTCCATATCTCACAATACTGGATGCACCAAACGAAGTCATTTGGAAACATGAGTTGTATTTACGAATATGTTGGAGAAAGTGTTTGGACTCCCGAGAAACACCAGCCATGTAGGTTTGAAGGGGTTCAGGTGGCTCAGACAATGGTGGCAAATTTACTTTCCCATTTGAGCAACACATACCAAGCGACTCTTTTTGAAACTTCAAAGCATGGCAGTATGGGCATAAAGTAGTCATTAAACCAATTTCAATGTCGCGATGTATTTTTTAGTCATACGTTTTATCGTATTCGAACGCAGCTTTATTGAGATCTCCTCTTATTCTTGTTTGAATTTGACGTAAACGTTCAGTCTCACGTCGAACCTGTAGATCTTCAGGTGTTTCCGCTGCTCTCGATGTTGAAGCGCGCACTCGCAGATCTTCTATTCGAGCGTCTCGCTGTTCAGGTGTTTCCGCTGCTCTCGATGTTGAAGCGCGCCCTCGCAGATCTTCTATTCGAGCGTCTCGCTGTTCAGGTGTTTCCACTGCTCTCGATGTTGAAGCGCGCACTCGCAGATCTTCTATTCGAGCGTCTCGCTGTTCAGGTGTTTCCGCTGCTCTCGATGTTGAAGCGCGCACTCGCAGATCTTCTATTCGAGCGTCTCGCTGTTCAGGTGTTTCCGCTGCTCTCGATGTTGAAGCGCGCACTCGCTGATCTTCTATTCGAGCGTCTCGCTGTTCAGGTGTTTCCACTGCTCTCGATGTTGAAGCGCGCACTCGCAGATCTTCTATTCGAGCGTCTCGCTGTTCAGGTGTTTCCGCTGCTCTCGATGTTGAAGCGCGCACTCGCAGATCTTCTATTCGAGCGTCTCGCTGTTCAGGTGTTTCCGCTGCTCTCGATGTTGAAGCGCGCACTCGCAGATCTTCTATTCGAGCGTCTCGCTGTTCAGGTGTTTCCGCTGCTCTCGATGTTGAAGCGCGCACTCGCTGATCTTCTATTCGTTCATTTCGCTGTTCAGGTGTTTCCGCTGCTCTCGATGTTGAAGCGCGCACTCGCTGATCTTCTAATCGAACGTCTCGGTCCTCAGACGTTTCAGCCGCTCTAATGGCTGCATGTTGCCGTGCATTTCTAGTTGTTCTGCCAATATTTGATTTTTTGCGTGGCATTTTATAGATTAGAAAGTAAAATCCCTCTTTGTTTACTTTTATGTAAACAAATTATTCTAAACACATGATATTATTTACTTTTTCGTCTCACAATAAATAAATACTGCATGGAAATTTCTTTTAAATATTAAACATATGTTTTTTTAATTTGTTGTTCAGTAAGGAAGATTCTTTTTATATAATAAAGTGAGAATATATTTTTTTAAATATTAAAATCGAATCCTTAGTTATTTCAGTGTTATACTTAGTATGCTGTATAATCAGCTAGAGTTAATATTTAGAGTTCTCCTGCTGATCTTCTAGTGTTTATTGATCTATTGATTTGGGTTATTTTATTACAATACACTCTACTGGATCACTATAACACTATACGTCTGTTACTGACCATGTATACGTGGTTTGCCTTTCAAGACACAGTGTAGTTGATATAATGGAGATATATTTTTTATGACTTTTTTTCATTTCACCATGTATACATGGTCTAAGTTCCATTATTTATTCGTCTGAGAAGCAGAATACAGGTGATTTCGAAGAATGTATAAAGAATTTTTCAGAATGTTTAAAACTAATATTTTGTCAAAGGATTTTGGAATTTTGAAGTTTTTTTCTAAAGGAAATATATTGTTTTGTTAATGTCCCTCTTGCTTCAAACATCACTCCCATGACACTTAAAATTTTTTTTAATGAATATAAATATGAATGCTGTACTGTGTCGTACAACTGGGTATCGTGCTTCATGTGTTTTAAGTAATAAAAAACCAATTTTGATTTATTTTATGTATTTTAACGCCAGTGACATCTTTTAAACAAATATATTTTTTACGGTCCAAATTATTTCAAGGAATATAAAACAATTTGTATGTCATTTTCAAATAGAACTATTCATATTTTAGTTGAACTGTTTTATCTGTCAAAATATTAAAACATAAAGTAGAATGTAAAATTGTACTACATACCAGCATTTTTTATAGTGTATTGCACTTAAAATATATTCAAAAGTCTTAATTCATTAACCATCTGGCACCAAGTAACAAATCTTCATGTAAACAAATACAACTAAATAGCAGAAAGAAACACCATTAATTTACATCACCTGTTTTAAATTTTACTTTCACATGTTTTGTTAGTAAACAAATCCAACTCAAATTGTTTCAAAATCCCTGACATGGGTACCTTTAAGACGGTCCCAGGGCTAAGCCCTGAAAGTTATCACGAAATTGAAGGTGTATAAACCTACTCCATGAAATTCTACATGTATGTACCAAGTTTCGTGGCCATCGGTCCAGCGGTTTTTGTGTTTATCCCTGCCAACTAAATATATATATATATATATACCAACATCCTCTTTTATACTTATAGATGTAGGTTACAGAGTAAGATCAAACTAGAGGGACAAGTATCCAAAGAAAGAATAATTACCTAAAAAGATAAAATTTAAGCTTTACTTTGTGGGGGAGAAATATAAATATATATAAATGATAAAATTAGTTGATTGGTTTGGGCTGTTATGATAATTATTAATAAAACATTTTTAAGAAAACAACCTTAATTATGCACTTTTTTATATGCCGAAACATGTTGTCAAAAAATTATTTTAAAAAATACGAATAAATAAGGGTTTTTTGTTAAAAATATTTTTATTGATAATAAATGAATAAATATGTTAATAATAATAATATTTCCATTTTTTGTTGCTCTGAAGGTTTTTTACACATAATTTTAAGAAGTGCGGATTCCTCACATAAAAATATTGTTTGTTTATTTACTATTGTTCGTATATGTTTGATCGTTTTTATGTTTTCTACTTAAATATATCCTTGATTTAACAGTCAGTATATTTATATTTAGGTCTACATCTTTAAGTTAAACTATATTAATTTCATCTCCATCAATAAAATAACTTTCTCAATGTCCAATGGATTAATGTACAAATGAATTAATATTGTTTAAGAAATATGTTTCCTACAACAAAACAGAAAACAAATGCTTGTTGCTGGTTGGGACCTTTGTTGGTTAATGTTGATGTCGTTATCGGAAATTTCTTAGAGGTCTGGTAAGAAGTTATATTGATAAGATTTTAGGATCTTTCCTCTCTGTAGACTTTGGTCGGTTTTTCGTAGAAACTAAGCTTAACTTCTTCAATATTTATTCTGGTACCTCTTCCAATTATATCTGTTATTTCTTCGAAAATCGAGTCCTTGTATCTTCATTTCAATATTTTCTTTTAAAAACTGCGAATCAAAGAATTATTAATAAGTGCTGAAATAAGTATTAATTTTAATTTTAATGGAAATAGCCAGTACGATGATTGAATTTGTGTTACGTAACCAACATAATTAATTAGGTCAGAACACTGACAAGTGGTTTTGTATTTCACTTTTCTTACTGAAATTGTATATTTTAAAAATAATAATTTCTGAATTGAATCAATATTTGTTGTTGTCGAACAAGTGATAATCGAGGAAGATTGTTATTTAAGCCTGTTATTTGTTATTAACTGTTGCCTATTATTTCAGTCATATTTTTAAGTTACGTTATTACTAATGGATGATTATATTACTACTAGCTAAGGACTATTTACTTTTAAGTTATTAATAAAGCTATAACTTCATTGTTCTATTTTGTAAAATAAGTTTTCCCCAAACTTGTTGTCAACTGTTCAAACAAGATCTTGAAAGATAAATGGCAGTAAATACTTCATTTCTCACCAAAAAGAGAACGTTATTGTAAGTTTTCAGTCTGCAAATATTGTTAGTTACATTTACATTGTAGGACATTTTTTGAACTAATAATTACTAAAATACAGTACTTGTCAAATATTCGCTTGTAGTTTTTTAACACAAAAATATTAATTTTATGTCTCATAAAATAATTGAATAGTGCAATGAAAACATGAATTACATTGCGGATTATATAAAAAAGTATCCGACATTTTCTCATGATACTTGTTTAAATTAGTATTAAGAAAAATTATTGGATAGTTTTTTAGTAATATGTGCAAAGGTGAACAATTTTGGTTTCGTTGTCTAGAACAGAAGTCATAAATACATACTGATTGAAAGAAAACTATTTTTCTGTATTTATCCTTGCCGATTGTGAATTATTATATTGCTGAAAACTGACATGACTATGTTACAGTAGTCGTCCCACCAATGTCAGAGAAAATATTCACAGGACCGGTGGTCCATCACAAAGGAACATCTCTATTCCGTAAGCACATTTAGGATATAGACATGTAACGTATATTGAAACGTCTTGAATTTTCAATCAATGTACCATAACTTTAAGATTTTCCATCATGAACTTAGTTTAAATCGCATAAAGTTTAATTAAAACCCATTCGGATGCTAAAAGACTTGATGTTCATTGAAGTGGGACGCCCTTTCATCGTACCCAGTCTATCGCGTTCCCACAATGGTTCGGAGACAAAGAGTTCCGAAGTAACATTGTGTAACAAGAATACTCACATTCAAAGGATTCACATGTTGAAACCCTAATCTCTTTCCCTCATCGACTTGGTATTTTGACATGGGAAAGGAACACAAAAGATGTACTTACCAAACAAACTATGTATAAGTTATAAAACGAGTTTATACATTACAAGATTATGTACGTCTTCTGAAAACGAATATAGCAAACAATTTGCTGGATCTTTTATTATTTACTTCATTGAGAAGGTAAAATATGTACTAAATATTTCCCCCTCATTTAAATCCAGCTTAAAAGTTTCTAAATAACACAGTTCACGGAATTTATGCATCAGTTAATGAAACGACCAAGTTAAAATTAAATGAGAAGGTATAAAATGAAATAACATAAAAACACGTATTGGCTGGTTACTCGTTCCGCTTTATTGGTTTACTGGAAAACCAACAGATACTAAAGGGTTAATCAAAGGTAAACTTGAATCGAAAATATGTTTAACACTTGAATGATTTGTATTCCGAGTCACCTAACAATTCATTTGTTTACCTTGGGGCAGGGAATAATTGAACTGAAATAGCAGATTCAGACGGGTCGAGTATGGTGGACTAGTGAGCCCGGTCGAGCCACAACCACTCGATCACTTTTAGACCCATTAACCCACCTTTAAAAAGGGTCGAAAGTGAGTTTAACATCGAGCCCATGTAAATCAGGCTTTGGAGTAAAAGTGCTAAATTAAAGTGAAATCCTCTTTTTCGTTGATATACAGTTAGAATGTCTCTAAAATATCAGTTGCCGGCAGCTAAAATACCTTGTTATTTATGCGCTTAGGTCGCCACGCCGTTCTTGCCTGCAGCAAAGCCGGTATGGAGTTTCTCAGTTTTCTCAAGTTTCGTTCATTAACATATCTTTACTGTAACTATATCCAATTGCAACAATTTTATTAAAGCCAACTTACCACAGAGTAATTATTAAATTATACCCACGTTCTAATTAACTTAATTAGAAGATTTGGTATTTAAGTTTATGGAAATATTTTTTCACCAATAATTATTGTATTAATTTATATACTCGCATTATAAGTGAGCTCTTAGCTTAACTAAGATAATTGACAGTCATGAACTTCAACTAACTTTTTTTAAATTTCAACTGCATGAACACAATATAAGCCTGCATAAAAAATGATCCTTTTGTGAGAGGCTAAGGTAGACAATCGTGGTGCAACATTTATAAACCAATAAAATACTTCCCCGAAGGCTAATAACAACCGTCTAGTCGCGCCAGACATTCAACTGGCCAAAAAAGGGAAAGTTAAAATAATACAATATCCATGAAAGAATCCATGAAACTAAGAGAGCAATTTTAATAAAACTGTAGGAAATGTAGCCTTCCTTCAAGTTTCAGTGTGAGTGACATAATCTGTAGGCTGCATGGTTTTTCTGTCATACAAAATCCAGTCCGACAAATCTGACTTCTCAACTACAGCATTATTCCAGTTCCTTGAGGTTTTCAACAGAACATCATACAATTATACTGTATTTCAAGACGAGTGAAAAGTGGGTCATTGCTTATTGGAAACTAAATGTTTTAAGTGCGAGATTCATCTCGCAATTCAAATGATCGAGAATATCCCGACCACTTTCATCGTGTTTTGAATGATACTTTTCGCCACTTATCTGATGAAACCATAACAACTATTTGATTGTTATATAACGGAAAAATCCAAAAAAGATATTAAACTTTATCATAATCAACATTTTTTGCGTAGTAAACAATGTAATGATTCATTTTCGCAAGTGGCAAACAAATAACGAAAAACAAGTGATTTCATAGCAGTGAGGCGAAAAAAAGTTATTTTATCACCAAACAAATCCACGGCAGGCTACATATTGAATGAAGAAACAATAAAGTCTAACACCATGTTTATTCCCTCTTATGAGCTAATATCGAGTCTCTAACTCATATCAACAACGTTAAGCCCCAAGACTACGCAAAGTTTCGAATCCGCCTCTGAAATATTATGAAACATCATTTTGCCTCAGCAGTGCGACAAACACTGGATTTTTAATATGTCAGAATATTTACATACAGTTAACATATTAATTAGATTAATTAGAAGGGACATATAGCAATGTGTCATCAAAAGCTGGATGTAAGTAAGGCTTTTAGACGGTGCCCTTTTGACAACTAAAATTAAAAACCTATTTCTGTTCAACCTTCTGAGTATTAAAATTTGAATTAATGTTTTTTTATGTGTAAAGACCTCTAAAGAAATATGGTCTTAGGCTAAGATAAGACAATTACACTTTTTGAAGAAGCTTATGAGAAACAGTTTTAGGGAAAAATCATTAAAAATGGGCTGTTTTTATTTAGAAATAGCAATCAAGTATTAGTATTGTAATGATTCGTTTCACCACATACACATTTTTCTTTGTTCCTATAATATTTATTGTCTAGATCTTTACCTTACTAACAAAAACATCAGGATTAAGTTGTTGAATATCTAGAGTTTTCATAGTAGTTATGATCAATTAATTTCCTTTAATAATTTATTTTAATACTCATGTTTTTATGTTTTCTTTTGAATTGTTATTTTATCACCATATAACGCTTTGGAAATCACCAATCAAATAGTTAATAGGGAGTTTTTGCCACCCACGGTAAAACAATACGATAAACGTTAAACGGTATTTTTTTACATTGTCCTAAATGGAGAAAATCAGCTGATTTAACCGTTTAATGTTTATCGTGTTGTTTTATCGTAGATCGCAAAAAACTCCCTACTATTTATTTAGTTATGAGCTAATAATTTTAAATTCATGACATAAAAAACAACTTCATAAAATACAATCTGTAGCAAAAATTTAATAGGCCTAAATAATTTATCAATATATTTCATTATATGAGTGTTGTAAGGAAGCTGCAATCATAATATAATTATTTCATATAATTCAAAATTTTAAAGTAAGTTTCATAACTAATTTCAATTTAGTGTACAGTTTTTAAAATATATTATTCAGCAAGCTGTGTGAACCCCATGTACAACAATGGAAAGCATGTGTGCTGAAACTGGATCTACCTGCTTCTTCTAGCTGTGAACTTTAAGGTGTTAATATGTACCAACTGTAATTCAAGGACACTGTTTCTTATTTTGTTCATCCCCAGTAATTGGACTAGATGTGCATTCCTTGCTTCAATACGTAGGGTGAAAGCCCAAAGTATTTTTTAAAATTCAAACCCCTTTTTTATCAAATCGTCAAGAAATATTTATTGTACTGGGCGAAGGTTTATTGGTATCTAGGGTGGTAAGAAAGAGTATCCCGTACCTTCCATTTCCAGCCTACATCAGGAATATTCTTATTGACTGTCATAGTACAGATTCAATATAACTTCAAAGCAAAAGACTGCACATTACATCAATATGTCTATTTAAATTTAACTTTCAGTATATTTCTGTGAGTGTTCAAAAATTAATTTTATGAACTCTAAGATTGCGGCCATCTTAGTTATGTGACCGTTGTTAAAGATTGATTACCAAAATTAAACCCAATTGGCCATTACAAAAATACAAATTTGAGATCGCTCCCGGCACGAGTTCCATCACTGAGAATGAGACCATGTACAATAAACCTCTGAAATAGTAAAAGGACAGATTTAAATGCAAATGTATGCATTAGGCTTGTCCATTAAAAAGTAGTCTTTCCCTGTTATTGCCGTCTGTACTGGTAGTCCCCTATATTCTCTAACTAATCCTATCAGAATTTTATAAGGAATCAAATAAATATTAGCTCATCGTTGTGCTTTGTATCATTTTTGAGATCTAGGTTAAGACTAAAGTTAACTACAGACTAACTATTCACGATAAAGATTCAAACTACACAAGAATTTCAAAATATATTAGACAAGAAAAGTTAAATGACAAGTTTAGTAAATTTTCTCATTTATTTATTGATAGTATCAACACTCAAAAAAGGTAGTTTATTACAGGTTATAATTTTCTAAGTATATTATAAACATTAGACACGTACAAAATTGCAATCACGTTTGCCACTGGCAACGACGCGTTCACTATGTTTGCTGAAGTCAGTATGTTTACATTTACGCTCAGGTGTTACAGGAATACGGAACCGTTACAGTGTCCAAACACACGAACAAAAACATTAACACACTTGGACAATTTATGTGAATTGCATGTCAAATCACTCGTAAGCGAATCGGACTTAAAAAACGAATGATTTTTCATATCAAAATACTTTTTATATAAGTTTATTTTAATTTGATTCATTGACGTTATTTTTTATGTTGGAGCCCTTAACAGAATATATACAGAGTGTAAAAAAGGTGTCGGAACGGTTTGATATTTTTTCAACCAAGATAGATACAGTAATACAGTTTTGTATCCTGATATTTATCTTAAAGCCCTACCTTTAATAGCGGAACGGCCCACATGGAGTAAGAAGAAAATCCCTAATGTATGGATAGGTTAAGATGAAAATCAAATTAAAGGCATTAATTAGTAAATTACAACGCCGCAAACCGGTCTTCAAAAGGTTCGCCCTGACCGAAATGGTAGCCATTTAAAATTTCTATTTCTGTACAAATTCAAAGACCCGGAATGGTTTCGTAAGGTTTTCATTATAATCTACCTTTTTAGCCAATCATCTGCTTCGTGCCATCCATCGACCATAAAGTACAAATAGATGGAGCATAGGCCCGCGCGCGATGAAGCGGGAGATTGTCCTTAGTCGGTGACAAGATGGCAGAACAAATGACGTAAAAGATTAAACATAGGGTATCAAATTAAAGGTCTGAATCTCGCAATCACTATGGTACCAGTTATAAACTGTTTAGAGGCAGTTTACACATCATAAAATTCGATGACCTAGAAGCTTGTCCTGACATTTTTTAAGAGAAGCTGCCGCCGCGGAATGCACCTGTAACGTTCCTATATGCGTAAACTGCTTCTTAACCATTTATAATTGGTACCAAAGTAATTGTCAGATTCAGACCTTTAATTTGATACCACATTTGTATTTTTGTAGTCGACTACATTTTTGTAAACAGCAGTTAAGGATTGATTTTATTTTTATGCAGGCGCCGGCGCCGCACAGATAAACTCTCCCACAATAACTAAGTTATCGATCAAACTACGGCAGCTAATTAAAAAAAAATGATTTAAAAAATTCAATCTTTAGCAACAATTTCCACAGTTTTTTATTTTACCTGACCAAAAACATATGTAGCAGCCGACTACTTTTTTCATGTCTTGTTTGAAAGTTGAATAAAAACTTATGACATTTTATAATTTTTCAAAATAGAACAAAAATTATTCTGGTAATATGATTGATACTATTACTGTTCAAAGCTAAAGGACTCTTCACATGCAAAATTTCAACCTGAAGCCTCAATGTTAAATAATATAAACTATGAGTTATTTGAAACATGAGCACTGTCAGATTACGCGGTTTTAGGCGTCGTTTTGTGTTTCTATACCGAAAGAATATGGCGGCTCCTGCTTCATTTGCTGCAATGCTATTAAGATAGGGATGCTCTGTCTATTTGTACTATGTGGTCGATGGTGCCATCCCAGGGGAACCGTAGGAGGTAAGAAGAAAATTCCAAACCTAAGCTTAGGTAGTTATGTACATCAAATTAATGGCCTTAATTAGTAGAAAACAACGCCACAAACCGGACCTCAAAAGCTAAATTAAAAAAAAATTGTAGCGGTTCAATTTTTGTATTCGTAATTAACTCATGGTCAAGATATCCATTTTTGTAAAACATATGGTTTAATTTTTCTAATTCATGACTTAAGGTTCTGATCATGTGGTCGCATGTTTTCAAGTTTAACCGGAAGTTTGATTATTATGTAGTATTTCATTTCAGCGTAGTATTTTTGTGATTTTGTTACTTGAGCCAATTTATTTTTGGATTTGGTGCAGTTATAAAAAGACGCACATTGACCGGTCGGGAGGAATATGAACGTAACCGCTGGGATCACCCTCCCGATGTAACATTTGATGGGTACAGAGCGGTATCATAAGATCGTCGTGGTGCTCCTTACATTGCACCGTGGTTTACATTGCGGCGCGGCGGCTTGCATTTCAAGAATGAAAAAAAACTGGTAGAGATAATGCATCATTAACCCTTTGTTGCCCTTGGTCCGTCCGCCTTATTTGCGGATTTCGCTGTATTTTCAAGATCTTCACGAGAACTGTCGATCTGAGAACAGGGCTATATACTTGGCCTTGGGCTGTTAGTCTTAAATCCAGAAACTTTTGGGATAACATTTAACACTGATGCTGAAGGCAGAGCACGATCTTTTGCCGGTATTGAAATATACATTTAAAAAACAAAAGAACCAGGGAAAATGAAGAAACCCGAACAACTGACAACAAAAAATAAATATCTTTTAGCGGAAACTCCTCGGTAAATCAAATAAATTATGTATTAAAAAAATCAGTAGTTTATCCATAGTTTTGTTATTTATTTTGGCCCTTTGGTACCAAAGTATAAAAAGCAAATGGTTCATTCTTCAACCTTTTATAATATAATTTTTGTTTTGCTCGATATCGAGCAACAGGTTATCTAGTATTTTTCTAATATCCGTTCAGTGTCATGTCAAGTCAGTCCTCGGAGTAAATGTTTTGATAGAGCTTCTGTTGATGGAGGGAACTTTTTAATTTTACATCAGTTTGATGCCCGGATATTGAAAAGTTGCTGAACGAATGTCGAACCGTAAAATTTATAAGTTTAAACTCCTGACCTTTTAATTCATAAAATATAAACTCTTCAACTGGCTGCCAAATCTGATTGGGTTGTTATTTAATATATTAGTTTGGTAACTGATAAAGCTATATTTTGTATAATTAAATATAATTTTATGTAAATTAAATTATTCTTTGATGTCTGAAGTAATTTTATATTTTTCTTTATGGTGTGCGCTTCTATGATTAGGAAAACATACGTTTGATATTGAAAAATATATTTTGAGTGTTAACATTAGGAGGGGTGAAAAACTTGTAACTAATTTGGTAATGGAAAAATTCTTCAATTTCTATGACCTATCTATTTTATTTGTATTAGGTGTTAAGTAATTAATTTTTAAACAAGTTTAGGTGATTATTGAGCACTTAAAAAATCCCTAATTTACGTGGTTTAAGCTTTAAAAAACTGAAATGCAACCCTATAAACCCTAAAGAGACTGAAGCAATAATAACTCAAGATTTCTTGTATGTGGTATATGAAATGAAGTTACTGATAAAAGTATAACATCTGGCCCTTCCTGAATTTTGACGGGAAAAACGGAATCCTGGATAAAAATTTTGATTTTTCTTCAACATTCAAAAGATAAAATTCAAAAAGACCCACTATTTTGGAAATTTTGAACAAAAGAGTCGATATGTTTTGGAAGAAATGGAGTTCTGAAATGATAAGTCTAAGACAGAGAAGAACAAATTATACAAACAAAAGAAGTACCTCTAAATTCGAGCCTTAAATTGGAGACTTAGTGTCGTTGAAAGAAGAAGAACTGCCTAGGGGAAACGTAGCCGAGGTGATGAAATATGAACTGCAATTATAAAGCTAAATATTGACAAGAAGTTGGTCCGGCCACTAACCTGTTGTTTCCCATAGAAACACACAAATACCAAAAGAATAACAGTACTGGTTATAATTAACTAAAATAAATAAATAATATGCCACTAAAACTCCAATTTAACTGTTTCAAGTTATTTTCTCTTGTGCCGGAGTGTGGCGAAGCCAGGGCAATTTTATGTAAATGAAATTATTCTTTGCTGTCTGAAATAATTTTATATTTTATTTTATGTTGTGTGCTTCCATGATAAACTTATGTTTGATATTGAAAATAATTTTGGAGTATTTAATTTACGAGGGATAAACAACTTGTTAACTTGTAACTAATTTGATGGTACGACGATCGTTCAACTTCATCGGGTCATTCGATGGTTATACTTCCTCAGAAGGGTTACACTTCAGGGAAGTCAGTGGGAACCTGTAATGTCTGGAGGGGAGCTATTGAGTGTTAATAATTACTAAATTAAAAAATAAATTTGCCTGAAACCTTACTTAATTGTTGGACAATTTTTAATATAAACATCAATTAGAGAACATACCACCTAGTCAGCTAAGTTATGTTGAGATGAAAGTAGTTGGCTGATATTTCAATTTTAGATTAGTTAGTTATAGTTTTGTGAATACTGATTTTAATTCAATAATAGTTATACAAGAATAATTCAAATTCAACTAGCCTTAAACTTTTTTTATAGGTTAATATCAGCGTATTTTCACTAATGAAGTTTCTATATATTAGGATGATATTTGTTACAGACAGTTTCTACACTTTGAATCAACAATTAAGTTAGTAAATGAAATCTCTGACTAATAATTTTAGCACTTTTATCGTCTTTAAGGTTACAAGAGCAAAGTATTAAAATATATAAGAAAACGAAAGTGACACACTATAATGGGATCCATGCATTTGACCGATTCGGCGTTTGACCAACTGGGCCGTCTGAGATTCCCCATCACGGCGTGATCTCTCGCACTTAGACGCTAGTACAGAGCGTTTGGTCAACAACAGGCTGTCTCCATCACTGTGACGCAGCGCTTGACCAATCAGAGCCCACCGCTCGACACTATCGTCGTACGTAGAACGCTATTGGTTGTTGTTTATTTCATTCATTCATCGCCATCCAGACGATAAATGAACTCACTCACGACTGCGATTGCTGTTGCCAACTCGATGCCAGAATAGAATTGACACGATGGAAACCTTCGATTCGGCTTATATAAATCTAAGTTTATTTGTAATAAAATGTTACTAGATAACACGTAGCTCGAAATCGAGCAAAAATCATGTGGTAAAATAATGAAGAATAATCAGCCTATTTATATACTTTTAAAGTTTAATCAAAGGGCAAACTTCATTAACAAAATTATGGCTTAACTACTGAATCTATCAAAGTTAATTTGATCTACCGCAGGAGTTTCTGGTAAACGTAAACGATTTTTTAGGGAACACCTTCATTTCCCCATGTCCTCTTTTTTCTGAAATGTATATTTTAACACTGGCAAAAGATCACGCTCTGCTTACAGCAACATGTAGCTGACCGAGAGCAAACACTGGCGCCGTGAGCAATGACTTCCTTTGTTTAGGGATTGCCGCTGCAGCTTATTGATAATTATCGCCAAAACAGATATTGTAGGGAACGGCTGTCTTTAAAGGCAACATTTTCTTTGTGGTAAAAACGTGTAAATAACCCATTACTCTACCAGTCTTTTCATTCTTGTAATGCAACCCACCACAATAAAAACATTTTTAGTTCCTTGGTCTGAGGTTGGAAGGAGCATAAAACGTTACATCGGGAGGGTGATGCCAGCAGTTGCGATCGTGTTCTTTCCGACTCCTCCGACCGGTCTATGTTCGTCTTCTTCTTATCGGTGGCATTAAAAATGCACCAAATCCAAAAATAGATTTTCTCAGGTTAATATATAACTTCAAAAAACACTATGAGATATCGAAACTACATTGCAAAACTGGTAACTGCAATATTTAAGAGCTTTAAAAACGTCATAACATAACCTAAATTACATAATAAATTAAAAAAAAAGAAAACTGTTGAAAACAGAGCCAAACCATCAAATAAAAACAATTCTTTTCGAAAAATTAATTGTAATTCATTGCTGCTATCTGTGGTTTACCTGTAGAACTATTTCAGAGCTTGGCCGTATGTTCAGTTTGTAAACAAAGTAAACTGAGCTTGCTGAAATGTCGAGGAATAGCGCCACTGTTCCGAAACTTCAGCTCTTTACTGTACTTTAGTGACGCCCTTTCTGAGAATTCTGAGACTTGTTGACAAATCTACATAAAATTCCCTTTAATTTCATACCTCAAACGTTAAAATCGGTCCAGCCGCTGTTGCGGTTGGACTGTGAAAAGAAAACCGCTTGCGTATTAATATATAGATATGTTTCGTAATCCAAGTTTTTGTTTAGTAAAATGTGTTAAAATTCGGAGAATCGTTAGAAAAGATAGCTAATTTTTGAAATAGTCGGCGTATCTATAAACTTATAATTCTAATATTTTGTCTCTTGCAGTGGTAGTTCTGTTTAAATACGCATCCCCGAGCTACGTCGCTACGTCTCGGTCTAAAAGGCATTTATAGGCACTCTGAACCATAATAAGCCATGTAGACTTTGGTTTTTAGGAATGATCTTAATGAATGGCTTATTAATACTATCAATCCATTTAATTTAGGCTCACCGGGTTTTTGGCGATGAATGATAACAACATTTTGACTTAGGCCTACAATTATTAACGTTATAATCAATAGATAAATGTTTTGAATTAGGGTAATTGAGATTTTCGAAGGCAATAAGGAATCTGTGGTCGGTTAAGTTAACGGTTACCTAATCAATATATTCTCTTGAAAAATATTTCTTAGTTAATAAAATTACCAAAATATTACTCAGATTTAGTTGTTTTATGTACAAGGGTTTACTGAATTAATAAGAAAATATAAGGTCTACAGTTTTTCTTGATGATGCCTGAAGTAATGGATGTTTTAAATTATTAAGTAGGCCTACCGGCTTTTCAGCGTTCACCTATTCAAATTGTACGACTTCAATAATGTAGGTTTGAAATTCATTTATGGAATTTTAATGTAATAATTAGTTGATAAATTAATTAAAAGAAGGAAAGTAAAAATTAATTATAGAGGCTTCAACGAATCTAAATAAGGTTGAAATTTAAGTTCAATTTAAGTTATTGTGGAGTCATTTACTTATACCCAAAAAAGTTCTTTGTGCCGATTACTATGTAAAAATTTCGTAGACAGGCGAGAATCGATCTCGGGACCTCGGATCTAGTGGCCAAGTACATTTACCACTGAGCCACCGCGTTTTCATGTGTCTAGCACAGATTTCAACCTTTGTGCGGGAACAAGATTTTTGAATCTTCATAGCTACAATTTGTTACCGTACAGTTAATTTACCCGTAAAAAAATATTTGGTATTAAAATCATCGAAAAGTTACTGAGATCTGGTCACTGTATTTTTATAACTAGGCCTTCTGTGATCATAAGTTAATATACTGTTGGTTATACTTAAATTTTATTGAAAAGCAACAGAAGTACTTTTGGTAGTACTTAACCCCCTAATTACCCTGAGGCAATTATTTGCGATAAAAATAGCCTACTTAAAGCTAACACTTTACAATAATCTTTCTGGATTTATTTTTATAACTCTAACCCGAGAGACTTCTATGAGGGTTTCCAATAGTTCCAATTATCTATAGGCCTATTGAACTGCCCTTAAGGGACCATTGCATTGTGTGTTATGATCTGGGGCCCATTTCACGAAATAACAAGTTACATATTCACAAGTGAGTTTGTATAAATGTTGTATAAACTTGTGATTTTATTTTTCACAATTGTTTTCTTTTTTAACCAGCAAATTTTCACCCATTCACCATTGAAGTCTTACATATTTACTTACCCAAAAATATAAACATATGAGAAATACAGTACAGCTGTGATTTATCATATGAAATAGTATGTTTTGAAAGGGATGATTTCTTAATCATACGTTTATACCATTGACTTTAGATACGAGGAGCCTAAAAGCCAAGGGGTACAAGTGACATTTTTTGAGATTTTGAGTTAAGTACACAGAAATGAAGCTAATGAGCAGTAGAATTCAGTAGTAAAGGGGTATTAAGGTTTTCTTTGACAGGTGCTGAAATCTAGCGGAGGATATAAGTACTACTTCAAGAATCAGCTGTTCTTCCTTGGAAGCCAATAGGTATAAGTTGCACTTGTACTCCTTGGCATCCAAGGAGAACCAAAAAATAGTTCCTTGGCATCCAACCAAAAATGGGTTTTTTGAGTTTTTTTACATAGAAAAATAAATATAATCAAATTTTTGTTGGCACAATCGAATTTAGCTCAAAAAAATAAACAATTAATATGTCATTGCTCTATGACCATTGGTTACCGAGACATTGAAAGTAGTAAACACAGTACACTGTCCCAATGTTAACCTTATGGGGAATAAGTAAAATTCTATATCTCGCTTATTTCTCAACAAATCTTAATAAAACTTGGTTTGTGGCTTCATCTAGATGGTATCTAATCTATTTCAGTCTAAAATCCCCGATATTTCCATTTTTATGGCTGCATAATCATTCTCCATGTCATCCTTATGGAAAATAAAAAAATCTATGTCTTCCTTATTTCTTAACATATCTCATTAAAACTTGGTATATGATTTCTTCTAGTTAAGATCTTCTAAACATTTAATTAAAACCTACCAGTTTTAACATACCTGTTGCAGCAAACTTTCATACTCATTCCCTATATTGATCTTATGCAGATTACAAAAACATGCCAAATCTCGCTATGTTGGATTGAATTATGTTCTTTTGCATTTGAAATTCACTGAGCATGCAGGTCTGCTGCAATGGGGGTATTTCATTCAGCACTCCAGGCATGATCCACCTATCAACTAAATAAAAAGGTAATACTCTTTGGAAGCCAAGGGGTACAGTTGGTGTTTATAAATATAAAAAAATGTGTATAAAACAATCTATTCAAAGTAAGATACTTAAACCTTAATGTAGGGGTTCTTGAGTAACAATAGGTAGTATTAACACTTATTATAGAATTTTATGTTAATAATTGTGAATTATGGGTCAAAGCAAAACTTTGATTGCTGTTTTCTTAAAAGTAAAAAAATGTCACTTGTACCTCTTGGCTTTTAGGCTCCTCAACATAAGTAGACTTGCCTTTGCCATTTAGAATGTTGTGTTACTAGGATTAAAAGAGGAAAGTACATTGAAAGTAAATCATAATAAGGATTTCTTAAAAAATCATTACATTATCGATTGAATATCATTTTGTTCTCCTTGAACTCCCAAAAAATCCGATTCTAACCGCTTTTACTTGTAAGCATCCGAGCTTTACCGTGTTCCTCCAATGTATACAGAACCATTGGTTCCTCTCAATGTATACCAACTTTTTCTCTAAAGTTAAGCTTTAAAATGTGTATGAAACTACATTCAAAATAGTATAAAATGGTCGTCAATGCCATTGCAACTGTTTATGTATTATTGGCGACCCTTTGATGGATAGCAATTTTAATTCATAGCCCTATCATGACAAATGGCGATCGGACTCAGTTTCGATCGTGGTCACAATTCGAACAGGTGACCCTCAGGTTATGATGTGAGCACTTTATCCACTCGGCTAGCCAGTTAATGTCTTCAGCATAAGCAAACTCTCGCAGGGATCAGGCGAGTCTTTTTTACATCTTCTAGGCGAATCTTGGGGAAGACATTGAAGCCTTGGCCTTAATGAAACGGATGTATAGAATGAGGCATGCTGTCTGCACCATGAAAACTCTCGAACTCGCTTTGTCCAGAAGGCCCTGTCTTCCGAGAGTGTACTTGTATCATAATGGTGCGCTCGGCATGCCTCATTATATCCCTCTAATCTAGTCACATTTTTTCAAAAACTTTGCCTTTTTTGGTGAAGGGCCTCGGCGATACTGAGCTACCAGCATAGTTCCAATCAAAGGCGTTGGCTAATGCAGTTGTAAATGACAATTAATGTGGCAAAGCACAATTATGTAAATAATTTGTTAATAAAATGCATAATCCTGGCAGAAAAGAACGGCCAAAAACCCATTTTTTAAGAAAAATAAGATTACTAATTAATATCAGCGTTAAATACGATGACCAAGGTGGAAAACTTGTTTGTAAAATGTCATTTCAACGCCTTATCATTGCTATGGATGAGAAACTATGAATTATAACGGATCAAAGGTAAAAAAATCAAAGTTACCTAACTCTTGGTTTAGGTGAAAAATTTTAGCTATTTTAACTAGTGTAGGTGAATAGGTGAAATTTCACTTGATACAACAAGACTTGTTTACTCATACATTTTTGTCCACAAGCACATATGTTCAATGTTTGTCAACAAACAGACCATTCATTTAATAGATGTATTAAAATCTCTACTTAGTATAATAAATCAAATATCCTTTGATTATTCCTTAAAATATTAACAAAATAATTCCATCTTGGTTTTAGTGTCATTAAAGTTGGATTTATTAATTTTAGTATCCATAACCTCAAATCCTGATACTTGTGACTGTGAAAGTAACAACTGTAACTATTTTTCACGAGTGTCAAAAAGTATAAACTTGTGAATATGTAACTTGTTCTTTTGTGGAACAGGCCCCAGGGGGAAAATATAACAGCATATCATAGGATGTTGTTTATAGTATTTCTTGGTAGAGTAACCTTTTGTTCATTAAATTTTCTCTTTAACCAAAAACAATAGGCCTAATTATTTCCAGTGAAACATTGCAATCAAATTTGTTCCTTGACCATAGGAACACATCTAAAATTGCCCCTCAGCTGACAACATCAACTTTAAATTTTAAAATAATCATTAGGCCCTAAATAACGATATTAAAAAATCAGATAAGATCATCGTTTTTTATTACTGTAATTGTATCTTTTTCGAATTAAATGTTAACATCAAACCGCTTAAACCATAACATTATCATTCAAAAAATACAATAATTATTATTCATGAATATTCTGATGAGGTTGGCACACCTGCTGCTGTTCAGTCCATAAGTCTCCCGTGTGCCCTGCCGGACATCATAGCGATCCACAAGTCTACTGTGTGCCCCGCCGACCGGAGCCTGTCTGACAGCTGTGATCAAACGGCGTCTATGGAGCTAGCCGTCCCTACGTGATGGGGAACCCAGTTGGTCAAATGCCGAGTTGGTCATTTGTCTTGTCCCCACTATAATAGCAAATGGTGTAACCCTTCTGCGGAAGTTGCCATTTGATTTGTTTCCATCACCTACATAATGACCCAAATCATACGCGATGTTGCCATTTACAGCCCCGCGGCCTTACTACTACTAGAGATGACCTTGCCCAAATGCGTCCGCATAGTGACTTTGATAAGTTTTTACGAAAAATTCGACAAAGATCAAGTGGCTCATAAAAACAATTGATATTTCATACTTGGATGTTGTTCTAAGGAGTGAAACTTAAGTCGTATTAAATAATCAACCAAAATTAAATAAGATATCTGATCATTCTGTGTTCTAAAATTTGTCTTAATTAAGGTACCGGGTTGTCTATGAGCTCTTGGATGGATTTAGAAGGAGTTTTGCAATATACGACGATATACATAATTTATTTACAATTTATGGAGGTGCAATAATTTTTGTCAAAGATAAATTTGTAAACTATTTCCACTTTTATACATTATGGAGGTTTCCCTAAGTGGAATAGTATCCGAATTGTTTACTGCTATTTTTGGGAGTTCAAAGACGCCATTTTGTGACTGTTTTTATTCAGCTAAGTAGCCTAAATACAGATTCACAGGTTATTCAGCACTTCAAAACAAACATATCAATAATAATAATAATAATAATTTATTGCTTGGACAAATTTAGAATTTGCATCAGCATTACAATATTGATACTATAAACTATAAAATTTTAACCATAATCTTCTAAAAATCTTCTTTTTGTTCTTTTTTCTTGAGATGCATTTAGATATTCTTGAATTGAATAAAAAGAATTTTCAATTAAGTATTTTCTAAATTTTGATTTAAAGTCACTGAAATTGTAAAAAAATAAACATTTTAATTGATTTGGTAAATTATTTACAAGTTGTCTTCCATCAAATATTAAATGACGTTCTTAAAAAGTTGTCCTGTGGTAAGTTGGTGTTAAAATAATATTATTCGTTCGATGATTCAATATATCTTTTAGTGATTCTTTGCTAAGGAAATAAGGTAAATTCTTTTTTCCAAAAATTATGGTTTCAAAAATGTATATAGACCAAAATGTTAAAAGTTTTGATTGTTTCAAAATAGGGCGACATGAATCCTTAATTTTTAGCTTGAAAATGATCCGAAGTGCCTTCTTTTGTAATTTAAATATTTGCCTGGCTTCAGAATTTGCCATTCCCCAGATCGAAATTCCGTACCTTATATGGGGAATGATGAGGGTATGGTAAACTTGTAGTAATATTTCTTGATTGCAAAACTTTGATAGGTTTCTTAATACAAATAAGTTAGTGGACAATCTTTTGCAAATTTGATCAATGTGCTTATCAAATTTAAAATTCTCATCCACCATAATTCCTAAGAAGTTTACACAGTCCACTTTTTCTATTATTTTGTCTTCAATTGTCAAATTTATATCATCGCAAGTCTGTTTTGGAGATTTTATTCTGAATTCAACAAACTGAGTTTTTGAAAAGTTTAATTCGAAATAGTTTTCTGCAAACCATTGTATTGTTTCTGATGATTTTATGTAAGCATCAATTTCTAATCGTTCCCTGTTTTCATTAGAGATAGATAATGTAAGAATTTTGTATTTAATTAAATTAAATACATAAAAAATTTAATGTAAGAAATTCAAAGAGGTACCTAGCAACACGTGTTTAGGAATTTGATGGAGATAACATAACTTTATACAAATGCCAGTGGTGGATTGTTTGAGCACCTAATGTAAACTAAATGTGATCAAACTTTAATAATATGTTGTATAAAATATAAAGATCCATGAAACAATACCTCATTTCATTTTTATAAGTGCATTTTTCAATCTTAAAAATAGGTTGCATTTTAAAAAAACACCCTGTACTACAGGAGCTGACAAATTATATATTTCCATTTAATTTATTTTTGAAATATGCCAAAACTGTTAGTTAAAAAGTTATAATTGTTATTTTAAAAGTCTTAAAAATACGTTGGCTCCTGTTGGTAGCTTTGAAGTAAATATTAGTTTGAATTGAAATGATTGTTCTAAATCCTGGCATGTGGCAAAGTCAACAGACATTGAGTTACAAAACGAGGATACAGCACGACGGCCGACGGCGCTGAGCTCGAAGCGGAATCAGTTTGCTCCAGATTTCACTGTTTCACCGTAATTGGTTACGTTTTGCTATAGTACTCAGTGCCCTTGTCTCTTTTTAAGCCAGTTCTACTTAAATTGTACGTTATTCGCCGAACATCTAGCAACTGTTCGCCGAACATGTAGCAACTGTTCGCCAAACATCTAGCAACTTTTCGCCGAACTTATAGCAACTGTTCACCGAACACGTAGCAACTTTTCGCCGAACACTTAGAAACTTCTCCGAACATCTAGCAACTGCTCGCAGAACATATATCAACTGTTCGCCGAACATATAGCAACTGTTCGCCGAACATATAGCAACTGTTCGCCGAACATATAGCAACTGTTCGCCGAACATATAGCAACTGTTCGCCGAACATCTAGCAACTGTTCGCCGAACATATAGCAACTGCTCGCCGAACATCTAGCAACTGTTCGCCGAACATCTAGCAACTGTTCGACGAACATATAGCAACTGCTCGCCGAATATCTAGCAACTGTTCGCCGAACATATAGCAACTGTTCGCCGAACATATAGCAACTGCTTGCCGAATATATAACAACTGTTCGCCGAACATCTAGCAACTGTTCGCCGAACATATAGCAACTGTTCGCCGAATATATAACAACTGTTCGCCGAACATCTAGCAACTGTTTCCCGAACATATAACAACTGTTCGCCGAACATATAGCAACTGTTCGCCGAATCATCACCAGTAGAGAACGACTCAAATTTCTTGGCCCAGGCTGTCCTTAAGACCGAGGCTAAAATTAACATTAGCATTATGGATGAACTGGACCAAGTCACTTAACTCGGATTATATGTTGATAGGTATTCAGCGTTTTGGGCCACTAGCAAACATACTTGGAATCTCGCATTGTTTATTTGTCAACACATCCAGCTAATTACCAGCGGAATATGCGGAGCCCGGAGGGAATGCATGTGTGGAGCCTAATTCAAATTCAAATTATCTTTATTCATAGAATACGTTATATGTACATTAAATGGTGTCAAACAAACAAAAGGCATATTATTGTGTGATATGCCAATAAATGATTGTTCCAAATTGTTAACCTCGTCTTTGAACTTCAATTACCTATTTATGAAAACCTACCTATTTATGAAACCTACCTACCTATTTACCTATTTATGAAATTACCTATTTACGGTGGAATGTATGAAATCCACAACAAACCTATTTTGACATGCAAATACAAGGAGGAAAGTGATTCTCCCTGGATTCCGGAAAGTTTAAGTATGTTTGGAGACCAACTTTGAGTGACTGTGAGGATTTATTTCATTATGACTAACTAAAAGTTCGACTAAGAATGAACCAATCACGAGGAACCAATCCCTCGAGAAAACCCCGCGCTGGGTCGAGTGTTTAACTTCGTAAACACTCGATAACTCGTAAACACTCGTAGCTTCGTCGTAAACAAGTGGCATAGTTAAACAAACTTCCCTCTCATGTTCATAATAATATTTGGGGCAACGCAATTAATTTTGTAATGATCATCCTCCAGGCTTCAACTTTTAAATCAGCAGGTCTACTATTGAGTGCATCAGATATCTTATCGTAATTATACCTCCTTATTTTATTTGTTTTAAGCTTTATTGGTGATCAATACCGTTGATTATTTTTTAATCCTAAAGCAGTGTTTTCGCTTTCGCTTATACTGAATTTATCAAGTGAGTAAATGAATTTCCTTACCCTACTTCCTGCCATGTCCACCCCAACCTTAAAAAAATTCGATTTCGAGGAGTGAAATGTTTTATGTCATCATCATACATTTTTTTATTGTAAATAACCATGTATTTTAGTATAATGTCTTATGTATTTGTGTAATGCAGTAAAGAATAAATAATAAATGAACGAATACCATGATTGAATATAGATAATGATCCTTGAACCCCATGATACTTATGATATTCCTTGATAATTTAATGTTGCTTGTATAATTTATATATACAAACCACCCTTAATATGTTTATGTGTAATCACCCCTCAGAAAATCATTTATCATCTAGCATAATAAGTAATTAATTTTATTAAATAAATAATTTAATAATTCATTCTTGTTATTAAACTTGATCTTAGTCATTTTTGTTTAATAAATGGTTACTGAGTTAATTAATTTCCTAAGTTAATATCATAATCATATATATATATATATATATATATATATATATATATATATATATATATATATACATATTATGTACATGGAAACTACAATAATATGAATTTATTCAAAATTTATAGCTTCATAATAATCTAAATTCTAGTGATTTTGGTGTCAAGAATATAAGTGATGAGTATTTTGTGAACCCCTAGTGCAACAATAGCTACCCCAGCTTTCCAGAGACACTCTTGCAGCAGAAGCCAGACTGAGAGGATGTGTAGAGTCACTAACTTAGGACATTGTTCCTAATTTTAAAATATCCCAAGTCAGAGGACTCAAATTGCATGACCAGTACCTAAATTATTAGTAGGGAACTCTGCCAAGTACATTTTCGAGTCAAACCCTTTTGTTCCTCACTCAAGATTATTATATTTGGTACTTGGTGAAGATTGTTGTAGCACCTTGGTAAGATCCAACCATATCCTTATATTTTTCTACTGGCAAGTGTAGAGAAGAAACGGATAATTAATTTAATAATTAATCAAATATAAATTTAAAGAAGAATATTTTACTAAAATTTTTGAACTTTAATAACATTTCAGCCTAACTACTTCAAGAAGTGAACATTGATCTTCTACCATTCGGCCATCTTATTTTGAAGCTGACCATTGGCTTTGCATTGTTGAATACATTTTAAAAATTAACTATTTGGACTTATTTATGTTTTATGAACTTTATTTCAAAACTAAATTTGTCTAGCCGGCACGATACTTCCCCCTGAGAAAGGCCTATGTTTACCCTGAGTATAGCCTGGAACAATAATTGTTATTTACAGAGACATTTTCAATTTGATCTGGCCTTCAGCCTAATTGTAAGACCCATTATTGTACTATCCATGTGTCCCCTTTTTCAATCAGATGCTCTTGTATTCTTGAATAAATCATTATTCCTATTGTAAAACTGTTTTTTTCTTAAATATCATAGATAATTAGATAAGGTTCAGTACGTACTGTGTCAAACACTACATGATATCCTTTGGTGAACTAAATTATTAAACTACTAAATAAAGTCAAATACCTGGTCAAATCACCAGACAACATAGTATTAGAAATCATGAAAGACAACATAGTATTAGAATATTTATTTATTTATTCATCAATATTGTGTATGTAGCAAAAGTGTGTGTTTTTATAGGAGGTAGAAATGTCAGTGCATGGGAAAAGAATAAGGGTGCTGTTACATTAAGAATGACATTATTAAAAGAATTACATGAAAATAAGTGCAGAGAAATGGAGGTATTGGAAAAACCAAATGTTAAGGAATGGGAAGCAAGAGTGAAAATTAAGAAGGAAGAGCGGGAGAGGAGAAGGGCCCGGATTGCACATAAATTTGAGGAAGATTTGAGTTGGTTTGGAAGAAGATATAGAGACGCCAGCGAAACGAAACGAATGGAAGTATTGGAGGTGTTGTTGAGGTTGAAAGTAGAGAACATTCAAAGTGAAATAAAAAACTTGGAATGTGAAGTGAATACGTCAGAAGAAAAGGAATGTATATCAAAAACATCTTCATGAAATGAATATCCCCAACCCCGTGGCACCCATCATAGGCGACTATCTCGAAATGTACATAACTTCCGACGAGGAAACTGAAAAAATAATTTTGTTATTCTATTTGTCTTGTGTAATTTTTTACTATTCACGAATAATTTGGTAATTTGTACAGTTTTTGTTGTTTAGTTTTTTTACGAAAAATTTGATTACGTTTTTGTACATATAATCAAGTTAATTATAAATGGAATTCTCGTAAGACTTCATCATCATGGCGCCACAATCATCCTTCACTCATCTGTCATTCATACTTGGCTTAAAATACCTACCTGGGTAGGTCGCCATTTCAGCTAATGTATCTAATGTATCTAAAATTGTTCAAAAGATTTATTCGAATTGGGGGGGGGGGCAGTTGTAATTGTACATTTTGGTTGCCATAGAAATAAGCCTAAAAAACAAATAATGGAGGAAAACATTAAATACTTAACCTATTGTATGAAACACTGAGAAACACTTGTAAATAAATTAGGCCTACAATTACACAACTTAGCCTAGAGCTACCTTTGATCAGAATGAAGGTTGATGACAAATAATCATTTGTATAGGTAAACATATTGGCCTTACTACAGTTCGCGCACGCTCATCCCGACCATTTTAAAGAACGTGTGCGAGAGAGATGGACAATGAATGTTTAGAGAGAGACAGATGATTCCTAAATAAGCGTATGTCATTGGCTGCAGCAAAGTTTTTTGTACCTATTTGGTTTCCTATAGGACGATAATTTTTTTCTTGTTCTTGAAGTGTTTTTATTATCCGTTAGCGACTCTTAAACCTGGACCGAGTTGACAGTTCCTCAATCAAAGAAAATAAACAATATTTGTTTAATTTTGGGAAAATTATTTTTTAATTAAAACTTATGAACACACAACTATTTCAAATTTAAACTCTTATTTCATAACAAGTATATATACATTCGGAGAATACAAATGCATATTTCCAATTTTACAGTTGAGATGACAAAGATAAAACTTACGTAAAAAAACCTCAAACCTTAACCTAAAATATATTTTGACAACCAAGAATTTAACTTTTGATTTGAGTATTAGTTCACTTATTTACAGCTCGCAACTCGTAGCAGTAGTAAAGGGGTGGGCCTTGAGTAGGGGAGAGATTTCCCCTCCTCCCCCACACCCCGATGCGTCAAAAGTCTCGCGCTGGTCGGGATGAGCGTGCGCGAACTGTGAAGAATCCACAGATAAATTTCTAGTTTTTAGTAATTATTTTGTAAATCAAAATTGTAAAAACATCTTAAAAACTATATAAACAAAATAAGTTATACCGGTAAGCAGACGGAGTCCAGATGATGTTGGTAAACAGATGATTTCTGATGTCATAATTTTAAGAATGAAAAACACTTAATTACGCTTTATTTAATTGAAAAATACACTTTGTGAGTTAAAAATGGTCGCAAAATAGCTATTAAAATGAAAATTCATGTTCTTAATACTAACGTTTCAGCCTTCCAGAATTTTGAAACGCAGTGCTATCCCTCCATAAGCTAGCTAAAAACCCAGAGGCACAACGAAGATTGTGAATCAAAGTCGTCTGGAAGCAGTTTAGTAAGCAGGAAACTCCTGAAGAAACACCTCAGGAAGAAATACCAATTGGTAATAGGTACAGACAAGTGCTGTCGCTGTTAGTTTCTCAATTTTGCCGGCATACAACCACTGCTGCATTTAATGTAAAAAGAAATTAATTTGTAAGAAATTGAATATTTAAATAATTTTTTTTTTAGTTTCGAACCAAAACAAATTCTTATTTAATACTTTAAGGCGCTGAAAACTCAACCCTTCATTCTTGCACAAGTGATCGAACGCTGTGCATATCAAAATTTTAGGTGTTGGGCTTGCAAGTGATTGAAAGCTGTGGTCCAACAGGACAAGTGATCGAACGCTGTCCACAAATTTACTTTATTTACCCCGTCCCATTTGTCCTCAGATAAGGTTTAAATAGAAAAATAAGGGTGCAACTGAAGTGAACGTTACATATTGAGTTCGAATCAGATATGAATAGATAAGACAGGACAAAGTCTGTTCGTCGGGTCAACTTAGTTTTGAATGGATGATATTTTTGGAATTTTTTTTGTATATGGAGGCCCCGAAACGAAAAATAATCATTGATCAAATGCCTCAGTACCTCCGTGCGGGCCATACTAGTGGCTCACTATTCCACAGGAAATTCGCTAATTGCTGTACCAGTGAAAAGAGAAAAGAGATTCGTATGTGATTGGAATTCCTCGAATAATAAAGCGGGAGAGCGATTTTATTTTGAGAAATTTATAATTTCTCACTTACTCCAAATCTAAGTCGAGAGGAATGCAATTAGGCTGTAGGCAATGTTAGCAAGACTGATTGATTACCGTTTCTTGGCAAACACTCAGATCATTTTGCGATGTGATGTTTCCACGTGGGAAGCTCTTATTTCAAATTCAATTAAAATTAATGAAGCCTCCATGACTCCAGGTGCAAACGAACAGTTTAAAAACGATCCTCGAATATAACAAACCATTTCGTTAGACGTTATCTGAGAGCTGAAAAATTAAATGAATTATACATTTTATCAAAAGAATATCTCCCTTGGCAAACATCCACACACAGTTGACTGCTTTTCGTCTCTTGCTTTATTTTATTTCTCATGTCGAAACAACTAAAACTACAATCGTCTTATTCACGTAAAATGCATTTGACATTTTGTCACGAGCGCTACTTTCTGGTAAATACTTAAACCATTGACATTTCATCTGCCAATGGAGAATCAATGTTTAAATACAGTTTAACACTTGCTGCCTCGTGTTTGGAGTTATGGCTAAAAAACCAAAATGAAAGCGACAGACAAGTGAGTTGCTATCACCAATGAGATAAATAGAGGAGATAAATTGGCCGATGGTAATCCGATTCGCTGGGTATTTGCATTGATTACAAAAATAATCCTATATACAGATCTTGTTCTTTGGTCTTCATTTCGGCTTAGAAGTGTAAAGGCAATGGTATTTTTAGTATATTTCCCCTATAGGGAAGAATCTGTTACCATAGGTCTCATACTAAGACCTAAAGCCCGACAATAATTTTTCGATTTGAGGTCGCCAGATTGTTTTATGTTCCCCTAGGTCAGTGGTTCCCTAATGTAGGCAATCAGGGACCGCCAAGTAAACAAACTAAACAATCGGAGACCCTTAAAGTTTTGGTGGATTGAAATCACATATTCGATTCTCTGTTACCTTCGTAAAACAAGATTGTTTATAACACTCCGTTTGAGAGATACAAACTCATCAAGAATATAATTTAATATTTTGTATATAATAATTTTACTTTACAAAGCAAATTATTGAGTTATATGTCGTGTCAACAGTTTAGGTAACACAAGATGTATTATGAATGTGATACCACAACTTCAATCATATTATGTAATATAACGAATAACAAATAAAAATCACAATTAATTTAAGGTTACTATTAAATATATTTTGGAATATAAAAAGAGTATCCTTGTCTTCATAAAAATATGTTTATATTAATAACAGAGTAGAATAAGGCTATGTAGTTATACATAAATCAACACTGTGATCATAGCTTTAAAAAGTCGAAACATGTAAGCTAATTATGTATTTTTCATAAAATGCAGGATACTCGTATAGTATTTATATATATCTTGCAGATGCATTGAAACTTTGCAATCGATAGGGCATTTTATTTTGGGTGTATCACCTTCAAATTTAAGCAATTCAACTCTAAAAAAGCGCGAACAGCTGATTCGGCTATCTGTTTAATAATACAAGCAGATGGTGTTCCGCTTCGCTGGGAAAAATTGACCAAATTATCGTAAATAAAGTCGATTGCAAAAGCCATTTAGCCCTTTTCCTTATACTAGTGCCTTTAGGGAAATATTTCATAAAAAAAGGAATATTTTTCCTGGGATTTTCCCACCAAGACAGGTGGTTACTTACATTACATAGAACTGGCGGCTCCTGGGCTCATTTTACACAAAAATTAAAAATCAGGTAGTCCGTTCAATCCCGCTAGGTCTACTGGACTTCACTTTAGATATGTTCCGGTCGGACACGGCAGGATAAGGAAAACCTTTGGTATTATTTTAAACATGGAAAGAACTAGACGAAAAAGAAATGTTACCGGTCGGTCATGGCGGGACAATATGCGGCAAGGTTTTGCTTTGGGCCAGGGAGCACAAATATACAGGGTGTCCGGAAATTGTGGTAAAATATTTTAGTATATGATAGTAGAGGTAAAAATAAGAAAAAAAGATTAAACAAACATAGGTCCTAAATTGCTTCGTTTTTCGTCTGTGTGTCTGTTTGTGATTTTAACATATTTAATCATATCTCATGAAGCTCTAAAAGCATAAACTTCAAACTTGGTACATGGATAACCACTATTAAGAACTATTTTTGTGAGAATTATAAAATTTCTACTTTGTACCATTTAAAAATGGCGACTGTTCTTTTTATTTTCAAAGCTAAATATCTTAAAACCGGTAAATTTTAGAAAAAAATATTCAACAGACAAAACAGCTGCGAAATGTGATCCAATTAACGCTGGTATTCAGATTATGATGATCGGACAACTAATAATGGAGAAATTTAAAATCCTTCGAATAAAAATAGGCAAATTTCAGACAGTATGTTCTAAAGAACCATGTTTTTATTCAGAAAAGTTAAAAATTTCTCCGTTTTTAGTAGTCCGATCATAATAATCTTAATATCAGTGTTGATTGGATCAAATTTCGCAACTTTTTAGTTTCTCGTAAAAGTCTTCTAAAATTCGTGTTTTTAAGATATTCAGCTTTGAAAATAAAAAACAGTCACCATTTTGAAATGGTTCAAAGCAGAAATTTGATACTTCTCACAAAAATACTTCTTAATAGTGGTTATCCATGTACCAAGTTTGAAGTTTATGAGTTAAGAGGTTCATGAGATATGATTAAATATGTGAAAATCACAAACAGACACACAGACGAAAAATGAAGCACTTTAGGACCAATGTTTATATAAAACTTTTTCTTATTTTTACCTCTCCTATCATATACTAGAATATTTTACCATAATTTCCGGTCACCTTGTATAATAAGGGGTCCGCCAATCCACTGTTCTCGGGCTCGAAACCCTGCTGCCGTGTGACGTCACCGGGCTGCTGCCGGCGCAGCGCTCGCCGTATAAACATCCCCGTAGCGCAACTATATAATTTTATATCTCGCTTACTGTTAAACATATTTGGTTAAAACTTGGAATGTGGCTTCATATAGTTGAGATCTATTGGATGGTGACATAAAATCTCCTATTTTTCTGTTGGGCCCTGCCTTATAAACACCATTGCAGCGCAGTAAATAGTGAATAGGCTTAATTATTTTGGGGGTTATTCGCCCTAACCTGATATTAATCATTCGCCACAGTTCTGAAACTTTAACCCTTTACTATACTTTAGTGAATCCTTTTTTGAAATTCTGGGACTTATTGACAAATCTACATAAACATCCCTTTAATTTGGCGGGTAAAATGTAAAAAATCCGCCAAGCCGTCATTGACGTTTGATTGTAAAAAGAAAACCGCTTGCTTATTAATAAAGATGTATTTTTTAACTCAGGTTTAATTTGTGTGAGGTACTGGTTGAATTTATCAAGAAAAGTATGTAAAGTGCCATCAGGACATCTATACAGAGCTGATATTAAGAATTTTTTACTATCTAACTTAAAGCTATAGTCACAGAGTTCAAAGTTTTTTTCTTCGGAGAGTGAGCTGGAAAGCTTTGATGTCTTTGGAGTTGTTACGACTAAATCATCTCTTACAAAAATAGCAGAGCCTTCCGATCTAATTGTTTCCCTTGAGAAATAACTAACTAGGCTATAGTTATGGATCGTTAAAGAGTTTATGTTGTCTTTATTTAAGCCATGTTCGATAATCAGAAAAATGTCAGGATTCTCTTCATTAAGAAATATTTCTATTTGGCTTACCTATATAATTTCTGACAAAAGTATTTTTTTCTTGTAGATAATTTATTTTCTAAAAACTAGTGCAAAAATCAAGCAAATTAAGCAATATTTGTTGCTGTAGTGACCGTTTTATTTAAAGTCTACATTTTTGTTATCTCATCAGACCTTTTTGTGAGGAACATGAGAGATGCAGCCGTTGTGGAAACCCTTCGACAACCGAGAGACCAGCGTCCGACTGTCGTCCACGCAGCTCACTCCAAGTGTTATTCATGTACACCAGACATTTTCACCTGCCAATCTACACTCAAATCATTCTTTTGGATTTTCTTCATTTGGTTTGTTAATTTTAGGCCTATAATGTTTTTTTTATTAATAAATTTTGTTAAGATCAGTGTGTTGTAATTTTGTTTGTATTAAGTCGAGGATGTTGCCGAGCGGGCCCGAAAATCAAACTTTCAAGCTGCAGGTGACCGAAAATCCAAACTAGCTCTATAAGCGGATTTCTTCAGAAATAAGCTTTTACCGTCGTTTTAACAGAATGGAAAAAAATATCTGTTCAGGGTAACCTCAGCAATCATATTAACATTTATATTAATTGATAGCTTTTCAATGTCATCAATGTACAGGCGGGACCGATTTACAAACTGAAAGTTCCCAGCAGAGGTTCTCCCCACAACTAAAGAAGAGCAATTAAAGGCGGCTAAAAAACGATATGCTCAAACGCACCCTGAGGTCACCAAGGCTGCTCATGACCGTTACTTCCAACAGAACCCTGAAGTATACAGAGTGGCTGTAGTCAGTTTAGCGAGCGCCATCCAGAAGCTTCTAGGGAGAGGGTCCAAATCTTCCGATTAAAAAATCCTAAACTCTCTGAACTGCGACATTTGCCCACTTCTCTTAGTCGTGAAATAATAAATCACGGTCCTATGTCTCGCTGGTTGGGAAGTCTACTGGACAACATAAGTCCTTATAAATTATCTAAAGTTAGTCTGTGGGAGGACAGTATTTATAGGTGTCCTTTCTGTAGTTCCCGGCTCTTCGAAGAAGAAAAGAACAGAAAAAAATGGTGCTGCGGTGAAGGGTTGTTCAACGTTCTTGACCTTCCTTCTCTTGAAGAGCAATTTTAAGATGTACCATCAGGTATATAATCTCGACGCTCCCTGTCAAAAGTTCACAACTTCTGCTGGGAACGTTCTGCAGCGTTTGTAAATCGGTCCCGCCTATACATTAATGATATTTAAAAGCTATCAATTAATATTAATGTTAATATGATTGCTGAGGTTACCCTGAACAGATATTTTTTGTCCATTCTGTTAAAACCACGGTAAAAGCTTATTTCTGAAGAAAGTCGCTTATAGAGCTAGTTTGGATTGTCGGTCACCTGCAGCTTGAAAGTTTGATTTTCGGGCCCGCTCGGCAACATCCTCGGCTTAATACAAACAAACACACTGATCTTAACAAAATTTATTAATAAAAAAAACATGATAGGCCTTAAATTAACAAAGCAAATGAAGAATGATTTGAGTGTAGATTGGCAGGTGAAAATGTCTGGTGTACATGAATAACACTTGGAGTGAGCTGCGTGGACGACAATCGGACGCTGGTCTCTCGGTTGTCGAGGGATTTCCACAACGGCTGCATCTCTCATGTTCCTCACAAAAAGGTCTGATGAGATAACAAAAATGTAGACTTTTAATAAAACGGTCACTACAGCAACAAATATTGCTTAATTTGCTTGATTTTTGCACTGGTTTTTAGAGAAATAAATTATCTACAAGAACAAAATACTTTTGTCAGAAATTATATAGGTAGGCCAAATAGAAATATTTCTTAATGAAGAGAATCCTGACATTTTTCTGATTATCGAACATGGCTTAAATAAAGACAACATAAACTCTTTAACGATCCATAACTATAGCCTATTTAGTTATTTCTCAAGGGAAACAATTAGATTGGGAGGCTCTGCTATTTTTGTAAGAGATGATTTAGTCGTAACAACTCCAAAGACATCAAAGCTTTCTAGCTCACTCTCCGAAGAAAAAAACTTTGAACTCTGTGACTATAGCTTTAAGTTAGATAGTAAAAAATTCTTAATATCAGCTCTGTATAGATGTCCTGATGGCAATTTAGATACTTTTCTTGATAAATTCAACCAGTACCTCACACAAATAAAACCTGAGTTAAAAAATACTTCTCTATTTAATATTTACATATTAATTAATAACTGAATGTTTGATATTAGTTTAGGACCAAGAACCACCGAAATAGTTCAGCCTATTCATCATTTGCTGTACTACATTACGTTTGCATGGTGGGCCCGAATGAAATGATGGGGAATTAGGCCATTATCCAGTAAATCTAAACCAAATGAAGCCACATACCAAGTGTTATTCAGATATGTTAAGAAGTAAATGAGATATACATTTTTAATAATGCGCTACAATGGTGTTTATCCGGCGAGCGCTAGGCCGGTAACAGCCACATGACGTCACACGGTCCCGACAGCCGGTTTTGGAGTGAGGGCGGAGCCCTTCCCTGCCGCTCACCCGGCCCTGAGCTTTTTGACGGCGGGAACACGTACGGCTCTGCAAAACTCAGAGGAGCTCCACCCTCGGAGTTGGAACGATTGGTTGAAATTGCATTGACAAAATCTTACTAACAAATCCGAGGACTCGGCAGACATCACTTGACGAGATGACATTACAATGTCAGAAAAGTGGTGCGCTACATTTTCGAGGGAAAAAGTGGAAGAAGCGAAGGATTTTCGTCCTGCTGCCATATGGGAAAAGTAAATCTACCTGCAATCCGACAAAGGAATTACATCATCTCATTGAAGGAATGAGCAGAAACTATAATAATAATGAATATATGAAATAACGCCGACCTAAAAGAAGAAACAAAAGAATAAAGAATAAAAGAATAACGTATTCGGTCATACAACTCTGTAGTTACCATGGTAAGAAAACATCTGAATCTGTATTTCCATTCAATCTTACAAGATACCAGTTTCCGATCTGTGCTGTGTTTGCAATCATCATAAATAAATGCCAGGGTAAAACACTTACAAACATAGCGCTGAAACTTCCAAAGCCTGTATTCTCCATGGGCAAAGTGTTGCGCTCATTCGCGCTAAAAACTTTGATGGAAAAGGGTTTCACCAACAGAAAATGAGGAACAGATTGTTGACGAAAATGTAATCCATAAAGCAAATGATTTTTACGATATTTTGAAAAATACAAAATTTTAAATTAACTATCATATACACGATTTTTACTTATTTTATGATTATATTTTTTCATTCTATTGATTTGCTTAGGAACTGAACACATTCATTTATAATTCAATTTATAAGTTAATAATCGTGTGATTTTTTTATTTATAAAAGAGTGTGGCAGCCTCTTTTTTGCCTTGCCCTTGCCCCGCCCACATAGACTGTTGATCTGTGCGTGGATTTTACAAAGCATAGGCAAGGAGTGAGCAGGTACAGTACAAGGGACTGATGTGTAGAGCTTGGGCCGACGGCAACATTGAATGGTACTGCTAAAAGTGTGCGACAAGCTCTAGTCTCGAAGCTGACAGTTCCGAGGCCGAGTGCGCTCCCAACTGCGCCACCGACTCACTAATCGGCACGGGTTCACCTGGAATAAGTTAATACTAACATTGATTAACAATAAAATGTTTGTTTTCAACCATGAGCCCAACGAACTCCGCAATGGTCTTATTGGTCTTGCTAATATTTAAATCAGTTTATAGCCTACGACATTTTGCAGACAATGTGTTGGAAAATCGCTTATCTTTTGTAGCAAAGTACTGTCAATAAACGTTTTGTTTATTTATCAATACGTTTATAAATGTTACTTTATATATTAGCTAAGAAAAAATATACATTTTATGATATTAAGCAAGGTACTGGGGTTCAGTGGAGAGGCAATGAGGATACGGGGAAAATTAATGATTTTCAAAGATATGTTGTGGTATCGAGAATCATGTCAAGAATTGTTATTGTCCAAACGAGTTAATGTCGTTAAAACTGTCGTTAAATAAGAACATCTGATGAACTGCCCGTGGCACAGTTGACCAACATTGTCGCCTAACGTCGAGTTCAAGTTCATATTGTTCCTAAGGATTTCCAGGCCTGTGGGCCTTGCATCAATGAAATGATCGCATGGGCGCCGAAAAAGAACGTGGATTGAGAATGAGTTTAATAAAGAGGTTAATGTGCCGAGTAATAAAACTGGACATCAATGAAATAATTTCATGGACAACCAGAATCATGGGGTACGAGAAGGCTGGGCCAAGTTTTATGTCCTTTAGATAAGTTAATATGAATAAAGAAACTTCACAAGATATCAAAAACATTATCAGTAACAATTATTGACATATCATAGAATATACGCCTCCGAACCTGTTAGGCTAGCCATTATCTTTCTGACAAACTGCGGATGAAAAAAATCTCCATTCTTAATGCTTTCTTGCCGCATGTCTACCATCAACAAAGTGACTGTATGGGAGAAAGATGAGAAAACTGGCCTAAACGTAACCCGAGTGGAGAGGCCACTGAACAGTCGATTATACTATAGTCACAATTGCTTTCAAAAAGATCCTTCGAATAACTAAAATTGTATTGCGGATTTGGGACTTACTTTCACTTTAGACCCAAAAACTCCATCCAAATACTCAAATGGACAATGTCGTTAAAATCAGCGCTAAAGAAAATAACTCGATTGACTTTTCACTTTAGACCAAAAACTCCATCCAAATACTCAAATGGACAATATCGTTAAAATCTGCGCTAAAGAAATTAACTCGGTCGACTATGTAAGTAAACATTTGCAAAGGCAATTTTTTAAAAGTAATTATGAAGTATTTATCAACAATATTATGGAAACATCAAGACTATCAAATATCGATCTTTTTGCCGATGACACGACGATAAATGTATCAAACAAAAATAAAGAGGATATAGAAATAGAACTTTACACAAAGTTATCTGAAGTAGTACAATGGCTTGAAGAAAATTATTTTGAAATCAATTATTCTAAAACAAAATATGTTGAATTTACTATAAACAACCAAAAAAAGTATCAAGATAGATTAAATTTAATTTTGTAGAATGAAGAAATTGAAAAAGTAAATGCAATTAATTTTTTAGGTGTCATGGTTGACAAAAATTTAAAATTTGATCAACAAATTGATAAAATTTGTAATAAACTATCAACAAACTTATTTGTATTAAGAAGATTATCGCAATTTCGAAACAAAAATACATTACTAACGGTTTGCCATTCTTTAATTACACCTGTTATTACATACGGAATTCAAATCTGGTGTATGGCAAATTCTAACGTTAAAAGATATTTAAACTGCAAAAACAGCCCTAAGAATTATATTTAAGATAAAACAAAGAAACTCTTGTAAGAAAACAATTTATTAACATTTTGGTCCATATACATTTATGAAACATTGAAATTTGTGAAATGTAATATATCAATTTTTCATCATTCAGAAAATAATGTTTACAAATCAAATCTTCGTAAAAACAATACACTCAATATGGAACACCACAGAACAACATTTTATAAACGTCATTTATTGTATAATGGAAGTAAATTATTTAACAAAATGCCTGAACAGTTAAAAAACTTACCCATTGATGAATTCAAATCTAAATTTAAATTATATCTTATTAAGAAAACATACTACTCAATAGAAGAATTTTTCGAAGATGAACATCAAGATCAATATTTCAAGAATCAACATAATCCAAATTAAGTTTAAGTATAATGAATGTAATGCTGATGCAAAATCTTGTCAAAGCAAATAAATATTATTATTATTATATAATTCTCTATAAATGAAAAATAAGATCCGAAATTTGTTATGAAATAGATAATTTTTACATTTCTGAAATAAATTTATGATTGTTCAATGAACGTAATATGAAGATTAAGATTTTGCTAAATCAGAGCTCAGAAAAACTCAGAAAAAACTGGAACGACAAAATTTCAGTCCAATCAGTCCATTAGTTTTTGCCTTAATCTCCTGCATATTACAGGCACAAAGATATTGTACAGAAACTCCCTCTTCTTTTTAACATTAAGATATGACCGTTCAGTATTTTGGGCAGCAACTTGACCAAAAGTTAAAACATGTCATAGAGATAAGAACATGCCAATTTATGTGCACTTTTATGATAAATTTGGGAAAATCCATAGTATATCTGTGAGGTATCAACTATTAAACTAAAGCAAAACTCAAATACCTCAAAGAAATTAAAAAGTCTATTAATGGGGTTGTTTTCCTAAGTATTAATAATAGAAATCATCCTTATCCTCTCGTAATGGACGTTCAGCATTAACCAATAATCACATAAAATGAAATTCCAAAACATCTGTATTTATGGGGCCCTGGTTCAAAATATGAATGTCATAGCAATCCTCTCCCTCCCAGCGGACAAAGTGGAACTCTGTAAAGCTCAATGTCAAAGTTCCCAGAGAGACAAGAAGGACCCAAGGTAGCAGCAGGATATTCAAATAAGGATATTCAAAATAGATTAGAAGCAGGTTATTCAAATAACCTTACATGACGTTGACAGCTTCTACAGGCTGAGTTTTAAGTGTCCCCACCTCCAAACCTTTTTCCACATTTAAAGAAAATATCAATCTTAGACTACCCCCAAACATTTTTGGTCACTATGTACTTCATTTTTAATGGGTGGTAATTTTTTTAAATAAAAAAAACTATAAATAATTTATAAAACAATCCAGCTTTATTCTGAGATTATGGGCTTACTTAGAAATGTACTATGTTAAAATAAATTCTAAAGAAAATATTTAAAAAACTCTAATATTTTAAGAATGAGACAGTATTTTTTAACGGCATTGAAACCGTGTCAAATATAGTTTGAGATGATTGGTCTCAACACCACCTTTACATTTGAAAGAATATTTTGGATCCAATTTGACTGGTCCAAGATAGCTGCCAAAAATGGCCACCCACTCAAAATGAAGTACTTACTACTTAAAAATATGTAGGGGTAGTCTGGGATTGATATTTCAAAAAAATGTGGAAAAAATTAAGGGGACGTTTTCATTGTAAACATTTGAGCAGGTAAAAACAAATCAGAGAACCGCCTACGGTCATCGCTAGACATTCGGGACCTTAGTTGCTACTTGGTATTGACATCCAACAAGGTGTTTTGCCATATTTTCAGAATGTATCTTTTCGCATCCTACTTGTAGTTTTCAAATTTTCTTTCTTTACCTCGATCTTCCATCTTGTGATCTTTATAAACTGTTGTGTTGTCCATTAGTTCTGGCCATCACTTTATATAATTTTATTATGTTTTATATTTTTATTTTGTATACAAGTTCATTTTCTCTTAGTTCTTTAATCCTTTTTTACTTCCTCCTCTTCCAAAACCCCTGCATTAAGCAGTTGTTTCTGTCCTCTTTTATTTCATTCCATTTTTAATTTACCGCATGATTTATATTATTTTCCCCCTTTGTTGTCATTGCAACCTATATTATTATTCCATTTGTTGAAAATATATTTAACGCACTTGAACGATTAAAAAAAATTATAATTTTCGTATAATGTTATAATGTGAAAAGTGCAGGAAAAACACAAATGATGAATAAACTCTCAATAAGATCTTGACATAATATGTTGTCAAAATGTGAAGGCAAATAATAGGAGTATAACGAGAAATAACATTTGAAGGTAAACATGAACTCATGAACTCTGTGAACATAAATAGGTGAGTTCGTTCCATGTGTACTCATTACGTAGCTCTCTGTTACTACTACAAATAAACTACAGTATTATGTAAATTTAATCCTTTTAAAAACATTTGTTAACATGAATTTCAATGTGTTAATCTTTTATTGTCATAACCATGTTCTTGTTTTTTTTATTGATATGCCCATAGCATAATTTTTTACAATGTCCTCCTTGAAGTATACGTGCTTCATGTCTGTATCAATTTCACAACATTTATTATCATATGTTAAAAAAACGAGTTTGTTTACATTTTGTTGTCAGTTTTCCATGATTAAAAATCAAATTTTTTATATCTAAATGTTGTAATTTTTAAGTGTATAAGTGAATAAATACACTTTACTGGCGACGAGGATGAAGACACGGATAGTGGTTAAGTCTTGGCGGGAAGGTGAAGTATTCGTGCTTCTTGTCTGTATCAATTTCACATTATTTATTGTCATACGTTCAAAATAACAAGTTTGTTTACATTTTGTTGGCAGTTAGTTTTCCATCATTAAAAATCAAGTTCTTTATAACTAAATGATGTAATTTTTAAGTGTTTAAGTGATAACACTTTACTCCTCTTTTTTATATCTCTTTTCCATGTATTTAAATATAAAGGGTGGTGCTTCTTGCTTTATTATTTATTCATTGAACTATTTTCTAATTATTTAACAGCCCCCAAACATAAACCCTTCCCTCTCAAATTCTCTCCTTATGTTTCTTTTATTACTCACTCCCTACCTTGAAACCTAATTAAATGTTCTGTCCACTCCGACCAATCAATTTTCGTGTCAGCCATGTTATTTTCAGCCCAGGCCACCCACTAGCGCAACTAGAGCCATGTACTCGTTGGTCGCTAGAAATACCGGGTGTCCCATGATAGTCCCCCCTGGATAATTTTTAAACGGCTGCTTACATTTAAACGAGCTTTTATACACGTTACTAAGGTAATGTAAAATACCTTTTGGTGGTATTTTGAAATTCACCCCCCACCCCCAAATAGCGGTTGCGGAGGGTATCTAAAAATTTTTAAATAGCAGCCCCTTTCAAATAGGGCATCATTTTAAAGAGCTTTAAAAAGTGAAAACGAATGCCGCAAATCCGACCTTGATTTTTCAAAAAGTTATGGTAAAAAATGTTCATTTTACTGGAACTTTATATTCCATCACTTTTTTTATAATGACTGTAAAATTTCAAATAAGCTATTGTACACATTACCAGGGTGATGTCATGCACTTTTTAACATGATTTTGAATTTCATCCCCCACCCCCAAATAGCGGTTGCTGTGGCGGTTTTGATTTTTTAAATACCAACCCCTATTAAGTGGCACAAGGTGTTCAAGGAAAAGGAAGAAAGGAAAAGAAAGAAAGCTAATAGAGGAAATTACAATTCTATTTTAACTTAAGTTTGAATAAAATTCACGTTAATTGCATTTTTATTTATGACAATACTCTTTCAAATGGATTTGATAGATTTTACTTACCGACTACCCCTTACAAAGAATAGCAAATAGCGTAACTAAGGAACAACCGACCTTGTGATTTTGTGTTTAAATTAGGTGTTCAAAATGCCCTCCGTTGACCTCCTAGCAAAAATACAAGCGGTTTATGCTTGTAGAAAAAAAAATCTCTCGTTTTCCAAAAAAAAAAACAAAAAAAAAACTGCTCTCTGGCACTCATCATATCTGGTGTCACAAACGTAAATGCTCGTTCAATCTTTTGTCTCAGCTGGTTTACGTTTTCCAAGGTGGATCCATAAAAAACCAGCCCTTTCAAAAAACCCCAAAAGAAAAATCAAGGGGTGTCAAATCCACCTCTCAGGGAACTGCTCATCTATGTACTCACGGACAGCAACAGCGTAATGCGGCGGGGCACCATCCTGTTGGAAGACAGGAAGGAAATTGTTGGCAGCAGAAATCTCAAATATTCTTGCTACGATTTGACTCCTAAGCATGTCCAAATAAATTTCATGATTTAGGTAGCCCTCATAAAGAAAGGTCCAATCACTTGGTCCGCCAATAAACCAGCCCAGATGTTGACTTTCTCTTGATTTTGGGTGTCATCCTCCAATAAACAATGAGGATTACTGTCTGACTAGTAATGGCAGTTGTGGCGGTTTAAAACATCAAGGTGAAATTTGACTTCGTCACTAAAACAAAGTTTAAAAGTTAAACCGGGCTTATTTTCAATTTCGGTGAGCATTTCTTCGCAAAACTCCAGTCGCCTATCTGGGTCATCTTCATTTAATTTTTGATGAAGTTCAGCTTTATATGGGTGGAATTTATTTTTGTTAACACCCTTTGAACTGTGCTATTTGAAAACCCCGTTTCTATAGCTGCAGCTCTTACGGATTTATGAGGGTTCACCATTTAATATGGAAAACCCGGTATAACAAAGTCTCCTGATGAAATATTTTGAGCATTTTATGAACAATTTGTATTTGCTAAGCAACGCTATTATCGTTGGAATAGAATGCTATCAATACGATCCTCCTAGAGTTTACAGTCTTGTGATTAGATTTTTAAAATATGTCTTCAAATTGGCATTTTGCCAAGCAAAGCGTTATTGTTGTTGTAAATGAATGCTATTAATACCATTTACCTACTTGCATTACTATGAACTTATTCCTATGTGACTAGATTCTGGTTTTGGCCAACCGTATCCCGAGTTGAAATTAGCGTTAAACATAATGTGTAAATGAAATGTTCAATTTTATTTTCTAAAATTCAGCTTTTTCCGCGTAGCAGTTCCTTTTCACTTGTCTTTCCATCTTATTTTTATCTTTCACCTTACATTTTCCATCTTTTTCCCTTTCTTCTTCATTCCTTCTGTCTTGTTGCTTTTCCTTCTTCACACCTTTCTCCTTTCGTCCGAATGTTTCTTCTCTATCCTTCTTGTACCTGGGCGTAACCGGGGGGAGCCTAACTTTAGATTTTATCGGTTTCCCAGTTTTCGGAGGTGGTCGGTCGCAGGTGGTCGGCGACTCCGGTGGAGCGGAGGTGGTCGCCCAACTTGGGAGTGTTCGCCGGCTGATTGGGCTTACGGTCACGGTGATTGGTCGCTCAAGGTATGCAGGGCTATCCGTGATGAGACCCTTTTTACTGCAGGGCTCCTAGGGGGGGGGGGACTGCCCACTCCTACAGAAGTAGAAGCCCTTCCAATAATTTAATTACAAATAGATCACAACTGGTGCTGGTTTATGTGTTTAAAAATAATCAGAGGGATTGTAATTTGATTTCCGTATTCGCATTGGACGTACTGTTATCATAAATTAATAGCAATTGTAGATAAACAGATAAATTATTACGAAAAACCCCTACGGTGTTTTACCTGTGTTTTGTTCACTTATTTCTTCGAATTCGGTCTGAATAATTCCAGTTAGAAACGTCTGAAAGAGCTTTCCTCCAATCTTTGATCAAATATTCTTGTGAACGAATTCCAATTTATGTCAAGGCGAGGGTTGAGCTGTATTCAATACAAATATCTTTATATGAACTTAACCTGCATGTGCATAATATAGGGGCGAGGTAAAAGCTGAAAAAGCAGCAATTCAGAGAAAGCCAGATTTCATCCTTACTGTCTATGATTGTGGATTCTGTTTCTGATGTTGAGGACTTGTTTTACCGTTTTTATGAAATTTAAAACGAATTCTTAAGTGGTGAATATACTAGTAAATATGTTACAATTTACTCTATTTCCATTCTAGTACATTGCAGTATTTGAATTATTTTGTAGAACGATACGGGAGTTAATATATTACATTTTTTTGTAGTACACTAATGAAAATAATCAAATTTATTATAAAATTATTGCTTGCAAAATTGAATTAACTCGAAAAAAACATCATTTCAGTATTTGGTATCATTGATTTATGTCCAATTGTTACCAAGGTACTGAAAGCGGTAAACACAGTATATTGTCCCTTTGCTATAAATGGCTAAAAAAATTGGTGATCTCGCTTATCTTAACTTAAAACTTGGTATCCAGTTCAGATCTATTGCGTATGTCGTAGCCACTCTCTGTAATGGGGCACTTCATGAAGTGCACAGCGCTAACTGCTTGAAAATTGAGTTTAATTGACAGGATCCATTTAAAAATTACAATATGTGCTCAACAGAAGTGCCCAACGCTCCTTGAGCACTTAATAAAATCGTAAACTGCGGTTTACGTTGCTGTTGGTAGTATCCGAACAATTATTTTTAATTACATAAAATAAGGACATTTTAAAAGAATACTATAGAGTATCGACTATAATATTGACACAAAACCAGATAATGTGGTCATTTTAAATTTTATGCTTTAATGGCTAAAAATCGTTTAACATTTTACTTATTCATTTATTCATACACAAAGTCACAAAATACACTATATAAAGGGAGTTTCCGTAATTGTAGGTTACATGTCAAACCACTTAATCTAATTTAAATATGAAAAAATTCGGTGGTCCTTAAGGTATCTAATAAGTTTAGTTTTTAATTTTTAATGGAAGAACACGGAAGTTATAGCATGAGTTCAATGAGTGTTGGACACTTCATGAAGTGTCAAAGCTTTAATTTTAATTGAAATTGAAATGTACTCGATTGTTGGGGGTTCATGATTGATGAAGTGTCCAATTACTGCAAGAGGCCACGACACATTGCGGGTGTTCAGGGATGTTCCAAACAAGGGTCCAGGGCGACGTCAGAGCTCAGAGAGAGGTCGAAGTAGCCATCACAGGAGCGGTGGTAACGGAATGATCACTCGTGAATTTCATAGAGTGGAAACTGTATTAATACAATCGAGAACGTGAAGTACGTGAAGTACTCACGCGTCGATGCCAGGCGCCCGCCGCGCGCCGCTTCTCCCCGTCAAAATGGACACTTTTATTGAATTTATTAATTGTTTGAAAAGTTTAAATCACGATACAAAAATAATCACATCATCATAATAAGATTATGATGACACACACACAAAAAAAAGTGTAATTAAAAAACCGAACCCTGTATACAGCCGTCTGTAAATTTGTAATTTGTATTTATTTTGTAAAATAATTACATCATTTTTAAATGTGTAATTAATTGTAAAACAATGCCGATTTACCAACATTGAACAACAAGGAACATTTCAGCTCCTCCGAACTGCATGTGCAGTGTGTGTTGGAAGCATGTGCTTCATTGTTGTTGGCCAGTTGCTGTACCTCGTCTCCATCGCGCTCGCCCTAACAATGTTGATAATTATTAATTTCAATTATCAACTGATTACGGATTTATCTATTTATTTATTTATTTATTTATTTACAAGTGTCACATAGGTTTACATTTTTAAGCTATAGGCTAAGTAAACATATGACTTGTCAAAATTATAATGTCCTAAAATAATGTAATTAAAATAAACAACAATTTACAAAAAAAAAAAAAAAACAATGTAGACAACTCTCTACATACACAAAGTTTCATGTCAAGAATTATTTGAAATGTACTCTTTCACAGAGTAGTACGCCCGACTCGTGAGATGGTTCTTCAGGGAGTGCCTAAACCTCTTTGAATCGTGCTCTTGTTTGATTGGTTCAGGGAGCCCATTGAACAACTTCAATGCAGAGTAATAGGCTCCCTTTTCATAGAGGGTTAGACGGTGAATCGGGTAGTGAAGTAAATATCTAGTAGTATTGAAGTAATTTATTAACTGAATATTGATTGTGGAAACTATCTAATGTCATTAAAGGAAAAATGAAATGAAAAACTCAATTAACAAAAGAGTTAACAGTTCTTTAGAAATAAATTAATAACGACGTAAATATGTATCACAAGACTCTCAAATTTTGATATATTGTTCCCAAGAAAGTCGACTGAAGGTTCTCTATGGGAATTTTTCCCCCGATGCTTTTAAGCAGAGTTATCATAAATCAAACACAAAGAATTAACTTTTTTAATTCGTAAATCGTGTTTTTAGTAATATAACTCACATTATAAACTAAACTATATACGTTAAAAATTATTTGAAATCAATGGTGATAGGTAATAAACTGGTCATTGGAATAAAGTGTACTGCAAATTTTTAACAGCGTTTTTTACGTTTCTACAGCGTAATGAATAAGAATGTTTTTACTGCAAGAGAAAACACACTGCCGCCGCCGCGCCGCTCACCTTCTTTCGATAATCAGGGTATAGTACAGTTTCCTGTTTTTGAAAGTTGATTTTTTTAAAGAAAAGTGTTTTCTGTTGGAAGAGGAGTTTACATAAAATAAAAAATTAATGGAAGGTGATGAGGAATATAATTTTTTATTTTCCTGTGTTCTGCGTGAATTCGACAGTTTGACAATTTAAGCAGATGGTTATTTATTGTTTTGCATAGGAGTAAATTATAAACAAATAAAAATGTTGAACAAGTATTTTATAAAAAAAAGTAAAGAAAGATAAACCAAAATTGTATTTTCTTTTAAAAATGTAAATAGGTGTGGATAAGTGTGTTAATAAAAAGAGGTAACAGTATTTATATTTATTAATTTACTTCCATATAATAGGGTAAGAAGAAGAGAAGAAATGTTGATGAATGGAATGAAAGTGTCGTGAAAAAACTGAGGAATTCAGCAGAAGGTTATGTTTCCCCAAAAACAAAAAATGCCAACCCACCAAAAACTCTCCCCTTTCCCAACAGAGGACACGATCGAAGCTACAACAATCCAGAGGATGAACAAAAAAAACTAATAAATGAAGCGGCTAGTAAGTTCTGGTAACTTCCCTTACACACAATTTAGGCTATAATCAACCTCATTAAGACGATCCCCAAAAGCTCTTCCAGAGAAAAAAGAGAGAGAAATCCTTGCGGGCCATACTACGGAATCCCTTCCACCTATTCACTGATCAGGAAAAGTCTATCCAGATGGTCCCTTACATTTACATCGAACAATTGTTGAACAAAATCACAGAAGCATTTTGATACCGACCTCTCTATAAAATGACCAAACCAGAATGACTAGACAAAACATTGCCCAAAAATAGAGCTTGAGAAACACAAACTACTTCCGTATGTCAAAAATCCCGGAACTTTTGTTAACAGTCAATGCCACAAATTAAATATTTCTATCTATTTCGGTTAAATAAAGAGATTTTTTCCATACTTAATTTACACACTGTATAGCATTTGGTGCAAACAGAATAACTTAGTTTTAAAAAAGTTTTCTATTATAGCGCTGCATGTAGCAAAACTTCTGTTACTATTTGTCCCGATAAAGCCGGGCTCTCACTGCGTGTAGCAAAACTTGCTCTATAACTTGTGTTATGTCACATTACTGTACAAATTCGCTAAATGTGAAAAAAAATTTTACAGCTTTTACCACGAGGTAAAATCTTAGATTTTTACTTAGTATGCTTTATAACATTGCTGCACAGCTTTTAACGATTGCTAATCAGACTGAAACATGCCGCGAAGACGAAAACTACTGCTCGCGTCCTCCATAACAGTATTATATTAGCATGTCACCGATTAGAAAGTAGGTTCTGAGTTCATCAATCTCTATCAGCCAGGGCCAAATATAGTAGGATTGATTTTTTCAAATATATAAATCTCGATGGGTCTCCTAATGAACCTTCACTGAAACGTGAAATTCGTTTACCTATGATATACGGTCGGGGGTTGTAGGGATTGGTTTTGGGAAATTTCTCTGGGGGTCAAAGTGCGCAAGGAATATTTGTGCTCAATTTTTATGTTAATAGCTCATCGGGAACTTGATTAGAATCTGTATACCTGAGTCAATGAATGAGTGAGTTAAACAGGCGGCTGTATACAGGGTTTGGTAATAGTCTGGAATATATGAAATAACTTCAACATTATTTTGCTTAATGTAATGAAACTGCAGTTGGATAACAGTCAAAAATAGAAATATTTTCACGTGATTCATTATTTTTTCGCACGACCAAGGGACGTCCCACGCTGGAAGTCTTGAAATTCTTAAATTTAAGCATACCTCGAGTTGTATCTCATTTTAAAGGTTTTAATTAGTACATCATAACTACGCAAACCACGTCTCAAAAGGTCAATCCATTCAAAGTTACAGCTACTCAAAGATTTTAATGTTGGCCATTTAACTCTAAGCTAAAAGTAAGGAGAACAGTCTATTTACTAATAATGCACTCGAAACAGTAAGTTAATTGTAGATTTTTTAATACGTCAAAGTATTCTTATTAATGAGAAATACATGCATCTAAAACCAAACCACATCGTTTCCAGTGCTTTATTAGTAATTAGACTTTCTTCCTTAATTTTAGCTTAGAGTTTAATGGCCAAAATTAAAATCTTTGAGGAGCCGTAACTTCTGATTGGATTAACCTTTTGGGGCGCGGTTTGCGCTGTAATGATCTACTAGTTAAGAACTTTAAATGAGGTATAACTAGAGGTATGCTTTAATTTCAAGATTTCCAGCGTGGGCCGTCCCCTCATCATGCGAAAAACTAAGAAAATACGTAAAGTTATTTCTATTTGTAATACATAGACACAACTGTAAAGTTTAATTACTTTCTGCAAAATAACATAAAAGTTATTTAATATATTCCAGACTTTTGCCGAACCCTGTATGATTATGATAAGTATTGTTGAATTCAATCGAGTAATATTAGATTCCACGAACTTCTAAAAATGAATATCGAGTTTCAATACCACAGTTGTTTGTTGAACCAAGCAAGGACAGCAGGAGTAGGACTCCCGCTGCCCACTGAATTAGAATGTCACTCGCAGGCAATCGTTGTCGCGTGGGTGGGGGTTTGAGGCCACTCAGTGAATTGGTTCCTAGTAAGATATTTACTGATCAAACTTGAGACGCTAAAAAAGTAAGTTTTCATACATTTAAAAATAAAACACCATTTAATCAATTTTCTAATGTTTAAAAGTATTTAGTCACTGTCAAAAATCACCTGTGCCACTGAACCTTTGACACATGAATCTGTTATTTTTTAACTTATAATAACATTAATTATAAAACTGGAAACATGTCATTGATATGGTGTGTATCAATGACATGTTTGTATGACATCGTAATGACATCGTGTGTATCAATGACATTCTAAAACACCTGACACCATTGATTATCCTCTTAATTGTGTGTATTGTATTGTATCGTGTGTATTGTCAAGGCTGACACATGTTATTCCTGCTACATTTTCATGTCCAATGATCATAAATAAATGTGTTTATTTCCTTTTAGGGCATTTAAAAAAATACTCGGTTTATTATTTCATTGGGAAGCAGGTCGTAATATAATGATTATTCTTTTTGAATTTAAATTGCATGTCTAGGACTCCAGATAACATATTTAGGTACAGATTAACTAAATGGGGTTAACTGAAATAAATAACGCGCGCGTGTATGTGTGTATTGTGTGTTTTAGATTAAAACACGTCACATTCATCAATTGGAGGACGAGGTTGGAATGTCGTGTAATCACACGCTAGAGTAATCGCACAAGTTTAAATAATCACACGTGTCAATGTGCCGAGCAACACAACTCACAAGCCCTTCCTTGATCAATCACGTCACACCCGTATTGACACTCCAGCGACAACCTACTAGTGACATTGCTCTCCGTGTACAAGCGTTACTTCAGATAAATTAACCAACGAAGTAATTGTAAGGAAAACGATTCACAACTCTTGCAGTATGGCCGGTGAATCGAATCGTTACGTTTAAGGCGGGTTTAACTTCCCATGCAATTACTTTCAAAACTACTGAGACAGTGGGCATAATTTATTGACAAACATCCTCAAGATATCTGTAAACATTCCGAGAAATCATCTGCAACTGTAAAATAATAATTATTTTAATAATTGCTTATTAATAATTATTTTAACCTGCCGTACTGTTTTTGAAACAACCAGTTTGTTAAAAGGAGCAAATTACAGAGGATTAGTAAAAATAAAGTTTTTCGATTAGCTGGTAATAAGGGATAAGATGTCATATTCAAAATTCATGATCGTGCTTCTTTTATAAAATACTATTTATGTATTAAATTTGTTTAGTAAAATTCTGTATTTTTCCGCATTATTAATTAATTCTTCTCATGAATTAATTTCTGAGTTGACAATTAAGAGGTTTTCAGCTGACCTTTGGAAATATTGTTTATTTTAGTTGTTAACCCAATTTCATTAAATTCTCCAAAACAATATTATGCTGTATCAGATTCCTTCGAAATTCCTTAAACATAAAGACAATTTCATTTGATATGCGAAAATGGGGTTTTTACTCAAGCATATAAAATAATGTTTAAAGAAAATTATCTTCCCAATAATTTAAAATGTGTGGTTTCACAAAAAAAACACTCTATGGAGTAAGGTTATTCTATTATTACATTAATTTTGGTCACAAGTTAAAATCCAAATCAAAGAAAGCACTGAAAAATAGAAGTAAGTGACTCCAACAACCTCTAATAAATAAAACTAAACTTTGAGAAGGTTTATCTTGGAAACGAATTTATTGTGCTTCTTTTTCCTTTCTTTACAATGAAGTTTCAGTACTATATTCAAATATTTATGTTCTCAGAAAATTATGAAAAAACTGTGATACAAAAGTCCAATTAATACCTTATTATGTACTAATATTTATTCACTTATCGTATGGATTTATAGTATGGGGCCGGAGTGCAGAAAATGAATTGAAACGATTATTCATTTTGCAGAAGGAAGCCTTAAGAATTATATTTAAATAGAAACAAACCCAGTCTTGCAGAGACATCTTCAAAAGAATAAATGTTTTAACTTCTCCTTCAATTCACATTTTAGATACAGCAATTTACGCACAAACTAAATGTAAATTAACAAAAGGAAGAGATATACATAATTATAATACTCGATTCAATCAAAGCTTCAGGCCAACGCAACACACAGGAGATTAAATTTCCAAGCACCATAAGATATCATATCCGCAACTGCGGATTTCACGTAGAGTGGCGTGACGTTGTTTGGGCTCCGGCGTATGAAACGAATCAAATCGTTAGTCCTCTTCAAGATCAAGAAACTCAAGATTTCGACGCACAGCGTTTTTTTGCTGGACTATTTGGGCTCTTGATTCGGTCGACGGCGCACACTTGAGCTTGTATCAAAACAGGGTGTTGATCAACAATTCTCGACGTGAGTTTTACCCTGCCAACCATCGAGCATACAGGTCATGGATAGAGTTTTTCGGCTATTTCCTGCCTCCGCGGTACCAGCTGCCGCATCTACCTGACAGAGTGTGCACAATCAAGCATGCAAACGATCATGGGAGTTCATGGGATGTGGGCACCAGACGCAGATATGGAGTCCCTATCATCAGGGGCGTAAGGTTTTTCAACGTACCACTTGCTAGGCCATTGCCTGTAGATCGGAATGTTGATGTTCGCATGGAAGTTGAGGTCCAACGTACCCGGAATGAGGGTAACGACATGGAAGTCGACGAAGAAGAAGGAAATGTTGTGCGTGAAGTTGCACGTGAAGGGGTGTTCCCTGATCGTCCACACCGTCCGGAACATGGCTGTGAAGAGAATCCTTTGATGGCGTTCGCCACTATGGCGACCTCCCGGGAGTGTGTGAACAGATTACCTCCTAGTCCTTCCTCCGGGGGATCCGATGTTTTGTCACTGGAAGCTACTCAATCTTTAGTGGAGGATGTCGAGCCTATGGACATCGGTGATCATCAATTTCAAGGCCATCTGCAATTGCCCACGAGGGGTCGTGGCCGTGGAGTGTTGCCGGCTCCAACTCCCCGTGCTTCTTTTCGCGGTGGTTATCGCGGACGTGGACGGGCGTTGGTTTGGGAGACGGACTTCGTCGATCGACCCTCCAAGTCTTCTGCACCGCCTCCCGTTATTGCGCCTTCCCGTGGACCTGTGGATTTAAGTACAGTTCAAGCGCAGTCGTCAGAAGTCGCGACATCTAGTAGTGCCTCTTCAACTGTGACGTTGATTGAACTGGTGGCGATCGGCTTATCGTGCAGGAGGAGTTGGCTCGACGGATAGTCGAAAACCAAGTATTGCAGCAACAGTTGTCCGATCGTCAACGTGAAGTTCATAATCTCACCATGGAGCTCAAATATTTTCAAGATTTATCGTCTGAATCTGGAGTTTAATTCCTGAACGATTTACCATCTCATATTATAAATGAGAATAATTTAACGCCGTTCAAAAATAATTTTAAAAAGTTTTTAAGAGATAATACATTTTACAGAGTTAGGGAATTTATGGACCAGCGTGAAAAAAAATTTTAATAAAGCAATAGATCAATGGAGGGAAATTTTAATATATTTTAGAGAAAACTAGGATAAACTAGGTTGTCTTGATCTTAATTTTAATTGACTCAAGGTTTTTTTCAGAATATATTCCAATCAAAATTATTGTAACATAGACATTGCTTCCAACGATGTGAAATGTTGTAATATCAATAAAATGAATTTAAATTAGAATTGCAATTCTAGCAGTTGTCACGGCCGCATCAGCCTTTCTCTACCGCAGGGGCGACCGTTACCCCGACGTCCCCCCCTCCAGTAGCTCCCCTAGCGCCACATCTGTGGACCTCCCCCCCCCCCACCGACCCGACCCACTACTCAACGATAAGGGATTTTCTCGACTTCTAAACACAAAAAAAGAACAGAACAAAGTACAGGAAGGAGGAGAACGGGGAAAAGATTGGAACTTAAAACGACTGGTACTTAAAACAGGGACTTAAATTAGGACTGGTAATAAAACTACTGATTATGGGACAACCAGAAATTAAAATAATGGGGCAACCCAGAAGGAAAAGAAAGACAGACACTGGAGAACTGAAATCGAAGCAACACGATCCAGAGAATTAATCAGAAGACATTAGGGCAAACTAAGATTGAAGCAACACGATCCAAAGAATCAAACAGAAGACATCAGGGCAACTAGAAGTGAAGCAACACGATCCAGAGAATCAATCAGAAGGCATCAGGGCAAACTAGGATTGAAACAACACGATCCAGAGAATCAATCAGAGGGCAACACGGCAAAGAAGAAGTGAAGGAGCACAATCATACAATCAAACAAATATAATATAAGGTTTTATAATAAAATAAACTAAAAAGCAAATAACTGAGTTTTTCTATAAATTTCATTTTACATTATTTTTTAATTTAAATTAATTATTACGACATTTGAACATTTACCAATAACCTTCATTCCTGAAACCTATGAAAAAAAAAACAAAGTTCTTTGAAAAGTAACGAATAGACATTATTTGTTTCGTAGGAACCGATGAGTTGTCAATTCATCCAAATGAATTGGTTTTCGGACAAAGTGAGGGAATAAGGCTTGGCTATTGCTCCTAAAATAATAATAAGAAAGTCATTTCTCAAAATCAGTGCTAAAGAATGTGAGTAATTTCCTTCTGGGCTTGACTGGGGTGTTAAAAAGACTAATGGAAATTAAAGATGATATCCTAATAACAAAGGCAACTTTATAGTCAGAAAAGTTTCTTTAAATATTAATATATCATTATCTATATTGCCTTTTGTTTCAGCAACAAGTCACTTCCATCGTTCCTTTGCAGTTAGCTGCGGTTGGGGTGGGGCTGCATGAATACTTTCATGTTTATCTTTCTGTTCTTTGTTTTGGTGAAAACAAATTAGCATGTAGGAGTTGCTGTAGGGGTTTTATATGGCTGTATAAAAACTCAGGGAGCTCTCCTACCTCCCCCGCTGCTGACAAACCTGCTCCCCCAAAAAAGCCCTACCTGCCGAACCTGCCCTACCTGTCCTGCCTGCTGAACCTGCCAAACCTGTCCTGCCTGCCGAACCTGCCCTGCCTGCCAAACCTGTCCTGCCTGCCGAACCTTGCCTGCCTGCCGAACCTGCCCTGCCTGCAAAACCTGTCCTGCCTGCCGAACCTGCCCTGCCTGCCAAACCTGTCCTGCCTGCCGAACCTGCCCTGCCTGCTGAACCTGCCCTGCAGCCGCCAACACTGCTGTTAGAGAATCACAGAGACACGGAGTTAGAAATTTAGTAAAGAAAACACTGATTGATAATGTTGGAAAACCAACCTAAAATCCTAGTCCAACCCCTACCTACGGGAAACGTTAACATTTGGGCTAAATTTGGCGGTGAATTTATAGTGTTTTAATACAGAACCACGATGACGGCTCCAGCTTCGACGATGATACCGGAGCCCCAGCCGGGCACATCTGGAATACAAGTAAATTTCATGATACCGAGGGAAACAAGAGTGGAGGAGACAACAAGAGTGCCTCGGTCCATACTCAACAAAGCAAATGATCTACATTTAAATATATGTTCATTAGAAAGACACGGAATAAGCAGGCAAGGAAAAGGATGCATCCCAGTGGAGAGCATTGAAGAATTAAGAGAAGAGGCAGCGGAACTTGTGAGGGAGTGAAGAAACACATAACAAAAAGGAATAAGCGAGGGAGACCTAAGAATAAAGAATTATAAATCATAAGTTACTTTTCAATTTTCTAAACATAAATAAATTTTGTAACACAAATTAGATTTTTTTATTAATAAGTTTGTGAAATTAGGGGTAATTTGTTAAATATTATATTAAAATGGTACAAAACAATTTGTTTTCTGCTAATCAGTGTTCTTATTCTTTCTTTCTTATTTGCTTTCGCAGGCAGGGCTAAATGTCATGATGTCTTTTTTCACTCTAATATTCTTCATTTAAACACTGCAGGCGAAGACACTTTTAAAAATATGATTAGAAACTCCATTAAATTAACAAACTTTGGCTGCCACGATAACAAAAAACATCAACGTTGAGATAAATGTGTCCAAGTGTTAAATAAAGTACTTGGTTTCTTGGTTCATACTACCAGAAAAATAACTTATTTTGAAATATATACGATTACATTGTAGTTTTCCAATCATAGAACGATTTCCTTATTGAGGCATAAATGAGAGGCAATGAATTATCGAAAACAAATAATACACTGCTGTTGATTCTCCCAGGTCTTAGGAACCGGAGCTATCTTGGTTACCGAGAACCTATGATATTACGGAGGTCACTTGTATTTTAAGGTCAGTATGTAACAAATTCACTAAGTAATACTGCACAATGCAACAGCAAGTCAAACATTTTTACCAATAAACAGCATGTAAGTGACTCGAAGTTATTTTTAGATGCAAATAATTAATTTCGGGTGGCCTTACAAGGTATCTTTTATAGATGTATGCGTTGTCAATGATGTTGTTATGTAAACAATAATTTTAAGTTCCCCCATAAATAATAAAACATTATCCGTGATATACTGTATTGACACCCTCTGGATTACTAAATAAGGTAAACTGTCACAATGTACAATGTCACTTATTAAGTGAAATCTAATAAGTCATTCCAGTTGACGTATGTATCATGTGTTCTTTAACTAGTTGAAAATTAATGTGCTGTCTGGTTTTTTGTTTATTCTTATTCATATTCTTCAGAGGAGATAAAAGGAAAATAAGGTAGTTCGTGTACAAACAAGGGACATTGAAAGATGGATCCGTCAAAACAAAAGAAGAAAAATATTTATTGAACTCGCTGGCCACTTTTTGCGTGTTTTCAATGTTTTTATTGTTTATCGCAAGATATTTTGAGGTTCTGAAACTATTTTTGATTTTGAAGGGTTGTTTTAGATTTTCTAGACTTCGAAAAGTTTTCGCTATTCTTTAGAGGGTGATCGACATCATAAGCTTTAACAGCCCTGATCTTTCTCCTATAGATAATAATTCTTAAACCTTTGATTTTGAGTTGAAATATGGTTTGCTAGCAAAATATATTAGTTTTGCGGCGAGTTTCGGGCTTTACTAGTTGTAAATGGTTTAAAATTAATTCTCAGACAGAGTACTATATCTCTATTTATATGTGGGTTAAATAATGACTCTTGGTATTCAAATACTAATAACTGGCTTTCATTTAAGTCATTGATTATTTAAATCAGATCAGTTCGAGGCATAAAGAAGGTTTATTAATATCGGAGAAGTAAAACTGCCAGAAAATGGTTGATGGTTGGTTTTAGAGGTTAGCTGTAAGAAAGGACCATGTGGTCCTAAGTTCGCCTCAATAAAGAAGTATTTTCATTCATTCATTCATTCATTCATTCATTGTCAGGTTGTTTTTTAGTAAACTTAAAACTGTAAAATATTGCAAACTCAAAAACATTTTAACAAAACACTTTTTTACACTTAAAAAAACATTTTAACAGGTGATGTTGGTTGAACATTCTGTTTGTTTACTCACTCGCCTCTACTGAGACCGCCAAATGTTTTGACCCTTGATAGAGTTATTATAATGATTAATAATAATGCCTCTATTCACAAATGCTTCTTTTATTAATGACAGTGGGGAAACCATTAATTAGCATCAACCAAGCTGCTATCACTTTAGTCCGTACAATGTTGCTGGCGCATACCTCTTGACTGAGATATTTGAGAGGGAAATGTCACTATTAGTCACTACAAAAACCTCAAAAAATATTCAAGTATGTATACGTTGTTCCACATTATTCTCTTTATTATACAGAATTTTATTAAGTCTGGTATATATTTTATAACTCTTTAAATTATGATCAAAATGTAATAAAAATTTTAAATCGAGTATTTGACATAATAACAACCGTTCGTCGTAAATTGCCGACATTTTGCATGCCCAGGGAACGGCACACGATGGAAGTTTTAAAATTCTTAAGGATTAACTTCAATTTAAAGATCTTTCAAGTTAATTAAAAATTCGCAAACCCGGTTGCAAAAGGATGGTCCAAACATACTTTAGCGCTTCTCAAAGATTTTAAACACGTAAAAATATTTCACTTTATGACTGATACACAGCTGCAAAGTTTCATTACATTGAGCACAATAATGTAGAAGTTATTTCACATATTCCAGACTTTTGTCGAGCCCCGTATTTGATTATTATAGAATAAAAAATTGCAAACAACCACTATGATTTTAAGAGCGCTTCAAAAATTCTTATCACTTCCACAGCAGGATTTCTCACAATGTATTATTCAAATATATAATTTGAAGGGAACGACAATATTTTGTGGAAAAACTGTTATTTAACGGCTAGAATCGTTGAGATGGATTTCGAAACATCAGTAGACTGACTTATTTTAAAAATAAGAATCTCCCACAAAACCTAGTACCTTATGAGAATCACCCATAAAACCTAGTACATTGGAAGGCGCCACACTGGCTCCAACTATGTATACAACAGTAGCCTTATGCGACTGCAGAGTCTGGGTAACCTGGTTTCCTCTCTGTTGATATCTTTGCCGCCAACACGTCCAGCTTCAAAAGCAAGGTTACCGCTATTCTTGGCCATGGCAGTTTAGAATAGGCAATTTTGTTATTTTTCTAATGTTATCTATACTGTTGTTATATTTTCCCTGCCATCATATTTTTTGTTATTTATTGTTATTATTATGTTATCTATTGTCATATCATATTTTTGTGTACTTCCATCGAGTATTGGGCCTACCCGTTGGAATAAGTAAATAAAACTCAAACACAAATTGAGTGAAAAATATTCACTCACATAAATAATGAAAGCCGTATTAATTTACCTTTTGATCAAAGCTACTCAGAGTTTGAAACACCAACAAGTTAAATTGCGGTTTACATTTCAATTGTGTACTTGAAGCATTAATCACTCTTCAGTTTTGATTGCAGCATTGTTGAAATTACCACTGTAGATCGTAGGAGTAAAACGCTAATGCAGCGTCTAGAGTTATTCAGATAAATGAATACGCAATCAATGGTTTCAGCCGCATGTTGGAAAGTTGGAAATCGTGCTACTTGAAAAGGCTCTGCGTTTGTTCCAGATCCTATCTGGGGCACAAAGGGAATGTTTTGTGAGATAATGTCATGTGAGCAATTTCCCGAAACACAATGCTTGCAAATCGGCCGGGAACAGTTTTACTGTAAAATATACGTAAGGGAACTGTTCTACATAAAATAAACGTATGGGTTCAATCGGCTAGCGCTGATAGGACCACTGTTCAACCTGTATGACAAAATTTCCCAACATAATGATATTTAAATTTACAAAAAGATTTGATGTGTATGAATTATAAAATTTAAATTTCAAAAAAAGTGTTCAAATAATAGAGTCAGTCTTACTTTTGTTAGTGGAAAGTGAAGTGAAATAGGTTTGAAGATTAAAAATCATAACTTGGGCGAATTATCGGTGATACCCTATATTACTTATAAAACTGTCATATGGTATATTTTTAATGTATCTAAATTGTTGCGGTACATGGTTTCAATGTGATTTAACTTCAACTTATGAAAATTTTCAATTCAATTAATTGGAACTAAATAACGATACAGATATAATAACTGTTATAGTTGTTATTTCTTACGAGCCTCAGAAAATGAGCCCGAAATATGAACATATAGCTGCATTTAACGGTATGTTACCATGAGCATGAGCATTTGACTATTATGTTATAAAGAATACCGACAGACCAATTAAGAACGAGTACCGATTGTCGATGAACGAAGTGCCAAAAAGTTTACCTCAATAGTGTTAACCACTCGCCTAAAAAATAAAAATCTTATCGTTTAGAGGTTGTTTTGAAGTATTTAAGGGTCTATATCAAAATCTACCTTCGGCTCAATACAAAAAATAAGCAGGTGTAATGAGTCTTAGAACTAGGACAACCTTAAATTACAAGGAGGATCAGTTAGTGTAACTGCTGATGGATCGAACCAGTCGGAGTTTGAGGCGTCACTTGGTCTCAATCGTCCATCAATGTCCTCCATCAGTGGCTTCGGTCTTGATCCAACTCCGAGCACATTTGACGCTAGAAATGTTCCATAGTGCCCATGGATATTAGATATTCTGATATCCGTAGGTGCATCAGATATTAAAAATGTTCCCTGTTTTTAAATGCAGTTTACCTAACCCATAAGACGATTGTTATTGCATTGAACAATTTAGAAACTTAAGAAATTTTATTTTCATCACTAGAATGATAAGGTATTTTCCTGTATTCACAGGTTTTTCAAACTCATAAATATATAATTCTAATTTTTCAATTTATAAATTCTGCATCCACGTCAAAATGTTTTAAAATTGAAAATTTTTTCCACCCAGTTATGAACAAGATTTATTATTATTTTTTATGTCTTAAAATTACTAAACTCTTCAACTTGAACCCAAGACCATGTTGCTTTAAACGCTTTACTTTCGAAAATTAACTGATCATTAATATTCAAATAAAATGAGAGAGGGGTAATCATGTGCAATATGCAATGTCCAACACGTATGGAAAGGGAAGTTCCTGGTAAGGAAATTTTTTGATGTTGTCGATGATGACTAAGCTGACACGTGAAATAAAGCAGCTTTTAAACATTGAACCTTCCAGTCAATCACCCATCACGGGGTTTTTTATATTCTAAAAATCAACGATAACCCACCAATAAACAAGTTAATTAACTACCCCCCCCCCCCCCGCTATTCGTAGGATAATATTTAATTTTCTTTTTACAAATAAGGTGATAACTACTTTCCTTGTTAATATCTGTTTAGATTTGAGCTATTACTTTCTTCAGCAGAGCGTGAATTTCTTCGTTCATCCTTGTCTTTAGAATTGCCTAATAATAATAACTTTATTTTCAACATCAGAATTACAATTAGTTTACATAAATATACAAAGTAGAGTATACAATAAATACCATATAATTCACCAGGTTAGGTATCGTATAAAATGAAAATAATTATAGGCCTCCAGGGCAATGCCTGTTTAGAGACTCTCGCCGAATTATAATTATTTTTAAAACTGGAATGATAAAAGAACTAATACAACATACAATCTATATAAAACTCACTAATACAAAAAAAGACTTTAATACCCAACTCAACATTGAATTACCATATTGAAATTGTAGCCTTGATAATATCTGAAACATAAGCAAGCATATAACTTTACAATAAACCAGTAATTTATTATAATATTACTTTTTTTAAATACACTAAGCCTCAAAAAAGGCAATCTATTAGTAAATCTGTAAGAAATGCTAAAATATTCCTTATTAAGCCGAGACCTACTATTAAATTTATCTATGACAATCGAATACATATCACACTTAATAAAATAATAAAAAATATAAAAAAAACATGTACCTGGTTCCTTAACTTAACATTGTACGTTAAAAAAAACTGCTCTATATCCTCAAAAATAAACAACCAGCAACTCAAACTCTTAACAAACTAACCCAAAACCAATTATTTTTCTTAGGTCTGCTGGAAGAATTCTGAATAGCTGAATATTTCAGGGGCAAGGAAACTACATGTTTTTGCGAAATATTATTTTTAGGCCTGAAATAATTAAATGAGATATAGTTCTTAGTTTAGTTTTATGTACATTTTCATCATTGTATCCTCATTGCTAATATAATCAAGTCTTAATCCTCTATGTACAAATATGTATCTAAATGGAAAAATTGTTAAAGTGGTAAACAAAGGATTCCGTGGCTCAGCACTACTTTTTTAGGTTTAATTCTAATAAACTGTTTTTGGATGGTAATCAGTGGTTTAAAATTTTGTTACTTTTTGTATATGTTCCTCCCCAAAAGGAGACTCCATAATCCAGCATCGTGCAACTATGAATGTTTTAAACCCCACCTTCTTGTTAGGTAAAAATCATGAAAATGAATCGTTATGTGTAATACATTTGCCTGGTAATACATAAATTTGCATTGATCGTATTAGTAAAATAAAAGTAACCATTAAAACTATCTCAAATGTATATTTATTTTGTCGGCATATAATCCATTTTGTGGATGTTAAAACTTCCGTGAACGATCAAAATTTTGTGCTTTTCTTTCCTACGGGCAATGAAACGTTCACTTGAACTGTAGAAGTATTCTAAATTGATGATTGAAAAAATCAAAATACAATCAATGTAACTAACTGTGCCTTTAACTATAGCCCGAATAAGAAAATTACCAGCAGGCTAGCCTTGATATGCAGCTTTATAATTACACAATTTAATGTTTTAAATATAACACTTAATAAACTCATTTTAAAACAATTGGTTATTATTCCTGTAGAACATTTGGTTTGCTGGTAAAACCTATGTTAAATGTCATGGTGAAACGCTTAAAATCAAATAATTCAAACACATCTTTAAAAAAGGTTTTACAGAGAGTTTATCAAGTCGCATAATATGCGACGACACCTAAAATATTAAATTGGTTGACAGATGTAGGCGGAGTTTTGAACACTAAAAAACCTTAGAGTATACAACAGCAATACATATATCTACAAAATAGGGCCAAATATGTTCCGAACAATACAAGGTTAAACGCTTTAGAATAATTCAATTATTCCACAGAGACAGCCTGCGTTGCTATGTTATGCAGAGTGGAATTTACAAGTTAAACCAGTTCATTTCACTAATTTACTGTAACTTTCAGCGCTGCAAAGCTGAGAGTTCAAGGCTGATTTGTTATGAGCCAATACATTTATGTTTAACAAAGGGTTACAAGAGAAAATCTCTAACGCATTAGTTATTCTTGGAAAAATGTTGGATATAATTTATCATTACCCTACTCTGATCAACAAAACGATGAGCAATGGTTTTACTCGCGTGATATTCGTGATAGCGAGTATAATCAGAAGTGATTAATTGAATAGTTTTGAACTTCAGTTTGTAAAGGATTTTATTCAGTTACTCATAGGTTTTCTTTGAAACATACGTTAATTAAAAAAAAACTTCTATCTGAAACCAGTTTTTGTCATTGAAATTTTCTATCTTTCGGCCAGTTACAGTGCAAACTCTAATTGAATTTTGTAACGAAATATAAACTCCAAACTCCAAAAGCTTACAAGATTTCGATAGTGAAAATTCAAGAGGTAAATTCAATTTTTTCTTAAAAATCTAAATTCAATTTACAATTTTCCGTTTCATCTCCGTTTTTCCGTTACATCTCTTGATCGAATTTAGTGTAAATTTTAATTATATTTATCTATATACCTAGTAATCAATCCTAGATCAAAACTGTCACAATTGTTGATAATAAGCAATCATGTAATTAAATAAATTATAATATTTTAATATTTCAATATTTCAACTCAACCTCTTAAACACAACAGATATAACTGACCTGCCCGCCAGCAGTAAACAAAATAAAAATAAACTTACTGGGTATGCCAGTATCTCTCATTTTATATGTATGTCACAGAATCGGGATGTTTCTAGTTGTCTTCGTCTCTTTTGGTGACCTTGGATTTCGAAGTTTCAATATGTTTTACTTCTCTTAACGATTCTTGACAAAATATCGAGCGAGATAAAAGGAAGTCGCAAACTTGCCCGGTGTCTGGCTGTAGCAACGATAATTATTATCAGTGGGCTGCTCACAGCCATCCTGATGACGGCGGAGGAATCTTACACATGCAAAACAGGTCAAGAGATCAAGAGTGCCGAAGCAAGGTCTCTAAACCCCATCAAAAACAGACCATTATTGTACAGGGAAAAACACCCCATTTTGCTCCCTTATAATCTTTCCGTAGTTCATATGTTGATTGATTACTTTCATAAAGCATATCTACAAGCAGGTCAGCATCTTCTAAAACTAAGACTAATGCTCAATTGATGGATATTATCTCAGCGAAGTGTCATACTCGGCAGTATGAAAAACACGAATTTAGATATCTATAGAAGTATTAATATAATGTTTTTCTATGGAGGTCCATTCAACTGAAAATGAATGGCTGATTCCTAGTTAATTTGAGACGCAATGGAATGTATTAAACACTATTGGTACCAAGGATTAAAAAACATACCCGTATTAATTGCCCTGAATTTGGTGGTTCTCACTTTTTTAACTACAAGTCTTTAAATTGCTTTGTTTTATTTGCCCTTGCAGACACAAATTACAAATTTATCTACATTGATGTTAGAACAAACGGTCGTGTTGGCGATCGATGGTGGAATGATTGCCAGAAGTAAATTGAAGCGGCGTTTGACTGATAGAACGATACTGAACATACCTAAAGAAAAACAACTTTCCACATGCTACTCCGTTTGCAGTGTTAGCTGGTGATGCTTTCCCAATAAGCAATTTGATAGCAGAAGGTAAGTAGGCAATGGAACAATGGAAATTATTAGTAGTCAGGTAAAACATTGTCAAAACGTCACGATAAAGCATTGACTTTGAATCTGAAGTAGGTTTTCCAATCCCATTATCAAATGTGTGATAGATTTTGTCTGACCCAGGATGAAAAGAGCTCCCAATTAAATTGAACACTGTTACAGAGTACTGATGCTTAGAGAATCAATAGGAGGTAGTATATCATTTAGTAAGATATCATACAGACAGTAACCAATTAATTATTTTTTGATGGATGTATAATATGAAATGTTAAAGTAAATAGCTAAAATAAGGGGTTGACAGAAGCACTCTCATAGGTTAATAATCAAACTATGTCGACTTTAAATTCTGGCTTAGACAAAACTAGCTTCAGCTGGGTCATTTGAATGGGAGTTACGTTAATTGTTCACAATCAAAAGTATAAATATTAATGTAAAATTTGCTGTACATGTTTGTTACACTTGTGATGAGGAACTGGAAAATAATTTAGAGCATTTGACAACGGTGTGAGAAAAAGGGTTAAAAACTTATATTGAAGTAAGCAAGAGTAGGAAAGATGGTAAGCGATTGCACTTGATTAAAAAAACCATAATTATTTTCATGAACAATGTCGGATATCCTATAAAAATGAAAGAATAATAGCCGCTCCCTCGAAATTACAAGGACGTACAAGCAAAAATGAGCTCTGAAGAAAGTAAATTTTTACTCGTATATTAATTAAAGAATAATAGCCGTTCACTCAAAAAATCGAGGAAGCACAAATAAAAATATCAGTTACAAGTTCATCAGATACGATGAATGAAGCCAGGCAAATCCTGTTTACGAAACACAACAGACCGATTATTGAGAATATTCCTCCTGCTGACTCAAACTTGACACTGTGTCTTGTTTTGTCGGAATTAGCAAATCCAAGTCATGGAAAGCTTGGATGGGGCAGAGATATCGATGAGGCATTTTCGCACAACACAAATACACCAACCACCATTTCTGAAGATGACACTCCATTTCTGCTCATCCAACGGTTTTGTCAACATAATGTATCAGCCATCAAGTTCATCAGAGACTATGAATGAAGCCAGGCAAATCCCGTTTACGAAACACAACAGACCGATTGAGAATATTCCCCCGACAAGTAACGCTCTACTTCAGTATACTAAAAAAGCTTCTTTGCAATGCTTTGACTAGACGAACTGCCTGAAGAGAAACTTCCAGCCTCTGGATCCTTGTAATGGTGTTGGGAAAAAGGTGAAGATGGATACTAACCTCTTCGGTCCTCTGACACTGAAATCACGATGGCCAGATTGCAAGAGCTAATTGCATGCAAATGTAAGCAAATGTGCGCTCGCTAGCGATGTGCCAACTCGGGATTGAAATGCACTTTGCTGCGTCATTTTTGTTATCATGGAGGATTTTCGGATTTTGTGGCTTTGTCAGTTAAGAGCGTTGATTTGATATCAATACCAACGTATGCTTACGCTTGAGAATTTCTTGTTTCTCCCCCTAGACCGTCCCTCTGGAGGGTTAAGGAATTGATAGCTAATTAAAAATGTAGATTTCTATGTTGGGTAAAAAAGTAAAAATGTTTATTACATGGTCTATTTTGGTTGAAAAAAAATTATTAAGCCAATCGAGGACTTGTCAACACTGGTCATATGAATATATTGCTGTACCGTAACTCAGTAACTGTCATACTTAAAGAGTTAAATAATGATTTTTGTTAAATCCTTAGTTCAAATAGGTACGTTACAGTTTAGCGTAATTGCTTCGTGAGAACAAGTCAGTGAAGACATCCATGTTTTTCATAAAATCTTCCCTTCAATCCGATTAAAACTCACCAACGTGGATAGTTTATTTACTTGATATAATACAACATATGCTTAATCTGTGTACCAAGTTTGAATGTAAACGACTATTTTTCCGAGAGTTGTCACATGTAAAAGACTGTGACGTCATTAATATGACCATCACACCAGCTTTTGTTTTAAACTCGACCTCAGCCCTGTCCAGTCTAGACCAAGGTCGAAGTTCAGAGTGCAGAGGGTACACCGACCGGCTGAGGTAAGTCGTCGCTCTCTCGCCTGCTGACCGTCTTCCAGTGCACATAATCCGCCACCACACGATGCAAGAGTAGACTTCTTCAGCACGGTCATGGGGGAGAGCGGGGGAGCTGGAGCTGGTATGTAAGTAATTAATTGGCAGTCAAATTAGGCCCGAAACGATCCTTTCTAAATTCCAAAATAAACAGTTATTGTCTTTATTGCAGTTGTTATTCTTTATTTAAAATCATTACCGTACTCTCAACCTTGGCTGCTGAAATAGATCCTTATAATTACCGGATGCACCTTTTAAGTTTGAATAAATTAAGGGGTCAAGTATTTCATTTCCTGCTGGTATTTTCTATTCTTTATTAAATCTATTAACGTCAAAAATGGCTCTCCAGGGGGGGAAAATATAATTCGTGGAATAAGATCCTCGCGACTGCGTCTGCAGGAATCATGTTAGAGACCGAATCGTTCCACAATTAATTAAATAACGGCCCACTATGCTACAAAATGGTAGCAGAGCGTAGACCGTGCTGAAGAAGCCTACTCTTGCATCGCGTGGTGGCGGATGATGTGCACTAGACGACGGTCAGCAGGCGAGAGAGCGACGACTTACCTGAGCCGCTGGGTATACCCTCTGCACTCTGAACTTTGACCTTGGTCTAGACTGGACAGGGCTGAGGTCGAGTTTCAAACAAAAGGTGGTGTGATGGTCATATGAATGACGTCACAATCAGACCATTCATGTGACCATTAAAAGTAAAAATGTTTATGTATATTAGGATGTGTATATTTTTATGAATATTAAGTCAACTTTGAACGGATGGTGGATTGAGGCACAATAAAATGAAAAGTTATAAAAGCCTTGGGCCGAGGTTTACAACCCGTACGGGAATTACTTTTTGTTACAGGGAAAATAATTGCCAATATTCAATTCGCAGCGCTGGACATACGCTTTGTTATAGAAAAGGAAAAAGTACTGTATACTACATAAATTTAAGCTAATTCTTTTTTTTTGAAAATAATGTTTATCAGACATAATTTAAAAAAGCAAAAATATGTAAAAACATTCGAATACCTTCTTCTTTACATTTTTGACAATGTCACATCCTTAATGTTGTTTATTTTATTCGACGATGCTATTAGATTTAATTTTTTAATTTTGTAGAGAGGAAACAGTTTCTTTGTAAATCCGCTAAACGGAGGTTTTCATTGAATGCTGCAGTGTGAGGCAGGATTATCCAAAGCTCCAAAGCTGATTTACCCTTCAGAGAAGGAAATTCGATTTGTAAATTTCCATGCAATTGGTATGTATTAAACGTTTATGATGAATGCAAATACAAATACATAGTCAGACCGACGTTGAAATGCCGAGGAACTGCTTTAAGTATCAGCAATCCACTATCAAGCCATGCAGATCCCATGTGTTTACCTCATAGGGCTCTCCTGATATTCATGACTTCGAATATTTGCCCTCACATGAGTGAATATTCGCGAGAAACGCGTATTTCTCGATATTCGCGTTCAAAAGTAAACAACTATCTCTCTGTTCCACGGATAGATAGATTAATGACTCAATGGCTCAACCTGTGAGTAATTAAAATGGTTTACGATAAATCGCATTAAACAATCTCAACATTTTATTTCCTATTTCATCGATGTAGCGATGAAATAATTCTCTAACGACAGCCGCATTAAATCCCACTCAGGTAAGTGCCCATTATTTATAATGGGAATGCTGACCTAGATTTTGTTAAAATAAACAAAATTACTTTCCTACCTGTAAAATAGATCTAAATTTCATATTTTATCGCAGTCTATTGATACTATGCACCAGTTTGTTGTAGCTAATTATGTACAAACGATGAGTGTAATAAAGAAATTGGAATTTTAACTTTACTAACCATTTCCTGAAAAATTGTGAAAATTGAGGGCATTTAAAGAGATAATTTTAATTCGATGATATATGGTTTTTTCATGATTTGGATTGAGTTTAACTAAAATTAGTATTCATACAAACCATCCGGAAAAATTTATATAGAATATAAAATTATTATTATATATTATTTATTATAAAATTATATAACAATTTAAGGATACGTCAGAAATATTAACTGAACTTATGCAACGGTTAACCGAAACTAACGAAAAGTTACATAGCAAAAGCAACCTCAAACACCTTGAAGAAAACTTTTTCACTGGGTTATCCAACGTTAATATCTTCATTCTAGTCATTAACATAAAAATTTATTAAATAATTCACAATAGCTTCTTCAACTTTTCAATTAGGGATAGCAGAACTGAGATTTCCCAACTTCTTCTAGATGAAAGAGAAATTACCGCTGCCGATTCCGTTAACTTTCTCGGATTAAAACTTGATGCACATCTCAATTTCCAAGATCACATCAACAAAGTTGCAGGGAAGCTTAGCTCCTGTCTGTTCGCTCTTCGAAAATTGGCGCATTTTACCAACTCTGATGTTCTACTAACTCTTTATTTTGGCTGCTTTTACCCACAACTTAGATATGCCGTTCCAATTTGGGGATATGAAAATTCAAATTTTTCGCCTCCAAAAAAAGGCAATCCGCATAATTTTTGGACTTGGAAGGAGAGAATCATGTAGGACAACTTTTTTCGTTATAAGATTCTAACTTTCCCCTGCCTTTACATCTTTGAGACCCTTTTGTTTTTCAAGCAAAATTCACCCTCTATTACCAATAACAACGCCTCCTCTGGATATTCACTCCGGCCACGTTTAGAGATCCCAGTTCAGAGACACAGTACAGCATTCTATCAGCATCACCTATCATACAACAGCATTAGGTTCTTCAATGCACTGCCTGCTTGCCTGAAAATTGAAATGTCTTTTGTTGAATTTAAACGGAAACTTAGACAATTTCTTTCCGAAAAGACCTTTTACAGTGTCCAGGGCTATTTGAGCCAGTAAAGAATTTTATTTTATTCATAATGTAAATAAGGTGAGAGAATATGTTTTTAGTTTTTAGGAAATATCTGTATTTCTGACGCTTGCCAATGCATGTAAATATGTTTTTACGGCAATAAAGAATATTCTGATTCTGATTCTGATTCTTCAAACAACCCACCTTCATTTTCCACCGTTTCCAAGACGATAGGTTGATCGTTTGCAAACGAATAAACGGTGCCCCACGTGTCCATGAGAACTTATGATTTTCAGTACAGTTACTTCACTTGGAGCTCACAATGCAGTGGAATCAGAGTTAACAAGCTAGTCAGAACGTTTGCAGTTACTAACTCACATTACATTTCTCAAAATATTTTCCTGTAGTGATGCGCAGTTCGATTCTTTTCGGTGCGGTGGTTTTCTTTTCGGTAATTCATTTGAATCACTCAGTTCCAAAGAATCTAAAATTGAATCGATTCTTTTGATTCATTTGATTCACTATCCACTGCTTACCAAAACGTCAACTTTAATCGGTTTTTATGGAATATAAAGTGGTTTTTAAATGTTTCATTGCAATAAATTAATTGTTTTGGTGTATTAAAACTATTTCCAACCTAAAATTGATTGGTTTAGCTGCATTTTTAAACATTAAACGATTGGTCCGCAAGTCAATGATTAAACTGTTTCCTGTCTCCTTTAACATTCTCTACCTGTTACGTGCTTCTTCTCTCTCCCTCCCTAACCACCCCCTGACCCTTTTGCCACTTCCTCCCCTCCTTCGTTCCTCGCCCTGACTACTTCCGTTTATTTCTGTAATCTGTATCCAATAATGTCTTTATTATTATTAAGTTATTAAGAACGGAAGAATGGCAATTTTTGTTTTTTTCTGAAGCCTGTTTTTTCTTTTGCTATTTTTGTAATTATACATAAAGTTAATAAAAGTTTGTCAGTTACGGTAATCGAAAACTAATTTTATAATTTTTATCCTTTAAGTCAATTTGATTCTATTACATTGATGTAGTTTCCATTTTTTCCTACTTTCCTACCCCTCATCCCTCTCCAAACACATCAATTCCCATTCCTTCGTCCTACAGGAAATTAGACTCAAAACTCAATTGACTGACGCGCAGAATTATGAACAAAACCGGCGCGTCGTCTGTGGCATGTTTTCTGCGCAACTGATTCGCGCCACGAATCGATTCTTTTGGAAAATGAATCATGATTCAGTTGATTCACTCTATGAGTCGTTCAAATTGAACGATTCATTCGCGAATCGCACATCACTATTTTCCTGGTTGATAGAAATAGGAAGGGACGAGGTTCCATCAACATCGCGTCAGGTTGCAGATTTACGTTGACCAGTATCTTAACAGAAAGGAGAACGGGTTGTCGCTTAACCAGGTTCCAACATATTTCGAAGTTTTTAATTTTTCATGACTTTGTTCTCTCTACGTATCATTAACACTTCCATTTAATTTCGCAACAGATTTAAAGACAGAACCGTACTTTTTTATTCAATTATGTTATTGCCTAATATTTTTCCTCAATTTTCCATCTTCTTTCCACCCAAGATTACATAGAGATAAAGTATTTTTTTATTACAGCGCTCGTGCCTGCGCATGGGTTTTACAACCTGGTTGCCTACGTATAAAATTCATACTAAATTAAATAACTACATTTTAAGTATTTGCAAATCAAAAGTATTTAATTCATTAGAATAAAAACATAAACAAACAAATATTTATGAAAATGTAATCATGTGTTCAGTTGTAGTGAAACACACACAGTCTTCCCCTCATAAATCCAATCTCGTAGGAGGGTTTTCGTTTTCTGCTAGACCGCCTCAATACTCCAGTACTCGGTATTGGAGGTTGATTCAATGTTTGCGTAGGTGTAGTCTGCATAGGTGTTTTTCATGCAGACACTGTTGCGTGTTTCACTACAGTTGAACATATGTTTGAATTTTCATAAATATTTGTTTGTTTATGTTTTTATTCTAATGAATTAAATACTTTTGATTTGCAAATACTTAAAATTTAATATGAATTTTACACTACGCATGACAACCTATGCATTTCCAATGCATTCCAATTTCCAATGCATATTATTTTATTGTTTAAGATATTTCTTGTCATTGTACTCATCTAGTATCGGAACATCTATTTTTGGAAACATCGTTCTTGAATTTTGTTAATCTTTTCTTTTGGTTTGTCGCACTACAAATACACTTTTACCTTCAATCTTTGTTGACCGCATTTCACTGGCTACAAATGTTCCATACATCTCAAACTCATCACAATACGACTTTTAACTAGATAGCTTAGTAGTTTTCGTATCTTTTGCCAATTGCAAAATTTCTCTTCGTACTGGTTACGCCTGAACCTAAAACAGATCAAAATTGACCCGTTGCCTCTTTCCGATGATCTCGTTATCTATATCACAATCCATTCAGCAAAATGAAGTAGTAGCAGATCTAATATGTGTCTCCTGTTTCTGTGACAAGTTTCAAAATCTCACAGTAAGTTATTTACTTGAAGAAATACACTCAATATAAAATTTATACATTCATTTAAATATCTATAATACTATACTTTGTCTCTTAATCTAATTAATTATCTATAATACTATATTTTATATCTTGGTATAATTATTTTATGTAGGACCTTCAACTGAAAATAAATGAATAAGAATTTCGAATGATTTTGAGAAGCAATGCAATGTGTCGCACCACAGGATTTCTCTTCGTACTGGTTACGCCTGAACCAAAAACAGATCAAAATTGACCCGTTGCCTCTTTCCGATGATCTCGTTATCTATATCACAATCCAATCAGCAAAATGAAGTAGTAGCAGACCTAATATGTGTCTCCTGTTTCTGTGACAAGTTCCAAAATCTCACAGTAAGTTATTTACTTGAAGAAATACGCCCAATATAAAATTTATACATTCATTTAAATATCTATAACACTATACTTAATCTCTTAATCTAATTAATTATCTATAATACTATATTTTATATCTTAATATAATTTGGTCGTTAGCCATGTTATAAAATAAATTGCATTCACTTGTTAGATAAAGTTTTCAAAAAAGACAAATAGCATAATTAACAACTGTAAACTACTAAAGAAGGAAGAAAAATATAAACTAAAAATTACCAACCCCAAGGCCCCCAAACTACGTGGTCAACCAAAAACTCACAAACCTGATATTCCAATTAGACCAGTTGTAAATTTCAAAACAGCACCAACGTATAATTAATGTAAGTATCTCAACAATAAAATACAAGAAAAAGTTAATATGGGATCAGAATTACAGTGTAAAAAGTACAGTTGACCTAGTTAACAAGATAAAAGATATCAATATTCCAGAAAATTGTTCTTTTATTTCATTTGATGTGAAAGACATGTACTCTAATATTCCTCCTAGAAAGATTTAAAGAAAAATAGTATTTTAAACAAACAAGAGATAAAAGATATAATAAATTTAACTAGAAATTGTACAACTCAGAACTATTTTGAATTTAACTCAAAATATTATAAACAAGAAAATGGACTAGCGATGGGCTCTCCATTATCTGGTTTGCTATCAGATATCTTCATGCACGACCTAGAAGTAAATAAAATCATAAATCAGTCTAATCCACACATTAATAACATAATTTACTGGCACAGATACGTCGACGACATAATTTGCCTTTTCAATGGAAATACAAACGAAAGCAAAGATTCCTAAACTACCTAAATTCTTTATCTCCTAACATAAAATTTACACAGGAAATTCAAACAAAAGAAATCAACTATTTAGATGTAACTATCAGTAAAAAGAATAATGAACATGAATTTAAGATATACCGCAAACCAACTCAAACTGACCTACTAATACCATCAAATTCTAATGACCCATGGCAATATAAAATGTCAGCATTTAGAGCAATGATAAACAGTCTCTTAAATATTCCAATGAATAAAGAAAACTTTGAAAAAGAAAAATCTATATTAAAATATTTAGCGAAAAAGAATGGCTATAAAGAAAACTTAATAGAAAACATGATTAAAAGAATCAAAAAGAAAAGACAGAGACCAAATGAAGAATACAAGAACGAGAACGAAGAAAAGAAATACATCTCTGTACCCTATAACACTATCCTCAATAAAGCAATACGGAAAACGTTTGATAAGACGAAATACTGCCTAAGCTACAGAACAAGGAACAATTCTTTCTATTTAATCAAGTACAAAATTAATGAAAGCAACAGCAACAATAGAAATGATTACAACAAATCTAGAATTTATCAAATAAATTGTTCCGACAGTAACAAATTTTACATAGGACAAACTGGAAGGTCTTTCTGTTCGCGCTTTAAAGAACACATCCAAGCGCTCAAAGCAATAATAACACCACTATGAAAAGTGCCTTCGCAGAACATTTACTAAAAACCAATCACGAATACAAGAGAATGAAAGAAAATCTCAAAATAGTAGAATATTTAAAAAAGGGAGACAAAATGAATTCCAAACAAAACTATTATATATATATTTAGGTTACAACAAAGAACCCCAAAACCTATTAAATACTCACATTGAATTGAACAACCCAATATATGAAAAAATGAGACATATGCAAGAAAACAGCATCAAGAATGTTTAATATTGTAGACTGTACTACAAATAAGAAACATCTGTTTTCATAAACATTATAATTTTGAACTTTTTATTAGATTAGGTTTTTGTTTTGACTATGAAAATGACCAAGAGCCGTAACATGTTGTCAATTTTAATTAAATAAATATTTAATTATGCACAAAAAAGGGTATTCTGTTATTCAGAAATGATAATCTCTATACTTGATATAATTATTTTATGTAGGACCGTCAACTGAAAATAAATGAGTAAGAATTTCGAATGATTTTGAGAAGCAATGCAATGTGTCGCACCACAGGTGTCATGAATGGTGAACATATCCGTGTTAAGTGGTCCTGAATTTAGTGGTTCTCACTTCTTTAACTACAAGTCTTTTAATAGCATTGCGTTATTTGTCATCGTGGTCGAAAATGACAAATTTATTTCGATTGATATTGGAACAAACTTTCGTGTTGACGATGGTGGAATATTTTTCTAAATGTAAATTCAGCCGGTGTTTGACTGACAGAACGATATTGAACCCCTAGAGAAAAACAAACCCCAAAATTTCCATAAGCTACTCCATTCGTAGTATTAGTTGATGATGCTCCTTATGAAGGAAACCATACCCATTGAAGAACATCACAAAAGGAGGAAAATATTCAAATACAGGGTGTCTGTAAAGTCCGTCACCAAACGCCATAACTTTGTTTATTGGGTCAAAATAAGAAAAAAAGTTCCTGTGAAGGTATGTCCTAAAATGCATTTTTACCCAGATATCCGCCATTTTGTATTTTTCACAAAATTTTTTTATCTCCGAAGCTTGTAAATTTATTTTTTTGAAACTTGGTATGTACCTAGTTAAGGGTAGTTTATGAAAAAATAATCAGCATGATCGAATAGTAAATTTCAAAATGGCGGCCGTTTGAAACCTTTAATTTGAAATATCGGAAAAACGTTACGTAGTATAAAACAATATGAAGAATTAAAATATTTAGAAAACTTAATTTCCTGTCTATTGACACCAGAATTATGAAAATCGCTTAATAAATAACTGAGTTATGGTCAAATTTATCTACTGAGGCAGCGTAATTGACCTATGTCAGCGCATAACTCAATGCAACAATGGGCCATTCTCCTTCCAATTTATGCTGCCTCGTTGGATAAATTCGACCATAACTCAGTTATTTATTGACCGATTTTCATAATTTTGGTGTCATTAGACTGGAAATTAAATTTTTTAAAGTTTTAACTCTTCATATTTTTTTGTACTACGTAACGTGTTTCTGGTATTTCAAATTAAAAATTTTAAGCGGCCGCCATTTTGAAATTTACTATTCCATCATTCTGATTATTTTTTCATAAACTGACCTTGACTAGTTATAGGTACATACTAAGTTTCAAAAAAATCGATTCACAAACTTTGGAGATAAAAATATTTTGTGAAAAATACAAAATGGCGGATATCTGGGTAAATGTGCATTTTAGGACATACCTTCACGGAACTTTTTTGCTTATTTTGACCCAATAAACCAATTTATGGAGTTTGGTGGCGGACTTTTCAGACACCCTGTATACAGGGTGTTGATAAAAAACCCTTCGGGATATGGTTACTTACATCGAAACTAAGAAAAAGGTTCCTATGAACATGGGTCCTAAAATGCTTGGTTATCCGTCGTCTGTATGTGTTTTTAATGTGATTTTGCATAGCATTGGAACTACAAAAGATATCAACTTCAAACTTGGTACTTATATGCTGACTATTAGGACCTATTTTGGTGTGGAGGATCAAGTTTCTACTTTGTACCATTTCAAAATGGCAGCCATTTTTATATTTTAAAACTTAATATCTTAAAAACCGTAAATTTTTCAAAAATTGGACAAGTGACAAAAAAGTTGCGATATTTTATTTCCTACAAAACAATATAAAGATTATTAAGATCGAACAATAATTAACGGAGTTATTGTAATTTTTCCAACAGAATACATGCTTGTTTTATGCTACCTATAGCAAATTTACTTGAATTCTGTTAGAAAAATTGCAATAACTCCGTTAATTATTGTTCGATCTTGATAACCTTCATATGGTCTTGTAGGAAATAAAATTTCGCAACTTTTCTGTCTCTTGTCCAATTTATTGAAAAATTAGAGTTTTTAAGATATTAAGTTTTAAATTATAAAAATGGCTGCCATTTTGAAATGGTACAAAATAGAAACTTGATACTATGCACCGAAATAGGTCCTAATAGTCGGCATATAACTACTAAGTTTGAAGTTGATATATTTTGTAGTTCTAAAGTTATGCAAAATCATGTTAAAACACATACAGACCGACAGACGGATAACCGAGCATTTTGGGACCCATGTTTACAGGAACTTTTTTCTTAGTTTTGGTGTAAGTAACCATATCCCGAAGTCCTGAAGGGTTTTTTTATCAACACCCTGTATATTATCTCGTGAATTTATTAAAGCACATATGGAATACTTGCTAGCCGAATTCATGTACTATTAAATGTTTAACCTTCCAACAGACAAATTTACTTGCATAACGAAAGCTGCATGCTCATTTAATTTCTTGTTTTCAGGGGAAAACACACTTGTTCACAAAACAAGACTCCCATATTCTCATATTCATTTAAATAGTCCATATTCATACAAAACAAAATATGAAAATATGAAGCTTCCCGTCAATGATTCAAAATGATTCCCGGTATTTTATAGCGGAAAGTTATGAGGAACAAGAGGCAACCGGTGTCATATGTAGTCAGGAAACAAGTGGTCAAAAGCGTCACGGTAAAAAAAAACTAGAGAGACATTTGAACTGCTTTATAACGAGCCAGGAAAAATAACATGAGAAAAAAATTTGCTTCTTAGTCGGATTCTGAAATATCATTACAGTGCTTACGTCACTGAAAGTTAACTAGAGTTTCATCCTCGATGAATAAATTCTTTGATATTTAAGTCTTTAAGTACTTTTTATTTTTGATTTACCTAAGAGATAATGTAAAAGGATTGACATAAAATCTGAAGTAGGTTTTCCATTCCCATTATAAAATGTAACAAAACTAGCTTGGTCATTTAAATGGAAGTTAAGTTAATTATTCATAGTCAAGTTATTATAAGTAGTAATGTAAAATGGCTGCATAATGTCGGGAATGTTTTGAATAATGTCGGGAATTTTACAACGGTGTGAGAAAAAGATTTAAAACGTTTAATTAAATATGCAAGAGGAGGAAAAAACTTCATGAACAATGTTGCATATTGTGTATTAATGAAAGAATAACAGCCTCTCAGTCGATAAAACAACGAGGAAGTATATGCAGAAATACTCTATGAAGAAAGTAAATTTGGTGTAAAAACATTATTTTATGTGTATATTAGCGATAAAACCAGAGTTATATGAGAAACCACGGTGTCTGGTAAAATCACCGCTGGTACCAAAAGCAGAAATCCAGTAGGGTGATAACGGACGCCCTCTATGCGTCGCCGTCGTCGGGAAAATGGAAACAGATTGCCATTAAAAATTGTACTGACGTCTCAAAAAATATACCGATTGCCAGTGACGTCACAGGTCAGCGAATGGCTGGAATGGCAGGCGAAGTTCCTGCTGCGAACAAAAGACAGGGAACCAACAACGTGCGAAAAAATCTGCGATGCTGTGTACAACACACCGCATCAAGTCACACTCACTGGCTTCTTAATCATCGCCTTTTATTCATCGGTAATTGGGCAGTCATGTATTGGGCAATTCCTTACATTAGTTAGGAAGAAACGAAAACGAAAAACAATCGCAATTTTGTCACCTATTACGATTTATGTGGGCTTAAGTCTCAAAGTGGAAAGAGCTGAGGAACGAAAGAATTTGGGGCAAAAAAGAAAAATACTTTTGCCAGGTTCAGATTTACAGGCCTCCAACTGCCAGTACCACATTTTGTGTTTTAGAAAATTCTACAATCGCACAAAAAAATTAGAAAAGAAAATTTGGTCCATTAGGAGGCAGCAAAGCGTATACACTTGCCTTGCGAATAGTGACGGAGGTGCCAGATTTGATGAGCTGATGAAGCAAATCAAAGGCAATTATTGCGCAGAAAAAAACAACAAATGTATTAAGGAAACAAGGAGATAGCATTAATTTCCGAATTTTGACAGTGAGAAGACTGTAATTTGTTTCAAAAACACAAGACACAATACAACAAATGAGGCAGGATCGAACAATAATAAAATAATGAATAAGAAGAAAGGAATTGAATCGTTTAAACGGAAGCTGAGAAATAATTGTTAGAAGCAAGGCTTATGAAACGAAACATTATCCTCCTCTTGATTGCTATTAGAAGAGAATAAAAGTATTATTCCCGAAACTCTGTTTGTTTATCAGTTGCACTAGGGATAACGCTGGAAATATAATATTTGGGAGGAAAAGTGCACAACGATTGCTCATTGTGTAATACGATATGTGAGCTATATCCTCAATAACAGAGTAAAGAGATAAAGAAAATGTTTTTAAATCTTAACACAAGTCGGTACGTAACTGTTTATTGTAATTGCTTTAAAAAAGTGAACAAATCCATTTTTTCCCACAAAATCTCCGCTTTAATCCCCTTTAAACTGGCAAACGTGAGTTTATTTACTTGATGTAATACAACACATATGCTTAGTCGCTGTACCCAGTTTGTATGTAATCGGAGTATTTTTCCGATTACATACAATCACATAGTTGTCTTCTATTGAAGAAAAAAGTTAAAATGTATATGAATATGGATATTCAGAAAATGTTTAACGGACGGAGTTCTGAGGTATGCTGGGACATAAAAAATGAAAAGTTATAAAACTTTTGGCTGAGGTCATATAAAAACCCATATGGGAATAACTTTTCCTTGCAGGAAAAATAATTGTCATTTTCAATTCGTAGCGCTGCCCATACGCTTTGTTATAGAAATGAAAACAAATAATCTATATCATAATATATTTCAATCGAATCCTTTTTCAAATTAATGTTTATAAGACATATATCACAATTTTAGTGTAATAAGCAAAAATACTTTAAAAATCAGAATATTTGTAAATTTTTTGACAATTTCACGAAAGTTTGTTAATAACTATCAGATTTGGATTCAGTACCTCAAAAAGCATAACAAACAACCAGACTCAAATTAACCGGGAGGTTTTATAGAAGACAATTTTGTTGGGTAAATTCTTGATTAGCATGATACTTGTTCTGAATAAACAAAACACTTCTTACAACACTTATAATACATTTTACACTAAACTGCACTTACATACAAGACGGTAAATGTACATTAAAGATGGAAAATGACGATCGATTTCGATTGGTCACACCCATCATCATCAGGCTTAATAACAGATTGCTTCACGAGAACATCGAGTATTTGCCCTCACACAAGTGAATATTCACGAGAAACGTTTTAATTATAAAATTATTTCTTTGTTCAAAGCTAATACATCGAGTAATAGCTCAAAGGCTTCACTTCTCAGATTCAATGTCAGTAATTTAGACGGTTTACAATCAGTCCCATTTAACAATCTCAACATTTATTTATTTGGTCTTTGATAGATGTAGCGATTTAATATTTTTATTACGAGATCCGCATTAAATCCCACTCAGGCAAGTGCTCATTATTTTTAATGTAATTCCTGACCTAGATTGTACGGAAATATTCAAAATTACTTTTCTAACTGTGAAATAGATAATGTTTTATGAAATGAAATGGACATTCTTTATTTAATCAGGCATAGTTAGGGCCCCATGGCCCTTTCTTACACTAATACATGGTGAGAAACATGGTCTTTTTTTAATACATGGTTTGTTATCCCCAAGTATGGGTTTATGGTCCAAAAACCAGTCCACTTTTTATTTTTTTATGCCTCATCTATTTTATTCGTTAGAGAGACGATTTTTGCCGCGAAGGATTCCTTTTATAATGCAATTTTTGTAACACCAGTGGTTATACAAAGCTGGTTATTATACCAACTTTCCTGATGGACGTGGCATACAAATTAAATCACTGCCCGGATTCCAAACAACGCTTGTTTACTCAACATGTTTCCCTCCTCAACGAGTTGCAATAGTCTTTCACAAAACACTACTCGTAATGCAGGGTCTGCAGGATTAAGTTTTTGACTAACTGCTAGCTTTTAGGGCTAAAAATTGAAATCAAGATACAAAATTCGTTTTAAGCTTGTCTTAAAAACTCCTAGCGCGGCAGATTTATTCCTGTTTGATCGCTTCGGGCTTTGCAGTACATACAGATACACGCACATTTTCGACAAATTCAGGAGTACAAATAGTCTAGGGCTACCAGTTGGTTTAATTTTTAAAGCAGATGCAGTATTTATGAAATTTTTCACCCACCTTTTAATAGTTTTCCCGCAAGGAACTACACCGTGACGAGGGATGTGGAAATTACTGCGAAATAACCGGTGCGTAGAAATCACAGACTGATTATTTTGAAAAAGAAACTTCGACCACAGAAGCTTGATGTCAAACAGTCCATGCTCCATTTAACTATTATGGCATCGTTTGGGCTCTCTATTCTTGCAAGAATTATTAGTCTAAGTAAAACAAAAGCTGAAAAACAGATGTATGAAATGTGGACTGTTTTTGGACCACCCAGTATAACACTATTTGACTACACTATATTATACAATTAAAATAATGTATTTATATAAAGGGGTAAAAATTTGACTACACTCATTCACTCAAACATTCATCTGTCAGTGACCCCACCCAAGACGTAAACCTCCTACGACACACCAACCATAAACCATACCATGTTGTATCTAATGTATCTAACCAAGGCCATCCGCTGAAAGAATAATGTTTTTAGAACCACCACGAACCAACCATTCCACAGACGGCAAACAGTCACAACAAATGCTCCGTCATAGACTGATGATCTGTGCTGAGGCATACGGACATTTTTTAATTGCAATATATTGGCATTGTGAACCAATTTGTCGTATCTATTCACGTACAAACGATGAGTGTAACAGAAAAATTGGAATTTGAACTTTACTGGCCTTTTCCTGTAAAATGCTGGCGAATTGAAGGTATTACAGGAGATAATATGAAATAGTTTTAATTCGAAGACACACCGATTTTTTACATTATTTGGATTAAGGTTAACTGAAATTAGTATTCTTACGAACCATTCTGAAATATTGATAATGATTAGTGAAATAATAATTTTGAGGTATGGAACATCCCGTACATTCAGCGAGAAGAAAGTAATGTAAAAATCCATCTGAATCCCAAAAATTGTAACGTACAAACAAAAGTTTCCTATAATAATAATAAACTTGAATGTCCTAGTAATAAGAACATATAAAAGATAAACTTCCTTACGTAATGCGTGTTCCGAATAGGGATGGCAACGATATATCGATATTTTTGATATATCGATATTCTAAGCCCGATATATCGATATATCGCCATCGACAAATTCAACCCGATAGTATCGGAGACATCGATATTTCTGGTCCGATATATCGGATTCATAAAATGACAAAAATTTTGTCATTTTATTTGTAATTTTCTTTGAAATTCAAGTTCCAATCGCAAACCCATATAAAATTTTGAATGTATTTTTTAAGTATCTACTAATTTTAAAGCGGTTTTATTTTTTATTTAAATGGTCTTTCTTTTCTTTTCGTCTACAAACGTTTCAGTTGGCTGCCCTGCTCCCCTGAAGCAGTTTTCTTGGCAAAAGGCGAAGTAAAATTTTCGATATATCGTTGACCCGATATATCGATATTTCGGGGGTCGATATATCATAGACATCGATATATTGCTCCCGATATATCGGAAAACCGATATATCGACAAATCGAAAAATTTTGCCATCCCTAGTTCCGAACATCAGTTTATGTTTTAAACTTATACCGAGTTCTACAGATGACAAAGACGTAAAGTTCCCAACCGCATCAACTTGGTTTGTGCTTTATCGCCCACGGTGTTTTGTAACTTTAAGTTATTTGTTGATTGCAAAAATTATTTTGCAAGAGACACGTCAAGGAAAGAATTATTAAATAACAATAAAGTAAACACATGTTATCAAATTTATGGTTATTTCTTGGTCGATCATGAGATGTTTCATTTCTCAAGTAAATTTACATAAATTAACTTTCACTAGAATTAAATGTTTGTTAAGCCATGCGTGCAATGTAACACCGATTCATCTGCCTTATTTTTTCGTTTGGATGACAAAAAGTATCAAGTATTTCTTTGTTAATTTATCACAAAATCTGTTTTAAAACGAGTTATATGCAAACCTTCCAATAAATCTGTTCCGTTAGATTTATGAAACGAAACCAGCGATTATTTCCCTCTTTCACCACACGTTCGGAAAGCGCTGTTATCGTTATACAAACGACCACTAGATTACGAGCTTATCGCTCTCCAGACTGATGTTTCACAAGCCGAATCAATAGCTTACCTACCTGTACTGGTGCGAACCATTGTGGTGTATCTTGTATATTTATTTGTTTAAGCAAACTAAAAACCGTTTATACGTCGTTTAAATTGCCATGATCGTGAAGTAATTTTAAATTAATGATCCCCATGCTGTTTTTAACTAATCCCGTGCAGTGCAAAGCACCGCTTGTACTTTGAAAATCACATTTATCTACGACCATTGCAATAAGCACCAATTATGGTATAACAATAAACATTATATTGATATACATTAAAACACCAAAAACCAAGCAGTTGCATAATGACGACTTTAGAGTACTGTAGTCACATTAGAGTACTGGGTTCTAGACCAATGAGAGCTCGGCATTTGACGGAAGTAGTGTTGTAATAACAATTACGCAATTCGCACATAAGCTGATTGTTGCATTACGATTTATGCTTGAGTTTACTTATCCCATCAGCTGATTGTTCCACAACGATTCATGGTTCAGTCTGCTTATTTGTCTAACCTCAAATTTGAGTTGACCTATTCCATCATTAGTAAAAGTCATGAGTTTGGTTTAACTTCGGGGAAAGTTTTGTCGTATATTGTTGGTCGTAGATAAAATAGTGTATGCAACGATTGTATTATGCCTTTAAGCCACTCGTGAGATATTTAGAACACGAGCGCTCCTCACTCGTGGCTTAAAGGCATTATACAATCGTTGCATAAACTACTAAAAGCACACCATTCAAATGTCTGGCATCTTGTCCGAAACAGTTATGACTAGTTTGTAATGAGCTGAATTCCATATATTCAAATTTTGTCCGTTTGTCACGATCGCCCGTTATGTAATCACTATCGATGCCGTTGTTTCATTACATTACTAACGCACTCCAAGCGAATATTATGAATTTCTTGATGTCCTTGTAAACAATAGGAGACAATTATGAATGAACATTTTTCATCTCCAATAATTGGAGTTGTGTCAAAATGTTACATATAGTCACGATCGTGGTTATAATCAAGTTACGCTAATAAGACAAAAAATACCTTAATGATAATTTGAAACATGTTATCTAAAGCTGTTAACTTTCCACCAGTATAGACACTGTCATAACATCTAGAAAATTGAATATGTTGATTGTTGTTATGTACTTAAAAACTTCTCAGGAAATAATTGTCTGTCTGTCCACTACCGATGGCGTGTCAAGTTTTGTATTGTTAGTTCAGGAAAGCAAAAATACCCTTACAGTCCGTGGAAAAATTCACTCCTACAACACGAGGCAGCGTGAACGACTTGATGCCATGGGTACGCTTGACCAGGATACAATCAGTACTGTATTATCGGCCACAAGTATGTTCAACCGATCGCCATCTAGGTCGGTCCATTCGGAACTTCTTCAAAAATTCTAAAATTTTCTAACCGACTCATGCGTTCTATCTTCGTTAGTTTTTAAGTTAAGGAAAAAAACTCTTTCATTTCCTTATTAAAGCATGTTAATAGTCTTAACTCGCATAGTACCCATGCACTTTATTCATCAGCACGATCACCTTACTGCAAAAACAGGGGTCAGCGAACAGCATGGGGTGTCTGAACGTGGATTTGTGATGTGAATCATAATTTATGATTCATAACGAAAAAGTAATGTATTAGTGTTATTACAATAATTATTTCTTCCTTCAGATGGAACATGTAAATGTGGTTTACTACTCAAAACTGTGGTAGAATCTTCAATATAGTAAGTTTTAATTTTAGGTTCTCGGCAATTCTAAACTGTACTTCTTTACCCAAACCCTATCGGAATTCTCTGGGGTGCTAAGTCCAAGCCTACCAATGGAGGAAGGCGTGCAGCCATCTTTGGACAATACTGCTCGGAGACCACTGTTGGGCAGTAGGGTCCTAGATAGCTTCAAATTTCCTTCGGGATGAAAACTTGATTCTATGGTAATTAACCATTCAAGTGCTGCACTCCCACAGGAGATTTGAATCTATCTAGGACCCTACTGCTCAGCCAGTGGTCCCCTTGCAGTCTTGTCCAATAATGGCCGCTACACTTCCTCCGTCGGTGGACTTGGACTTCCATTACCCCAGCCGCAATGCTCGCCCGAGCTTCAACCACCTTAACAATCTTGGCCCTGCCGGCTTATCAACAAGATATCTTGAGATAAAAAAAAACTGCGAAATGTTAAGTTATTCATGACATTTTTGCTTTAAAATACAGTATCAATGATTTTTGTTGCAGGCAGACTCGACTTAAAACACCAATCTTACTCTCCAATTACGCTTACAATTTTTTTTTACATATGTATTCTGTCTTTGTTAGTTTTTTAATTAATGACAAAACTAATTATTTCCCAAATAAATTAACCGTCTTATTTCACATATTAACCATCAGTTTTATTCATCAGTGCTCCTACTGCTCAATTAACATACTCAACTATTTACGTAATCAGGCCCTAACTTTGCCTTATTAATTAAACAATTTTCATTTCATTTCATTTTCATTTAATAGGGAAAAAAGAGTTTTTTGTACATTACTATAATTTAAAAGAGATAAAATACGTGTGTTAGTTTAATTTTTTAGAATTTTTAAAAACATTTCAATTGTTGTGCTTTAGACATATTTTACATTGCCATTTTTAATTTTCAAGCCTATCTTACCAAAATTGTCATGCTCATGTTAAATGTGAGCATAGGTTGATGCACAACATTTTAAAGGGCCAATTAAGTAGAGTTCAATGCCGCAAACTGCACTTCAAAAGTACATTCGTTACAAAAAAATGTGAAGAAAATTGGCTGACCAAAAATGTGAAGAAAAGTACATAGTGATTGCCTGAATATCGTTTAATAATTGTTCACAGACTATGTCTGAGGAATCAAAATTCCGGAATTGAATGTCAGACCAATAACCTTTTTTTAGGGTGCCGAATATTACCTCCGATGGGGGGCGGCCCATAAGGTACAAAATCTTATATATAAGCAGGTCGATATGCACGTCAATTTTAAGGACTCTTCAAATAAAATTCAATACCGCAAACCGAATTTCAAAAGGATCTTTGGTTACAAAATGGTGGGTGATTCAAGTTTTCAACAAAAATGCATAGGCTTAGGTGTGTACAAAAATACTTAGTCACATTTTAATTAAAATGATTAATTTTTCATCATCCTTTTGCATTTTCAAAAATTCTGTACTGTACACTTTCATGAAGTTCTACATTGGTCTATTTAAAATCCCACCATCTTGAAGTGAACGACAGGTTTAGGTAGTCAATAGCATTATGTCATATTGCCACCCCATATTACGATACATGATTAAATTCATAATAAAGTTGAAATTTTAGACGTTTCAACTACCTCATTCAAAGGTATTCTGGTAAATTAGTATAAAACATAGATACAAAACACCAACTAACAGCCAGTAGATACTTACTCCAAGTTTTCCCTACAGCAAAGAATATCATCTCAAATTCTTAACTTACAAGTAGATAAATATAAAGGATTTTTTTATCTAACTCTTCCTGTCCTCTCTTAGCTTATTACTCAGAAATTTTCAGACGTAGAAATAACAAGCGTGAAAAGATAAAATCGTATTAGCTTTAAGAAACTTTCAACGAAAAGCTTATCAGTCTCAGAATATTCCGAGAAGCTTAGTAGGAAACTCTTTTAAACTCATTTCTCCTGCTGATCCAAAATTTATAAATTAAGATTAGAGTCGAATACATTAGGAAGTATGCATGTCAGAACAGCAAAACTCTGTTTAAATCTTTTAAATTTTGTTCTGTTTTTGAAAACATCTTGATAAAAAAACATTTATCAAACTCGAAATCTTGTTGAAGGACTGCAATTTGATATATTAAGTTTACGTAACATGGATTCAGAATTTTAATTAGAACTAAAATGTTTTTCATTGTTTTAGAAGGTGGGGGTGTATTTTATAAATAAAAAAATTCCTAATCTTCCGCCCTGGTTAAACGAATTAATTGAGATGATTGGTTTTTGTTTTCACCGAGGTGTTCCTTGTAATAAGACCTTTTAAGATGATAATGCATTTGCCGTAATGTTATATAACGAAAAATTCACAAATTAAGTGTATGGCAAATGCATGGTACAGAATGATGGCCCTTGTTCGAGAGATGATTATTATGTGCAAAGATTATAAAGGTTAGAGAAAAATTTTGGGAACAAAATTGGTTAAAAGATTCATACCTTCATCAGCTTAGATGTATTACAAATACTTTCCCACTGGGGGACGCCTAATGACCAGAAGGAAAACAATAAAAAATTAACTAGAGATTGATATGTATACTATTTTAAGGACTGTTAGCTTAGGAGTTAGTCTATGTTCTTATAATGGGGAATAACTTTTAAGGGCTTGCTATATAGAATTCTGTGTGATAGCAAACTACATCTTGAAAGCCTAATTTTACAAAATAGCGGCTTTTAAATAATGCTTAAAAGGTAATTATTTATGTAGCTGCCATTTCGTAATGATGTTTTGGGGGGGGGAGGGTAGGTTTTTGAGATGGGTGCGGCAAATAAATCTAATGAATAAGACTCTTGAAATTATGTGCCAACCTCTAAGAAAATTCACCCGTTCCTGGCAAGCTATCCGTCATTGGACCAAATAGCACTTAGAAACAGAGCTTTCACTATCAATCATACACTTCCGAGGTTTTTACTCTCAAAAAAATGTTGAATAACATCGTATTCACAAATGCTAAGGCTATTTCAGGCATTTTTCTAAACAACATTGAACAGCCACCAATCTCTAGCGATTGAATCTTTGATGCGCGGTTTCCGACAAAAAGCCCACTTCATGAGCCCTATATAAATCTACGCCTGCATTTAAGATTTTGCACTAGCTTATGGACCATTTCCCCTTAAGTGTTAAACGAGTAGTGCTACTTGAAACAAACTGATTGTTAACCACCTGAAGTTCATGAGCAAAATTTGAATTCATCAACCCATTTCGTTGGAATAGTAGGTATTAAGATGTTTCTAGATGTTTTCTTACCTGCATTATATAATATCGCTTTATAATAAATTTTGAACTACAGTATTACTATTGGTTTAATATGTTGCAAACAAATATAGATTTGCAAATTATGAAATAATTTACCACCACGGTAGCTTGTAAATTTTGATGTTATAGTGAGCATTAATTTGTTGGCCACAAACATTATGCTCATTATGGCTTGTGTTTTCTTAAACAATTTCATCAAACCATAGTGCTTTTATGTTAGCAAAACATATTTTCAGGTTTCATTTAAGTTAAATAAACCTTACATCGTTGATGAAACCTCGTTAATATGAAGTATGATTTGAGAACGTTGCTTTAACTTGTTACTTGGGATGACTTATTACTTGGGCCTCTTTTTCGGTGAAGCGAACCTTTCAGGTGTTTTATGATTTTTTCGTGAGTAAGAAGTAAATTCTTACACATGCAAATATTAATTATACTCTTTTATGGAACTGTTTTTTTCACCAAACATACAATTTTTCTCTTAACCATGGGTCCTCCGGTCCTAGATTTCCGACTGTCTCTTTGTATTTTTTCACATACTAATTCATTCCTTTTAAAGAAGCTGATACCTCAATTCGTGCAAAAGTACTTAAAACATACTTTATGTTGTCGAGGTTACATAAACGATGTGAAGCTTATTTAAATTAAGTGAGGCCTGAAAATTGTTTTTCTTTAATCTATTTTATATTTTTCTAACATAAAAGCATTATGGTTTGGTTAAATTGTTGAAGAAAACACAAACAGACACAATGTCTGTAGCCAAAAAATTAACGCTCATTATAACATCAAAATTTACAAGCTCAAGCTACCGAGGTGGTAAATTAGTTTATAATTTGCAAATCTAAATATTTTGCCATTGATGCAATTTACAACATATAAAACCAATAGTAATACCGAAGATCAAAATGCACTCTAAAATGATATAATGTAATGAAATAAAATAAGATTTTTTACCTACAGGGTACAGAAAAAAGTAAGAAAACATCTCGAAACAACTTAATACCTACTGTTCCAACGAAATGGGTTAATAAATTAAAATTCAGCTTATAAACTTTAGGCTGTTAAAATTTGTTTGTATCAAGCAGCACTATTTGTTTTACTCCTAAGAGGAAATTGTCGATAAGCTAGTGGATCATATTGAATGCAGGCGTAGGTTGATATGCACTTAATGTTATATAGGGCTCATCACGTGGACTTTGTGTCGGAACCCGCACATCAAAGGTTCAGTCGCTAGAGAATGTGGCTGTTCAATGTAATTCATCGTGAAACATGTTCCATGTTGTGCCGCCGTTATTGACTGATGATCCAGATGCTAATGATGTGGCTTATGTTGTGTAATGGACAAGTGAATGTTTACGTGAGTAGGGTCTCGTTTAAATGTCGTTTAGTATGCTGGGCTCAATAGTTCAATAGTTGAGGTTAATAGAAAGAGCAATGGGATGAGGTCAAAATTTGACAATTTTGCGACAAAATTCGCGATAAGCTAATAGTTTTTAAATATAGGTCCTTAGAAAATCAATAATATCAGCAGCTTTCCGCACATTACCAAAGTTATGATAGCGTTGCTTCTGTAGAAACAGTGTGGATTGAAAAGCGAAGTGTATGAAAACAATTTAGATTATAATTTTTTAGGTATTCTGTATCCTGTCCAATTAAAACAAACTATGTTGAACGGGCAAACATCTTACTGTCCAAGGATCATTGATTTTTTGTCAGTGTGGGAGTTTCGGCCTTGCGGCAACAAGACTGGGAAAACCCATGCTATCGTTATGGCTATTTTTCCCAGAACAGCGGATTTTTATTCATGCTGTTTTTGTTTTAGCCGAGCAAAGCTCAGTTTCCTGGTACTATTGATAAATTACATTGGTTTTTAAGGTCAAAATTGAATTAGCATTGTGTGTTAAAGAATTTGGAAATGTTATATAGAAATATAGGGTGTCCCTTAATTACCTGGGCAAATATATTTAGCGTTATTGGCTAGATCAAGACAAACTCTTTTCACATAGGAATATTGGTCTCTGGTGCCTAGTTTAGCGTCTGTCTGTCTCTACGTGTCTTACAAAAAAATTCATAACTCCTAAACGGTTCCTAATGCTAAATCAACTTTTACATTGTTTTGCATTGTTTAAACGTAGAAAAGTGGTCTTGCATTACGAAAAGAACAAATTTCTCTGTTATTCTTTGTCAACATAGCAAATAAGATATCATTACATAAGGTGAAAACTACATAATGTGAAGTAGCTTTTACGGATTTTGCAATTTTTTTTTTGAAGTCAACGGTTTTTGTGGAATTTGGTATCAAGTATTTTTTACGGTTGATGATATTTTGGTATGATTTTCAACAAAAGTAGGTCTTTATAAGATTGACATTTTTGCAAAATCTTAGCGCTGTATCTCAAATAGTTTAGGAGCTATGAACTTTCCTGTAAAAAGCACATGGGGTGGGTGCACCGGTGAATGACCACACCCCAATGAATGACCGTTTTGCTTAAAAAGCCCGGTATTAAGCATATTATTTAGGCTAGCTAATTAAAAATAAGCGTAAAACCAGCCTTGGAATATTATTAAACAATAATCTTTCATTGGTTGCAATTGTTGGAGTCGAAAATAATTTTTAAACATATTTAAAATTGAATGTCCCACTATCTTCGTTTTTGATGTTTCCTGCTATTGTCACTATCCCTGCAAGGCTTAACTGGATTTACATTCATTTCTTATTTGATGATTATTTTAAAAATGCGTTGCAATTAAATAATATTTAACATACTAACCTACAATTTAAAATCAAGTTTATTGCTCTACACATTATAATTAATTATTATTGAGGGCGATCATAAATTGGAACGTAACTGGGGAAAAAATCAGAAAAACTTCGCGGTCATTCACTGGAACAAGGTCGGTCATTTACTAGCTATTATCTATATTCTCCGCTGAATTGTTTTCATTCATAGTTCATAGTTCATAGTCAGCTGATTTTTAATTTTTTTTGACAGTCATTCAGCCAAAAGAGACCGGTCATTCACTGGTGCAAGATCGGTCATTCACTGGTGCAGTCCCGGTCATTTATTGGAGCGTTGACATGGTTGCATTTTAATTAATATTACAATCAGAATTCTCATTAAGTAATGTATTTAACTAATATTGCTGAGTCCTAAAACAATAAATGAACTTTCTAAAGTAAAATGAATAACTGTGACTAAAAAATAAGGGAGTAATGACAAATTAACATGAGACATCGTCCTTAACCGATCATTCACTGGTGCACTCACCCTACGGACAGACGGAAAACTAGGCACCAGAGACCCATGTTCCTATGGTGAAATGTGTTTGTCTTGACCTAAGCTATAACGCTGTATACATTTGTTCAGATAGTTACGGGACACCCTGTAACTATTAAAGTATATAAAATTACCATAAAAGAGGATATAGAACTGTAGAAACAATGTATGTACATAATCTTTCTTGCCTCGGCACACGTCTTCTCACCAGGGAACAAATACAATAATGTCTACAGAGTCAATATAGCTTGTAAAATAATTTAAAATACCTAGTTAAAACACAATTAACAATTATTAGTTTGGTCACAACTAACATAGAGTATTAAGAACTTGTGCTGTCCAGCAGCAGACAACGACCCATATTATAGGTCTCCTTGTAATGGAGCCACGTGTTCCAAAACATGTACAGTGAAAGTCAAGTATCTTGGCCCAGTCTGCCTAAAAGATCAATGTTATCTTGGCGAAACTTTAGTTTCCGTCTCCACCGATAAAATCGAAGTTAAAAATCTATATTTCTCGATATTTACGATCACGATAATGTTATTAAAAAAAACATTATTTTTAACATTGGGCTTTGTGCGATCTAAGTCACATTTTCCTCTGACTGTAGGAATCTACATTAGGAGGCCTAATAAATGTCGACTGGAGGTATGAAAAACTGTATTATATTAATAAAATCACAGTTTCAGAGGCCAACAACCTTGGATGAGTAATAAAGTAAATTGACTACCCGAAAAGTTACCTTGTTTACATAATGCTCTGTGAGTAGTTTCTACAACTGTTTAGTTCAAATTGGGTTTGTTTGTACTGAGTATGGTTTTGAAACTTAAAGGCTACCAATGTGTAGTCTAAAGGGGTTCTAAGAACGGAATGACAAAGCGTTTGATCAAGTTATGTGGTCATGTACCTCTCAAAGAGACAAAGTTGTTAAAAAACCAAACAAACTCACAGATGTCCAACTTAGTACTAAACAAAGAAGGGATCTACTTTTCTTCGAAAAGCAAATGTGGTCATGTACCTCTCAAAGAGACAAAGTTGTTTAAAAAATCAAACAAACTCACAGATGTCCAAATTAGTATGAAACAAAGAAGGGATCTTCTTTTCTTCGAAAAACATGCGTTTTATTCCAAACATTATTATTTACACTCAAAGTCAGTAATAATGTAAGTATTGATAACACAAAGTTAATGGCTAATGCTAATTGGTCAATACTGCATTCGTTCTGATAACTTAAATCACAAATTTATTTATGTATAACTGTCGCCAATTCTTGGGGCCCAGTCCGCGCATGGGGCGGGGAGTGGGTAGGCTGGAAGGAGAGGGGAGTAGTAGCGGCAGCGGCGGCAGACAGTGTACTAGCCTGGCTGCGTACATTCGGCAGCTCGCACATAGTTACTGCTTCTCTGTCAATCGTTGTTCAGAGTAACAAGACGCTTCAATAAATACTAATGAAATATTTTATATTATTAAGTAGAATTAAAACAGATCGTTAATCGTCAGTAAGAGTCAATGTTCCGTCGGTCAATGTTTTTAGGACGACATGTAGTGACACGCTATTGTTGACGGCTGAGAGCAGAATGACAGTGCTGCGCTCTAGCGAGGCGTTGTCGCGCATGCGCACTAGCCGTTTTTGCTGCACCGCACTGGGCCCCAAGAATTGGCGTCAGTTATACACATGAACAGGCACTGTTAACTCGTGCCGTAAGAGTCACTCCAAACTATGACACTGGTGCGAAAAAAAAGCATCAGTATTATTTGAAATCGCGTTCAGATTATTCTTCTTGATTTTCTATCATCCTTAAAATTGCAGGCAGTATTTTTAAAATCAAAAGTACAAACTTTTGAATACCATTCTAAGTTTTAAGAGTTGCTAACGTAACAGTTGATTGTGTACAGTATCGTTTTACTTTGCTTGAATAGATATTATTCAAACACTGCTATATATGATCGAGAAAAATGAATCGCTTATTTATTAAGTATCCTGGTTGGTAACATCTTTGAATTGAAGCAAAAGAAGAATTACAATGGGAAGGAACGTGGAAAATTCATTAATGGCACAATCTCTTCTTCGAGTACAGCTTATCACTGTAACCTCTTAGCTTAAGAAGCAAACAAATAATTAATTTAACATGCACCAATGAGATTTCAATCTTTACTCATTACAAATGTTGAGTACTTTGTAAAGCTTTAAAGAGTTTAATCTAGTTTAATTGGTTCTCATATATATAGAAGGTTCTGAACTCATTGAGGAAAACTGTTATAAACGGAATTATTCGGTTTTCAGACAAGCGTGGGTTTATTGAAAGTACAACGTATTCATAGAAGCTGTGCAAACACGAATAATATACCAAGTAGGTACCATATGAAGGAAATTTCCAGACTAAAGAGTCAAAGGGTAACTCCTTAAGCTGAAAGACACGAGGAGCTTTACACGTGTTCTCACAACAAGGAAAGAAGGAAGGATTTTACAGATTTAAAAATCAATATTTGGCAGTAAGTTCAGTAAGAAGATCTCGCCGGACCTTAAATGGCAGTATTTTTCGAGCTATTAAAATTATCATATCGTTAGCTTATTACTTTTGCAATAACTATACAGGGTGTCCGAAAATTACAGTAACATATTTTAGTATATGATAGTAGAGGTAAAATTAAGAAAAAAAGGTTAATAAACATTGGCCCTAAAGTGCTTCGTTTTCAGTCTGTGCGTATGTTTGTGATTTTTACATATTTAATCATATCTCACGAACCTCTTACCGTATGAACTTATAACTTTGTATATGGATAACCACTATTTAAGAACTACTTTTGTAGGAAGTATCAAATTTCTACTTCGTACCATTTTAAAATGGCAACTGTTTCTTGTTTTCAAAGATAAATATCTTACAAACAGAAAATTTTAGAAAAATTATACAAGAGACAAAAAAGGAGCAAAGTTTAATCCGATTAACGCTGATATTAAGTTTATGATGATCGGACTTTTAATAACGGAGAAGTGTAAACTTTTTTGAATAAACAAATTGTTCTTTAGATCATACGTTCTGAAATTTGCATGTTTTTATTTAGTAAATCTAAAAATTTCTCTATTATTAGCTGTCCAAGCATTATTATCTTAATGACTTAGATTTAATTTCGCAACTTTTTTTGTCTCTTGTATAAGTTTTCTAAAAATTAAAGGGTTTAATGATATTTAGCTTTCAAAACAAAAACAGTCGCCATTTCGAAATGGTAAAAATAGAAATTTGATACTTCTTGAAAAAAACTGTCCTTAATAGTGGTCATCCCAGCGAGGACATAACAAAATTTATTTTTTTTTTATGTCCTCGCTGGGTCATCCATATGTTTGAAGTTTATACGTTAAGAGGTTCGTGTGATATCATTAAATATGTAAAAATCACAAACAGACACACAGACGGAAAACGAAGCACTTTAGGACCTATGTTTATATGACCTTTTTTGTTGTTTTTACCTCTACCACAGTCTTAGAAAAAAAACAGTCTCGACACTTACGTGCAAAAAGCGTCTCCCCTAAGCAACCCTGGTGGCACGCAAGCAGAGTAATCTATTCACAAGCAAATCACATGATGTTTCATTATCCACCTTCCAAAAAAACATAATAGTCCCGTCACTCACAAGGAAAACGTGCACTCCCTATGCAATTATGGTAGCAAAAAAAAAAACAATCTTTCGAGAAACAATCAGGTGATGTCTAACTGTGTGTAAAATTTTGTTTACATCATACTTTTAACAACACAATTTACACTTTGTTTACATTTTTACTTATATAATTTTTTTAAATTAAAAATTAATTATATTTTAATTGGACATCAGTTTGATCAAGGAATGGCCCCATCCAGAGGGGATGTGTGTTCAGCACACAACTGCAAAAATTTTCAAAAGAAATCCCCAAGTGTGTCTTTTTTTAGGATTTCGAAAGACATCCAGCGAGCCGAGCAATGGGTACTTAACAGTGGACTGCGAGACTTGGTCTGTAAAGTCATTTCATATCTAATCAATAACATAAAGTTTTGTGTACTACATTTCGAACACTCCCAATTTATGAACGACCAAAGAAATAAATTAATTTGGAATGCTATTCCTATTTATTTCAACAACCAACGATCGACCTTTATTAACCTTTTTTTCTTAATTTTACCGCTACTATCATATACTAAAATATAACGATATAAGCCAAATGTTCTGAAAACAAAGAAACCACGACTTTGCGAGTAATAAAGAGGAAACAAATTGAACAAGAAAACATCAATACACCTAATAATAAAATAAAAATTGTTCATGATGTCAATAACAACAGCGGCGGACAGGAATATGCTCCTGGAATCATCAATCAGTGGTAATATTCACACGAAAAATCCAGACATTATAAGTGAAAATATGCCTGCTAGTGAAATACAGATTCAACTTTTAAAAAAAGAAATAAACATTCTAAGAAAGTCTTGCAAAATAAAAACCGAGTAATCAGGAGATTTCGGTCATAAAGGAAGGACATAAAAAAGTGTCTTCGATTTGTTGAATTTTAATATTCAAATACAAAAAGACAAAATGTTTCTTACGGTTTTATCCAAGCTGAGTCTAAGTGTGAGCAATGTTAACTTTTTGGAATTTCAGATACTGAATTGTCAATATATATACATATGTAAGTACCGTGGTAGGCATTGTGTTTGGAGGTGTGTAGTGAACGGGACATTTAGGCCTACACTCCGCAGCAAAATATTACTATTTTGTCGATTTGTTGATTTTTAATATCGAAATACAGAAAGACTATTTTTTACAATTTTATCCAAGCTGAGCCCAAGTATCAGCAATCTTAACTCTTTGGAATGTCAGTTACAGTACTGAATTTTCAAGACTAGTGAAATGTTTTAACCGATTGAATGGAAAGGAACTATTTCTTTTGTTATTTTTTTAGATGTTTCGAGATGGGTCGTATGCCATGAGGAAGAAGGAGGAAAGGAGTAACACCCTTTCAACAGGGAATTACCCAATCTTCAACCGCTTCCGGGGGTCGAACACCCTGAGAAATTTCCCCGCCGAGGTTTCTTTCCTGGTGCCATAACACCATCGGGCCTCCGTAGGGGTGGGGGGGGGGGGGGTGGAACGTGCGCTGTCCCAAAAACCCCCCTCCCCAAAAAAGTGAAAACTAAATACTAATGATAAAATAAAACCCAAAAAGTGTGTTTTATTTCTCTGGTTCTGTAAACTAAAGCTATAAGTACATTAGATACATTAGTTGGCGACCTACCCAGGTAGGTATTTTAAGCCAAGTATGAATGACAGATGAGTGAAGGATGATTGTGGCACACCTACTATAAACACCTGGCACACATCTAACAAACCATCATACTTAAAGAAATCAGTTTGATATCACACACTCAGAAACTAGCTCTCGTTAAAACAACTTTATTATTATTTGTTTTAATATGTGTGTAAGAAAGTTATAAGAAAACAAATTGCCATTTAAGATTGAATTGAGATGAACACAAACCGAACACTGTTCGTTGATTTCTTTTCGCCAACAGTGTAAATTACCAGCCCAGTGGTAGGTGTGGAAGACAAGTGGGTTTTCGATTAAGAGAGATTGATTCCAATTCGACCCCTCTAGAACACGAGGGCGAGACGGCAATCAGCACATCTCTCTTGCATCCGAGCAAACATTTCTCGTAGGTATTGTAACAGAATTGTTATTCAAAACAAGAATTGTTAAAATAAATCATTACCTCATTATTTGTTTGATGGTTTTCGTGTTTATTGAAATTATGTCGATGGAAATTTATATTAACTAATAAAAAACAGTTTTATTCAGTTTGGCATTTTTTGATTGTTGCTATATGGAAATGCACCGCTTCTGGAAAGCAACATGCGTTTGTGTGGCGAACAAGATACCCATAACGCACCATAGCAAACCACTTTCAAAATTGCATGCTAGCTACACAGGTTTATCCCAAACCCGCTACCTTGAACATAAAAACAATGTCGGTTGGAAATCCCGGCTCACACTTCCAACTTTTTTGAGGGATTGATTTCATTAACTCTAACTCTTGTGAAGGACTGATTTCATTAATTTACAGTAAACACAGCCAATTTTGTACTCATAATTTACTTTTAATCCGAATCCCTCAGATTTTGTCTCTTCAAGTTGTTATAATTTCCAGTTCTAAAATAATCAACGAATGCCAAAAATTGACTAAAGCGTAGTTGATATTTAAATAGCGTCTGCCAGTATTAAAATTCCAGAAGTAAAGTAATTTACCATGAGTTTGAATGAAATTAAGTTTGAACAGCTTAATGGAAAGTTTTACCCGTTAGAATAAAGCTAATAACCATCTTAACTGTTATCTGATACATCTCGTTACTGCAAGACTCTTAATAAATGACTTTTTAAACTCTACTCGACTAAGTTTAAAACTTTTAACTGTACTTGCCGTAATTTATCAAGATTAAACTGTACAGCAGGGAAATAAAAAATTAGTGATAATAGCATTTTGTTATCTTACTAAACAGTCTTCAATCTCGATGTAAGATGGTCTTCAACAGTATTTGGAAACATTACAGGTTTCCCTTTAGGTTAAGAAAAATGTATGTCATATACTCGCAGTGATATATAAGCCATATAGACTTAAGTTAATTATCTCTTTAAAGTATAAATATGACATACCTGTGGGTGTAAGGGTTTGATAACTATCCCAAGTGCTTGAGGTCAGCATTCTACGTTGCAGCCGCCGCGCCGTGAGAACACATTGACGCGAGTAAAACCGGCTTCCTTTTCTCCGTATTGCGCTTCTTATACTTTCTGTATTCATTGATCTTGTTGATAACCTTAGTTGATTTATTTTATTTTGAACTTAATATGAATAAATATGAGATTGATGAAAAATAATGAATAATCATTGACCAGCTTAAACAGTTTTGCTTCGTAGGATCAATAAACAGAAATTAATTCCGTGTTCAGTTAACTTTCCTATTCTTCAGGATATTTTAGGGAGTGTCCTATTCGTTTGCGTGTTTTTTATGGAAATATTATTGGTACTTGTTTGGTAAAAATTAAAGTAGTGTCATAGGTGTAATCCCGAGATATTATTTTCATCAATTAATATACTTCACTGGTTAGGGACATCAAAGTCAAAAGTTAGATGATCTCGGACTAAAATTTTACCATGGTGATAACTGCTTCCCTTTTGGGGGAAATACGTTACAACTGCAAGAACTAAAACCATACTAAAAATACAATAACCGTACAGATACTAATTAGGAACTGCGACTGCAAGTAGAATCTGCAATCAAACGCGAAGAACTAGGAAATGGTCGTACTTTTTTATTGGAGGATTCCAATGTATATTTTTACCGCAGTTTGGGAGGTATATTTAAAATCAATAATTTTTTTTAACACTAAAAATCAGAATATACAGGGTGTTTACGAAAAACCCTTACATACTTCGGGATATGGTTACATAAATAAGCATGTACTCTGTTAGAAAAATAGCAATAACTCCGTTTAATTTTTTTTTAATTTTAAATTTTTTTTTAATTTTTAAATTTTTGTGAAATTTACGGTTTTTAAGATATTAAGTTTTAAAATATAAAAATGGCTGCCATTTTGAAATGGTACAAAGTAGAAACTTGATACTCCGCATCAAAATAGGCCCCATTAGTCAGCATATACATACCAAGTTTGAAGTTGATATCTTTAGTAGTTCCAAAGTTATGCAAAATCATGTTAGAAACACATACAGACCGACAGACGGATAATTGAGCATTTTAGGACCCATGTTTACAGGAACTTTTTTCTTATTTTTGATGTAAGTAACCATACCCCGAAGTCAGTAAGGTTTTTCGTAAACACCCTGTATAATATTTTAATTGTTTTATAGTTTACTGTAGTTTTAAAACATAAACCACTTAGACACATATAAGCTACAGTGGAACGTGGATAGTTAAAACATCAAGGGGCTGATGAAATATTCGAATTACATAAGTTTGTCAAAAACTCACAAAAACACTTAAACTTTGTTGAAGCATCTTTATTTTAAACAATGTTTGAATATTTACAATCTTTCATTAATTTTAAGAATACAAATAATGAAGATAGGAACAAAAACAAAACACTTAAAATATTATTAATACAAATAAAATAAAATTACTACACGCTTTAGGACGCTAGCCCAATAGTTGTACCACTGTCATACAGTTTCACATGCGGCTGAAAATAAGAAAAAAACTATTCTCTTTTTTGTTTGTGGAATGATCCATATTATTTAGAAGTCGCGACAAACACATAAAGTACACATGTACTTAAAAAATAACGGGGACAAATTTACTTATTACCACCCATAATTAATTATTGTGTGCTTTTGCACGATATAGCTTTAGCTAAAATCGGAAGGGATTGAATATAACTGCCAGGGGCGGATGTGTGGTTATGGGAATGTTCCAATAACGCTGACCTCAGTTTCCGGCCATTGCCTCCCCCGCAGTCGTGTACGATGATGTCTGGCACCGACCCGACCCTTCGCTTTCGTATTTAATGAAGCTCCGAACGAAAATTCCAATACTACAATAATAAATGTTGACACAATTTAAGAAAAAAGATTCCGGTGTTAAATATAATATGACAATGAACTTTTAATAGGAGAACACCTTTATTTTTTATGGCGCTTTTTGGGAGGTTTCGAATTGGAAAAAATATATATATACCCGCCATTCTACAGTATCGTTGATAGTAATACTGTACACAGGGCGACTTTTATTGCGGCGCGGCAGCAATACTGTCGCTGCCGTCCGTCGTTTCGCAGTAGTGAATAAATGGACGCTTACACCACCGACCACATAATACAATAGACGGAGCACAAGAAACCGCGAAGTGAAGCCTCAATTTGCTTCTAGACCCTATGCATGGAAAAAACAAAGTACGTAAAAAATTACAAATATGGTATCAAATTATACGTCTGAATCTCAGAATCACTATAGTACCAAATGGACTCTTCACATGCAAAATTTCAACCTTAAGCCTCAACGCTAAATGGTATAAACTACGAGTTATTTTAAACATGAGCACTGTCAGATTACGCGGTTTTAAGCGCCGTTTTGTGTTTCTATACCCAGACAATATGGCGGCCCAGGCCTCACTTGCTGTAATGCAAGTAAGATAGCTATGCTCCGTCTCTTTCTACTATGTGGTCGCTGGCTTACACACAGGTCGGTAGGAATACCGCGCGACCGTATTGCCGCTGGCGGTCGTTGTGCAGCCGCTCGAAAGCGGAATCATTTTCGCTTTTTGGCGCACGCAATCAAATGAGCGTTTACACATTTGGCAGATTTTCTACTGTTGCCATGGTCAGATGGCTAGACATGCTAAAAGATGTACCGTGTTGATGACGTAGGACGTCTGTGATCGGCATGTTGTACTATATTACATACAGAAATCTTAGTTTTTCTGACTTACACATCTGCATCAAACCGGTTCAAAGGTACAGTTCATTCCTAATATTTAATTTAAGAAAGTTGAGGTTGGTCCTCTTATTCTTTAAAATAATTGTAACGGAGGTTTTCTGGTTGTGTACCACCTAGACTGTAATTCAGAAATCCCGCCTAGAATCAATAAATGAGCGATAGAAGCACTTTAAGAAAAATCTATCGAGATGAGTAAAATTTGTGTTCTTTTTCCTTTGGATACTGTCTTCAATGTGGTCGACTAACTCGTCAAATTACGGAATTGTCATACGAAAATAGTCCAAAATTTGGCCTCGCCCTTCTTCAAGTCTTCGAACGTTCATTTCTCTTCGGGATTACCGGAAGGATCCAAACTTGGCAATTTTTCTAATGCCTTATTTTTCTTCGACGGTTTGATAAAATTGCTGAAAGTTGTTGCCTATTCGTAACATGATATATAAATAATATAGTTAAAACTTGTACATAGACATTATATTCACTCAGAAAATACACATACAAAAATTCTGAAAACATCATGTAACATCGTTCCTCAATATTAAAAGAGTATCGTAGTTGGTGGTATTATTTCCTTAGCGGTCTTTTAGCCCCCACGTTTGCAAAGAACGCCGATTTATGCGGCGGCGGCGGCGATACCGGCCTGTGGTGGACAACTTGAATTTTTTAATAAAACACCGTGAATTTGATTATGTTTTTATTGTACAGGTTATTTTAAGAAACCTTTACAGTTGGTGTTTTTTACTAAGACCAATAGTTACACGGATATGAACTTCTTCAATCTGAATTTTCCTTCTTTAAATAGCTCTCAGCATTAATCTCAATTTTCTTTCGTATTTGTTATGGGGAAAACTAACCTTAAACCACCCATACCTCCCTAGCCGTTGGATTTAGGAAAAAACATCAAATATAAATCTTCATTATAATCTCATAAAGGGTCTTCAGCTTTAATTGTTCGAAACTTATTCAGGTTATTCAGCAGATAAAAAAAAAATCCATGGGAAACTAATAGTCAACCCCGCTCCGGTTTCCGTCTGATGGCCTATGAGAATTTTTCACATAATCCAGTAGTTTCCAGTTACTTTTGTTGGAGGCCAATTGTTAATATCGCTAAGCCTATCTCGGGCCGGAATGGGATTTTCCTGGAAATTTGATAAAATTAGAACTGTAAACTCGTAATTTTAGACGATTTAGAGGCATAACAACATACAGTGATCCCTCGTCAGAAAACCGAGGTAATTGATGCTACTCGCCGTTGAAATTAACATTTCCGGGAATTACATTAAAATGATCGTTACTCAATTCAATTTGGAACGATCATTGTTTTCGTATTCATTTTCGCTATTTAAATCAAAATTTCATTTTTATAAAAATATTGTAATATCCTTTTGGTACTATTAACACAGTTTTTTTACCTTTATTTTCTTTCTTGTAATTGCATGTACGACTACGTTTAGAGCTGCCCAATAAAACCCTGAATATAACAAAAAAGTCTTTTTAAAAAATGAAACCAACCAAATTAGGTTAATATGTTACGGTCATAATAGTGATGTCTTCATTTGCAATGAATAAATCGATTATCAGAACATAAGTTTAATCCCATTAAGTAAGCTCTTGCTGTTAGTCAGCGGTTTCATTACAGAGGTTTTCAAACGTTTCATTCATGATGCGCGCGTCTGTGAGGAATATTACCCATCCTCTTCACTAAGGCCTACTACTAGGCCTGCCATATTTTCAAAGGGTCAAACCGAAACAACTAACCAGGGGCACTTCAATATGTGCTCTTGGTGGATGAGACACACCTGGGGGTTTGGGGAATTTGGTTACCCCCCAAGAAGAGGGGGGGTCCGGGGACCTCCCCCGGGAGTTTTTGAAAATATTGGAGCAAAATGGGTAGTTCTAGTTAATTTTTGCCGTAAAAATTAACTTCAAGCAGACCTGTTTTGTGTCCAGATTATTGAGTCAAATTAATAATTTTTAGGTAAATATATTCTGAAGTAAAATTTAATTTTTGAACAAACTTATAATCTGGTAAAAATTTATAAAAGTTTAAAAGAAAAATTGTAAGATTTAATGATTTGAAAAAAACTTGTTCTTGCTTTTTGCTTGTTCTTAAACTTGTTCTTAATGGTAAATTTGGGACTGTAAATAATTTTTAACAAGTCTAATAATGTTAACAATGTTTAATCCATAACATTAAACAGTAATCACAATAAATTTTAATTCAATGGAAAATACACATACTTTTATGCAAATGGAAACCCAACCTAAAAACAAAAATACATATTATATAAGTATTTTTTTCTTGTTTTTGTTCGAATTTAAAAATGTTTACAGCTGCTCCCAAACCATTCATATTTCGCACAGGTTTGAACTTCTTAAAACGTATTTGGTCTTTTTCAATTTTTCATAAAATTCTGAGCAAGAGATACCATAGTTAACTTGCAGTAGACTATTTGCTTTTTGTAAGCCGTTCAGCGCCGCAGCGAACTTGTTAAACTACCAGTTTAGTTAATTATTTTCATAACATAGAGCGCAATTAAAAAACTGACCGGCATCAGCAAAACCAGCCGGGAAACCGGGATAACAGCAAAATACCGGGTCTGTCCCGGTCAAACCGGGACGTATGGCAGCCCTACCTATTACACTTGATGTTTTTACTGTTAGAACTGTGCCTGACAGACTTATAACGTTGCTGATTTGTTGTATCTTTCTAATTAAGTTACGATAATACTTTAGAGTAAAAATGCTATAATGTTACAGTACTAAATAAATAAACATTTACCTACCTTGCCGACTTTCCACCGATCAGAAGCCACTTCAGGTCTTTCTTGAAACGTTTTTTTTGTTTTCATCGTACATTTTGTAAAGAATTTCTATAAGAGAGATTTCAAAGGTATGTTATTTTTCATAATTTTCTTTTTACTGCAAAACTTTCTATGGAGAACTTTACTGAGGGAGAACATGACTGGCTCGAGAAGCAATCGAACATGAGTCGCTGAAACAGCTGCGGGCGCACTACGTCAGTCTGTTACTGCGAGTAAATCCTTTCCAACAAATCATTTCTAAGAAATCAACTGTGCTTCAAGGAATGTATAGTTGTTTATCAGGCGAAACTTAAGGATCGTTTCCACTTTTAAAGTCGAAGTTAAAAATCTATATTTTTCGATATTTACAATCGCGAATATGTTAACCAAAACAACACATCGATACTGTTACTGTAGTCAAAACTATAATTTAAAGCATAGATGTTTGGTAAATAAACGGTGACATTCTAACAGGTTTAAATAAAAAAATAAATAAAAATAAACATCGCAAAAACATGGTTACAATAACTCTGTAAGTACATAAACTTTAGCTACACATTATGAACATTGAGAAAATACACTTTCATGACAGTTCGATACTACCAACGTATAAAATTTCCTAGGTACGAATCGAACACGTCCTCACGTCCTTCCGTATATTATATCGTAGACAAAAATTAAAAACTAACTGGAATTGTTGAAACAGGTAACGCATGTTGCTAATGAAATGCTAGGTTCGTGATTTACCTCCATTCTTTTTACCTACATCCACGTTGGTTACACTGCCAAATACATGCTTTAATTCTATCAAGTTTCATTCCTAGGTTCATCGTAATACCACATGAAACTGAAATAATTAACAAAGCAAATTTGGCAATCCATCACTGAGTGACTAGCTCTAGGTTTGTCAGTTTCTCTAATTGTAATTTAATAGTAAAAGAACTAACTGAACCGACATTTTAATTAACTGATAAAACAGTAACCTAAATCGTTTATTTCAAATAAGTTTCAAATTAATAACAAGTACCTGGAAGACCGAGCCTTTCATATTAATGGCTCGTTTTTTTCATATTAATCAGTTCATCTAATTACTATCAAATATTTCAGTGCCATAAAATTATAAATAAAAATCTTTTTATTACTCAATGCAATATTTATGCCACACGCTGTAGTCTCTCTAGATGGCTGTGTGCGAACAGCTGTTATGATTACTTAATTTGTTTACACTTTCCTTGTTTATTTTGTTGTTATTACGGCAACTCATAAGGCCAATGTTATTTTACAACTTCAAAATTAGTTTTATTACGTGATAAGATTTTCTCCGACCGAGTTATACGCATAGAACACGTTTTTGAGTCATAAATTACTTATTTCCAGACTTTGAAGGAAATCCTCGGAGCCGGATTCTAAAGTTGCCGTTTATGAAAAGGAACCATCGGTTCGTAAAGAATACAAAACCAACGAATTGACTGGTAATAAATGAATAGTTGCATTAATAGACGTTTGCTTACTGAGAGGAGACTGTGTCATCGTACCACGTGTGCTAAGGAAAAAATTTTTAAATTATCTGCATTCGTCTATGCTGGTATTGTTAAGATGATAGCTCTCATCAGGAAACATTGTGTCTGGTAGCCGGGGACAGAACTCGAAATAGAACAACTTGATAAATATGGTGCTCGTTGCCAAAGAAACCAAAAGAATCCTACTCGAGTTTGGCACCCATGGGAAAAAATACACCCAATAGAAGTATACTAATTGATTTCCGAGGTTCAGTTACGAATCAATTTATAATAATAATAATAATAAATCTTATTTTACTTATTGAAATACAGTTTTGAATTGACAATTACACACTTTCTTAATTTAAAAAAGGTTTATTTCATCTAATTCGTTTGTTACCGCATGATAGATAGTTTTTCTTACACTTTTTAAAATTCACTACCCATATTCTCTTCCACACTGTAAAAGACCTTATTTATTATAATCTACTTTCTTCAGTAATTTTTTTATTTAATAAAACGTTCCTCTTTCTTTACGTTGTTTAGTAATTTATCGAACGACTTGTAACAACTGTAAGATATATGATTTGAAATAGTTAACTTTATATAATTTTATCATTAATTGTTGATAAACCGAATATGTATATCAAACGTTTAATCTCACAAAACATTATGTATTGGTATTACCTTTAAAATGACACAAAGTTTATTATTTTTGGGCAACAAAATGAAAAAAAAACTGTTTGAAACCAACATTGCTTCAAACAAGCCTCCAAAAGAATGCAGATACAACTTAAGACATTATTCGTTGATCTGAAGATGATGGCGTGTCTTCGTTTGTTGTAGTATCAAAGTAGGCCCAAAGAGGAATTGCAATCAGAATAGACTCTTAAAGTAAACTATTTTAATAATATAAAAAGTTCTTTACAAATGTAAACATTTAAAAGTATTAAGAATAAATTACAATAATTTGATTAAAACAACTAGTGAATCGTTAGTATCAGAATTATTAACGATTGTTCTTTTGGAATAACAAAAAAACACTGAATGTATGTAATTTTCAGTTACAATCACTATTTCTCCATCTACTTATTTATTTTAGATCTTAAAGCTTTTTGTGGTCTAGAAATACAGTAAGAACATCGATGTTAGTATAAAAATAGGAATACCGTGACATGCTATAACGAGAACCAGCTTTACTGTGTAAACTAATGAAAATCAAAATAATTAATCACATAGAATAAGAAAAATATTAACTGACTGTTGACAAAATCTTTTGTATCAAAATTAATATTCTACATCAAAAACTACGTTCATCTGTAAGCAGGCCTCCAAGTCGTCCTACTTTTCCAATTTTAAAATGTATAAATAATATTTCTTAAGTACCAACATATCCTTCTCAGTTTTATAGATTGTAAGAAAAAAATCTTTCAAAATATAGTACTGCAACACTTATAGCACGTTTTTTTCTCTTCATTTGGAGAACGTCGTTGGTTTAAAAGTATATATGACACCTGTACAGACAGACATGAACATTATGAACAACGAAACACACTAAACAATTAATAATACTCGAGGAACAGACTCGCAACCCAATATGAGCGAAGAAGAAGTCTAGACTAGACATCTTAGATAGTCCCTTACATGCTTCAGCATCTTTGTTAATGAAGTCTTTTGTGATTTAAACCAAATGACATTTTCATTACCATGGGGAATCATTAAAACTGCTTTGATTGTATTTAAGAAGTCTACTCTAGACTTCTTCCTCGCTCCTATTGGAAGAAATCCGTTGTCTTGTTCCTCGAGTATTCTTAATTATTCAGTGTGTTTCATAGTTTGTTGTTCCTAATGTTCGTGTCCATCTGTGCGTGTGTCATATGTACTTATAACCCAACGACGATCTTCAAATGAAAAGAACAACACCCTTGAACGGCCTGATGATGACTCCATAAGGAGTTAAAACTAGTCGCCACTAGCAACAACTTAATAATTTTATTTTGTAATATTAATTACTTTGTATACAACTGACATTTGATCATGAACAGAAAAAAAATTCTTACTTAAGAAAATACTAGAACACAAGTTAGGGCTGATTAACTTATACATTATTCAACCTGTCATTCATTACTGCTACTTCCCCATAATAGTTTTTATGACATCTCTAAGTTTATTAGTAAATCAGGGAATGATTTCCTTATATTTTCATTATTATAATTGGAGTTAACAATAGCAGTCATTTTTTAACATCTCAACTGAAACTTTATCCGGCCAATTTGGTTGGGGATTTTTTTAAATACAAAGTAATTGTATTTAGAGTTGTTTTTAGTTATATACACTATTTCGGTAAACCAACGATATTCATTAAAAGCTTTTGCAGGATTTCTGTTCTTTGGCTACATATAATAATATCTAATATTTATATTGTTTTTGTTCTAAAACTACAATTCAGCAAGAAAGTTCGATTGTTTACATAGAAAAAGGTCCTACTTTTCCTACTTTTTGCCAAAAAAGTCCCACTTTTCCTACTTTTTGGCTTTCAAAAACCACTTGGGGGCCTGCTGTAAGTTATTCGTTTGTAAATTAAAAATAATCCTTGTGTTAGGTTATGTAAACATTCAAAATATTTAAATTAAGGCCTCAAAATTGTTGACGTATACAAATACAACAGTTGTACAATACAAATACAAAAATACACACAGTCTAAGTTTTTAGTAGAGCAATCTTCGAAATATTTCTTACTTATTTGTTTAAAAACTTTGGATTTGTGAAGTTTAATCATTTATTAAATCACCCAGAGAGAGAAAGACTAGCAATAAATTAATTTGCCTTGTTTTATTACTTAAAGTAAATGAGATCTTAAACAATAATTGATCTTGAATAAGTAAGATAACCATAGTAAATTTTAATCTAATGCCACGAGGGTTTCTAAATTAAAAATATAATTTAAAATACATAAGTGTTCATATATAAAACGAATATTTGAGAAAGTTTGTTTAAAGGAGTTTTGGGTTTTTTTGTTATTTTTATTCCTTTTTCAATACGGTAAGAGATATTACAATTATGCACCAGTAATAAAGCAATAGGTAATAATAAGATCCATCAACACTGGTGGGGAAACAATAATAACTATCTGTTAATTATTTTAAATACGCTAGTATGCCACTTACTCGTCAGAATAAAATGAAGCCTATTGTAGCTTGGGGGCTTACAATGAGAAGTCTTCATGGAACAACCACACAATTAAGCGTACAAAAGGTAAGTAAGAAACAAAAGGTGATGTCCTTGCTTAATTTTGTGTAATCTTAAGTAATGAGCATTTTCCAGTTAGTTTACACAACTGTTATTACTTGGAGTTAATCTTTTAAGTTTTGTATCAAATATGTATTTATAAGTTTAAAGAAATCTCGTTTATAATATTGGAGGAAGTTGTAAATTTTCCTACGACCGTGCGGAGAAAATATTGCAACGGCTTCTTACTGATTTACATAAGACATCGCTCATAAAAATTTATTCGACTTGTAATAAGCTAAAATAACTATGTAAATTTTAAATTGCAGCACTGAGATTTAATTTGACTTAAAATGGAAATAGCAATCGTAATGAAACTAATAAAACAAATGTTTTCACATTAATCAGATTATCAAAGCAGAGAGGTGAAACACGTGTAATTATTGTAACACATTTACATAACTCCCGATTTCGGCATTTATTAAAATCACCGTATAATTAATGTAAAGTGGTATTCAAATGTAGCTATTATTAAAATATGGAAATTTATTTAAGATTAATCCATCAGAAAGTATACAAAAACCATTTAGTAACACTTTTCAGTCTTTTTGGATGTAGCCAGGATGTGTGAGCTCGTGTTCATGCGCAGCAGCCATATTTGGTGCTTCGAGGACACCCGCACTTCTAAGCATAATTCTCTACCGGTTCTCCCTTTTCCATCTAAGAGGTTTACTCTTTAGAAGTGAACCCTCCCGCGAGATCGTCAACTCGAACACTTCTTAGGAAACACGCTATAAGACACACCCTTTTGAGCCCCGTCCTCCCTTCATCGGTACCCTCTTTGAGGCAGACCCCTGGGAGACAAACCTTCTAGAGGCACAACCTTTTGAGGCCCTCCACTCGGAGGCCCATTTACAAAGCAAACTCTCAGAGGCGCACTTCGAGGTCTCTTCTGGAGACCCTACAGCGAGTCCTCGTACATCCGCCGCTCTCACCTCTGCACCAGCACGTTGCAGTGGTACCTGGTCAGCGCCTTCAAGCGGTTCCTGATCAGCTGCCACAGGCAGCGGCGGAAGGTGATCCCGCACATGGAGTAGAGCAGGAAGTTGATGCTGAAGTTGGTGTAGTACAGGAGCATGAAGAACTGCTGCATGCACCAGAGGAGGTCGGGCGTCGTCTGGCGCCATAGGGAGAAGCAGACGAACACGTACAGCCGGATCACGTAGCTGCAACACAGAGTCACGTAGGTCATCCAGTCACAGAGAACTCACGTAGGTCATTCAGTTGACGCCACAGGGCAACTAAACAGCAGGACTGCAGAAGGTCGAGCGTTGTCTGCAGCCACAGGGAGAAGCAGACGAACACGTACAGCCGGATCACGTAGCTGCAACACACAGTCACGTAGGTCATTCATTCACTACAAAGCAGGTCGGGCGTTATCTGGGGCCACAGGGAGAAGCAGACAAACACGTACAGCCGGATCACGTAGCTGCAACACACAGTCACGTAGGTCATTCATTCACTACACAGCAGGTCGGGCGTTATCTGGGGCCACAGGGAGAAGCAGACGAACACGTACAGCCGGATCACGTAGCTGCAACACAGAGTCACGTTGGTCATTCATTCACTACACAGCAGGTCGGGCGTCGTCTGGGACAACAGGGAGAAGCAGACGAACACGTACAGCCGGATCACGTAGCTGCAACACACAGTCACGTAGGTCATTCATTCACTACACAACAGGTCGGGCGTCGTCTGGGACAACAGGGAGAAGCAGACGAACACGTACAGCCGGATCACGTAGCTGCAACACACAGTCACGTAGGTCATTCATTCACTACACAGCAGGTCGGGCGTCGTCTGGGACAACAGGGAGAAGCAGACGAACACGTACAGCCGGATCACGTAGCTGCAACACACAGTCACGTAGGTCATTCATTCACTACACAGCAGGTCGGGCGTCGTCTGGGACAACAGGGAGAAGCAGACGAACACGTACAGCCGGATCACGTAGCTGCAACACACAGTCACGTAGGTCATTCATTCACTACACAGCAGGTCGGGCGTCGTCTGGGACAACAGGGAGAAGCAGACGAACACGTACAGCCGGATCACGTAGCTGCAACACACAGTCACGTAGGTCATTCATTCACTACACAACAGGTCGGGCGTCGTCTGGGACAACAGGGAGAAGCAGAGGAACACGTACAGCCGGATCACGTAGCTGCAACACACAGTCACGTAGGTCATTCATTCACTAAACAGCAGGCCGGGCGTCGTTTGGGACTACAGGGAGAAGCAGACGAACACGTACAGCCGGATCACGTACCTGCAACACACAGTCACGTAGGTCATTCATTCACTACACAGCAGGACGGGCGTCGCGTCGTCTGGGACTACAGGGAGAAGCAGACGAACTCGTACAGCCGGATCACGTAGCTGCAACACACAGTCACGTAGGGCATTCATTCACTACACAGCAGGTCGGGCGTCGTCTGGGACTACAGGGAGAAGCAGAGGAACACGTACAGCCGGATCACGTAGCTGCAACACACAGTCACGTAGGTCATTCAGTAACTGTTGCATACACTGCGTCGTCTGACGCCATAGGGAGAAAGGATCACGTAGATTACATTGGCTACTGTAGATTGATGCTGAATTAAACTACTATGGGTCTGGCATATAGACACAGAAGTATATCTAGTCCGGCATGCATGGTCAATATAACAGTTACGTAGGTGTAGATAAGTCACAGAGAATTGCTGCGTACACCTGAGCAGATCAGGGAGAGGCAGATGAACACGTATAGCCCAATCACGTAGCTGCAACAGCACAACAGTCACGTAATACATACGATAAGCTTACAGAAATCTACTGCTCACATAATGTATAACCCTGGTACCAAAGAGGAGAATATATGAATACAAAGAGGAAGATAAGTAGCTCCAGCACAGTAAGACGGAAGTAAATGGAGATAAAACTACTGGTCATAACTATTTATATCTTCATTCAGTGCCAGAGTGAGAAGCAAATGCTCACGTACAGGCCATTGACATATTTGTCGCGTATAATTTGTCATACCCAAAAACACAAAGTGTTGAAGGGTCGCCAAGCCCTAAAAATATGTGATATCAAAATGTATACCAAGTCATTTGAATATCCTTAAGTACAACAAGGTTTATTGGTTGTTGGGCTATTAATTAACAATCCTGTCTAAGGAACATGCCAACCTTAGTCAGTAACAAGGCTACAAGATCGCGCCACAATCATCACGATCATCACACTCATCCTTCACTCATATTCAGGGTAACGTCCTCAATGAGGTACCTGTCTTATTAAAGTGATTAAGTGATTAGCAAACTATAATTACGTTTATTTGAATACTATTGTTCTGAATATTGATTATAATTCTTCTACATACTTGGCCAGCAGCTTATAAATTTATATATTAATATTAAAAATCTACTGAGTAGTTAACTTTTTTTAAATACATACATATTAACTAATTTAGCGTCTATTAAGCTGCTGGCCAAGTATGTAGAAGAAAAATAATCAATATTCAGAACAATAGTATTCAAAGAAATTTAATTATATTATATAATATAATTATATTATATTATGCAAGGTTTTTTGTTAATAAACCTTGTTGTACTTAAGGATATTCAAATGACTTGGTATACACTTTGATATCACATATTTTTAGGGCTTGGCGACCCTTCAACACTTTGTGTTTTTGGGTATGATATTACTGTTTTTTTTATCGATAAATATAGTAAAAAATTAACGTTTAAAGAAAACCTTTGTGTGAAGAAAAGAAATAAATATTGAATGACCAAAGAATATAGTTTTAGTGCAATAACCGATGTATTCTAGTTATACTCGCACAGGTATTTTATGTGGACTTTTCAAAAAATATTACGTAAACATTCTTTGCGCCATATGGCCACTTCTTGACATTTACATGTTGGTCATTTGCTACAATCCAAGCTTTATTTTTGTTTTGAAAATATGATATATAATGTCCACATTTCGAACTTTCTCCTAAGTGGAATATAGCATTTTTAACTTTGTATGTGTTTCCACTTACTTGAATTTTTGTGTTGTGAAGCCCTGGCATTAGAAGTTTTGTAATTTTTATGTTAAATGAATTCCAAAATTGTAATTGAAAAATCAAATAGTTACTTGCGCTTGAAATTATTGTTTTTTGTAAATAGTTGCCGTTGCAACAATTGGTACACTTAGAGTCTAAAATAGGTTCCCATGTTTCATATTGACGGCTGAATAATTCCTCAAATTTGGCTTTTTTTGTGTTGTGAGGAATGGAAATTGGAAAAATAAAGTTATTTGCATTTACATCCAAATTGTGGTTGAAGTTAGAACAATTTGTTGTAATTTTTAGCATATGTTTGAAATGTAATTCAAGGGGTTGGTACAATGTTATTAGTTGATTTAAAAATTCAGCACAATCTTGTTCGATTGTGTTGAAAGGATGTCCCAACTGAATTCTGATATTTTCTGAACTTAAAATTTGGTCGTTTTTTTGGTGTGATAAGGCCAAGTTTTTCAGGGGGGAATCAATGGCGTAATTTATTATAGAGGTTGTGATAAGGTGGCAGTTTAAAATACACTGTATTGTTGCATTTGCGTAGCACGATACATTATCAGAATTTTGAAAACCAAAGATCATAATGTTTTTCGAATTATTAGAAATGTCTTTATTTATGCCTTCAGCTTGACTGTGGAGGGTCCATAAATGGTCAAATATCTTTTCGTGAAAATTTTTTTTCAATTGTAAAGTGCCCAGTTCCGGCCTGTACATCATTCTTAGTTTGTTGTATTCAGTGACTGCGGATGGTTGCGCCTTAACATTGTGGGGATCAAAATTTAGTATGTGCAAACCAGATAGTGTAGTCACACGAGATATACATACACTAGCTGAAATGGTGACCTACCCAGGTAGGTATTTTAAGCCAAGTATGAATGACAGATGAGTGAAGGATGATTGTGGCGCGATCTTGTAGTCTTGTTACTGACTAAGGCCGACATATTCCTTAGACAGGACTGTTAATTAATAGCCCAACAGCCAATGGCAACTAAGGGACCTACATTTTAACGTGGGATCCGAACCACGATTTCGCCTCGGTTAACAATTTACGAACTGATCTAATTATGAGGATGGTCCCATGAACGAGTACTCAATAGTGCGGACGTTAATCCCCACTAGGGAACACCGCGTCCACAAGCCATCACTCATAACTATCCACAATTCGTGACCTCCAAGTAGCTGGATTACAGGGTACGCCACCGTCCCAGGATAAGGCCACATAGGTTTGCCCACATGAAAAAACAGAATTTCCAACATCAACAATACAACTATTAAGTGTTAATCCCTGACTCTCATTATTGTTATGGCATATGCTACTGTTAAGAGAAATTGTTGTCGTATTATAAACGCATCAGACATAACTTCAAATTTTGTTGTTGTTCGTTGAATTTCTACATCTTGGTCGTTTAAATTAACGATAATGCTTTTTATTGATCTTTGAGCATCGTTTTTGATTTCTTTGACTATACCCATTGAACCATGAACAAGACCCTTGCTTACATCTATATTCCTTAAAAGCATAACTTTGCAATTCTTCTTAATAATAATTGAACTTTCCAGGCCAGCAGTTCTTGAGCTATCTTTATTCAATTCTGTTAATTTCCTTGATACTTTGGTTTTCAATCTACCTGGACAATCTACAGAGTCATGCGCGAGAAGCTTTATTTGGTCTGACATAATATTGTTGAGTGAACAATCATTTATAAGTTTGCAGTGCTTTCTTGAGGTACATAAGACGACGGAATCTTTCGGCATTTGTATAATAGTGCTTGCTAGTTCGTTTAGATTTCCTGTGACATTTGACTCATTTAGTATAATTTTCCTACTATTTAGTTTTTCTATATCACTATTATTAATACTACCGATACGAATTCTGGATAAAATACTTGCGTTTTCTGAATCGTCCTTTTGTCTCATGTTGATAATTAGTTCATCATAGGTTAATAGTTCCTTCCATAAGTTTATTCTTGACGACGACCAAATGTACTTTTCACATTTTTCATAATTAATTTCGATGAATGGGGAATCTCCCATAACAGGTGGAAGTTACAAAAGATCACCGAACAACAGAACGTTTATCTTCCCAAACCAACCACCCTCAGTATCGGTAGTGTTGAAAATATCACATAATCGTTGATTTATGGAGATTAAGGTGATATTTGAAATCATAGATACTTCATCTTTGATTAAAAGGACAACATCTTTTAGATTTTGTCTAATTATTTGTATAGCTTCGTCTGAGAGGGGCTTGTAGACTGGTATTCTTCCATGTTGTATAGGAAGCTGTAAAAGCCGATGGATGGTCATGCCACTAATATTATACGCTGCAATGCCAGTTGGTGTGGTTACTACAACATTCTTGTTCTTACCCAATTTATTAATATTTTAATCAAGAAAGACTTTCCTGTTCCGCCTACTCCAGAGACAAAGTGACGGAGGGGCTTTAAACATGGGTTTTCCTCGAGGTTTCGAAGATGATTGGTTACATCATTGAAAACTCTTAGCTGGTCACTGTTGAGTTTCCTTATGTTGCTCTCATCCATTATATTTTCAAGGTCAGTTAAATTTGGCTGATGGACCTCTTCAGATGTTTTCCCTTGATCTGGAGGATTCGTTAAAATGTTCTTTACTAAAGAATCTAGCTCCTCTTCATTCCTCTTGAGAGTCTGTATTCTGTCGTGGTGTTCAACAGCACCGTGAACTTCATCTTAATACGTGAGGAATGAAGAGACGTAGCCCTCATTCGATATTTTTAGGTCATCTATTGATCTCCATGGCTTGAATAACATTATGAGACAGTGAAAATACTTTTCTGGATCTTGCAAAGGATTGTAAATCCTATGTTTTATGATGCAGGGTGTTTTTCTTTCTTTGATAAATCCCACCCCCTTGTAAGAGAAGTAAACTCCCGACTTTGGTTGGATCTTCACTATGTCGTATTTACGTGTAAAATCAAAAAGACATGTTCCTTCTAATTCAGATGGTCTAGAGGGATAATGAGTATCCACCAAAGAGGGGCAAAATATGTCAGTGGACTCTTCGTTTAGCGCTTCAAGTTCTGATTTTGTTTTCAGTTTACGGTTTCTCACCATACGGTCTATCCATTTGATTACAGTGTCAGAGTCTGTTCCAAATAAAGGTAGACCTAATAGTGTATCACTGGCTTCAAGGGAACCACACTCACGATTGTTTAGACTACGCATGGCGATGTTCCAGAGCTTTTGCTGAAGCGTCTTAGTGCTATTTACACTGCTAAAAATGTCTTCAATGTTTGATTTTTCTGCTTTTGTTTGATATTTTGTAACGTGTGTTGACAAAGCACAAGATTTCTCCCCAATAAATTGGATGTCTACATTGCCATTCCATGCCAATAATATTGAAGGGTTGTTGTCATTTATCATGGTTTCAGTAGAATTCCTAGGAAAATCGTAAAGTCTTTTGCTAGACAATGATCGTTTTCCTGCTATTGAAGAGGCGACGTCATTAAGAACAAGTTTTTCTATTACTGCTCTTGGAAACCCGAATCGACAACGTCTTGTAAATCCCTTTGTAGTCTTTTTTGTTCTCATACAATATGAATTGTGTCTATGATTTTGATATTTTTCAATTGCTCTGCAAGGGTAGGAAACTTATTTTTGTTAACACTCTTACATGATATGTAAGTTGAAATAAAATCTGAAATTGCCTCGCTCGAAGATTCTCCAATAACGGGAGCGCCTTTGACCCACAATAATAAATGAAAGTGCTGTAGACCTCTAGTTTGATGTTCTCGTCTCCACGCGTAGTGAATGACTCTTCCTAAAGGGCAATCGTCTGAAGAGATAAAATCAAGCATTGCTTTAAACTGTACATCGATAAAACGAGAAGCAGATACAAGATCCATTGACACAAGAGCTGAAATAGATTTTTTACTATCGTTACCTGGGTTTACTTTTTTAATGTACTCTCCAAGATCATTCCAGTTATACTCACTTGGACTAAGAGTCAGGAAAAACGTTACTGGACCGTACCACATGATCATGCATGTCAAGTATGATCTTGGCTTCATCCAGTATTGATAAGTATTCCGCAATCCAGCAAATATGGTTGTTAAATTTCTTTCAAGTTCGTCATTCTTAAGAAGCTCTAGGCACGTGGATGATGTTAGTTTTTCGTTACCGTTAACAATGTTTAGCTTATGGCAAATTCCAGCCCGTAATGCACGTATATTTTAATCATGAAGTAAAAAGAAAATATATACTGTTTGTTATTTCTATATTGTGGGTGTTTGGACATAAGACGGGACTTGATGAATTCTGTAGGCTGAATATTTTTAGGACTTTTAGCAAACTGACCGTTGATTCCATACGGAAACAAATCTGGGAAGCACTTAACATCGAGCTGATGATCACCATACGGTACACAGATATCATCAATTTTTAACACTTGATAAAGTTCAGTTGAAGACTTATTTACTCTTCCCTCGTTCAAAGTTTGAATCGTGTACTGGTCATAGAAGCAATCATCGGGATTTTTTTGGGTTAGCATTGCCCTTCCAGCTGTATTTACTGATGGACATTTTTCTATTAAGCTTTCTTTTTCTTTCGGTTCTACATGTTCATTGAGATTATCTTCGGTACAATCTTCAACCTCAACCATATTGTTTCCAGCAGCCTCTATTTCTTCTTTTGCACTATTTAGATTAATATCTTTGTATAGCGGATTATTGTCTTTTAACCACCTTAAAGCATTATAAATTTTATCAACACTAACAACTGATTGCCAGATTTTATTTTCTTTATTTGGTATACTTCTGACTAAAACAAAAAGTTCCTGGTTCTTCATTATCGCTTCGCTTGGGTGGAAGTTTTTTTAGCGTTTCCTCTGTTGGTAGTGGCAAATGGAATGTTCGTCCTACTACGTTTTCTGTCATTGGGACGATGATTGTTGGATACAGCATTCATACGAACAACAACTTGAAAAGCCTTTGCCCTTTGAATAATTATTTTTTCAAAATCGTTCAGTTCTTTTATGCACTCCGGAACTTCACTTTGCATCTGGTTTATAACACGGGTAGGAGGTAGTTCATTTTTTCCAAATTTGTCAAGACAGTAGTGGCATATATCCTTAGGTTGAATATCTTCAAGAAATATTTCTGCAGCAAATGTATCCCATATAGAGTTTATAATAGGTTTCCTCAGTCGATCAACACTGATTAAATCTGTTCTCGAACACAACCTTTCACATGAAATACACGGTGTTGATGGTATATTACGTGATCTCTCTAGATGTTTTTTAAAGGAATTCGGGAACCTCTCAATGATTTCATCTTCATTTTCATAACCTTGAACAACAACTTCAAATTCAAAAAAACCTGACTACAGGTGCAAACATCAAGGGAGACTATCAGTTGTGTAAATGATGAAAATGGCGTTTGCAAAATAGATTCTAACAAAAGTCGAAATCTTTCAGCGTCACGAATATCATTTATTTTACAAAGATTTGGATTGCATTTCCATCTTTTCACTTCATCGGTGTAATTTGACACACCGATCGAAGAGGTAATTTATGACACCAGTGTCATTTACTTCCAACGGTTCATGTTCTTGAGAAATCGAATTGTATGACGTTTCACTGAAATAGGGTTCAGAAAATACAGAATGTTCTGATTGTCCAAAAATTGATAAGCCGTGGTCTTTTTCTGAATTTTCAACCTTCAACAATTCATCTCATGCTGACATGAGAGTATCAGCTTTCTTTTTAACAAAATGAACATTTCTATTCAGTAGCCGTACTTTTTGTTCTTTGAACACTTTGCACCATTTTAAAGTGTTTTTTCCAATGTTTTTCCCGTGTTTGTATTGCGTATAACATTGTTTTGTCTGAAATAATTTGATTTCTTCTTAGATTTGCACTTTTCTCGAATTAACCGTCCATTGTATTTTCGTATTACCGATCCTTTTTTTCTACAAAGTAGTTGACATCCGATTTGGTATCTGTGATAACTTTGAAAATTAGTCTCTTTATAGGGGCTAATTTTTCTTTTCTTTCTCGTATGACCGTCTTGGTCGTGATCAGTTTTCCTTTTGCTGTGGGTTTCCTCCAATAATGTGTTACCATTGTCTGGTTTGAATTTTTTTATTTCATTATTACAATCGTTTTCACTAGACTTGCATTTTCGTTTCCTATTTTGTTTTAGTGCAATAAGGTTTTCATTATAGTACTTTTTATTCCGTTCTCTTTTTTTCCTACTTTTCAAAACTATTGCATTTTGTCATAATGTCAGTTAAACTAGCAATATTATTTGTGAATAAAAACTTAAAAGAAGATTTTTAAACCTATAAATTGACCATTCAACGTACATTATGTTATTGTCGTATGTCGTAAAAACAACATTAGTGATAATCGAAATAATTAACAAAACATGTGATTTCATTTGTTTTATACTTTTTTTCTAAGTATAACTATGAAATTAGGGTTCAAAATTAAATAGAAAATAATAAATATTATTTACCACATACTGGATCGCATAGGATATAAGCAAGGCCTCACTAGTGTGACCTTGATTAGGCACTGTATATAGCCGATGGAATCGAAATTAATTAACTTGAAACAACTGTTCATGTGTTTAACCTATAAGTACAATATTCAATGAAGCTCCAGAGGCGAACGGTACTGAGCCCTTAGGGCCAGAATTAGTAGTCACAATAGACATGCATTGCATAAATACAGCTTAATATGTACCCGCAAGGTCGCGGTATTATCACAAAGCTAATTGCTCTTGGGGATCAATGTTCCTCGCTCTACCACCAATGGACATACTTGGTGTCAAAATCATGAACTTTCAATCTTTGGATAATACTTGGATTATGATTTTATATGATAGACCTTATTAAACATTCGGCGCTAAGCCTATAATCCTCGACTTTTTTTCAGTTTGTAAGTAAATGAATCTTTTAAATATAAAATGTTTAAGAGTTCAAGTATAGTGTTCTAGCTTTGTAAGATTAGGCCTACTAGCGGTTGCAACCAAACTTCCTACTTGTCAGAAGGCATTAATTATAATGCAGTTAATGTATGACTCTGTACTTTTTTACCTGAATAATTTTCCACAAACTGCTGATATTGATTCTGTTAAAACAAGGAGATTAGTGTATTTACTGGAGGTACTGTGACGATGAATTTATTGATGAAAAAGGCCCTTTCGTTTTGGAAGGTCGGCAATAAGAGGTGGAGTAATTATAATTTAGAAATAAAATATCATTCTTTGAACAGAATTTAAAACGGTTAGAATCTTGAACAGAAGTTTAGGTTAGCTAAAAAGAAAAAGATTATATAAGACACTTATTCATTGTAATTGTTTTATATATTTGTATAATTATATAAATAAGTTTCGATGCAACGGAACCCTGAAATAAGAGTATAAATTAGGCCTATTAACAATATAAAGAAATAATAAATTAAACAAATAAAACGTATCTCCTGTCCTACCATCTTCTCCATAACTTTTAAACTTACCAGCTGTTCAAAGTTTTACTGACGAAATAGTTTCTTCGTGGACTAAGCTTGTTTACGTTTTTTTGAAATGAAAATTTTAAAAGTTACTAGTTTTAATATATAGTGCTTTCAAACTTTGTTCAGACTATCAAAAGGGACTACTACGAGAAAAAATAGGAGTGAGTGTGAAGTTTCATTCAATTCTGATGAGAAATAAAGTCGCTAGGCTGTCTGAACAAAACGAGGTGGAAGATTCGCTCAAAAGTGCAAAACCGGTAACTTTTTTGGTCACTTTAAACATTTATTCCTAACTTATCACAAGTCTTTAGAAACTGTCGTGTTTTTGACGTTTTTTTGGCCAGTTTATCATGTTGAAGCAAATTTATCTCAAATTAAGGCTCTAGTTTTCTTTTTTGAAAAGTGAAAAATCGGTTCTTAATCTGCGCTGTTAATATAGGCACTCACGTCGTTCATTCGTCGTCTGCTGGTGGACTTGGCGACGAGACACGACCGTGCCTCTAGATTGTTTATGTTGAACAGCCAACAGTGAAGAACAGAAAACATATGTTTTTGTGTGGTAAGACGAAAAAATAATTAAAGCAGCCATAAAAGAGTTGTAAATGACTAAATAAAATCAAAACACAACCAATACTGCGTTTTAAAGATAATATAAGAAAATTAGCTTTAATTTCTAAATACGCCTTATCGTTCCCTTACTTCAAGGTGTACAGAATAAAAGTCTGAAAAGGCATCAGATAAGGCTTTTTGCTTTTGGCGTCAGCATATCCGTAACTTTAGGAGATGTATTGCTGTTGAAAGTTCATAGATTTTATCGTTATTTATTCAATATCCTCAAGCCATTTCTCGTGTAACCGAGGAATATGCGATATCGCATTATTATTATGATTAATTAAAAAATTAATTATTATTTATAAAAATTAACTTCGACTTGATGTTAAGAAAAAAATACATTCTTACTCTGATTTGAAACACGATTCCCTGACTTTATAGGTAATTCTAGATGATAGCCCCGGCTTTGTCCGGGAAATCATTTTCTTCTTATGTTCTATTAGAAACATGAGGAAACTGGAGCCAGCGTCAATAGTTGACACACTTTTTATTTTATTCATGACTTGCAAATGACATTAAGATATTGAAACGAAATAGATATACTACATAGTACTATTTATTATGTAATATATAATACCAAAATAGACCCAATAAGTTTACAAAAAACAAACATGTTGATGATTCGAAGAAAAATAAGAGGCTAACTTTCTTGAGAAAACAATTTAACCTAGGGAGTTAAAAAAAAGAATTAACTACTGCATCACTTCTCTATTATGGTTTGCAACCAGTATGTTTTTATTTCCCACTGCCTATAAGTGTATTAGATAATAAAATTTTCTACAACGCCCCATTGCTAATATTTAAGTAAAAATTTATACATTTTCGGCCAGGAAGCATCATTTCTGGTCTCGAATGTGGACAAAAAAGTACCTGGAAAAAAGCAAATCTCATCAAAGAAATCGAAAAATTATGTTGCTTACTGTTGTACGACATTTATGTAAAACCCGAGTGAGTTTTAATGATGTTAAAATAGAGGGTCTAGTGCATGATAAAGGAGAGAAACAACTAGCAACCACTATTCAGGTTTTTATGATAACGTCCTTAATGTCAAAACGTCAAAACACAAAGATGTATTTGGATTATTTCCTGTAAAGGATTTGAACGCTTTGATGCACAAACTTTAGAAGAGCAAAACATTTATATTCTCCTTGATACTGTCAATATATATTTAAATGAATTCGAAATAACTGGAACAATGGAGTCGACAGCGGGCAGACTTTTATTTATGAAAATTTTAAAAATCACACTGTAAAAGAAACTGCTCGTGTCTCGGACCTGAAGGTTTTGTACAACAGTGAAGAACCCAAATATGTAAAACTTGCCCCAGCTCTCTCTAAAAAGGCTTTATTCCCAACATCGATAGAACGACAAATTGTTTTACTTTGTTGTAAACTCTTTGATGAAAAAAAAAATATCGCAGCCTTAAGACAAAAATTGGAAGGAACATATGTCAAAAACTTGGGCACTGCTGTTTTTTTTTAGAAATAGTAAATGAAATGGTGGAAAATTGTAAACAGTTAAGAGGCGTTCAAATACGTTAAATTTAGGGATGATAGTTATAAAACAATCAAGAGCAGTAGCGATGAGCTTTGTGTTTTTGCGTCAGTTTTGTAGATGGTTGGAGTGATGGAACAGCCTTTCTCTTCAGGGAGAGAAGCCTAATTGCCGAGGGGGAAACCTTCTCAGGAAACCAACACTGATTTTTACTGTTAATAATAGAATTTTTGTTAAATTATCTTAAATATTCTTACCGTTTTGCTAGGTTAATTCCAGACTGTTAGCTTAGAAGCAAGATTTGAACAATACAGGCAGGTGAGTGGAGCATGCTACCGAATTTTTGTAAAACAGGATCTTCAGTCGGAAAACAAGATCATGGCTTCAAGTCTAATCAAACTTACCTCTCCAAAAATATTTATCTAATAAATTTGAGAAGCAAATATAAAAACATAACAGCGCCTTAAAAGTATGTAATAAAAAGAGTAACAAAGTTATAAGTCGTGAATTTTTTTAAATATTGTTTTACCTGCGTTTAATGTTCTTCAAACGAAAACATAAGGAAATAAAAAGTGTAGAAATAGGAAAGTTTCTGAGATATTAATTTCATCATCTGCATCAACATCTTGTTCGTTATACAATATTTCATCTTCTTGAATTGATTCCGTATCTGGCCCTGATTCATCAATACCTATAAGCTTCGCCATCACTTTCGTCACTGTCACTGTCGTTGTTTACTTCTACTACCAAACGTTGCACCGCTTCCTCTTCTAACCCTTCATTATCCCAGGCTGCGTCAACTGTTTTCTTTGCGTGATCTACGGTATTTTTCCATCCGATCCAGAAATACGATCCAAGCCCTCTTTTATCAATTTCATGATTTCAGATAAACTTTTTATTATTTGCCGCTACATAGCCTTTTTAATTGGGCCCATATCATTTCGATACTACTAAATTGACAATGGTATTGTGGAAGTCTTAATATCTTATGCCCTTTGGCTTCAGCTAACTCATCAATTATATAGATTGGGAATTGTGGCTAATGTTGTTTTACAAGGTCTAAAAGTTCTGACTTTAAAATCTTCAGAGTAACGTATATTATGATCAGAAAGCGAATTTTGTATTTCTGCTTTTAGTGAGGCTGTTGTAGGTGGTTTGTAATATTTTAGAGTGGTATGTGGCATTATCCATAACAATTGTCGATGGTTTTGAATGATCTGGAAAAAGAGAATTTTGAAAACAACTTCTAAATGTTGTATGATTCACTTCTTCATGATAGTCACCAGTTGTTTTTTTTTTAGAGGAAAATAAAAGACTACAATTAGGAACGAATCCAGCTCCCAGCGTGAAGAAGAATTATTCGTTCTCCTTTGCCAAGCGGAGCTGGAACAATGCTTTGTGTTGAATCGTCGGACCATCTGTGGGAATGGGAATGACATGTGTAAACACAGGTTTCGTCCAGCCAAACAATGTTGTTAAAATCTTGCCCTTTTCTTTCTCTTAAAAATCTACAGCGCCATGCTATGATTTTATTCCTCTCTAATAAAAATTTCCTTCGGTTTAGTGTTTGGTAGTGAAACCCAAGATGTTTTAATACTATTCGGAGGGACGACTGGCTTCTAAAAAACAAATCAGCATCTTTTAAATATGTGATTAGTTTTTTCAATGTTAGGTATTTTTTTCTCTCAACTTACTGTAACTATGACATGGAATAGCGTCTTGTTGAAAGCCATCTAGGTATATCACAGTATTAACCTTGAGTCTTTTTTAGGAGGAGTTCGCAATTGGCATGGACCATCTTTGGCAAGTAAAACTTGTTTTTCCTTCCAAATATTTGAGGTAGTATGTTCATTAAGATTTAGGGCCGCTGCTGAATGTTTGGTAACACTATTACAAGGTAATGAAGGCTCGCCGTTATCTTTTTGATCATCAAAATAGCTTCCTACATTACGAACCACTTCTCTAGCTTGACCTCTAAAGAGACCCCTTTCCCTAACTTTGTACAGGGAGAAGGTCTTCCATCTCCAATTTTGGTCGTCTGCACTTCCTCTTCGTTGTCTCCTCGTTCATAATTAAATCAAAAGAATTTTTATATACGCTTACAAAATTTAAAAAATATTCATGTCACAATACAACTTAAATATAGGTTGAACAACACTTAAACTTTATTTTCAAACACTAAAATTACGAATATGAATTTAATGTGAATCTGAGTAGGTTACTGAAATGCACAACAATAATAGAAACAGACACGTAAACAGGTGAAGACGCGAAAGTTTTAGTGTGGTAGTACTGCCGATTCGGACACACCCATAGATGTTTCTTCTTTGTCAGTGATGTAACTAGTTTAGACCATCAGTGATGTAAAACAGGCTGCAGACCTCTCCCGGGAGGGGGATCCCTGAGGGCTCCAGAAATTTTGGAAAAATAAGAAGCAATCTCATGGGGTTAAGGCACTTTAAGATTGTACATTGATGCGATATTCCTGTTGATCTTTACCATGTTCTTTACTTGACTCTTTTAAAGCTTGTATACTAGGCCGTCTTGAAACTGCGATCTTCTAAATTACATAAAGAGCTGATTTCTAAAATATTTTACGTTGGGGAAAAAACAGCTGTTTTATTTATTTCGGAGATCACAATTTATTTCATGACGTATGAAATGTAGTACAGTAGGTAATACGTCCTACGAATTTGTACAACTGTGTATTCATTTATGAAGCTAAAAAAAGGCCATTATAAATCGGTGAAATTCCGTTATCTGCCCACAACTGAAAAACATTTTCCTATTGGCTGTATACGTTTCATGGCTAAGTCTTTTGGTTACTCGATAGTTTTCTTAGCATATCGGAATCATTTTCTGAGTAATTCGGTCGTTATTGTTGTCGCTCTTACCTTATGTGTTACTGTCAAACATACAGATAACGTTAACATAGATGACGCATCGCCGCACCGGCTACTGGTTCGGTTTGGTAAGGTTAGGTTAATTTATTCTATAAAATACAGAATTAAAGATTAGGTTAGATTTTATCCTAACCTAACCTCTCCTCTTGTGTTCCCGCCACTACAGGTGGCGGTGACATGAGATAAGATAACGGCTCATAAGATAATTTCAGGTATAAAAATGCCATGTACGAATAAAAATTGTTTCTATAATTTGTCTTTTACATCTTCAATTACCTCTACACATCCAATTTATTTGTTATATTACTGTCAAACGTTATATTACTTTGTTGTGGGCAGATAACGGAATCTGACCTAAAAATCAATACCACTATAATACTAGTGGAATTCAATCCAGTATAATAATATTTTTTCATCATACTGACACAGAAACATAAGTTTGCAGTTCCTTTTTGTTGGCTCGAAAGTCACCCATTGCCGTCCTAGGCCGGAAAAATGGAAGTATACAATCAACTGATTTGCCGCAAACCGACGTTTAATGCTTGTTTGTTGGTTACTTTTTAGAGGAATGTATTGGCAGCAGTAGCAAATGTTTGTTCTGATTGTTATAGGTGAGGTTAAAGGATTGAGAAACTTATTGGTTTATGCAAGGACTATAACTACGTAATGATTGAAAGAATGTTTTTTCCTGAGAAGTATGATGAAAAGTACGTTACACGTAAGGGAAGGTTTACAGAACTCGTATGACAATCCCGCACTCGTTAGAACAATCATGCTCGGACAACAAAACAGTACTTCCCGGCCTAGTAACGTATACCTGGCGCCAATTCTTGGGGCCCACGCCGTCCATAAGCCCAATGCTAAAATTAACATCAGTCTTATGGACGGCGTGGGCCCCAAGAATTGGCGCCAGTTATAATATACTATATTTATCAAATTAGTTTATGAAAAAATGAAATCTAAACGATAAATTTAATCAAATAACTTACAAAAAATATTTTTTTTCAATAACCAAAGAAAATGTTACGTAAGATTTGTTGAAATTAAAAGTACAGTTTTTTTTTGTAAAGATAACCCCAAAACGGGACAAATGGGCGTCCTGAGGGACTTGTCGGGACACCTGGTACCTGGGCAGGTTGAGCAGCACGAAGACGGAGGAGATGAGGAGCAGCATCTTGGTGATGCTCTGCTGGGTCTTGGTGGACGCCAGGTTGCGGCTGGACGCCCGAATGTCTGCAACCAGAGGAAACGGTTTCAGCAAACCGACTCATACTTTCTCCTTTAAGGCCTGATTTCACCAAACTTTAAACCACCGTTAAGGCTCGGTTAGTTTAATTTTATCAGCTGTTCAATACTAATTTCCTATCTTTAACAAACGGTTTATTAACCGACCCTTAACTGATGGTTGGTGAAATCAGGCCTAAAACAAGAAAACCTATAAATGAACTAAAATATAACCTATACAGGGTTCGGCAAAAGTCTTGAATATACAATATACACTTTTCGATCTAACATTCAATTCCGGAGTTTTGATTCTCCAGACATAGGCTGTGAACAATTTTTATAAGATATTTAGGCGAACACTTTGTAATTCTATTAGATATTTTATCAGCCACCATTTTGTAACGGATGAACCTTTTCAGACGCGGTTCTCGGCAATGAACTCCACTTGACCAGCCCTTTAAAATGATGTGCATATCAACCTATGCTTACATTAAAGATTATGTACGTACTACTCATGGGTCGTCCCCTGGTGGAAGTCAAAAAATGGTAATGCTCGCAAAAAGTAGTTTTCATACATATAAATTTATGTATAAAGTTTGCATTTTCTAAAGGATGTAATTTAAAAGACATTAAGCCGTTCCCAGACATTTTGTCACCCTGAATTAAAAAACTTTTATATTATTTTGCATAAAGTGATGAAACTTTGCAGTTGTGCATCTATTTCAAATAGAAATATTTTGGCGTATTTCCTTAATGATGAGGGGACGGCCCACGCTGGAAGTGTTGAAATTCTTAAATGTAGGCATACCTCGAGTATATCTTACATTAAAGGTCTTAATTAGTAGATCATAACAACGCAAACCGTGTCTCAAAAGGTTAAACCAATCAGAAGTTACATCTCCTAAAAGATTTTAATGTTGGCCATTAAACTGTAGGCTAAAATCAAGGAAAAAATTCTAATTACTAATAAAGCACTATGAACAGACACCACTCCGAAAACCACTTTTTTGGATTCGGGGGGCACTATAACAAATATATCTACTAACAAATCAAACTCTGAAGTTTTGATGAAAACAATACTTATTCCATATATCATGTATAGGGTGGGGAAAGTAATAAGTTATGTTATGTGTAAGTTTTGTAGCAGTGACGTCACTTGGAAACGCAAAATACATTGTTGTTACACTACTTCAGGTTTACCCATACCTCCGCTGGGCTTACACATCGAGTGATGCGCTGCTTCATTGATTATTGGAGAGGTGCAGTCATTCGTCGTCAGGAGTGACGCCACATTTGTTTTACAAAATACCCCCGTTGCAGCAGACCTGCATACTCAGCGAATTTCAAATGCAAACGAACATATTTCAATCCAACATAGCAAGATTTGACATGTTTTTGTAATCTTCATAAGAATAACATGGGGAATGAGTATGCAGGTTTGCTGCAACAGGTATGTTAAAACTGGTTATTTTTACTTCTATATTTAATAGATCTTAACTAGAAGAAGCCAACCCCCAAGTTTTATTAACATATGTTAGGAAATAAGGAAGATATAGAATTTTTTATTTTCCATAAGGATAACATGGGGAATGAATATGCAGGTTTGCTGCCACGAAAATGGAAGTATCGAGGATTTTAGACTATATATCATTAGATCTCATCTAGATGAAGCCACAAACCAAGTTTTATTAAGATGTCTTGAGAACTAAGCAAGATATAGAATTTTACTTATTCCCCATAAGGTTAACATTGGGACAACGTACTGTGTTTACCACTTTCAATATCTCGGTAACCAATGGACATAGAGCAATGATTCAGTATACTAAATTGTTTGTTTTTTTGAGCTGAATTCAATGGTGCCAACAAAAATTAGATAATTTATATTTTTGCATATAAAAAACTCAAAAAACCCATTTTTGGAGGGGTTTATCCCCCTTAACCCCCCCTTCCGGAGGTCCGATCGGGCTGGTTTTCGAACTCGTCCGTTCGATTACCACTTTACATGTCTGTACCAAATTTCATTAAGATCGGACCATATTTAAGGCCGCTATCGTGCTGGCAGACACATTTATTTTATATATATATATATATATATATATAGATACATAAAAATTTGAACGAATGGTGTTTTTTGCTTCTGGTGGCCCCAAAACGAAAGTTATCATGGTCTCGGGCTTAGGTCTTACCATGAGACCTACGGTAATAGCTTCTTCCCTATAGGGGAAATTCGCTATAGAGGTACCACAAGCTAATGACGCGCCATCTGCAATCTCCATTAATGCGGCACCTGAGAAAGCTTAAGTGATGCTAGAAAATCTCAGCAGCAGTTCTAATACAGATATTTAGCTCCAATAAACCTAAGGTACCGATGCGAAAACACCACCTGAATTGGTCTACTCTGCTTTGTCAGTAAACCCAATGGAGGTGCTGGTAAACCTGTTCTAACAAAACAACATTGTAATTTGCGTTTCCAACTGACGTAACTGCTACACGCTAGTGTAAACTGAGCTTAATTTATGTCAACATCATTAGCATTACCGGTGTAAAAAACACTTGAATAACCTCAAATATACGTCAAACATGTGGTTAACAATGTCCAGTCAAAGGTGTTGATGAGACATTCATCTTAGTTTTTCATATGTTATCGTTGAATGATTTAGAAATTAGTTTTTAAAACAATAATTACCAGCTCCAGCACGCAAGGAAGCGCGCCTGTAGTGCAGGAAAATAGTGACGGATTCTGGAATTCTAATTTAGCAGGCTGAAAATTGGTGTAAAGGTCGCAAATAAAGCAAGGATCATCATACTAAAATTCCCAAAAAATCCCACTTGGGCAACATGCCGCCGTCTTGAAAAAACCATTTCCGGTCCGTGTTCCTCTGAACATTTTTTTGATTAGCACGAAAACCATAATTACCTTACCTTACCTCCTTGGCCACTCAAACCTAAGTAGGTTTTTGGCCTCGCCAACAAGTTGCCTCCACTGCTTCTATATTTAGTCTGCTGCTTGCGCAAGAGATGCTCCCATTATCGAAAACCGTAATAGATATGAAAAAAGTGTAAATCATGTTTTTTGTAGAAAATAAAATCCCCAATAAAATGAGTATAAATATGTACAGGAAATATTTATTATAACTGTTGATATTGTTCATTTTCTAAAATGTTGTAATTCAGATACCACTTCCATAAGGAATACATGTAAAAATTGATGTAAAATACATTCCCTTGGGGACGAATCCATTTAACCTCAACTAATAATAAACTATATCCATGGAATCCTGATAAAAAATTCAGTTATTTGACACCTCAATCATCAAAATCGGTTCACTAAAAAGGCGTAGGTAAGTTCGCACTAAGGATAGTCCTTAAGGAATTTTTACAAATGTATCAAAGGAATAATTTTTTGTGAGCTTACTCACGCTTTTATAGTGAACCAATTTTGATGATTGAGGTGGCAAATAACTGTAATTTTCATCAGGATTCTACGGATATAATGTATTATTCATTGAGGTTAAATGGATTCGTCCCCTAGGGAATATATTTTACATCAAATTTTACATGTATTCCTTATGGCAGTGGTATTTGAACCACAACATTTTAGAAAATTAATGATATCAACAGATATAATCACTATTTCCTGTACATATTTATACTCATTTTTTTGGAAATTTTACTTTCTACAAAAAACATTATTTACAATTTTTTCATATTTCTTATGGTTTTCGTGCTAATCAACAAAATGTTCAGAGAAACACGGACCGGAAATGGATTTTTCAAGACGGCGGCATGTTGCCCAAGTGGGATTTTTTGGGAATTTTAGTATGATGATCCCAGCTTTATTTGCGACCTTCCCACCAATTTTCAGCCTGGTAAATTAAAATTCCGCAATCACGCTAAATTTTGCATAGTTTTCCTGCACTACTGCTCAAGTTATTTATTTAAGACTTTTTCCCACCATCACGGAATACAGACCTTTAATTTGAGCCCTCTCCCGTCTTTCTACGACTTGCCAGACGCCCAAAATGTTGACGCAAACAATCTCCTTACGAAATTAAGTATATGATTAGAAGTATACAGACGTATTTTTGAAATGGTTTTGAACTTCGTACGTATTCTTTGGAAAGTACTAAAGAAGTAGTAAATATCAATGCTAATGAGCTAAGACTCTAAAACAAATTTTAATGCTCCATCGTTCACACCTTGATTACAATTTCTTTAGCGTTTGTCACCATCATATAAATAGGGGAGAGTGGGGCTAGTTGAGACAGTTTACAGATTTTATTTTTTAATGAAGCTATTGGTAGTACTAAATTATAGTGAATATAATATTTTGAAAGCACGGACCTTTGTCTACATGTATATTATTTTTATTTCAATAAAAATTCATTTTACAAATATTTAGAATCTTTTTTGCTAAGCAACTCAAAGTGTCTCAACTTACCCCACATCGGGGCAAGTTGATACCAAGAGGGGGCAAGTTGATATTGTGGTAAAAGCGATTGATATTATTTAGGGCTGGAAAAAAATTCTGAGCTAAATCAAGAAAAAAGACTTTAATTATATTATAAACTAAAGAAACCGTGGCTTGTACCTTGGCAAAATTGCGAGAGTGTACCTTGGCAAAATTGCGAGAGTACATATTTATACTTTGTTTGAAACTCATTGTTGGTGGTAGTGAGTTTATGTTTTGGTTTTGATTTTTGCGGTATTTGGCCATCACTCGTTTGTAAAAACACGTTTTATAACTGATCAGCTTTGTTTTTACTGATCAGTGATGGCAATTGTCCACAAGAATCAAATCTTGCATAAAAATAAGTTGTATCAACCTGCCCCCAAAGAAACATATCAACTTGCCCCCAGTGACCACGTGCATTAAAAACTAATATAACCTATTAAATATGTTTCCTGAGTAACTGAAAACTATATTAATTTACTCATTAAAAACTGCTGAATACGATGAGTTCGCATTTCACCGTTCCCGACAAAGATTTAGCCCACTTATTTTCACTCAATCTTGACATGAAAAATTTACTATCTTGGCAAAAAAAACACAAATATTTCGTCACTCAGTAACCAACGGTAGCTGGACCATGAAACTGCTTATATCACTGCGTCACTGTTCAGAAACATTATACCAATCACCCTCTTGAATGTACGCATGCGCGTTGAATTTTAATAATTTTTGTATCAACCTGCCCCCGTATCAACTAGCCCCACTCTCCCCTATCATGTTGCGCTATGTTTCAGAGTTCAGTTAAGTTAGTCAATTATTAAAGATCAATCAATAAAAAATTAATTAAATGTTCAATAGTACGTAACTAAGCTTAATATATTAAAAGTAACGGGGGATTTCCTAAAACCCCTTTTCGTATTTAAAGATCGGTTCAAAAAATCAGATGAAAAATTCACTGGGATTCGCTGTAATTTCACGGATGGACACTGCTGGTAAAATGTAATTGCGGAATACAACTTTCAAGGTATTGTCAGGATGTGATGATACAAATCTCGGTGTGGGAACCGTATATCTCGGTTATTTTGAGATATTGCGCTCTTTGAAGAGAGAATGAATTAGATCCAACCCTGAAATATAATATGAGACGAATACGCCTAATAAAAGAGCAATCCTTTTGTGAAAGCCAACAAATTGCATATATTATCATGTATTTCGCATATTGTTGATAAATTATTATTATAATATAGAGTCAGTTGTTTTAAAGTGAGAAAAATAGAATTAATTCAAAACTGTTTTGAAGGCCTCAAGTACCCTAAAAAAGCACAAGATATGTTTGTTATCATCTCAGGGGTTGTGTAGTGGTGGTTCACCATCACACAAGAGGGGTAAATAATTTGATTGTACCTTATCTTAGAGTTAATAAATCTCAGCTAAGTTAGGAAATCATCGACCAAAATTCGTGAACAAATTGTCTTGTACAGCTCGGAACCCGCCAAAATAAAAATTCTTAAATGGGGTGAGGAGGGGGAATCTACTCTGTCCGGTCCATGAGTTTTTTGAGTTGGCGGACCCGTTATTTAACTTCATTAAACTAGTTATTTTTCTTGAAGTGTGATTAGATTTCTTTGCGTGGTGCAAGGTCTGTAGAGAAGAAGGGGAGAGAATAATAATAGTAATGTTAGGTTATACAAGTCAAAAATGTATACGAATCGTGACGTCTCTTAGATACCGGAAACATATCAAATAGAGCTGGGATTGTATCGTCTTACGTAGACCGGAAACTTACAACCGCTTGGTTCCACAGGCCTTATGGGATTTAGGCAACCTGACAGGTATAATGGTGTTATTATTTTCTTCTTATCTACAGACCTTGTGCATGGAGTATTTTGAGATTTTAGGGTAAGTTAACTCATCCAAACACGTAATCCATGTGCAGTACAATGAATAAATATTTGTCATATTCATAACTAAAATAATAATAATGTTTCTTGCGCAGCTGTCTCTAGTAACAAGTCCTCGGCGCTCGTAAATGGCAACATCGCGCCCAAGGGTTCACCTGTTTTCGTTATCCTTACTCTCGAATGGCACCATCTCTTGTTTTCTTGAAATCTGCTGGCTCTGTAAGGGTTTTTACTATGTGAAAAACCATAGCCACCTCAAGGAAAAATGCCGCGGAGCTACTAAATGGCAACATCGCGACCAAGGGTTCAGCTGATTTCGTTTTCCATACTCTGTTATGGCACTATCTCTTGTTTACTTGAAATCAGCTGGCTCTGTGAGGGGTATTACTATGTCAAAAACCGTAGCCATCTCTAGTGACAAGTCCCCGCCACTACTAAATGGCAACATCGTGCCCAAGGGTTCAGCTGATTTTGTTATCCTCACTCTTTTATGGCATTATCTCTTGTATTCTTGAAATAAGCTGGCTCTGTAAGGATTTTACTGTGTGAAAAACCATAGCCATCTCTAGTACAGTTCGCGCATCATATCTCCGGCTGCGGCAGAGTCAGCTGGTTGCAAGGCGCGGGGGGGGGAGAGGGGGTAATTTTGTGAAAACATTGCTCTACAGTCTCACTGTTCGCCAAACGCTGTACTTACCAAAATCACCGGTTTAAAATATATGATATGGTCATTAGCGTGGTAGCCATATACGGAGAAATAATGCGCGAACTGTAAAAAGGCCGCGGCGCTACTAAATGGCAACATTGCGCCATTGTTGCGTTGCAACAATCACGCCTACTAAAAAAAAGTAAGAGTTCAGCTGATTTGTTTATCCACTCCACTCTCTCTTATAGAACGATCTCTAGTTTCCTAGAAATCAGCTGACTCTGTAAGGGTTGTTGCTATGTGAAAAATCATAGACATCTCTAGTAACAAGGCCGCGGCGCAACTAAATGGCAACATTGCGCCCAAGGGTTCAGCTGATTTGTTTGCACATACTCATTTATGAAACGATCCCAAGATGAATAGAACAAAAACTGGTGGTTCCATTTTAACCTGTCATCCCTGACCAGTAGATGTAGACGTAGCCACGTCATCAAACTTTTTCCCCTCATAGTTCAAAAATCACAGCTGGAAGTATAGGCATGAATACTATATTTCATTTCTACGTCACAATTGAAATCGCTTGTTACGGTACCACCTATTTTTCTTTTCATCTTGGAACGATCTCTAGTTTACTAGAATCAGCTGGCGCTGTAAGAGTTTTTACTACGTGAAAAACCCTTGAAAGCGGTGTTGCCAGTTCGAAGGCCGCGGCCTTATTACTAGAAACGGCCCTGGTTTTATCGTACTGTAGAAGTACCTTAATACCTTTATACCTCTTAAGACCGGGACGCAGCACTGGCTGCGTATTTTAACGGGGGAACATGAGTGAAGGATGATTGTGACTCACGATGGATACTCACGGATGCACTTGTTGGCGGAGAGGGCGTGGGCGGCGGCGGAGGGGGTGGGCGGGGGGGCGGAGGCGGAGGCGGAGCGGTTGGCGCGGCTGGGCGGCTGGCTGGCGTGGCTCGCCGTGGAAGAGTGGTGCGACTCCGCCAGCGCCGGGCCCGCCAGCCCCGCCTTCCGGCTGTTGGAGCTGCTCGACTGCAAACCACAACCGACCATGTACTCCAAGACCCCACGTCAGCAAGCAACGTATATGTATTCTAAAATGTAATAATGACGTTCAAGATTCTTAGAAGTGATATTTTTGCAGGAAAACTCGAAAATCCTAAAACGTACGAAACCGAAAGATGTAGAGCGTCTATCCATAGAGAAGAAATAAGACAGAGGTCGCATCTAATGTTGCGCTAAATATGGTGTCGAGCAGTGCCGTGAGTGGGCGCGGGGGGTAGGGGGCGCCCGGAAGTCTATTGTCTCCCTATTGTTTTACTTCCTGGTGTTAGGAAGTTACCCGCAACACTACTGCCATATGAATGCGACCTCTGCTTATTTCTTCTCTGTGGTCTATCCGAGTCTGACATCGTCCAATCCATGGGTATTTTAGGAGCCAAACCCTCGAAAAAAAAAACAGGAGCCAATCTTCTGCTCGACTCCAAATCACAAACTATGTATTCTCAGTCCTCAATCAGCAATAAGCGTGTTGATAAGAATGAAATACGCTTTAAATGTATGAAAATACACTAGGATTCTAGAAGTGATAATTTTTCGCGGGAAAACTCGTAAACTTCAAAAACATAAAATCCAGTAAATCCTTAATTTGAGACTCTCTGTGATTAACGGGTTTTACCTAATCCGGTTAGTTCATTTCCGTAAGAAGCGTAAAAGCATTAAATATACAGGGTGTTGATAAAAAAAACCTTCAGGACTTCGGGATATGGTTACTTACATCAAAACTAAGAAAAAGGTTCCTGTAAACATGGGTCCTAAAATGCTCGGTTATCCGTCTGTCGGTCTGTATGTGTTTTAACATGATTTTGCATAACTTTGGAACCACAAAAGATATCAACTTCAAACTTGGTACTTATATGCTGACTATAAGGACCCATTTTCGTGCGGAGTATCAAGTTTCTACTTTGTACCATTTCAAAATGGCAGCCATTTTTATATTTTAAAACCTAATATCTTAAAAGCTGTAAATCTTTCAAAAATTGGACAAGAGACAAAAAAGTTGCAAAATTCTATTTCCTACAAAATCATATCAAGATTATTAAGATCGAACAACAATTAACGAAGTTATTGCAATTTCGCTAACAGAATTCAAGTAAACTCTCCATAGCTACCATAAAACGTGCATGTATTTTGTTGGAAAAATTGCAATAACTCCGTTAATTGTTGTTTGATCTTAATAATCTTGATATGGTTTTGTAGGAAATAAAATTTCGCAACTTTTTGCCTCTTGTTCAATTTTTGAAAAATGTACGGTTTTTAAGATATTAGGTTTTTAAATATAAAAAGGGCTGCCATTTTGAAATGGTACAAAGTAGAAACTTGATACTCAGCACGAAAATGGGTCTTAATAGTCAGCATATAAGTACCAAGTTTGAAGTTGATATCTTTTGTGGTTCCAAAGTTATGCAAAATCATGTTCAAAACACATACAGACCGACAGACGGATAACCGAGCATTTTAGGACCCATGTTTACAGGAACTTTTTTCTTAGTTTTGATGTAAGTAACCATATCCCGAAGTCCTGAATGGTTTTTTATCAACACCCTGTAGATGTTTAATGTCACCGGTTAAGACGTGCACCCAATTTGGTGCGTTACCACGGTACAAGAAAGTTACCATAGTCCTATAAGAAACTCAGAACCTGGAATCTATATATAAAACCCAGATTACCCGCAACTTTTGAGAAAACCATTAGTCTGACCCCCACAAAAACAAACCTATACTTGAATGAATGAAAGGCATAGGGTGAGAAAATCCCAAGAAAAGAAAAGAAATAATTTTATTAAGGGCACAAATATAAAATGAAAGGGCTGAACAGCTGATTCATGAAATTGTTTTTATTTACAATTATTCGTTTAATTTTTCCCAGCGACGTGGAACACAATCAGCTAGTTGGGAATAACGCCACGGTTCTGTAAGAAGACCAAGTTTTTTGGCGGGAAACTCAAGAACCCTAAAAACATGGGAAACTTTATAGATCAAAACCGTCGGATCATTCCGATTTGAAACAGACCGGGATTAACGCACGGTAACTAAAATAATATTCTAGTTACCGTAGGATTAGATCATTCTAGTAACCGTAGGATTAGATCATTCTAGTAACCGTAGGATTAGATCATTCTAGTTACCGTAGGATTAGATCATTCTAGTAACCGTAGGATTAGATCATTCTAGTTACCGTAGGATTAGATCATTCTAGTAACCGTAGGATTAGATCATTCTAGTTACCGTAGGATTAGATCATTCTAGTTACCGTAGGATTAGATCATTCTAGTAACCGTAGGATTAGATCATTCTAGTTACCGTAGGATTAGATCATTCTAGTAACCGTAGGATTAGATCATTCTAGTAACCGTAGGATTAGATCATTCTAGTTACCGTAGGATTAGATCATTCTAGTAACCGTAGGATTAGATCATTCTAGTAACCGTAGGATTAGATCATTCTAGTTACCGTAGGATTAGATCATTCTAGTTACCGTAGGATTAGATCATTCTAGTAACCGTAGGATTAGATCATTCTAGTTACCGTCGGATTAGATCATTCTAGTTTCCGTAGGATTAGATCATTCTAGTTACCGTCGGATTAGATCATTCTAGTTACCGTACGATTAACGGTAGCCAATCTCGGAAGGTTCATTTTCGTAAAGAAGTCCAAAAGCGTTAAACATAGATTTTAAATACCTTGATAAGACGTTTATCCTAATTTGGCGCTTTACCTTGGAAAAAGTAAAACCTTGGTGTCACACATGAAAAAGTAAAACAGGTTGTTAGCCCAATGCACTTTTTCGTGCCCGTTTTTTCGGGCGACATCATGTTTTTTACGTTGTTTTATCGTCCATATTGCATTGATATCAAAGTATATTTCATCAATAGCAAAGCTTTAGGTCACAAAGAACAGATATGCACCCATGCTGCATCTATATCAAAATATATTTCATCAATGCAAGTCTTTAGGACCTGAAGAACAGATATAGCCAATAATAACTTCAATGCCATTGCAATTAGGGTGGCAAAACAGTACAGCTTGACGCCGCTAGAAAAACCGAGCACAAAAAATGCTTTGGATTGGTTATTTATCTTTGCCTTGATACAAACAACTTACCACAGTCCCACAAGAAATTCGGAATCTAGATTATGTCGGAAACGGAATTCATTTATTCCCGGTTCACAGCTGTTGAGAGTGTTGTGGTAACAGGAAGTCATATATATGAAAGTAAAGTTTAAGTACGGTCGGTTAACGACGTCGTGAATTGTTTACAACTTCACCCGAGGTAATCTCTTGTTTCCATTAGTGTTGTTTACATTCTAAGCTTGTATAATGGAAGTAAGAAACTATCTCTTAACATCGCATAGCAAAACCGCGTGTGTGTTATAGTTCACGAGATCGAATGAAACTTTTGCTCTATGTTTAGGAATTTAATCAATTTTGTCAACCACTGATTGCTTTGTAAACTCTGAGCTAACTGATGCCGATCCTTAGGCACTCTAAACCTTCATGTCCTTTAGCGATGAGCTCAACCAACAAATCGATTATACAGTATTTAGGTTCTCGTAATCTCTTCATGGTATAATAACACGGTTAGAAATTTGTTTACATGCTCAAATATTGTATTATTCAATTTAAATCAATATTATTTCAGAAAAACTTACAAACAATTATCAAATTTAGTAGTAACCAAGTGGGTAGTCTTGTATAGATTAGAATACTTAGTTGTTCTTTTGTCTTCTGTGTTTAAGTGGCTGTATTTTTCTTTTTCTTCTGATTGAATTTCATGTTGAATATTCTTCTTAACTTAATTGCCTTTCATTTTATTTTCTTCGTGTTTCTACGTATATTATGCTTCTGCCGACAAATTTTAAAATGGTAGATGCAAAGTTGTCTTCATTTTCTTGTAAAATTTAATTAATTTTATTATTTTCAAATGATTATATTGAAAAAAAGCATGAACATTTTGAATTCAAATTGATAAACTTTAAATAATGTAAGTGACAGATACGCACATACATAATCGGATATTAGTAACTAAGTAATATCATTTTAACAACGTTAAGTAATTCACTTAAAAAGATTTTCAAAATCAATAAAAACTTCACAAATTTTAACGAATGACGAGATAATTTATTATGGGTTTCGTTCTCATTGCCAGTTTTACTGGTATTATTACTGCTATGTAGATAATGCTGATAAACCTTCAGCATCCACGCCCTATTCTTAGAGGGAGATGTTATAATTCGATCTAACGCAAAATCGGAATGAGTGATTTTTGTAAGGGACAAATTTCTAATAAACCTCTAGTTGTTTCTTTTATAATTTGATTTTATTTACATCATCTAACTTAAAGGAGCTCAAAACCCATCAAAGGACCCATCATCAAAGAAGCTTGAAGTAAAACCAATAGCATTTTTGAAGTTCTGTTGGTTTTAAAAGTTAAAGTTAATAAAGTTTTCAGCTAAACAGTTGTTTGACAAAGAATGTAGATTGTAAAAGTCCCCCAATCAATCTTTCGAAGAAAGACGTGTTCGTTTACAAAAAGTCGCCTCTGCCAATACTTTTTTCTAATTTTATTGTTTTTTGTTACAAACAAAAAACAAAGAAAGAAGTTAGAAGTTGGAGTTGTTACAAACAATTCGTATCTATGCGAACGGAAAAACTGGAAGCATTTAAAGGCTACTTAATTTTCTTATTAAAATATGTTATACAGGGTGTCCGGGAATTTTGGTAAACTATTTTAGTATATGATAGTACAGGTAAAAATAAGAAAAAAGTTCATAGAAACATAGGTTCAAAAGTGCTTCGTTTTCCGTCTGTGTGTCTGATTGTGATTTTTACATATTTAATCATATCTCATGAACCTCTTAACGTAAAAACTTCAAACTTGGTACATGGATGACCACTATTAAAACCTATTTTTGTAAGAAGTATCAAATTTCTACTTTGTACCATTTCAAATTGGCGACTGTTTTTTGTTTTCAAAGCTAAAAATCTAAAAAACCATAAATTTAAAAAAAATTATACAGGAGACAAAAAAGTTGTGAAATTTAATCCAATTAACGCTGGTATTAAAATTATGATGATCGGACTACTAATAACGGAGAAATCTTAATTTTTCCAAATAAAAACATGGAAATTTCTGACAGTTTGTTCTAAAGGACCATGTTTTAACTCAGGAAAGTTAATATTTCTCCGTTATTAGTAGTCCGATCATTATAATCTTAATATCAGCGTTATTTGGATTAAATTTCACAACTTTTTTGTGTCTTGTATAACTTTTCTAAAATTTACGATTTTAAAGATATTTAGTTTTGAAATCAAAAATCAGTCGCCATTTTGAAATGGTACAAAGTAGAAATTTGATACTTCTTACAAAAATATGTCTTAATAGTGGTTATCCATGCACCAGGTTTGAAGTTTATACGTTAAGAGGTTCATGAGATATGATTAAATATGTAAAAATCACAAACAGACACACAAGACGGAAAACGAAGCACTTTTGGACCTACGTTTATACGAACTTTTTTCTTATTTTTACCTATACTATCATATACTAGAATATTTTACCATAATTTCCGGGCACCCTGTATTTTTAATACTGTATTCATTAATCGATACATTTATCAGCATTAAAATATTTGATATATATTAGAAGTTTTTTTTGAGACAAGAAGAAAGACATCCTGGTACTTAGAGCGCTTATGTTTGAGAGGACAAAATCGGTTTTAAATTAAATCTTTTTAAAGACAAGTTCCTTTTAATAGTCATGGGAGCATGCATAGCCGGGCGAGAGAAATGTGACAGCAACGGGCCCCGACACCCTCAGAGAGCCGTACGGCCAAGTTACCAAGATTGGTGCTAGCATTGACAATACACCTGTAGTAGACTGCTGTCCAAATGAACAAGAACGAATGTATAAGTCAGGTAGTATTGACAGTTCTCAATAAATTGCATCACCTGTAATAATTACATAATCAGGTAGGGTGAGGTTAAAATAGTACGTTTTATGATTTCCGAGAACCTGAAAAGTAACTTTTCATCACTCTGGATACTAAAATTGCCCATTACCGTACAGCTGAAATCTACGAAAACTCTCGATTTCCTTACTTCAAAACAAATAATGAGCAGCTGCTTTTTCGGAACCCAAAAATTTCATTCCCGTACCCAATCAAACCATTTCCGTACCAAAACAAAAATTTGCAGTACCCAAACAAACGGTTTTACTATTTTGACAGTTCAATCAGCTGACTCTAAACAAAAATAGACAGTTCAGCCGTATTGTGTTTGCTTATAGAAAATTGCTTTAATTATGAAATGTTGGATGATTTTTTTATAAGTTTGGTAACTTATTTGCATCGTGATGAAAATTATTGTTCACAACTCGTCACAAAAGTCCCAAGTAAAACACTATCTTGCCCCGACATAGGCCATTTTATTGACTGGTAGTGAAATATACTATTATCATACTGTAATTTTACCGCACTTTTGGCAATTTATCTGTATGCATTGCTTTTGGAAAATAAACCACGTTCACGTATTCTATGTACAACTAGTAATTATTGGCCTGAGTCTTTTGTGGGATAACATAAGCCAAATTTATGAGAATTGTACGTACTAAATTACAATTGCACTTAAACCTTTATTCCATTTGAATGGACTTGCTTTTGAGCAATTGTATGAAGTGACAAAAAAATTAGACCGGTTAAAATTAGTTAACGCAACCTAAAACTTTATTTTATCAGTGAAGGATTACTTTTCCCCAAGATCCCCGGATTTAACCCCACTATATTATTTTATTTGGGGATACATAAAAAGTAAGGTCTACGAAAACAATTCACAGGATATTCAGCACCTCAAAACAAACATAAAACATTTAATGCAAAAAATTCAAAGAGGCACCTAGCAACTCGTGTTCGGGAATTTGATGGAGAGAGCATAACTTTATACAAATGCCAGTGGCGGATTGTTTGAGCACGTAATATAAACTAAATGTGATGAAACTTAAATAATAGGTTGAATAAAATGTAAAGATCCATAATAGAACTCTCGTTTTATATTTATATGTGCTTTATTTAATCTTAAAAATGGAAATGGGTTGCGTTTAAACAAATAAAAAAACACCCTGTATAATGGCAGGGTTCTAGTGTAGCTATTTCTGCCTGATTCAACTGTCACTTATTCGGGTAAGAAGATTATCGATGGCATTGAGCGTCTGTATGCAAATAAAAGACGGTTGATTTAGACAGAAATAGCAACACCGTTACTCCAAAACATAATGTGTTCGACAAATTACAATTATTTCTACATATACATAGATTACTTAGATATGGTTTATTTTCCAAAAAGGCGGTAAAATCTACAGTATAATAAAGACACATTTCAAGTTCTCATTAATTTCAAAAGTATTATTCTAACCATACTCTACTTAATTATGTGTCAAACGGTGGTGCTATCCTATTGAGGACTGTCAGTACTATATGACGCTTGTGCATCCGCTTATATCCATTGGGCTAGTAATCTATTACAGGTGCATGGTCAATGGTGGATTGTCTAGCTTCGACACCCTTGTAGGTTCAACTATTCTATTCTGCAAAATTATATGAGATCGGATTGTTAAAATTATTCATTGCCAATTTTTGAATAACGATGATTGATTCTTCTTTTTAATTCTTCATTGAGAATAGAAAATAGAAACATGTTATGTTTTCAAACTACTAATGGAACGTTTTGCTGCTCATTTTCGAACCCTTTGAAGAAGCATTTCGATCACTTACTAATAGACGGATAAACATTATTTTAACTAAGAACCTTTCTATTATAATTCGAATAATGTTATTGATAAATGGGCTAGTGGAAAGATCCCACACACCGTATAATTTTAAGCGTTGCCAGTTCAAACAATTGCCCAAAAGCAAGACTATGCAAATTGAATATAGGTTTAAGTGCAATTGTAATTTAGTACGTGCAATTCTCGTAAATAAATATGGTCGATCGCAATGAAACATGAAATTAAAACAAATGATATAATATAGGATCAAATAATGATATAATATAGGATCTTATAATATTGGGTCTAAAAACGGATTTTTTATTTCAGAGGCTTCGCGAGCCATTAGTTTCCTTTCACCGCACTTTGTCGTCCATTAAGCGAGGCAGTTATTCGTGAAACAGAGAGCGGGACCGTAAATGTCGACTCATCAAGTAGACTTTCGCAGTGGCTGATGAAACTTGGCGTTGGAACAATCAATGGTAACATTGAGTATATGACGGTAATTTTTGTTGAAATATTATAAGCTATGTAAGGAAAAGTAGTACCAGTTTTAAAACTGCTTTGTTTTAAACATTTTGAATAAAGGGCAAAGTAATCTAGAAAGTGATCGAAACGTTATTTTTAATTTGTAGCGAGCGCAGAAGGTCCGGAGTAAACAGAGAACTGATGTAATCCAATATCTCCTTTTGTCCACGTTGCAATGGGAGAGGAAATCTAAAACAAATTAATTAGATTCCAGGTCCGAACTTTCGTGGTTGGAATCATTGTGGATTGTTTTCTGGAAAACGCCAGTAACAATGTATTCATACGAAAATGTTTGATTCGATTTATTTTTCAAATTATTTTACCAACTAAATTGTATTGCCCATTTTAATCATCCTTATCTAACATTTCCTTAATTTAGGCGCAATCTTTGCTTTATCAGCTTAAAAAACGGTTCCCTACAAAAATGTTTGATTCGATTTATTTTTTAAATTATTTTACCAACTAAATTGTATTGCCTATTTTAATCATCCTAATCTAACATTTCCTTAATTAGGCGCCATCTTTGCTTTATCAGCTTAAAAAACGGTTCCCCAATGTCATTTTGTATTAAAACGAAAGAAAACAAAAAGCTAAAAGACGCAAAGAGGAAAACCTCTATCATATTTCTTAGATATCAAACAATCGTATATAGGTCTTGGGCAACAGGAAAAGCAATTATTCAAATTTTGAGTGTGAAGCAAATTAAAAGGAAAGTCATGCGCATCTTTTTATCTCAAAGGCTATTCATGTTGTCCTGATATTTCACTGCACTGTCATTTTCCTACCTAATACATCTGATTGAACAGCATTGAGACTGAAGATCATGGTAGTTTCAATCGATTTTTGTCGAATACAACATGGTCGAATAAATCAGCTATAAAATTTGATCTTTCGCCTACGTTTCCCGTTTGTCTATACAAGTGTCTTACGTTACAAATTTTTACTTATCAAATGTGTACCTACTTGAAAAACAAATCAAAAACTCTTGGTGTAAACAAAAGCGGTCAAACATTTTACCACGAAGCGACCTTCAGTTATTATTGAAACAGAGTACAAAGAGAAAATACAAGTCGTTTTTACTTCAAAGGGAGCATATAAACAAACGTGGGGTGGTGTATTTTAATTAGTTTTGCGGTGATGATAGCCGCAAGTGTAATTAGATTTTTTTTGTTACAAGATTTTATTAGAGAATATTGTGTTTGAGTGAGTATATGATATACAATTTACAAACTTGTTTTATGTCTATGAGACAAAATCTTATATAATAGCAACTTCCAATCAAGAGGGTTATTTCTCAGTAAAAATTCATAAGCACAAGATGTTTCGAAAGAAACTTTAGCCTCTTTTTTATTTCTATTTGGCGCTTAATATCAGTGCACATATTGTCTTCAGTCTAATTATCACATCATTTGCCAATGTCGCAGTGCATTAAGTAAACTCACTGAACTGTATTGTTGTTTGGATGATATTGGCAGGACTCCTTCATTCATCTAGGAAGTGTTGAAAACATTTCTTCTTATTCAACTGGACATTTTGGTAGCTACCAACAATATCTAATGCATACCGGATTGTGTTCAGAGTTAGTATATACTAAAATTCTAGTGCTAGACTGATTTATCTCCATAGTATTTTGAACAAACGAGTCAAACTTTGCATATTTACCAGAACATTTCCACAATAATAGTAGTTTTCATTACTAGGAGCGAAAGTGGCTCTTTTTGGTACGAGATCGTAATTTACAGGCGAGGCGCAGCCGAGCTTGGAAATGCGATCGAGTACCAAGGAGACACTTTTGCTCCGTGTGATGAACAACTATTTTCATCATTATGTATAAATAACCATTTAATCGTTAAAAAATTAGACTACATAATTTTGAGGTTATCCAAAATAGTCATCGTCATTTACACAACTGTTAGTTGTTTACAAACACAAGTTAAGAAATCGTTCAACCTTTCAAACGTAACATAAACAAATTTTGACATTAGAGTACGGCAAAATTTACCATATGTTTTTTCAGTACTCCTATTCGAAGTGTTCCAAAAACGATCATTTTGCGTACGATTTAGAGAACTAAAAACGGCTGTTTTCGGGACAGTATTATGAAAAGTATATTTATTTTACACTGCATCGTTTATCTGTTGTGAAACATTTATTGAGCATACTTTGACTCCTAAAAGAGAAGGGCAATTTACCAAAGATAGTCAATGATTTATGCACTGGAGAATATCGTTTCAGCCACATTTCATCAGGGAGACTTTTCTCAGTGAATAAAAAACAATTATCACACACAAACATCTGAAATATTTTATCAACATTTTCTACACAAACGACTTCTTTTGTCTCCAGGTTGTTAACTGTAGGAGTAGAATGGTCATAGAAAGCTAACCATCGATTATGCAGGGCAACTCGATTAGCATAAATACCAGTGTATTATAGACATCAAACACAACATCTGATACAAAGTTGAGTTGTTTTATATTGTAAACATACAGCTTGCATAAAATTGGAATATCACAATTTTCAATCTTTCATTTAACTGCAAAAGAGGCAGCTAAATCATTGGCAGTCATTGGTTGAAGAACCTTTTGTTTGCAATAATTTAGCTAATTCATTTTGATTTCTATTCAATGGACATGCTTCCTCCTTCACTATCCTGCCAATGTTAAGATCATATATATTTATTTTACATGATGTTTCCTCACAAGTAAACATGCAACTGTGCTCGCTGACAATGGGCGGTATTACTAGGGGGTTGTTGAATGTGCTTTGGAGGCTATTTGCATCTCCAACTGAGATATGATGTTTCAAAGTTATTGATTTATTTGTTGTATCAATGTTGTAAACTTCAACTTCAGATCCAGTTTTCAGGATCAACAATGTAACTGCAGTCACTGGACACTGGCAGGAATATGGTACACCGACTCTATGTAATTCAGCCCAAGCGACTGGTGGTCTCTCGCTGACATCCAAAATTTTAATACGATCTGCACATCAATTCATTTCATTTTTTTTTCATTTCATTTCACATGTGTGTTCCTTAGGTCGGTACCTGAGCATTAGCCTTACCCGGCCCCAGCCAGGCTTGAGACCATCGCCCCTGGCTGTCGGGATGGCTTAAAACCATCACACTCGTCAGCGGCAAAACAGAGCCCATCGAGGAAGGGGTCGCCCCCGAGCCTCTAACCAGGGCAAACTGACTACTCATGACCACCAACTGAAATGCTTAAAGGAGCACTTGCCACGGATGACAAGAGCCCTTACCACACCTGTGGGGTGGAGGTCTACATGAGCTTCGCACGAGGCCAACCTTACCTCTGACAGAGCCAATACGCCATTTTGAGCCAGAACAGGGTACACCAGACTCATGGGGGTGACCCCATAAGCCCAGGGGGACATACTCAGCCCATTTCTTAACCACATACCACCACGAGACCAATCCCAAACGCTGGTCCACCAGCCCTGACCGGGAGTCGACCCCAGCCAGAGCCAGCGGGGCCTGGTAACCAGCGCCCGTGGTACTTAGTTTGCCTGTGCACCCAGCCTTGCGGCCTTCCACGATAGGTTTCCCATTACGGAGGCGGGATTAGAAGTGGGTCCCACCCGGGATACTAGGTTAAAAACCCGACACCCTTGCTCAGCAGAGGCCTCCCACAAAGCCTCCTCCAATGGACAGCGAACTATCCAAAGTCCTGACGTGAGCCACGCCAGGTTTCCCATTTTCACCGCCAGCAGACTAAAACTATATATCTGTATACCAAACTACAACTAAGGTATCTGTTAGAAAAAAGACACCAGTAGAATTGTTGCTTTCAATCCTACACGGATTCTTGAAATCTTGCTTCCCCCAGTTGTTCCACAGGTTCTTTGCAACTGCCGAATTGAATTGTATGAAAAAGCGGTTAATGGAAACCAATTGAGAGGAAGGGAAAGTAAATTCAGAGTAAGGGATAGGATCATTTACGTTGATATCAGCTGTCACCGAAAATTAATACTTTCGTTACGGAGTAATGAAAAAATATTTTTTTCATTTATTACCTCTTCGCCTTACATAAAACTTTTTAGTGGTTTTTAAAGTTTACAATCTACGACAAATTTTCTAAACTGTTACGCGGGCTGAAGCGACGATGACAGTGAAGTGGCAATCTATCCATCGATGGGGCTTCACGGCGTGGAGGCTCTGCATCTTGAGGCAGCAACTAAATGAACTGATTTGCATCTAATTTCACTGAAGTGCGAATGGGAAGATTCGGAGGATTTAAAACTGCTCCAAACGCATTAATTTTTTTGTTAGTTATAGTTTCCCTACAAAGTGACACACTACAGTTTCGTATTGCATATAGTGTCCTACAGTAGGTACATACAGTAAGTAGTTTTTATATCCTCATTTTAAAGCCGTAAGTTGGTAAAATATGGTAATCGATTGATACAGTAACATTTCAAGATAGCTGGATCAAAATCAGTTTTTTTTAAATTTAGTTTTGATGTTTACATCGAAAAATATGAGGAGGTTCTCCTACACTCAGTTTCACGTTCATCTTTCAGTACCGGCTTTATGGGAGGGAGATTGCTGTTATATAACCTTTGCTGAGCATTAATGTTTACTAAATTCATTTGATGGTAAACTCATCATCTGACTATTATTTTTGTTCTATTTTTGACAAAAAACAATGAAGCCTTAAAGTACAATAATCTTGATTGCTTCAGCTGGATTGACTTAAATGGTTGATTTGAGCTAGTCACTTAATGTTTTTTATTGAATCCTCTACTTCACTTTGCGTTTCTAGATATTTCTTCTTTCCTTGCTTCCTTTAAAAATGTATTGATTTCGTATATTCTGTCGTCATTTGGTTTAAGTAAATCTACTAAATTTGAAGTCTACGATGCATAGTTTTTTTAAGGCATGATTGTCTAATATAATCGTATTTGAAACAAATCCAAAATAGATGATCTAAAGTTTCATTTTGGCCTAAAGTTCAATTGAGACAAATAAGAGTGAAGTACATTTTCTTAGTGAACAGTTCTGGCATGACCGAATCTTAATTTACAGATATCTATTACTTCATATATAGCTAATTTAGTCTGTCTAAGGACTAAATTATTTCATATAGTTAGTATAACCTACATTTACATTTGAAACACGTGGCTTATGGATATTCATTCCATACCGAAAGATGATTATGCAATGAAGTATATGTAAAATAGTGTTTACTTTCCGTCGCTGTTCAGCCGTAATAAAAATAACAGTTGTCTTACAATGTCATAATGTTCAATTTATTTAGTTACCTATTTTACAGAAAAATACTCTCACTATCAATTGTGCGAAGGTATAGGAAACTAAATTATTGACAAACAGCACTGCGGCAATGTTTTTAATTCTGAACAAAGCAATCGTATAATGTAAAAATTTAATCAACAGAGTAAATAGCAAACCAGACACGTCTGTTAGGAATTACTGTATTATTGGACTGAATCAACATTGCTATCAAAGCTAACCAATTTAAAACCAAAATTGATTTTCCTTTATACTGAATCTTCATTAAACAAAACATACGCAATTTCATGCTTAGTAATGCACAGGTTGGTGCACCTTTTGTATATTCTATTTATTCAAAATGGAGGACAGCAAGCTGCATTAATTTAGCTAAACAAACTCTCTAACTCATTCCGTTAAAAGGTCAGTCCAGTTCAAACTTGCTAACGTACACAAACCTATTCATTAGTGTATTAAATAATTTAATTATTACAACTTGTTATACGTCAGTTTGCAGTTATAACAAAGTTAAAATCAACAGAAGCTTCAAGGTCACTATTTTTTTCACAAAATATATGGTATTTGCTGATTGCTACGTAATATAAATAAACCATATGGCTTAAATAATAATTGACCCTGAAGCTTCGGTTGATTTTAACTTCAATATAATGTAGTTCATGACTAATTCAGTTGTTTGAGGAAATGCACGAAAACTAAGTTACACTATTTCAAAGTAAACTGAGATGTGAAGGCACTAGAAGAGCGTTAGATTTTCACTGGTATAGAACAGCAAATAACTCCAGGGAAGAGAAGAGAGATGCTGCTCTTCTGCGTGGTTTAATGTACAGTATGTCGTCTTATTTCAATAAATAAAGTGGACGAAATCATTGTTTTAAAAAATCATGGAGCAGACGTCTCATTTATATAGCCCAAGTTACTTGTGTAAAAATAGTGCTTGGGTAACTAAGCCACGTTAGCTCTCAATCTACATAAAACATTAGGATATTTGTCTGCAGACATTGGCAAAATTGATGTATTGTTAATGATAGTTGATATTCAGGAGAACAGCTGAATTATTATAAATTATTTATTATAAGTGATTATATATATTTAGCAGAACAGCTGAATTATTATGTAATTTATTTTTATTTAGAAAATTTGTGAAATAAATTTTACATACCACTCTTGAATACTAAATTCCAAGTTATTAAAATCAGAAGTCCCTCTGCTGATTTTGATTAAATTTGGCACGATTGCGTGGGATAGCATTAGTTAGCTTGACCTCAAAAACCAGAAAGATCGGACCATCGGATGTGATAGCACCAAAAGGGGGTTTTATGGGAATTAACATTTTTCAAAAATCGGTTTTTTGTATTTTTCACGTTAAAATCTTTGATTACGAAATTAGGGCTAATACCATGTTAAAGAGCTTAAAGAAACAAACAATTTAGTTTTTGGGTCATCAGCGTGGGTTAGGTGGTTGCGGGAAAAATGTAATAACATTAGGCCTACCTAAAATTCCTCTTGCTATTATTATGGATACGGTGGCCAATGTTGTTCTTATAGAGTTAATCAAATTACATATGAAGTTTTTTTATGATTATGTTATAATGAAACTCGGTATTTGGCTTTATATGGTTAAAGGAAATAGATATTTGCGTAAAATACCCCTGTTGCAGCAAACCTGCAAACTCAGCACAATCTAAAACCAGGCAACATTTCAGTTACAGTAGTAAAATTAAAACCATGTTTGTAAATTTTCCATGATGTATCAAAAAGTACATAGAATTAAAAATATGTTTACAGTTCCAGTAGCCTACTGACAGTTCAGAACATCATTCGTTTCAAGAATGCGACTCGGAGCACTGTCCGTCGCAAGCACACCGGCTCCAGGCCGGCTTTCTTGCAAGAATACTGCAATATGCAGCACTCTTTGCATTTGCAAGAATCGAGCTCCCAGCAGATCTTGGATGCTTCAGGTAGCGTTGTCCATAGAGGATCATACTCGCCGCTGGCCTTCATCCAACCCCAGTCGGTTGCTGATGGCAGTGTTGTCGCAGGAACCAGGGCCTGACCCCAGACATGTCCGCCCTGGTCTGGACAATGTCCTTCAAACAAATAATCCAACACCCGTTGTTGATATCGGTGACCGTCCTCGTTCTGTCAAAAGTTAGTATGACGAACCTTCCAATGGAGTGCATGGCGTCTTCGGTTACACGATCTGGTGCAATGGAGAGCAAAGTGAGCGTCTGGGTAAGCTCGGGTCCCACTGTCCACACTGCGCATGGAATGTCGGTAGTGCATCTGCCTTTTCAGGACCCAGAGCCCGAGCAATTTCATAGGCTGCCAAGAAGCGGACGTCTTGCCCGAGCCGAAGGACACTCACACTTCAAATTCCTCATTCAAGGTGCGTGCCAAAGCCTCTGCCAAGACATCATCGGTGTCAACTGTGCTGATGAGGATCTTCTTGCAGCCATTTTGAGCAGCGCGGGCGGCATGCAACATAATGCGGGTGTGGGCTTTCTCGTGGTTGCAAGGAGCCAGTTATGAAGTAACCACAAGCGACGGCTTTCTCAAGACATAATCTCCTTGAGTAATTAGCAGCTCCTTCTCTGCAAGACAGAATGAGTCGTAAAGGAAATCAGAGAGGAAGGCGAACAGCTCTGTCTTGTTTTCGTCAACTGAGGAAGCTGCCCCAGTTGTTGGGTATACTTGAATCACTCACACCAGTCGTCTTCTTACCCATTTTTCCCGCTCGGCTCTTGCTGTACCTTTCAAAGAGTTTTTTGTGTAGCTGTCCCACACTAGGTCCAGTCATGTGGCGTGATCAAGTTTTGAGATTATACGAGGCACAAATACTTTACAGGCATATTCGTTTAATGTTTTTGCCGTAACAATTGGATTATGACCGTCTATTACAATGCAGCTTCCTGGAGAAACTTTAGACCTAGGCTGATTGAAGTCTTCTAGACATGCGAGAAGATCACTCTTCACACCAAACAGGATGCCACCGCTGTCCGATGGTGCAGGAGGGAAACCTTGGTTTTCATGTCTGAAGAATTCGTCTAGATTCCCATTCCGGTTCTGACATCCGATATTCAGTCGAGAGAAGTGTTTCATATAATTCCTGAGATATTTAACTTGTTGCTTGTTTTTTTGCCTGAGGTTTTGTGGCGGACTGGCCGAATATTTTAAGGTAGCTTCTTTTAATGGGATCTTCTATGGGTTTTGTTCTCTCTACCAGACGTTCTCTGATGAAATTGTCAAACTAGGCTTTTCCTACTGTATATGCACGACGAAGGTCGGCTGCAGCTTGAGGTGGTGCCGACCTAAAGCACTACAGGGTGTCAATCTCCTTGGTGTCGAGTATCAACAGAATTTGACTACCTTCTTCAAATGGATTCCCAAAGTATTCCATCACTTTTAACATTGACTGGACGTCTTTCTGGAAAGCTGTCTTCACACTCGAGGACTGGTCGTGATGGTTTGTGTTTTGTGACTGTTCTTGAACTCTTCAGTGAGCCTGGCAACCTCTGGCCCTGCACCATCCACCGTCGCAGTGCACTGGGATTGTCAGTCAGGCCAACTGCACCCCCATCTTCTGCAGAATGAGCATCGGTTGCTGAATGAGCATTATTCTGCTCATTCTGCTCGTGGGCCTGATCAATCTAGATTTTTGTTAAAAGTATTACATTTCTTCTGTGTCCATTTTTAAATAGTTAATGAAAAAAACTAAATATCTAAAATATTAACTTTTGGAAATGTATTACAAGAGAAAAAAACTGCAATTTTTTTATTAACGCAGATTTTAATATTATGGTTATCGGACTACTAATATCGGTGAAATTGAACTTTTTTGAATGAAAACATGCGTATCTCGGATAGCACTTACTAAAGAAAAATGTTTTTATTCAGAAAAGCAACGATTTCCCCAATAATAAAACCGGAATATTGGTAGATAATGGCTACACATTTGCATTATTTCCCGCAAGTGATATTACCGTGGGAGTGGAAACGTGGAGTAATGGCACTTGTCGAATTTCATACCGAATATACACGCTATTTCTGGTTTCCCGAGCTTCCTATTCATCCATCATCAATGAATAATCGCCTGATTTCATGTGTGGAAAATACTGCAGCCGAGCGAGACTGTGAATATTGATATTTGGCCGCGTGCCAGAGACGAGTATCCGCATTTGTGATTAGTCGAGTGTTATATCTGTATAATACAGCTGATTATTTTTAGTTTGTTTATATGATGTTGAATGTAAACATACAATTACTATTACAGTTTACAATTGAAATAAACCCAATTTAATTTACAATAAATGTCTAATATTTAATTATTATAAATGGCGACGACTCAAAGAGAAATAAATCAAGCATTGTTATTATTTTTACAACAGAACTGCAACACAATCACAAATAAAGATAAAGAACCAAGGAAATGTCTGCCACTACAGACGATACTGGAGCTGCCATAACTTTCATGTCAATAAATGAATTTAAACGGCTGTTTCCTAACAAAGATATTAAGGAAGCACCAAACGTAAAGTTAAAAACTTATACGGGTGAATCTATTAAGCTATACGGGACAAGCGGAGCGCTATGTCCAAACACTGAAGAAGAAATTAAGTGCGATGACCGAAGAACCTGGTGATCTGCATACAAACCTTTGTCGATTTCTTCTGCAAAACCTAAAGGTCATCAATATCAGTACAGGCCGAAGTTCAGCCGAAATGATGTTTAAGAGAAATATACGAACAAAATTATATCTTTTGAAAGAAAAGAATTATTCTACCAGGGAGACAGTTGGTAAATTGAGACAATTTAATGTAGGAGAAAACGTGCAGATTCGAGATTACAGAAGTGGACAGAAAAGGTGGAGATTCGGAACAATATTAAAAAGATTGGGAACCTGCCACTGTAAAGTTGATGGAGTGACACTGAGATGTCACATAGATCAAATACGATCAACATCTGTCTCACCGGAAGATACAACATGTCTTGAAAGCAAAGAACAGGAAATTATTAACCAACATGGAACATTGAGAAGATCTCAAAGAAAAGTGAACTGTCCGGCCAAACCAAACCTATAATTCCGAGGGGAAGATTGTTATATCTATATAATACAGCTGATTATTTTCAGTTTGTTTATATTATGTTGAATGTAAACATACAATAACGATTACAGTTTACAATTGAAATAAACCCAATTTTATTTACAATAAATGTCTAATATTTAATTATTATATCGAGTCGTTGTTCTGGACTCTCACTCATGCGTTGTGTGCTCTACTCGTCATTATCGAAATACGTTAATGCTTTCTCCCAGTCCTGTATAAAAACAAAAACCAAAAGGACCCATGTTATAAGAATTAATAGTCTAATTGTTTTCTATTTCTACAAGATTTTTATTGTGTAGAACTTTGTCTTCAACCACTATTCATATTGTATCGTAAATTAAGCAGAAATACAAACATAATAAATGACCCCACATGTTTCCTGGTGTCAATGTCGAGTATGGGCTGGGGAATTTGATGTCACTGGCTTGTTTATATTGTTGTCGCCCGGTTGCAGTTTACTCCGTCATTAGCATTAACCAATTCGAACGGTTTACTCATTTGCTAACATATACTGGGTGTTTCAAAAAGAATACCGGGGTTTCAACCCATCTTCACAAATGGGACATCATTCTAAAGAGCGAATCAAACAGATTTCCCTATAGGCCTTGGTATTCATTTCAATCGTCATTTAATCATAATACTGATGAAACGCTTGTACATCCCTAATCAGTGCCTAGGTCTTCAGGTTAGGTTAGTTCCCTAATCAGTGGCTAGGTTAGTTCGTGAAAACTCTAGTTTCTATGCTATTTTAAAGGTTGGGTACATCAGTTAATACTAAAGAAGTTGATTTTTATCTTTTATATCCTAATAAATCTAAAACTTGGTGTGAGATTTGTGCAACAGATAGATGAATCACATGAATCGGACATTAATCTGGCCCTATAGGCAGCTAATTACTAGTAACTGACTGCTGGTTTGGTAAACCCCTATTGGCTCTAGCTATGATGACGATGATAAATCTTATATAGTATATTACGTTACTAGGCCAGGAAGTACTGTTTTGCCGGACGAGCATGGTAGTTCCCGCGCGAGCGAAAGCGAGTGCGGGATTTTCATGCGAGTATGAAAACCAAGCTTTCCCTCCTGCACTATCGGACAGCGGTGGCAACCTGTTTGGTGTAAAGAGTGATCTCGCATTTCTAGGAGACTTCAGTCAGCCTAGGTATGGGGTTTCTCCAAGAAGCTGCATTGTCCTAGACGGAGCAGTCATAATCCAATTGCTACAGAAAAAAACAACGAATAAGCCTAAAAAGTATTTGTGCCTCGTAAAACTTCCCGACCGTGTAACGTACGATATTTTTCATCATACTACGCAGAAAAAAACATACCTTCAATCATAACGTAGTCCTTGCATGAACATACGTTTCTCAAACCTTCAAACCTAACCTATAACAAACAGAAAAACATTTGCTACGGATGCAGTGCTGCCACTACATTCGTCTAAAAAGAAACCAATAAACAAGCGTTGAACGTCGAACTGCTCCAAATCAGCTGATTGTTTACTTCCGGTCTTTCCGGCCTAGGCCGAACTTTTTAAGGCCGAACTCTTAAGTTTATCCGGCATAGACCGACAATGGGTAACTTTCGAGCCAACAAAAAGGAACTGAAACAGAAGTTTCTGTGTTAGTATGATGAAAAAGAATTTAAACGACTTTTTATCCTCCAAAACAAATCTATTAGAATCATTGATAAGTAAAAAATTGGGGAATCTTGTAAAACAGTTTTTAGCAGGGGCGGGCTGGGTAGAAAAAACGGCCCTGGGATCCTTGAGGCAACCGGCCCCAGACGGGAAAGAAGGGGGGCAATGGAATACCCCCCCCCGGGTTATATGGAATACCCCCCAGGGTAGAGGGGGATCTGGGGGGTCCCCCCCGGTAAAATTTCCAAAATGTGAAACCCAAAAACGTGTTTAAGGCTAACACCTAGAAATGCCTAAAAGCACGTAAAAAATTCTTTCACATCTACTACCACCCTGAAACTTATAGGTTGTTATTATCAAAAAATTGTTTGCAAAAATTTGTTTGAGAAATATATTTGTTAATGATTCATGAGCAATGTTCATTTTCAATTCGGTGTAAATATACTCCTTATCCGCCACTCCGCACATTATAATGTTTCTGTAGTCCAATACAATATCAATTATCAACATATCGCGTTAGGTAGTCTTGACCCATTCAATATACTATTCCGACAACCATCAGTAATAAGAAAGAAACACATCAACACTTCGATAACCACCAATAACCGAAATCAAGGTCAAGTGTATTATTCGATTCTTTCGCGATCAATAAAACATACCTTAATATAATGAAACGTTATCAAACTAAATTAAATGTAATGCACTTAACCAAAAACTAAATTTATACTTTAATCAAACAAAATAACTAAACAACTATCCCTTATTTTTCCCATCTATCATCCGCCTTCTTGAACTGAGACACCTGATACTTCATAGAAAACTGTCATAGAGTACTAAAACAATCGATAAATACGAAGTTCGACTATAGGTAGATCGTCGATAATGTTATCTCAAAGATTAGATGTTGAAAAGTTCAGACGTCTGCTGTAAGAACACACGCCAGTAGATCATGGTACCACGAGAGAATGGGTATGAACAGACAGCTCATTCTCGGCACTTGTGTAAAAAACTTTTTTCTTTTATTAGATACTCTTAGGGGAGAACCGCCCGCTTTGCCCCTTCCTGGATCTGACACTTCATGGGAAATTAATTGGAAATTAATTTTTGAAACACGATCTAGGGAATGTTTAAAACGTTTTTAAACAGTTAATCCTTACAAAATAATTTGTTTACATAGTTTGTTGGTTTAAAGATTCTAATAAACATGCAAGATAACAGGTTAGGGGAAAGACAATTTATTTACACATTGTCTCTGAAGTCATGTTAGTACTCAAAAAGAGAGCTCAGAAGTGGACGTTTATTGGCTACTTCATCTATTATTCTTTCAATGTTTAATTTTGCCAAGACATCTTTTTCACATGACATTATAATAAACGATTCTAGTTTGTCTTGTCCTAAAATACTTCTTAATCTAATTTTAATGTACCGTACTTCAAAACTAAAAAACTCCGTTCGCAGCCTACTTGGGAAAACGATAGAGCAAGTGTGTATTTGTAGGCTAAACCAACAATGCTATAAGCGCCTGGCATCAGGTTGTAGCGGCTCAATACTTTGAAACAACATATACAACAATTTTACAAGATTTGCAAATTTTATGTTTTACAGCTACATTGTTATCATCGCCCCCACAAGAAATATTCCGTTTTTCGGGAGCACGCTAAAACTCTTCTTCCTCTTCAAGGTCTTCTTCTACTTCATAGTCGACTATAGAATACTCATCGAGAGTTGGGAATTCCAATTCATCCCAATTCGGAAAACGGCTTTTCCGATGCAGAAAAGATAGGCAACGCCACCAGGGCTTCCACCAGGGGGGTGGGGGAAAATGTCACCAGGGATTTTTTATTTGCAGAAATATATTCCTGCAAATATATTTTTGCAGTTTTTTAATCTTTTTAATAAAGGAAAAGCGAAGCACTTGAAATTACAGAGCTTGTTGTGTCGCTTAAAACCAAGTTCAAAATGTGTGCATGGCATCACACATGTACATGCTCTGGCGTCTCAGCGGTTAACTTGGCTGAAAACCCATTGTACTGTACTTGCATGTTTGCTGCCCCATCTATTGAACTTCCAATGCATTTCTTCGGATCATTGTTATTTTCTGTCACCACTTTGAAAACACCTGGACTGATATTTGGCTGCGTGCCAGAGGCGAATATCCAGACTCACGATCAGTCGAATCGTTGTTCTGGATTCTCGTCTATGCGTTGGGCGCTCTGCTGGACATTATCGAGATACGTCAATGTTTTCTCCCAGTCCTGTATAAAACAAAAAACCAAAAATACCCATACTTATGTGGAATTAAAAGTCTAATTGTTTAGTATTTTTCAAAATTTTGTTGTTGTAGAACTATATGTCTTCAAAACTTGGATCGAAAATTAAGCTGAAATACAAACATGATGAATAGCGATCCAGAGGCTCTAACATTACACATTTCCTGGAGTTAGTGTTGAGTATATGGGGTGGGGAATTTGATCTCACTGGCGTGTTTATATTTTTGTCGACTAGTTGCAGTTCACTTCGTCATAAGCATTAACCAGTTAGAACGGTTTCCTCATTAGCTAACACATGCTGGGTGTTTAAAAAAAGCATACCGGGGTTTCAACCCATCTTCACAAATGAAATGGGACATTATTCTAAAGAGGGAATCAAACAGATTTCCCTATAGGCATAGGTATTCATTTAAATCGTCATTTACATGACAAACATAAAACTGATGAAACGCTTGTACATCCATTATCAGTGCCGCTAGATTAGTTCGTAAAACTCTAGTTTATATACTATTTAACTATTTTAAAGTTTGGGTACATCAGTTAACAATAAAGACAGTTGATTTTGATATTTTATATCCTTATAAAACTAAATGTCGGTGTGAGATTTGGGCAAAAGATGGATGAATCACATGAATCAGACATTAATCTGGCCCTAGGCAGCCGATTAGTCGTGACCGCCTGCTGGTTTGGCAAACACCTAGCTATGCTGACGATGATCAATGTTATAAAGAATTTGAACGACTTTTTATCCTCCTAAACAAATCTATTAGAATTATTGGTAAGTAAAATATTGGGGAATCATGTAATAGTATATTTCATTACAAGGACCTAAAGTGACGCTTTTCGTACAAGGTCAAGTTTTGCAACCGAGGCTGTAAGCCGAGGTTGAAAAATGACCGAGTAACGTAAAGCAGCTTTAGGTCCGTGTGATGAACTATATTTTTCGTTATATTGCTCAATACAATACGTAAACTACTTAAGAAAACCAAAATGTTACAGCTTGTTTACCTTTAAAGATGCCTTCAAAAGATGCCACCGTCTTGTTATTCTTGCTATTTGAAGCAATCAGCTGATTGTTTCATTTGTGCTAGGGTAGACTGACAACAATGAACAACTATCGACGTATCGAACGCATGTAATAATCGATTGGTGAAATGAGCGAGTTTCACGAATTGATTAAACTGACAGCAATGAATGTTTCGATAATAACGATGAATGTTTCGATTATTTGTAATCGAATGAATATTGTTCGATTATTACGACGTACTCGGCACTTTTTGACTTTTATAGTCCTAGGACTATAAAGAGTCAGCTGGTATCGAGTACATCAGCTTTTAATTCCTAGGAATAAAAAGAGTGTATTTAGGTCCGGAAAACATGCATTAAAAACATCTGTTTTTGAAGCAGTATAACGAAAAAGAGTTTTTTGGGATTTCGTAATTTTAACCCTGCTATGTCTGACCACATTTCATACACTGTTACATTTTAAATTACGATGTGAACAAATTTTAGGAAAATATATTCACAATTATAACATTAGAAACTGATAGCTTTCAGCCACAACAACATAGACGAACCTATTTTCTAAGCTTCGAGCATATGCATGTATAAAATTAATGAATAAATTACCATGTTATTTCAATAATGAAATAAAGTCAAATAAATAAAAAAAAAATTTAAAACAGTTTTTAATAAATAATATTTTTATGAAGTTTCTTTATTTATAAAATATAGATTTTAGAATACATTTAATATAAAACTAAATCGCCGATCAAACATAAAATAAACTGTATTATTAACTGTTATGCCGTAAAATTTTTTAGATTTTAACTTTTGTTTTATGTATTGTAAATTTATTATTCATATTTATTATAATAAAATATTTTTTGTGGTATATACTCACCAGATCTTACACCAAGTAGTTTAATGTCATCTGAGGAGTTAAAATCCAAGAATGGTTTTTGTTATTATTTAATGCATCCAATATTTGTAATATACCTGATGTAAGGAAACATCAATTAACATAGCAGAACATTAATAATTATTTTGAAGTTTTTATTTATAAGCTCGATATGTTTTGTGTAGCAAATGATGGAAAAAGCTCTTTAATCGCTCTTTCAAATTATGAATTATTTTTACGGTAGGTTAAATGTAATTGTTAGAGACCAACCCTTCTGACCTTTGGACTCTCTTATCGTGTGGCCAACACACGCACTCACACACACAGTCCACCGCCGGCCATCATGGCAACCGCATCAGCATTAAGCTACCCGCTTTATTCCTAATTTTAAATTGTACCAGTTCTCTTTGCTTCGGGAAATTTTTTTTTAATCAATAATGATCTTTTGTTTTCTTATTATTGAGAGGATACGTTTAATTTAAATCACTAAAAACTTGTATAAGTGATAGTGACAATGTGAATAATATTGGACAAGACGCCTTCACGAAGGCCTACAACTTGCAACAACAGGTGGGGTACCCCAGCCAGCAAGTCGTCAGTCAACGCTCCCTACAGTCAAAAGAAGGTCGGTGAAAACATTTATTTCATCCTCTCAGAGCTTTAAAATCAGCGACAAAAATATATCCAATAATAAGATTTTTTAAAATCACCAACGAACTATTTTTCACATATCATTCTACAATATAGCATAAATAAAAACTACAAGGCTTTGAAACCCCGCTATTATTTTTTTAAACACACAAGAAGGTGAACAAAAACTTATCGAAACGTTCATTTTCAAAATAAAAACTATAAAATATGAAAGATACAGACGTGCAGCGGCTGCAGAACGATGTCGCTCCTCTCGTTGAAGTCGACGTTGCCGTCCTGCGGGTGGAAGCGGCGGCTGAAGCGGATGAGGTTGCGGACGATCATGGTGTTCATGACGACGATCAGCACGAGCGGCACGATGAGCGTCAGGAAGGAGTCGATGATGTTGATGACCCGCATCGTCTCGTGGTAGCCCTCGCGCAGGTCGCACACGCCCTGGCCGTTGATGCCGGCCGTGACGAAGCTGTAGGCGTGCGTCACCAGCGCCACCTGCGAGTGGATGAGGAGATAAGTGGGGAGATAAGGTCATCAGGGTCACTGTATGTAGATAAGGAGATTGATAAGTGGATGGGTGTATGTGAAGTACGAAATGTAGCCAGGCCACCTCCACGTGGGCAAGGAGATTGATAAGAAGGTAGATAAGGTCATAAGGCCCACCTACACGTGGGTACGCAAATTGATAAGAATGTAGAAAAGGTCAACAGGGTCATCTGTATGTGGATAAGGAGATTGATACGTTGGTAGATAAGGTGACCACCAGGACCACCTGGACGTGGATAATTGACGAACGTTAGAGAGTCTTATTCTCAACTCAAGAATCACTTATGTAGTTTAACTCCTCTTTTATTATTAGATTAAAAATTATGAAACTTAAACGGCATCAATTTTATATCTTGAGGAATGATCTAATCGATGAGTAGGTTGTTAATTTTTTGATTCAATATTTTATTTTTTAGTTTACAATATTTATTTGGTTGCTGATTTGAACTTTTGACTTCGGCAGTCGTCGTCACCCGTCAAAAAGTCTGGCTTGTTGAGCTGTCAAATGTCAAAATAATGTCGTTTGTCTGGCATTTGTAGTTGTGGTTGTAGGTTGTGTTAACTTTGTTTTATGGCGTACTAACCATTGTCCAAGCTGTTTAATTTATGGTGTTAAATATATCTGTTACAAGTTATCTATTTATCACGAATTGAATTACAACAGTGTCTGCATAGCATGAAAATCTGCATTTAATTTGCTACATTTCATTTACTGCTGTGCTGCGATAGCGCTTGTGAATGCTAAAGCTAAAGCCAAAGTTTAAGAATAAAAGGATAAAAATAAAGAATACTCCTAGAGATATTGTTTTTGATTTATGATCAGACTGCTGTTGAATTGCACATTTGACGGTCTCTGGAATTAAGTTATTTTGATTGGTATCGTGATTTCGTGAAGACCCTCAAGACGCCAAGTCAGGACCGTAACAAGTTTATAATATCAATGTCGGACTTACAAAGTAGGCATTGTAAGCAGAAATAATTGTTATACAGCCCAGTTGATGGAATATACAATACAAGTAACCAAATTAGGTAAGTTTATCCTGTAGTAATAAGGTTACCCAACTCTCAAGATGATAGTTTAGGTTTTTACACTTACCTACGTGTTTGCAATCCAGAATTTCCTTACACATTTAAGGTATGCACAGTTTTCCTTTTAAGTGTGAATATATTTTATAATAATGTTATCTTCATAAGATGGTGTGAGGAACTTATATGTAGACTTTGTCCCTGTACAGGTTATGTTGGTGGTTGGATAAAGTGTCTTAGCTGGAATTTTGTAATAAACGGTATTCTCATCATGATTTAACTTGGCAAAGATAGGCCTAAATTTTGCAAATGATGAAGATCAGATTGTAAACCCAATATCTATATTCTCATGATAACTGAAAATAGTAACGCCGAAGAAATATCAACAATATATCGATTTTGATTCACCTTTGATATATTTTTAGATTTCCCCACCCCCCCACTGGGCTGTAGAATGGACAAGGATATTATAATTTATCCATGGGCCATAAGATTAATTATTGGGCGAGGATCAGATCTAAAACTCATACCAAAATCTTTAAGCTTATGTTTATACAGATGTAATTGTACCCTCAAAACCAAAACTTCAATAACCCGGGATTCTAGATTGCTCAGAAAGACTGTCTGAGCAATTAAGTGCACTTTTATCTATTTAGAGTAGGCTACAAAAGTTTTTGGTTTTCTTTGTTTGTTTTAACAGATGAGGTTTAAGTTTTTAGTTTTGCATGACGTAAATTAGCCAATTACGCAGCGAATAATTAATTTCTACAGGAATAACGCAGACTTATCGTAAACTAATTTTTATTTTTACTCCTTTCCTGATAACGAATAACGATAACAAACCTTGACACTTTGACACTGTTCAGTACACATTAGTCCGGATTCGCAGGGCTCTACTGTAATCTTAAGCTTTCATGTTTGTTGCAGTTTGACTTAAACTTATTTAAGGACATTTTGTAGTCCGGGTTTGCAGGACTCATTTGCATCCTTGATGTTAGAGTAAAACTAAAAATGTAGTCTAGCTGATGGTACAAGTTTTTATCTGCCTCATATTAGTAAGCTGAGCTTAGAGATAACAAGTAGGCCCTATAAACTGTGTAAAAGGTTAATACACATTTTCTAATATTGTATGTACTTTTTTTTTTAATTTAGTAATTTTTGCTCTAATTTGGGTTTGGGATTTAAGGATTTTTTGTTAGCTCTGGCTGAAAAACCAGAAACTGTAATAAAATGTTGTCTTGGAAGTTGGTCCTTAAGACCTGATGTATATTAAAGGATGTACGGCTTAAAAATCTTTTGAAATCAAGGTGAAATTTCAATAATACCTTATTTAAGGTTAGGTTTTGATATTTGAGTCCAGGGCTTAATTTATAAAGAAAAAAGTACCGGAGCTATGGCACACCGGGTGGCTGGGAGGGTATGGAATACCCTCCAGCAGGATGGGGGGTCCGAGGGGCCTCCCCTGGAACATTTGTATAAATTGCAATTAAAATTGGTATTTTTTTACGTTTATGACAACTGTATAATGCTTAGGCCTTGTATACTTTCGCACCTTCTGTTAAGGTGCGCATAGCTATGTAAAGGAAAATAGGACTGTAAGGTTGACTTAGGTAATTCCCAAATTTGGAAAGAGTTGTACACTTTATCAAAAATCATTTTCTGAACAGTATTAAAAGATGGCGTGGCCAGAAAAGACGGTCCGGAGCCGCACCGGTGAATTGTGATGTACCGAACTTGCGCTCTGGTATGCTCCGGTGAGCTCCGGCTGAAATTAACCCCTGTTTAGTCATATTATGATAGTTAAGGTTAGGGTAAGGCCTAGCTATATATGTATTTACTGAGGCGATATCGCAGAGGTAAAGCGTTTGCCCGAAATATTGTTAAATGTCTCTGGTTCAATCCCAGTGGTGGACGACTCCCAGTCCCAGTACTAACTTACTTCTTCCATCAAGAGCGGTCACCTCTGGCTGGCCTATGTGACTATTGCCTCTAAGGTACCTTGCAGTCATCACACAGGCTTATTGGCTTGGCAGTTAAGGTTTTCGTTTATAAAAAATAAGTTTTATAGCCTATATATATAAAACTTAAGATAGGCATATATATAATTTATTTTAGCTTTCTTTTGAAGAGCCGACAAAAAAATGGGTATGCCATCATTTTTTTAATCAGCGCAAAATTATTACTTATTTTTTAAATAATTTTTTTTAAAGTTGATAACAATAACTTTTGGGAAAACATAAAATTAACATTTAAACTAGACCTAGCCTATACCTATTTATTTCAATTCAAACATATCTCTACAATTATAGTGTGATTCTCTTTTGAGGACAAGATCTACTAAATGTCATCGGTAGCCTACTTTTCCTAGGATAATATTCATGATAATAATGTACCAGTAAATTTTTGTTGGTAGCCTATTTACATTAGTATATTGCGTTTTAGAAACTTAATGTCATTTATTAAGATTGCTTTAGGAAGAATAAGTTTAATAATGGTAAACAGTTTTTTTTAAGAATAACCTAGCTATAAATAGATTTCTTAACTTTGAATCTTAACTATGAATCTCAACTGTACTCTGTTTACATTGTGTCTGCATTTCCAACAACAGCAGTCGATTAATTGACAGCATTCTACGAGATCATCGATTAGCCTTGTTGTTTGACTAAAATTATTTGAAACAATAAAATGAAGGATTGAATAGTTTTGGGCACTGCTACATTACCTCTTAGTTAGGCCTGCAATATTTTCAAGCGGTCAATCCGGGACAACTAACCAAGATGCTCCAGTGTGTGTCACACCGGGGGGTTTGGGGGGCATGGAAGGTGAGCCTCCCCCGGAAATTTTTGGAAATTTTAGAGGAAAAGGGTTAATTATAGTTAATTTTTGCAGCAAAAATTAACCTCAAGCAGGCCTATTTTGTGTCCAGATTATTGAGTCAAACTAATAAGTTTTTAGGTTGGCCTAAATATAGGTAGGCTACTGAGGTAAAATTTACTTTTGAAAAACTTATAATCTGGTAAAAATTTATAAAAGTTTTAGAGTAAAATTGTGAATTTTAATGATTTGAAAAAAATTATTGTTATATTTTGTGTTGTGACGATGCAATTTTTTCGATGGTAAAGTGTAATAATAATTCATTACATGAAACAAAACTTACAATTAATTTATTTTACTTCAATGAGAAATACCAATGTTTTTTATGCGAATGAAATACAACTTAAAAACAAAAGTACATATATTATATAAGAATTGTTTCTTCTTTCTTCGTTTGCCGCAGCAAACTTGTTAAATTACAGGTTTAGTTCATTATTTAATAACATATTACACAATTTAAAAACTGACCAGGACCTCAGGAAAACAGAACGGGACACCGGGACAAGAGCAAAATACCGGGACTGTCCCGGTCAAACCGGGACGTATGGCAGCCCTACTCTTAGTTTAATAAGATAGGAGATACATCAGCCTTATCAAATCTTACTCCATTTAATAGGCTATGAAACTATCCCCAATAGTGCATTTTAACCCAGATATTAAGCAATAAAATTAAGCAAAGTGTATCATATTAAACCTTTGACATAATATTGAAAAAGGGTGTTTTGTAAGTTCAGGCCGTACATAAATAAAGTATTCGATTTTGATTCCCTGTTATAACATAAATTGATGTTGTTTTGTTTTAGGAACATACCTTACTTAAACTTAGTAAATTCCGAATAACGACATGTTTTTATGGCCACCTTCTGCAAGTAAATGGAAGCACCAGATTCAACGTCAATTCATTTAATTTCATTGGCACCAGCACTCACCTCAACATACCATTACGGTAGGTCCATTGATCAATTGCTACTAATTTAGTTCTCTTATTAATTTAAACTTTGCTCCTACACAGTGGAAGAAGGTGCAAGGTTTCATTTTTCTCATTAGACATGTTTAGCCTGACTTATTTCACCGTAGGGAAACAATGCAATTTTTTGAAATTATCAAAAGTACAACAGAGAAAACACATATCTAAGGAAAAAATAAAACTGTTTTAACTGGTTATTTTAAAGAAAAACTTGACTCAGACAAAATATTTGTGCACCACTGGTGGCCACGGTGTGTCTTAATTAACTTCAACTACAAACATTTAGTGAAGATAACTCAGCAAAACTCCGAATGAACTTTAGAAAGGCATAAAATAAAGTAGAGACACCTCTTGTTGTTACATATCGGTGTTGATTCAAAGTGCATGGTTGTATAATATGATCCCATTCGCTCCTTGGTACTGTGAAAAGTACAACAGTGGCAGTTGCCGCGCAACCATGACAGCTACTGACCTCATGTGTATAGGCCCTAAATTGTAGATTGGGTTTTTGCTAAATGTTGCTGTTATGTATTTTTAATTATTTTTATTCTTGTTTTTTGCTATTATTTTTTCCCAGGGTCAAACCCTGAGAAACTTTCAAAGACACTGCCGAGAACTCATAAGTTTAGGCAATTTATAGTCATAACTACATACTGTTGGACCCCAGATATCTGATCTGATTTAAACTTATCCATAGGCATGCGCAGACCTCCAACATTCGGAGTGCCAGCAGGTTGGATTTGACAAAATACCCTAACACAATGAAGCATTCTTGGCAAATTTGACCTATAAAATGTAAGTATATCATATTTATGACTTTGAAACTAAATAATATTATTTGTAAATAGATTTATACGAGCCGATGCTTTAAAGCGGCGTTTTTGTAACCAGTACCAAAAAATAATGGGTTGTTACTGACCGAAATACAATACAGGCCTACATAGCCTATATTTAAATTTGCAAAATAATAGATTCTCAAAGGTCTAAATTGGCAAAATAATAGATTCTCAAAGGTCTGTAATGTAATGCTAAGTAACAGAAATTAAAATCAATCAGTAAAAATTCATTGTTTTGTTTCCTATTCTGAAAATACAACGTTTTAAACAAATAAAATTTGGAAAAGCGATTAAGGGTAGCAAGAACTCACTGGGTAGCTATGACCTGTTCTTCTGTCTACTCTTCTTGCTTGTAGAAGTACAAGGAGCACCCAACCATTCATCCGACTTTAACCTTCCGTGTTAGAATATGACAGTGGTATATATATAGGATTAATTTTTGAGATGGGTCCATCTCAAAAATAGGGTCCGAGTAAACTGAACCGGGTTTTATGAGGGTATATCAAACCTCGGAGAGTATATCTGGGTATCCCAGAAAATTTGGATATTTTGAAGCAAAACGGGTCGTTTTAGACAATCTTAGTAGTTTAATTTTAACTTCAAGCAGATGTTCAATGCGCCGAGAATGTTGGGTCAAACTAAAGTGTTTGAATATTTGTAATAAAATTATAAATTTTCAAACGGACCTATTATTTGGCGGGGCAAATAATAAAAAGTTTGATGCAAAATGCATCCATTTTTGTTTAAGTTTACTTATTCGAACTACTAATGTAATTGCTGTTGATCAACTGTTCTTTATTTCAGCCAGTGTTTAACATCTTGTCATAAGTTTATAAATTTCATGTATAGTTAGCCTTTGAATGTGTGTTTAAGGAGGATATTTTCTTTTAATATGGCTAAAGGCTAGCAGGGTGACTGAAACAAAATAACTTGCCTCATTTTGTTTAAAATGACCTTGTGGTCATGGTATACAATCAGGTGCTGTGAGTTTTTTAAAAGTTGTAATGTTGCAAGGAAATAAAGATTCAACAACTGATTGTGATCTGCTATAAGCCGAAGCCGATGCCCAATGCCTATACTGGCCGCACTACTATATTGGTGATGATAACTTAACTTGGCATATCGGCTACATCGGTCACTGTGTATGCACATATCGACTTGAAATCAAGATCCCTCATGTAGGGAGATCAGGTGAAATTTGTTAAGTAACTTATAAGATTTTAAAACAAAATGTTTACATGCGGGAGGACAGATGTCCGGTATTCTGCCTGCCACAGATATGACCTTAGGCATGAGTTATTAAAATAATTCTCACCATATAAAACTGGCGTAAGGCTACGGTACTTGACGATTGCTCCGAACAGAAAGTGAAGTTAAATGTGTACTATGTCAATAGAAGGCTTAAGGTTAGGCATGCCATGGCACTGATGGCATGCCTGCTGCGCACGCCTATAGGCTGATCCCTGTCAGGATTTTTTAAAATATGAATTACAGTAGAGTCCCACAAACCCGGACTAATGTGGACCGAACGGTGTCCAGGTTTGTGAAATTTCCGAGTTATCGAAAAATGAATAAAAATAAGAAAAAATAAGAATAGTTTCTGTTACTTCTATGAGAAATCATTTATTTATTGCATAGTAAAAAATACAAAAACTACATTAAAAGTTACAAAAAAAATGAAAGAAAAACCAAAATTGTTTTATATGTGTCACACCATGCTCTGGCCTTTAATCTCAGTGCACTTTATTGCTCTGGTAGGCTTGCCGAGTTATCCAAAATTCCGGGTTTGCGGGACTCTACTGTATCTGCAAATGTTAGAAGGCCTAAAACGCTCTTTCAAAATTTGATTTGAAATAAACTTTGATTTCGTCATTACTCTAGGTATACCGAGTTTTGCTCTAGGATAAAATATAGGCAACCTAAATATATCAATCAGTTGTTTTGGTTAAAAATGGCCATAACGATAACATGGGTACTTTGTTGACGGGCTGTAGGATGGAAACCGGATTTCCCCCCATCTTGTGGCCAGCTTCAATCGATTTCTCATGGCCGCAAAATCTATATAAAATTAAAAAAGTATTTTTCCCTTGGATGAATAAAGTATTTTGCCCTTGGATGAAAAAAGTATTTTGCCCTTGGATGAAAAAAGTATTTTGCCCGTACTAACAGAGCATAGTAATAATTTTTTTTTTCAATAGTATATTTTGCAACAAGGGCATAAACTGAGGTTTTGCAGGCTCGAGATTGTATTTCAAATTTAAGATGAAGTCGAGAATTTGAAACAATCAAGAGCTGCAAAACACTTTTGGCCGAGGTGCGAACCGCATTTTTCACCACAGTACACAATGAAATGTACCCTATACAACATTAAAAATCTGATTTTTATTTGGCATACTTGAAAACAAAACTTTGAGTTTATTAGCAATGGACTTCTTTGGCATGGTTTAAACAAACACAGCTACGAAAATCATATGATCGCAACTATTCTGTCTTTGTAACCCATTGAATGCTGTATGACAGCACGAGATGCCATATCTTTGTGTGTGCTGTGTCTTGTATGCGCGAGATGTGATGTCCTCGCGTTCTTTGAAGCAAATATAGCTGACTTTCGGCCCTAGGGACGAAAGTTTTCGATTCTCTGGCGGAAAAGAGTTAGTTTCAGCCACCAAAAGATGTTTGTAAAACCAGTGATTACATATTAGTGTGTTGAAAATTTTTTTTATTATTGGAAAATTCTTTACTTGTAGTTATTAATTTTTATTTCTTTGTACCTGTATGTGAGATTATATTTGGAGCCAAATAATAAACTGCATATAGAAAAAAGAGCTATTTACAATTTTAATTTAAACCATATAGATAGGCAAATAAAAATAATGGGTTGTTACTGACCGAAATACAATACAGGCCTACATAGCCTATATTTAAATTTGCAAAATAATAGATTCTCAAAGGTCTAAATTGGCAAAATAATAGATTCTCAAAGGTCTGTAATGTAATGCTAAGTAACAGAAATTAAAATCAATCAGTAAAAATTCATTGTTTTGTTTCCTATTCTGAAAATACAACGTTTTAAACAAATAAAATTTGGAAAAGCGATTAAGGGTAGCAAGAACTCACTGGGTAGCTATGACCTGTTCTTCTGTCTACTCTTCTTGCTTGTAGAAGTACAAGGAGCACCCAACCATTCATCCGACTTTAACCTTCCGTGTTAGAATATGACAGTGGTATATATATAGGATTAATTTTTGAGATGGGTCCATCTCAAAAATAGGGTCCGAGTAAACTGAACCGGGTTTTATGAGGGTATATCAAACCTCGGAGAGTATATCTGGGTATCCCAGAAAATTTGGATATTTTGAAGCAAAACGGGTCGTTTTAGACAATCTTAGTAGTTTAATTTTAACTTCAAGCAGATGTTCAATGCGCCGAGAATGTTGGGTCAAACTAAAGTGTTTGAATATTTGTAATAAAATTATAAATTTTCAAACGGACCTATTATTTGGCGGGGCAAATAATAAAAAGTTTGATGCAAAATGCATCCATTTTTGTTTAAGTTTACTTATTCGAACTACTAATGTAATTGCTGTTGATCAACTGTTCTTTATTTCAGCCAGTGTTTAACATCTTGTCATAAGTTTATAAATTTCATGTATAGTTAGCCTTTGAATGTGTGTTTAAGGAGGATATTTTCTTTTAATATGGCTAAAGGCTAGCAGGGTGACTGAAACAAAATAACTTGCCTCATTTTGTTTAAAATGACCTTGTGGTCATGGTATACAATCAGGTGCTGTGAGTTTTTTAAAAGTTGTAATGTTGCAAGGAAATAAAGATTCAACAACTGATTGTGATCTGCTATAAGCCGAAGCCGATGCCCAATGCCTATACTGGCCGCACTACTATATTGGTGATGATAACTTAACTTGGCATATCGGCTACATCGGTCACTGTGTATGCACATATCGACTTGAAATCAAGATCCCTCATGTAGGGAGATCAGGTGAAATTTGTTAAGTAACTTATAAGATTTTAAAACAAAATGTTTACATGCGGGAGGACAGATGTCCGGTATTCTGCCTGCCACAGATATGACCTTAGGCATGAGTTATTAAAATAATTCTCACCATATAAAACTGGCGTAAGGCTACGGTACTTGACGATTGCTCCGAACAGAAAGTGAAGTTAAATGTGTACTATGTCAATAGAAGGCTTAAGGTTAGGCATGCCATGGCACTGATGGCATGCCTGCTGCGCACGCCTATAGGCTGATCCCTGTCAGGATTTTTTAAAATATGAATTACAGTAGAGTCCCACAAACCCGGACTAATGTGGACCGAACGGTGTCCAGGTTTGTGAAATTTCCGAGTTATCGAAAAATGAATAAAAATAAGAAAAAATAAGAATAGTTTCTGTTACTTCTATGAGAAATCATTTATTTATTGCATAGTAAAAAATACAAAAACTACATTAAAAGTTACAAAAAAAATGAAAGAAAAACCAAAATTGTTTTATATGTGTCACACCATGCTCTGGCCTTTAATCTCAGTGCACTTTATTGCTCTGGTAGGCTTGCCGAGTTATCCAAAATTCCGGGTTTGCGGGACTCTACTGTATCTGCAAATGTTAGAAGGCCTAAAACGCTCTTTCAAAATTTGATTTGAAATAAACTTTGATTTCGTCATTACTCTAGGTATACCGAGTTTTGCTCTAGGATAAAATATAGGCAACCTAAATATATCAATCAGTTGTTTTGGTTAAAAATGGCCATAACGATAACATGGGTACTTTGTTGACGGGCTGTAGGATGGAAACCGGATTTCCCCCCATCTTGTGGCCAGCTTCAATCGATTTCTCATGGCCGCAAAATCTATATAAAATTAAAAAAGTATTTTTCCCTTGGATGAATAAAGTATTTTGCCCTTGGATGAAAAAAGTATTTTGCCCTTGGATGAAAAAAGTATTTTGCCCGTACTAACAGAGCATAGTAATAATTTTTTTTTTCAATAGTATATTTTGCAACAAGGGCATAAACTGAGGTTTTGCAGGCTCGAGATTGTATTTCAAATTTAAGATGAAGTCGAGAATTTGAAACAATCAAGAGCTGCAAAACACTTTTGGCCGAGGTGCGAACCGCATTTTTCACCACAGTACACAATGAAATGTACCCTATACAACATTAAAAATCTGATTTTTATTTGGCATACTTGAAAACAAAACTTTGAGTTTATTAGCAATGGACTTCTTTGGCATGGTTTAAACAAACACAGCTACGAAAATCATATGATCGCAACTATTCTGTCTTTGTAACCCATTGAATGCTGTATGACAGCACGAGATGCCATATCTTTGTGTGTGCTGTGTCTTGTATGCGCGAGATGTGATGTCCTCGCGTTCTTTGAAGCAAATATAGCTGACTTTCGGCCCTAGGGACGAAAGTTTTCGATTCTCTGGCGGAAAAGAGTTAGTTTCAGCCACCAAAAGATGTTTGTAAAACCAGTGATTACATATTAGTGTGTTGAAAATTTTTTTTATTATTGGAAAATTCTTTACTTGTAGTTATTAATTTTTATTTCTTTGTACCTGTATGTGAGATTATATTTGGAGCCAAATAATAAACTGCATATAGAAAAAAGAGCTATTTACAATTTTAATTTAAACCATATAGATAGGCAAATATATTTTATCGTAAAAATATTAAAGTTGTTAGTTGTTATGAATTAAACTAAAATAATGAATGTGTATATGAACTAACCACAAATTAAGTACGTACTTCCCGATAGGTGAGTTTCATTTATCCCCCACCGTTTGTTGTTTACCGCTCCAAGGTTGGTTATGCCCACTTTGATTCATATCACAATATAGTTCACCAAGCTGATGGCATGTCAAGTTCTCCAAATTACTTAGGTAGGACACATTATATTTTACATAGTTTGTTTTTGAGCTTGAAGAGAAAATCCTATATGATGCCTAAATTCAATCTCCTTTTTTAATTTCTTTATTAATGATATGAGGAGCCAAGTCCCAAACAATTTGGTATGTATACAATTACACAATTATAATATTTTTTATTTTTTATTGTTATATTTTTATAATCTACTATATATTTGTCAAATACCAGTGACCTATCATCGCACAGCCCAAACTATACGACCTAGGACCTTGACATTTTGCGTGGACGTTCCTTTCAGGGCGTAGGCATCCGCTAAGAACAGATTTTTCTAAATTCAAAGTTTTAAGGGGTTTTTAGCGAGGTCAAAGTTTTAAATTTTTTTCATATAAAAGTATGTTGGGCCATTTTTGTTTACATTTTCAATGTTCATTCAATCAGTCAGCTGGTAGTTACCTTTACAAATGTAGGTATGACGATATTATAGCTGCTAACAATTTAATTTCTTTCATAATGGTTTTGGTTTTTATAGTTTTTTGTTGATTTATTTTAAGTTCATAATTATGTGCTATATAAAAGTTACATTTCGTTTAGTTTAAGTATCTCATCTGTTTAAGAATAAAATCTGTATATGAGACACCCAGCGACCAAATAATAGTATTAATAATATTATGCTTTCGTCGCTGATGTCACCATCTTTATCTCGGCAGCTGGAGTTATCGTTTTTCTTTCCTATACCGTACATTTGTCAAATACAACTGACCTATCATCGTACAGCCCGAACTATTGGACTTCGAACCTTAAAAATTTGCACAGACGTTCCTTTTATGGTGAAGGTATCCGCTAAGTAAGTTATATATTTCCAAAATTCAAAGTTGTAAGTTGGTGGAGAAGAGGCTTTAAAACGTTCCCATATAAATGTGATTGTCGATCTTTTGTTTACATTTCCAATTTCATTCAAGCAAGCAGAGGGTAATTAGCTTGACAAACGGATACGTTGTTACGGCTGTTTAATAATTTAATTCTTTCATCATGGTTGTTTGGATTTTTTTAGGTTATACGTAGTGTATAAAAGTTACCTTTTCTTAGTTTATATTTAATCCATAAATTAGTTTTTCTACCTTATCTATTTAATCATGAACAAACTGGCAACTCATTTAGGCAGCGGGAGTTATAGTTTTTTCTCTCATGACGTCCTCAATGTATTACAATCATGCCCTAAAACAATTTGGCGAATTCCTTTTTCATCTATCGATGTATAAACATCCGATTCGATGGTGTGTCCCGGCTTTGCACAGAAAAAATAAGTGCTGCAATCTGTGGTTAACCTTTAAAATTATTAATAACCGCCCATATATTACGTTGTAAACAAAGTGAAGCAAGTTTGAAACACCGCCAATTGATAGTGCTACTGTTTCGAACTTTCATCACTTTATCGTACTTAATTGATACTCTATTTGATAATTCTGAGACGTATTGGCAAATTTTCGACCAATTACCGTAAAATTGACACTTTTAACGTTAAAATCGGTCCAGCCGTTCTCGAGTTATGACTTTGAAAAGAAACCCGACATAATCCACTGTGACTGTCCACAGTGTGACATAAATGTTTTTAAGACCTACACAATGCCATAACAGCGTTATATTTTATATAAACAGACCTATTTATTTAAACAGCTATTCATATAAACACGTTACATATTCTTTGATAAAACTCTTTTTTAATTCAGGCCCTTCAGATTCGAGCTATTAAGGTTGAACTCTAATTTTTATCGTGAGCGAAGCCACGGGAACTGTTAGTATAATAATATTTTGAAAATTGTAATTCTTTTTATATTCCTCCAGAAACGTTTTTTCATAGGAATTGTTTCATCCTTTCATTTGTGTATAATGTGTTGTAAATATTTGAATGTTTTTCACTAATTTCATAAGGTCTATTTTCAATTTACAATATTTTATTTATATTAATACACTTTTGTTCTTTCAGAAAGATATTCTCTTCAATTGCCAATGTGCATTGAACTTCAACCATTGGGTTCTGGTCGTGGGTGTCTCTCTGGTCTGTGCTGCCATTATGTTCAAATTGTCATCACACATGCTGTATTCGTTGCGGATCAAATGTTTTTTATTATTCATGTTTTTGATATTGTTGTATGTTGATGTTTTACATTATATATTAAAATATAAAATTGTGCATTATTTTACTCATTTTTACTCCACCAAATTTGTTATATATTTCTTAACAAGATTAAAAAGAGGGATTTGCGTATTTGAGACCTTTGGTTTGGTATAAAGTACAAGATTTATTGAACACTTCATATGGTCGAGCATATGCCAACCAATTTCATTAAAAACGTATTGAACGAGACTTTTCTCCTTAGTATGTTGAAATCAGCTGTATAATTTACTTTATATATAAAATAAAACTAAAAAAGGGTTTATAGAAAATATTATTTTTCTGAAATAAACAATGGTTATTAAAGAACGGTTTTGCAGGTGACAAACACATAACAAAAACAGATAATTTTTTGTAGAGTAATGAAAATAATTTTTGTTTCATATCTGAGGCCTACGCGGTTTTTGACTTCCAGTTGAATCGGGTTTTTTTTTTAAAACGGCGTAAGTCCATTTTTTTATTTTCAGGTTTTGGTGGTTTTGTACTCTTTAACTAGATACATCGATTTGCTTTGAAAGGGCTTACCTATAATGAATGGTTGTGGATGAAATCAGCATAGCATTTCTGTGATTTGTTTTAAAAGGGCGTATGTCAACAAAGCGTTATATGGCGTTTTGGACTTACACCCTTTTGAAAATAAACAGTTTTTTCTTGTTTTCCGAAAGTTTCCTTTAAAAAAAACTGATTCAGTTACTTTACGTAAGTTTTTTTCAGAATGTATTTCAGTTAAAATTATTGTGAAATAGACATTGCTTCCAACTTTGTAAAATGTGTTGTAATGGCAATACAATGAATTTGATTTTATTTGTCGCATGGCAGAATGATCATCCGACACTAAGTCGAAGAGTGTGAAATTGCCCATTTGATCATGTATGTTCCACTACTAAAATGAATCCAGAAGGTTTCAATCCGGTATCAGACAAACCAATGGTATTATCAGACTGCTGCTGGTTGTCGCATCAACAGTCATTGGCATATAATATGAAAGGCTTAATATATTTCTTGGCTTCACTGAAACTTATTTTCTGTGAGGACAAAACAAATAGCATTTTGTGAAAACCATTTTGTTTCTTTAGACTTCTTCCATTTCACTTTAAATACATCTTAAATATTTTACCATAACCTATGTTAAGAACCATTCTTAACATTTGAGGTCAGATCTACAACTATCCTTCAAGTAGCTTTTGTTATACCGTACGGTAAAACATTTGATCACTTTTAACATTCAAAATTATTTTTTATTTGTAACTGTATGAATGTTGTTTTGTTTCCTTTGAGTATTAAAAATGATAGGTTTAATGTCACCACCATGGTAAATTGCGAATACGTTCGTCCTCATACGCGACATCGGAGCGTACTCCTAGTCAAATTGATAAGAAGGTAGATAAGGTCTTCAGGCCCACCTGCAAGTGATAAGGTTAATAAGTAGGTAAAAAATCACCAGGGACACCTACACATTGATAAACAGATTGATAAGAAGGTAGATAAGGTCACCAGGGCCACCTGCGAGTGGATAAGAAGATAAGTGGGGAGATAAGGTCACCAGATCCACCTGCAAATGATAATGTTGATAAGGAGGTAGAAAAGGTAACTAGGGCAACCTGCAATATGGATATTGATAAGAAGGAAGATAAGGTGACCAGGGTCAAATGTCAGTGGATATCGAGATTGAGAAGTAGGTAGGTAGATAAGGTCATTAGGCCCACCTGCAAGTGATGAGATAGACAAAAAGTTAGTTGTTAGGAAAGTAACGTAGTTAGTTTCGTTAATGGGATTTAAAAAAATCTTAATTCAAAATCAAGTTCATAAGCAGTGTGACTCAATGTTTATCAGATAGATGATAAATTATCTTGTAAAGATAGCAACCCGGTTTATTAACATTTTGTAAAGATTACGTCTAAAATCGAAAAATCGTTCGTTGGTCAAAAATCGGTTGGTGTTTGAGTGTTCGCATGACTAGCTATCGTTTTGATGTAGTTTAAAAAGATAAAGATTATTTTAGTCGTGCTTTTCATTACATCATACACCTCGAAGGATGCTACGAACTGGAAACTCTTCACAAAATTAGACCACATCAATCGCTTAGAATAACCAATTATTGCAAAGAAATTCAGAATTAGCTCATCAGTTATTAGTGAAAACCAACCTTCCTTCTGGAATAAACTCTATAGTATACTTTTTCCTTTCTTTTGTGAATAGATTTTCAACTCAGCAGGTCTTTTTTAAGTTATAAAGTTTCACAATAGTTTAACCATTTTTAAAATGTTTACATGTAATTATTTGCCAAAAGACTGAGGCCCATCTTATCAAATATTCAAAATCAGATATTTTTATAAAACACTTTAATTTACTAATAAAACCCAAGTTTCTTAAAAATCGGCTGTTTTTTTTCTTAAAATTGTTTGTAAAATATTTGATGAGTTAATACGGGCTTTATTTAACTAATAGTAAAATCTTTCGTGTAATTTTCGTTTCCTTCACAGCTTCATTGTAACACTTATTGAGGAAAAATGAGCAAATTATAGTGTATCAATCAATACTTCTTCTACGTAGAATCGATAGTTTGTAGTTCGTACAAATAAAGTTTAAGGTAGATAAATAATTAAAAATAAATCCCGCCTATTCAAAGATGTCCTTAGAAAACTTTTTCAGACCAATCAAAGTAAAAACAATAAAATAATAAAAACTAAACCCAGATCACAAATTAATATTCTATTTACAGCCTCATTAATTTATATACTTATTAAACGTTTTGATACACGAAACAGAGGATATATTACGGTTTTGTGAATCTCTAAGTTACTTTATAATATTTTTTTCCAAATAAATGATTTGATTCAATAGCGATTGAATAGTTGATTAATTTTAACCTTAACAACCTGTAACATTCAGAAAACAAAGTATTTAAATTTAAAAAATGAATTTCAATAGTCCAGGCAAAACTGTAGACTTTGTAGATAAATGACACTTGTTACATACTGAAGGGGTTTGATTGTACCACAATCTATTATTAGGTAGCCGACGCTATTTAATAAAATAAAAGTAATTAAGTTCCACCAAGCATCATTCATTGCATCAGCGTTTGCTTGAACCGAATTGTTTCTCAGAGTAAACGTAGTTCAAAGGCATCCTGTACTTTAATTATGTCCGAAAGGCCCAATTTATCAAGATAATGAATTTTTAATTAAACTTTTCTCATTGATTTTGCTAACCATCTTAAAGGAAGAGAACAGTTTTAAGTTTCAGCTCTTGAAAATTATGGAGTAATATATTGTTACTTATAAATCAACATTACAATATATTTTCACAGTATATTTTTCCGCTAGATTTTCTGCATAAAATACGTTACATGATTGTCTGTTCTGGTCATGGTTTGGTTCCTTTTCACATCTTTTGACACATGACTCTGGTTATTACGGTGGTATGTGCATGTAGCTAGATGAATTGTGATAAATGCGCCTGAGTGTGTGTTTGTACGCTTGTGTCTTGTGTGCATGCATGCAAATGGTTGTGTGGATGAGTAAGTAAATGGGATGCATGTATGTTGAGCTCGTATATGCTTGTGTCAGAGTGTCGCCAGGTGCATGCATGATCGAGTATGTCTATGTGCGTATTTGTGAGTGTGCTTGTGCATTTCATTCAATTACATGACTTCCTTCACAAATGTACTGTTACTGATGCACACTATATAAATTACATCATTACATTTACATCAGTAAATTATACTGATGTAATCATATAAAATTTACATTTTTTTTATTTGGCATGTTATCTCTTTTTTATGCCGTAAATTATCCATCTATTCTATTACACATAAACCTAACTTAAGTTCAACAAGACCATTGCAGTCTAGTTTTATCCTAGTTTTATTACACTTTTAATTATTAACTAACTTTAATTTAATTTATTCGAAAAAGAGAGACTGTGTACGATTCGGCCTATACCTATGCGGGGACCTTACTCATGACTTGGTGTTTCACTGTAAAATTGTAAATTGATGTAGAATAAATTGATTTCGGCCTTGACTTTGAAAAAGATGTTCGGAATAGAAAAGTTTACCAGTGTGAGGGAGAGGACGATGGTCTTGGCGCGCGCGATGGTGCACATGTGGGGCCTGTGGAGGGGGTACTGCACTGCGATGAACCTGGCAACAAACAACGACATTAAAAATTATATTAAAGTAAGGCAAAAACTTCTAAATAAAGGAAGATGATTAAATGTAAAACGAACAAGTTTTTATAATTAATTATTGTGTATTTGACTGTAGATTTTTATTTGTACTTTTTAAAGGAAAGATTTTCTTACGTGGTAGTTTGGTGAAATCCCGTTATGTATAAATGATTTGGCAAAAAAGATGTCTTGCAAAGAAAACGAAATTTGCAATCTATGAAGTCTTTACAGTAATATTACAAAGTTATATGTTTATTAAATGTCTTTTTAAGTCTATAAAATTTGTTTGCATTTGAATTAAAACTTATGATTTGATACCGAATGATAACTTAATTTCTCGGTGATCCGAGCACTCTGCGAAACATGATGTTGTTAAAAGGGTTTTCTTTATTGGCTCTCTTCAATCACAAAATTGTACTGGGTGTTTTTTTTAAAAACGCAACCCATTTTTAAGATTGAACAATGCACATATGAATATGAAATGAGTATTGTTTTATTGATCTTTACATTTTATAGAACCTATTATTTGAGTTTTATCTCATTTGGTTTACATTATTTGCTCAAACAGTCCGCCATTGGCATTTGTATAAGGTTATGCTCATTCAATCAAATTCCCGAACACGTGTTGCTCTTTGAATTTCTTGCATTAAATTTGTTATGTTTGTTTTAAAGTGCTGAATATCCTGTAAACTGTTTTCGTAGACTTTACTTTTTATATATTCCCAAATAAAATAATATAGTGGGGTCAAATCCGGGGATCTTGGGAGGAAATAATCCTTCACCGATAAAATCAAGTTTTGGGTTGCGTTTTTAATGTGTGTGTCTTTAAGCACGATAACTCGCGTAAAAATAAGTCAGATCTGAAGGAAATTTGCCACAGACATGTAAAGTAGTAATTATCCTACGAAAACAAGTCACAAGATGTTCAGCACCTCAAAAAACATAAAAATATTTAATGAAAAAATGTAAAAAGGCACCTAGCAACACATGTTCGGGAATTTGATGGAGAGAGAATAACTTCATACAAACGCCTCTGGCGGAATTTTTGAGCGCATAAGGTAAACTAAATGTGATCAAACTTAAATAATAGATTGTATTAAATGTAAAGATCCGTAACACAATACTTATTTTATACCTATATGTGCATTATTCAATCTTAAAATGGGTTGCGTTTAAAAAAAAAAAAAAAAAAAAAAAACACCCTGTATTTACAATTGACAGTCCGTAACTGAAAGCACTTTTGTTTGTATTTTGAACTGAATTAGAAATAAATTTGAACTATCAATCTACAAAACATGATGGGACGGAAAATCTTGGCTTTTGTTTCTTAAACTTATCTAAAACATTAACAATTTCCAAATAATCATCCAGAGCAACGGATTAAAATCTTTACCTGCTTGCTCCTAAAACACCGACAAGATTTGATTGGTGTGACGATCCTGAAACTCTGTAGGAATTAAATACTGAAGCCTGTTTTGATTTTGATTTTTACTGACATTTTCCATCACTTATTAGACTTTGCCCTGCTCTAATTGGGTAGACGTGTCCTGATCTGATTGGTAATATTTGTGGTTTCTATATTATATTGTGTTCTTATTTTTTTCTGGCATCAGTGGTTTATGACTGATTTTACAGCTCTAGCTTCGTTTTAGTTATATTCTTTGTCCAGGTTCTTCTGGCTATGTGTTACTAATCTTATTATGTTCTAGGTTGTTTTCCACCTGAAGACGGGATCAGATTACAGATCCCAAAACTTCGTGAAAGTTGTTTTTCTATTCAATGATGGTAAAAGTCCGCAATAATCAAATTCAAAACATAATCTCACCATCATCATTATTAATTTGAAACCCAGTACTGAGGTCTGTTCTCCTCCCGATTGGAAATATCTTTGACCTTATTTACACGACCAAGTGGAAATTTCTCGGTGTCTTACCGGACGATCGCTTTACTGGGCTGATCAAACCAATGTAATAAAAGTGAAAACAATAATTCCAAAATATTGCACCTTCACACTCCTCCCTGCAGCCTTAAAGCTACTAGTTAGAGCAACCTGCAACCGAATTACAGTTTGTCTTGAAGAAAGTTTACTCACAAGATATGGCTTAAGTAAAAGAAAATATATAAACAAAGTTGGTCCTCTTATACTTTGTCATGACTAACAGATGTCAAAGAGGCTGGATATGGATATCTCTTCAAACTTTTGACCGTGTGAATCCGAGCATCCCACACCTAAAGATGTACAAGCTTGGGTTTTAAAAGAATACTATGTCGTTGCTCAAGTCATAAATGATCGGTAGAATACAAATCCTTCATATTAAATTTGAGACCAAATCAAAAAGTATATCTGTCAAATGAGGTCGAAAACTATTCACCAGTGGATTGCCGCAGGGGTTAATTCTTGGACCAATAATATTTCTATGTTAAATATATTACCGCTGAGGTTACAGTTGCAATTCCGTATATTTTTGCAGATGACGCAATACACACCGCCCGGCGTTGTCATTGAGTTGGAAATGAGAAAATACATAAAAGTAATTAGCATAACCAATTAAAAAATGTTTCAAACAACCAATCGTCGCTAAACGTAAGCAACAACATTCAACCAGATCAACAACCGCATCGAAACATACCAAAAAAGTAGGCTTAAGTGCTTACCTCTCTACAGTGAACGCCACTATCAGCCACACGCTGAGGAAGCTGCAGACACTGCTGAGGTACACCAGGCCCTGGCACCAGCCGTCCTTGTTGAAAACCTGCAACCAAGCATACATAGTGTTAGCAGAAGAAGCTATAGAATAAAGTTGTTGGATGAAAATGTTCACGTCTTGCTGGAGCACATATTTAGAAGATTTTTAATATTTTTTCCTTACAAGACAGTTAAATCCTGTATAGTTGAATGACCTGCTATGGAGCACATATTTAGAAGATTTTTAATATTCTTCGCTTACAATACACTTGAATCCTGCATAGTTGAATGACCTGCTATAGAGCACAAATTTAGATTTTTAATATTTTTTGCTTACAAGACAGTTGAATCCTGTACAGTTTCAGGATTCAAACCCTAAAGGCTATTTAAAATAGAAAAATCCTTCAAAATTCCTGTGAGTAGACCTGCTGGGAGTATAGGACAAAATGACCTTGAACTTGACCTTTCACGTGATTGACCACGTGATCGATGACGTCATCAAGATGGCGGCGCCCACGTGTGTTTTGGCGGGAATTTGACGTCATCAAGATGGCGGCGCCCACGTGAGCACGTGTTCTAACCTAACTTTTTCCGACCACGTGTGTTTTGGCGCGCTCTTGGCGTCCGTCTGAATTTTACCGCCTTTTCTCCGGGCTGTTGACGTCATCAAGATGGTGGTGTACATGTGAGCACGTGTTCTAGCCTATCTATTTCCGACCATGTGTGTTTTGGCGCGCTTTTGGCGTCATGACGGCGTCTATGTGAATTTTGCCGCCTTTTCCCCAGTGCTGCCAACTTACGTGTATATAGAGTGTAGACCACAGCTATATATTATGTCACGTTTTGTGAACAACCACGTAGCAGGACCGCCTCCATTTCTTTCTTACAGTGTTGCCAACATACAATATATCGTCATATATATGTTTTCCCGCCTTTACTCCCAGTGTTACCAACTTATATACCCATCAAGATGGCGGCGTCCATGTGAGCACGTTTTCTATCCTAAGTTTTTCCGAACATACGTGTGTTTTGACGCGCCTTTGACGTCATGGTGGCGTCCATGTGAAGTCTGCCACCTTTTCTCCCAGTGCTGCCAACTTATGTGTATGTAGAGTATAGTCTACAGCTATTATTACATCGTGTTTTGTGGATATCCACGACCATCTTCATTATTTTTTCTCACAGTGTTGCCAATATATTGTCACACCCTGGGAGATTCCTCCCGTACCCTCCACAGCACTACCAACTGTTCTCCAGTGTTCTTTACATTTGCGATTTTCCTCGCAGTGTTACCAACATATAATATATTGTCATACACCCTGGGAGTTTTCTCCCGTATGCTTATATGTTACACCATGGTCTACTAGTCAGATACCTTTGTTTAATTGTACCAAGATCTTGGTTTTTACCCAAAGTGAACCCCTCTGATAGCCTCTGTGATCACATGATACTTTTACACTTTCTAAACAGTATTCTAGAGTAAATACGAACTAAGATCTGAAAGGATAAATTAGGACAAGTGATGTAGTGAGTACTATAACTGGTTTATTAGGTTTTAATTTTTACAAATATTGATACTGGGTGCAGCGGCAGTCTGCTCTTGTGTAATTTCTAGTGTGTACGAGTCTCTGATGATGGCTTGTAGGTCTTCATCGCTGAGAAGATCGGCAAATCGTGCAGGAAGGAACACTGACGATGTTTCAGTCGGATCACCGGAGATGATGTCCAAAACGACGGCGATGCCAAATCGGGTCACCACCCTCCTGGCGCCGACTATGTTGAATCCTCCTCTCCCCACCAGGTCTTTGATGCTGATCGTCTTGGAGGACGGCTTTGATAGGGCAGCCAATTTCGCTTCGAGAGACATGATCTGTAACACCGAACAGATTTTTTAAGTATATGAACAGGTTACATGAAAATATATTCACACGTACATGCATAGACATTCACAAATAAACACATACACACAAAATATAAGGGATAGAAAGCGTTAAAATTAACTTGTTAGAGAAGCATGTACCCCAATCCATGCATATGAGAAATCACATGTTACTTACAATGTAGTAGTAGTTAGGAGAAGTCCAAACAGTCTAACAGCAACGGGAATCGCAGGCCTTCTGACTCCTAGGGCTGACGAGGTGATACTGATATCCGGCTGTGTGGTGGGACGGCTTTTATGACCGGTTCAGCCGGGGTAGAGGGGGAATTTACGTAATAGACTGATGTAACATGAGGAAAGTTCAAAGTTTTTGAGAATTTAATTAAAGTGAACTGAACTTATCTAATCTAAGGTTACAAAGGTTAAAAACCGTTAAATGATGTAACATACTGAAAGTTACCTAAAAACCTGATAAAAATATTAAACTCTAAGTCTACTAATTATATCTACTGAATTTAAAAATATAGCTGCTGCCGCCCCAACACCGTGCCCCTACAGACAGGACAGACGTAAACTTGCAGTGCACATGATCGACAGAATACATGCCCGCAAGGTCTGATCATAACTGTCGGTCTCCTGTCCATACATACCCTACACGTTTCTACCGGAGAAAATTCATCAATAGGCGTTGTCGTCATTTGGGGCCGGTTGTATCCTGTAACCCCCCGGCTTTCAGCCAGTTGAGACATAGTCTCACTGTCCGTGCCTAGGGGTATACTAAGGCGGTTAAATAGCTCAATAAAGATACTGGGGGCAAGAGCCAAGCGTTCTTGGTCACTACTTTCGATGTAAAAGTATGTTAACATCCCCAATGCCCCGGCTAGAATGCCCATCCACTCGGTCAGGATGTTGACTGCCTCCTGACTCTGCCATGGGGGGAATATCGCAGTCTCGCTCTAAAAATGAAGAGAAAATCCATGTAATTTAATATAAAACACATTGAAGCGGATGATGCAGGACATGGATGTTAGTAGTTATCGGTAAACTTACTCGAAACAATTCATCCACCCTTGAACTGCCTGATCGCAAATGCTCCCCAATCGCCGTGTCGCCGCCAGAATAAAGTCCGTCAATTTGACGCAGACATAGCTGGCAGACACTCCAGCGACACAGACGACTCCGCACCTCATGCGTCGCCACAGCTCTCACGGCTCTCTGGAGAGATAGGAGGGCCGCGTCATACACCGCATCAGTCTGGAGTAAAAACAAAATGGTTACAAAATGACGCTTAAAATCAACCGGTTATTAAAATCCCAAGACTGGATATATTTCAACCCCTAACCGAAAAATACGTACCGGTGGCATGCGGTCAAACAGTCTCCTTCGAGTCTGTCTAAGAGGAAAGCCGATGGGGTCAGGTGTCATATTCTCGAGCGTGCCATATTGTTGCATTCTCTGCGGGGTAGGTGTATGCTGCACTCTACGTAAGGGAGTCTCGGGTCGGGTGCTGATAGACGGACCCGCAGTAGCAGCAGCTGATGAACTGTTAGTCTGGAAAAAACACAATCAGTAAAGTTATTTGTTAACACACGCTATAACAAATTTTTTGAAGATCAACCTGTAATATATAGGGGATGTAAAAAACATATATACAACAGTATAGATTTACCTTCTTAATTATTTTGCTTACATTACGAGGAAGATTCCCGATGTCCCGCAGCGGAGAGCGTCTTATAGCTCCTCCGACCACCTCCTGTCTTGCCTCCGGAGATGCAAACATGTCTGGAGAGGGCGCCTGTCTTGGTCGTGTTCCTCTATGGAGACCTCCCAGGCTCATTCCATCTAATCGCCTATATGGGTTTCGGGTAGGGAATTCAAATGGGTCGGGAGACCCCGTTGGACTCTGAGGGCGAATCACGGACGGCGACCGTTGCTCCTCAACCCTCTGCACAGCCATCAACAATTCTTCATCATCCGACGAATCATTCATCCTGGTCTCCTGTAAAGATAAGAGATTTATTAGAATTAAAACTCACCTACACAAACACACACACACACACACACACACACACACACACACACACACACACACACACACACACACACACACACACACGCACACACACACACACACACACACACACACACAAACACACACACACACACACACAAACACACACACACAAACACAAACACACACACAAACACACACACACTCACTCACACACACTCACACTCAACATACTTACAACTCTGTCTGGAGGGGAGGCCAGCAGACAGCCTGTGATCGCTAAGATAATGACAACCGTTGGTGAAATCATTGCGAGCACAATGACCAACACTTTCAATGCCCCTCTATTTAAATGAGCGTTATCACTACTCTCGCAATCATCACAGCTTGACCTAAGCGACCCGAGTCCCAAGCACAGTAAACTAGATTAATCATTTACTTTTCCCTTTGAACATTGTCTACAGATCTACAAATCCTCTGTGTCAAGGTAAGGGGCTCCAACCTTCGTCCGCTTATGGTGGTAGTCAACCCTTTAAAAATGCTGCATCCGAAAATAATGTGACCCAAGTTCCCACACCACAGTAGACCGATTAGGTCAGGCTGTAAGGGTCTCGGCGCGTTCTTTTTGTTTACCCAGAGCTTCACCAGTAGTCCTAACCTCTGGGGGGCTTTAATCTTCGCCCTGTGATTGAGGCTACTCCTTGGAACAGTTCAGTGTGAATGAGAGACGCTAACCTATTTTCTTAAAATCTATGTGACCCTGGTTTCCACACCACAGTAGACCGGTTAGGTCAGGCTGTACAGGGTCACGGCGCGTTCTTTTTGTTTACCCAGAGCTTCACCAGTAGTCCTAACCTCTGGGGTAAGGGGCCCCAACAACGCCCACTTACGGTGGTAGCCAAACCAAATGCCAAATTGCTACCTCCCTTCAGGCTCTGTACAGTTATTACGATTATTTACAACCTCCTCGAGTCCGTTCAAGCCATCACGCGGGTGCCCTCAACCGAATGCCGAGCACCCCCGCCCCTTTACTAATCACCCTTAGAGGTATACTACTTACAATACTATTTAACGACCACTGAACGTCCGTTCAAGCCATCACGCGGGTGCCCTCAACCGAATGCCGAACACCCCCGCCCCTTTACTAATCACCTCCGGTGGTATACTATGTACAATTATTTACAACCTCCTCGAGTCCGTTCAAGCCATCACGCGGGTGCCCTCAACCGAATGCCGAGCACCCCCGCCCCTTTACTAATCACCCTTAGAGGTATACTACTTACACAACTATTTACACGGTCCTCTGAAAGTCCGTTCAAGCCATCACGGGCGAACCCTCAACTGAATGCCGAGCACTCCCGCCCCTTTACTAATCACTCACAGAGGCCCCATCGTTTTCTTCTAAATACCGGTGGTCAGTTAAAAATTTACCGCTTACACTCTGATACAAAGCGATATTATCCCAATCCACCTTGTCTGAAAAGTCGTGAATAAACTGTTCAGAAAGAAACTGATATCTGCTCAGGACTTCCCAGGCTGACGTGTCAAAACTGGGAGCCATTTCCCTCAGGAACGATTCAGAAAACAGTTTCTTCCGTAAGATTTTAGCCCAGACAACACGATGAAGAAACATTCTAAGCATATCAATTGAAAAATCATAGTTATCAGACAGCAAATTCCAATCCAAGTACCGACTGAATTTCATAATGAAACTATCGGTCATAACTCCTTCAGGAGCCTTAGGCTCCCGGGACAGTAGTTGCCACGCTGTTTCCATCGTAAATGAGAACTTTTAATCCGTGTCTGGGGTTTTTATAGGTTATGCTGAAAGGACTTTGCACTGTACAGAGCACATTTACACACGTCACTGTTTTTGTGCTGAGGTAGCAAACAGTGTATATCATTACAGGGAACACCACGATCCCAAGTGATTTCCCGGACGTCTCGGTGGAACTCCTGTAGGAATTTCACCTTTTCAAGACCTTTCGTATATATTACTTTAAAAGGTTTGCATAAATCACGTATTACTTGCTCCCTGTACGGGATACCGTCATCGTCCCATTTTATGTGATGAAAATTACGCGTCAGCCATCTTGCGGTGCGCCGCATTTTTTCATTTAAAAAATAAAAACTAAACGGTGGTTTGAATACGACTTGACTTTGAAAATTCTTACCGACAACCACCAGCTCCTTAACGATAAACCGGTTATGGTTGTCCTTGAACCCGTGAAATTCCACAATGGCTGCCATTTTCAATCGTTACGTCGTCGTACAACCGGTTGACAAAACGTTCGGGCAAGTCCGCAGGTGGTGTCACATCGAGTGAAACACTAACAGTATTAATGTATTCACGGATCAAGTACTCATAGTAAAATAGATCGACAAGCTCCCTGTTTACTATAGGGCGGATGGCGATAAACTGAGCCCATTCGTTTTGATCTAGTGTTAAAGTATGCTCCCCATCGCTAAGGAACGCACACGGTTTTCCATAAACGTTTTTCACCTTTATTTCCTCGCCTCCGTCATTACGCCAATACAGTTTAGCTTTAGTTTCTAACGCATTTTTAATATCTACAAACTGAACCGAGAACCGGTTGTACGTGTCATATGACCAGTACACTGATCCTTTTCGCCCCGTGAATAAAACGCCCAGACTATTTTCCCTGTTTTTGAAAATACCGACAATCACGGATTTCGTTAGTTCCGGATTTAAAAAGTTAACGGTTTTTAGGAAAATCCCCTTACACGCGTCGATAGGCTCCTTACGCGGTGGAAACCGTATCAAGTCCGTGTCCGTACTTACCTCCTCCTCCTCCTGTGTAATCAAAGGTTGAGACTCCACTTCCGCACTGGTCGACGTCATGGCTGCAACTGAGGGTTTTTGCCGATTTAACTGTATTAACAGTGTCGTAACCCACAGGGCTGCTGGTTTCCCCCACTCCTTTTGCTGTAGCCAATGAGAATCTATTTTTGAAAATAATTTCCGCACGAGTTACGTATTCATCCACCTCTATCTCTATATTTCCCCTCTTAAGTTCGTACTGTTTCACATCACTGGTTCCGAATCTGGTAAAAAGACACACTTCTATTGTATCAAACTGATCATAATGAATTACACAGTCGAGAATGTGCTCTAGATCTTCAGTACCTATCAACGCTTTGCCTTCTTCTACATCGATCTGGAGTGTGTTTAACATTTTGCTAAAGTATCCGGTACGTATTCTATCGACGAACAAACTCGATTCAACATCCGGTACAAACCACGAATATCCATCCGGATACGTATGTTTTCTACAAACATTTACACGCGCAATTTTGTTCCGAACATAATTTCTACAGACCGCAAAATTATGCTTCAGAACCTCAACTGTCGAAGCCATCTTGTCGACTAACATGGAATCACCTAGTTCACCTTCCTTTTCTTTACCTCAGGTCCCCCCTCTCCTTCCCCCGTCTCTTCTGCTTCTTCTTCTTCCTCCTCCTCCTCCTCCTCCTCCTCTGTGTCACTATCTGTATAATCATAAGGAGGAATGGTCTTTTTAAGTTTTACAACTATGTGATCGAGATATTTCCTTTCGCATAAATCTATATCATTAAAATCAATGGCCGGACGCATCTCGTCATCCCAATTGTCGTCTAACCAAAAGTCTTCATGGTCACACATTCCGCAAGCTGTGTACATTAAAACGGTCATTTTAGTAAACTTGGAAAGTGCGCGTGTTTTCTCTACAATTTCCGGTATTGTAAACCCACTTAATTCCATCGCCCCGCCATCGATGAATTCCATTTCTAGCCTATCAAATTTTCCATTAGAACGCACGTCTAACTTTAAAGGTTTCCCGTCAAATTCAATTTTCCGAACAATATTTCCCCTTCTCTTAAGATTTATATAAATCCAGCCGATATCGTCCCTCCACGGTCGCTTAGGATCAGGTTGGAAGTACTCCTCCTCGTCATCAGAGCTAAAAGTAGACACATCGTCAGCGCACGGATCCATGTTTAAGACTGAACAGTGCTCCGGTCACCGGTGAATTTATTAACCCCCCACCTATGACTCTGTGATTACATGACCTTTTTCACCGAACCTGTGAGTAAAGTGTACACCAGGTGGGAATCGTGTAAAATGAGACAATACGCTGTGGTTTTATCGGGAATGGACTCTTTTGTCTCAAACTCTAACCTCACATCGACAGGTCCAGACTTGATTGTGTCGTTTTGTTTGGAACAGTCGATGACGTAAAGTGGTGTTGTACTTTTAAAAGTGTCCAAACTGACGCTTGGGTACGTGTCTCTACCGTAATAAGATTTTTGAAATCTGGAAAACATTTCATAATATATAGTCATATCACCGTGGATGTTATCATAAGGATAGTATTGAGAGTTTAGATAAAGCTTTACATTTGTCAGTTTACAACTGTCAAAGGCTGACATATCTTTTGACAATTTATTTTTTCTATCTGTCTGAAATGCTAGTATTACATATCGTGGTTTCTCTAACTGCGATGTCGTCTTAACTGTCCACGACTGTCGTGTAGTCTTTGGCAGAGACGGGTACTCGTGCAATTCCCAAGACCGGAAGGGTATTTGTATGGCCGTGTCTTTTTCGATCATACGCAAAAGTTTTAAGCGGAAAGTATCCACGACCGAGACATGAGGAACACGCCAGTATAAACTGGTTATCTCTACAGTGCAAGAGGTCGCGTCGGATGATACGATAGCATCGAGGTCAGACGCTGACCGTAGCAAGATAAGCTCTTGTTTGACGTTCACTAACACCCGTTTGTAATCTTCGGCGAAACCGAGCAACAATCTGAGTGGAACAGAAAATGTAAATTCTTTATCGTTGTCAATTTTTAGCGTTTCTCCCGCTCCTAACCAGCAGGCATTTTTCAAATTATCCTTTTCAACGTCACGTACTGAAAGAAGTCCTTTTATGGTGGTGGTGATTCCAGGATTTTTAGTATGATCCACCTCGATTCCCCCAACCTCATATCGGATATTATCGAAAAGATATGCAATAGCATTGTTGACCAGTGAGACATCAGCATCACCCCCTGTTTTCTTCCCATTAATTTTTACTTTAATATGTAATGTGCTTTCAAACGGGGCGGTTATGATGTCCTGTTGACTGACGGCTATTCTAATTTCATCATTATTTTTAAATGTACACGACGCATACGGTTTGTACATGTGATACTCGTACCCCGTGACGGTGTTTTCGTACTCAACTGCGCTTTCAATGGCGAACATTTTTCACTTTGAATCCTAATGACTCTAGAAATTTCACGCTGAACGATGTTAATTGTCCCGCTTCTTTCTGAATAATGAGCGGTGTTGTAACTGGCGATTCCCTAAATACCAGACCCATCCTGACGCTTCCTCAAGTGTAACCTCAATGATATTATTTCTTCTCTGAAGTTCACAGGCTCTCCGTTTTGATCGCTAAGCCGAACACTTATGTTACTTACTCGCTGAACGTTAACAGGCAAATAAATGATTGGATTGGGGATCACAACGATTTTATACCCCGGTTCGACAGCCAAATAAAACTCGTGTAAAATGTGTCCCTCCTCACCGTTATGATACGAACCGCGAGCAATATTACATTCTACACTGATTGAATTTAATTTGATTATATTAATGGTTTGCGAAGAAACATGTAACTTGTCTTTCTTATACACCCGTTTCTCGAAACCCAACAAAGACGCTATCGTATTTCCCTTGTCAAAGTGGACATCCTCTGCACATTTCATCTCGGCCTTCAACGTATTATTGTTGGCTTTCAAACTAATAAGTACATGCTTTTTTATTTCTTCCTCTATGTCATCAATTTCGTACGATCCCTCGGGGATAGTTAGTTCTTTGCCGTCTCCATAGTAAAACTTATCATTTATATCCTTCTCGATGTTCGGAATCGAATTGTACGTGGTCAGACCGACTAGTCCTATTTCCCAGTCACCTTTACTGACGTCGAGCGGTGGGAAAACCTCGCAACTGATAGTGGGACCGGTTCCGCTAAGGGAAAACATTAGTTAGGAACTCTAGACACAAATGTCCGCAAATAACTGAATCAAAACTTTGTCGTCTGTTATAGTTATACTTGATTTCCACTGACGCCCCTAAATATCGTGTGATTTCTACAGGAGGACGGAGATTACCAAAACTGTCAAAATAAAAAACTTTATCTCCAAGTTTCATATAACATACCCAATGTGTACCGCTGCCACTATTTGAGTCCAAATTCACTATAGCCGATTCGTTCTTTCTTGGTTTGACGGGTAAAGTGTCTCGCATGAACACACCTCTAAAGTGAGGTACATTTAGCTTAGCGGCGTAGTAATCTAATTCATAATTGGTGAGCGGTTTTATCGGGATAGACGTTTTTTTTTAGTTACTCTCTTTTTCTTTTTTCCACATCCCCTTTTCGGATAAGGTCTCAAATATAATCCTCTACCTTTGGCGGGGGTTTTACGTTTAACACAGCTCCTCCGCCGCCGCCTCCGGCCACCTCCAAATTTGGTTTTCGCCTTCATAGCTGTCGTAACTGTCCAAGCCGCGGCTCGTTCTCCTAAAGATGCGTCTCCTGCCTTGAATCGTTGCCAAGCCCTTTCTGCAAGCTCTCTATCAGCTTGTTGTCTTCGTCCCGAGTCTTTGAATTTCGAATACGCTATATCGTGAATTTTACACGCTTCGTCCAAAGGATTTACACCTTTATCACCTCTCGCTAATCGCTTTTTGAGCTTAGTTCCGGGTCCACAAAAATTATAACCAGGTATATGAAGTTCTACAGGTAGTAAATCAATAGCTTTATTAACCGCTGAACCGAAAATACCTCCTCCTTTCACAAGAGTTCTCTTTCGAATGTTTGATGTTGCTTTGCGCCTAGCCATTTTATAAATGATTCGTTCATCAAGCGTGATCATCGTTAAATAGATCCTCCCAACTTGACTCTAACACTTTATTTTTCCACTGTTCAGGAGGTATAGGCTGGCTCCTACCTTTTTTATGAGTGGACTTGTATAAAAAGTACGCTAGATCACTTATGATTGTCTTGAGATATCTTTTACTTACAGCGTCGTCCATCTCTTTCGGATTAGCGAGGTTCATCACTCTACGGGACTTTGCATCATAGTTACCGTCCTTCGTTTTATGCAACGAATTCTCTTTGACATATGCAACGTTAGTAGCATCCAAATCGTCCATAGGCGATCCTACCATCAATAACCGACTTTTCAAAAAGTTAAAACCCTTGTTGCTAGATTTAATCACCGTATTATTGTGCATGTATTTCTTGTTTACGGCATCTCCATCATCACGAGGTTTACCCACATTTGTCAATCGAAGATGATTAAAATCCCACCCAGTCGTACCATCGGTTCTGGTCAATGCATTATCTGTTAAATACTTTAGATTTACAGCGTCTCCGTAGGTTATGGGCGCGGCTAGATCTTGTAATCTGTATTGGTGAAAAGAATAACTTAAAGTGGGGTCTAGTCTTTTAGGGATGCGGGAATCAATGTACCCTTTAGTTACGACCTCCCCCGCACTAATTGGATCGCCAATATTAGCGATCCGTCTATTTTGTGCATCATAAAAATCATTGTTATCGTTTAGTTTTAAACAAGAACCTGTATGTGTCTGTAGAGTTTTTAAATTAACACCGTCCGCTTCGGACAAGGGGTCTGAAACATTAACTAATCTTTTATTTCCGATATCATAACTGCCGTCAGTTGTCAATTTAAACCCCTCACCTTTAGGTCCCCGTATCCTTTCTTTTGACGTGTGGCGACCAAATTTATCTATGGTCATGCCAGTGTAACTATAACGACCGAACTTGTCTACGTTCATTTTAACAATGTCTGAAAACGTTTGTTTCCTACACCTTTTATAAATCCGCCTTCTTTCAACTCTTCGACGATGTTAAGTATCTCATTTGTATGAGAATTATTCCCTGTCTCGGCGGACATGACTAGTAAACGCAAACGGTCCACAAGCTCGTTAGGATCATCCCAGTGGACAATGTCGCGGGATTTTGTTGATTTCCAGTGCATTCCTGATCCTGTTTTATTAGGTACAGGGAATATTTTTATAATAACACCTCTGTACTTATAGGATGTATTTCTATTCACCGGACCGTCAGACGTATACCCCTTTTTGTGCGCGCTCGACTCGATTAAAAGAGATTTGTAAGAGTCTAAATCATCCTCATTGAACAGGTTTTCGTCAGGTGTTCTCATAAACAGTAATTCGTAAAGTCCTTCGGTCCCGTCATATCGTTTATCACCGATCAGTATATCACCGTTCCTATCAAAATCTAGTATTTTATTACCAACCATTAAAGTATTTCCGTCCTCATACCTCGGACCGTACTTGTGATCGATTTTCGTAAATTTTCCTCCACGGTCTTTCATGAAAAGATCCATATATTGCCTAGTTAAAGGATGTTCAAAGTTGGTTCTAATAAACGTATTGCTTGACATTCTATGAGGCTCGGGTGATGGTGACGGTGATGGCGATGGCGACGTTGATGGTGATGGTAATGGATCATTATTTTCTGGCGCATCGATAAACTTTTCCTCTTTATCACTCTCAACATCAGTTCCACTCATATTATCACCACCATCATTATCATCAACATCATCATCATCATATTTTACTTCTTCTTTTTTCGGCACCATTAAAGACTCTTCCTTCGGAGAAAAACTGGACTTTTTAAGCTCTTTAACTATTGGTTTGTATTTAGTTTCAAAAAACCGTTCAGTATCAGCAACACCGGTCTTAAAAGTGTTATATTTACGCCTAATAGCCTCTTTCAGTTTGGCTATGCGTAACGTGAGATGTTTCTTGTTTGACTTCATGATTTCTACTGCCCCTATGTTTGATCGTAAATTAATTTATGGAAGTTCTACCTGCCTGAAAAACATGGCACGTTCTTTGTGTGTTCGCAAATACTTGATAATGTCCAGCAATGAAACTCCAGTAGTGAAATTTTACCCGTGTTAATATTGTTTTTCCCGTTTGTCAAACCAGGGGATCACGTACTTGCGCAAATATCGTACTTATACTTGGGGATCAAAACGTGCACAAATTTGACTTTACGTTATGCAGTCTCGCATTAAACCCTCATAGGTCGTTGTACGTGTAGATACGCATCTTTATAAGTCTTGAATGAAACTGTCAAGACCTGCGCGGTACCTACCTTTATCAATATCACTATCTTTGTCTATGACGACAAAACCATGACTGTCTTTCCACGCCATACCGCATAACTGTTTAAATTTATCAAACGTCATATCTGTATTGACATGGTCATAATATATATGGCGTAAGTTCATATCATCCTGTTTGAATACTATCAAAAAGTTACAGTTATCCCTGACCAGTTGTTTTGGGATACGGCTGTAGGTCTGACCCAAGTAAAATGTATCTATATCCTTGTGACGACCCATCGTGAAATAACTCCGTATATTGTCGTGTCTCTCACAAGCGATATCGTCAAATATCATGATTGAATCAGATTTAGCCTCACTAGGCGGTGGCACCTGTGAGTTGTCGTCAAACGCGAAATATCCTATCTCTTTGGGCATTGTTTTAGCTAGAAACCTATATTTCGGCTGATACAGAGATTTTGAAAATACGTAAACGTTTTTAAACCTTAACCCGTTCGCATCGAAAAGTAAATTGAAAAGAACATTGGTTTTCCCACAGTTTGACGGTCCGCATATGATACAACGAATGGTGTTTGGAAGGAGAGGACCGTGTCTTTTCCGCGTCGTCATACCGGCGCCGACAAAGGAATCAAAGTTCTCTATGGGCAACCTAAACGAGTGTTTGATTATATGCATCTCGTATTACAATGATTGGTTTTCAAGAATGCATATTTATTTTATAGAGTCCTTGTGGACCCAAGTGTCGTGGGATTTATCAAAACCTAACCATCGAACGAGAACTCTGTCTCCATCACGTTTCAGGACCTTTTCGATCAGATGAACATCACCGGTTTTAGACAGACTAAGTTCATGTTCATAGAATCCCCCTTTGAGTATTTCTCCTTTGTAATCTTGTAATATATATGTGACAGGTTTAGTCGGTTTGACAGCGTAAATTTTAAACACCTCATTCGTCCAATTCGGTAGATATCCCTTATTGAACACCTTTTTATGTCTACTTATCCTCACACTATCGCCTACCTTATATCTAGGTTTGTAAGCGACTGTTTTTACCTTATCTAGTCTTGCCAGAATGTCTTTAACATGTTTCGGTTTAACGTCCTTAGGTTTCATTCCAATAGTCCTGTGTTTGGTATTATTATAGGACTTTATGATATCCGGTAAACTGCGCAACCATTCGTGTGTGCCCTGTGCAGTGAACATTTTCCACATACGTGTCTTTAATGTTCTATTAAATCTTTCCACGATACTAGCTTTGAGATCCGAATATGTGGAGTAATGATTTATCTTATACTTCCTTATTAATTTGCTCACATGTTTATTGAACCATTCCTTACCGTCGTCGGTCTGTAAATTTTTCATTTTGTGTTTGGCAAGTATAGGTTCTAACGCCTTAGCTACCTCCGACCCGGTTTTGTCCTTTAACGGAACCGCAAAGGCAAATTTTGTAAAACAGTTAATCATAGTCATTATGTATCTGTATCCTTTGTTTAGTTTCGCATAAGGCTGGACCTCGACCAGATCCCCTTGGTAAAGGTCATGAACCCCTTTAAGGGTGACCCTACGTCTGGGATAGTTCTTCCGAGCCTGCTTATGCAGCTCTTCAGCTATGGCTTTTCTCGTATACATCTTTATGATGAAGGGATTTAAAGACTTTTTTTATTTTAAACCCCGGGATTCTGCGGCCCCTCCACCGCCGCAGATGCGTGACGGCCTCCAAAAACAAACTAGTTGCCGCCTCCGCCCCCCTGGTATTCTGTAAACGTTACCGTGGCTACTGTCGAGAACGATAACAGCTACATAATACCCATACAGCCCCTGCCTACGCTGTATGCTGTGGTGAGCTGCCTCATCTCCCTTCTGACCGTCTATTGGGTCAGGAATTCCGTGAGAGAGAGAGAGACACTACCGCCACCACCTCGAATCGCCTTTTTCACATTCAAACGGGTTATTCCAGGGAGGAGCTCAGGTGTAAAACTGAGCCCCTCAATGTACTAAACCCTTGGTCTCAACGGCTGTTCTAAGGAGCGATACAGGTGTAATGCTGAATCACTCAATTTACTAAGCCCACGCAGGGTTTTTAACCGTACCCTCTTCCGCCATCACTTGACCGTTCAAAGGAGTCACACAGGTGTAAGGCTGAGTCACTCAATCTATTAGGTTCTTGTGATACATGGTCGTTCTAAGGAGTCACACAGGTTTGAAGCTGAGTCACTCAGTTTACTAGACCCACACATATCCATCATCACACGGCTGTTCAAAGGAGTCACACAGGTTTGAAGCTGGGTCACTCAATCTACTGAGCCACCATACCGGTGATCCTTGGTGGTGGTGGTAGGAATCCTCTTATGAAATTCGTGACAGATATTTTAATCATCGACTCTACTTTGGACATGACTCTAAGGGGCATTGAGTAGCGCTGAATTTTAAAAGTTGATAAGCGCTCTCTAAAAACCGCCAAAATGTTTTTGATTACACAAAATAAAAATTTGACTATATACGACGGTAATGATGATGATGATGATGATGATGATGATGATGATGATGATGTTGTTGTTGTTGTTGTTGTTGTTGTTGTTGTCGTTGTTGTATGTATGTATTATTGGAATGGACAGGGGTAGCACAGGAGGGTTAGGACAGTCTGGGGCGTTTGCGGTAGCCGTAAGGCAGGGTATCGTAGTCACCTTCATGTCTCCTTTTTGGTCCTGTCACTTTGAACAGTTTTTTCTTGGATCGTTATGGCCTCCTTGTCTTTAATGCGTCTTATTCTGCGTTCAGTCGTCTCAACAGTCAATGTCGCCTCACTTAGAACCATTTCTTTGAGTTTGGCGAAATTCAAATGTTGAGACGTGCTCAAATTCAGAGTCAATCCTTTAATTTTGCACACCTCAACTAGACGATTTCTGTTCGTTGACCATACAAGATAGGCGTAGGTCTTAGGACCACCAGACTTCGAGTCCAGACTTGTCCTTGGGGGAATAGCAAATGCAAATTTAGATAGACAATTAATCATAGTTAGGATATACCTGTACCCTTTATTTATTTTGGCATAAGGCTGCATTTCAACGAGGTTAGCCTGATATAGATCACTGAGTGATTTTAAAGTAACTTTACACCAAGGATAATTTCTCCTAGCTGGTCTATGCAGCTCTTCAGCTATAGCTTTCTTTGCGTCCATTTTAATAATGTTACAATTTATTTCCCTAACATTAGTTTTATAGAGTTATTCAATACACTTACATCTGTAACACGCATCAAATAAATAAACATCATACTTGCGACAAATACAGTTAGAACAAAGAGCTTGTCCGCCAGAGAGTCTATCAAACAGAACGCCATATTCCCTGTTGATAACTGTAGCAACTACGTCAGTACTAAACGAAATGTGGTGCATAGTGAACTGTTTCGGCTTTACATTTACTTGCCTGAGGGATCAACACCCTCCGTCTCCCTGTGTCATGTATAGGAAGGAACCAGAGTACGCAGAGATTATTACTCACCCACCACCATTACCTCCTAGAAACCCAGTCTACGCCATCATAAATCCAGGTTACTCCAGCTAAGTAAGTTGTAGTAATTTTGTTTGCTTGAGTGGGGTTTGAGACCACTCGTGTTTACATACCCAGGTTAAACATTATTCCATACATGAGCCAGTCCAGAAAAGCTGGTTTTCACTCAGTATGAACTAATGTTCTCTCCCTTTGAGCAAACCAAAGAAAGAGTTTTTTTATTAAATAGTCATAACCCCGCCACCGCTATGACCTGTGAAGGCCTTCCAAAAATAAGCTAGTTGCTCCTGCATGTGTTTACACTATAATTAATTTTCCCCACCAGGCAGTTTGATTGAATGACCCAGGAGCCAGACTATCAACTTTGCCCTACCATTCAGGTTTACGGGTTTCTATCTACACAGCGCCAGACCTTCATTCAGGTTTACGGGCTTTTACACCGCGCCAGGGACCTTCATTCACTCTGGGCTGTTTGAAAGTGTAACCTAGAATTTTCTAAGTTATAGGTGCCACGGTCTACTATGCCCTTGTTTCACACTCACACCAGGTTTTTCAAAGGAGTAGCCCAAACCCTCCTCAGGTTGGGGCGCCTCAATCTACTAAACCCTTGATTCACACTCACACAGTGGGTTACTTTAATTATGTTTCATGATAAGTTCAATTACATTTACAAAGTTGTATGGAGTTAATACATTATTAAAGGCAGTCTCATAGTACATACCACTGTTGTCCATGAATTCCTTTGCTTTATTTAAAATGTTAATACCGTTAGGGACAGGGGATCTGATAAAACAAGGCACAAAGCCCTCATTTTTTGCCTTTTTTAGAGCTGTTTGGAAACTTCTCTTTGCTGTGCGGATGCACTTGTACTCACACATTCCATGAGTTTTTGGAAGGGTGTCTCTAATCAAAACACAAAAAACATGAGCTAGATTATCATCAGCAGGGAACACGGCCACATTTGGTGTCTGTTCTTTTAGAGTTTTATTTAGAGTTTGGTTTTCTTTACAAATTATATCATTAGCAGCTTTCATATCAGAGTGCATTTGATTAAGTTGATAGTTAGTTTGAAGAGACTTTGAAAGAGATTGTAACACTTCAGCATTTTCCTGTCTTAGTTTATATTCTCCACGTTTTCTAATAGAAGGTAAAACCTCTTCAAATACCCAGTCTTGAAATCTTTCAGCAATTTGAAGTTTGGATGAAAAAATTAACTGATATAAACCGGGTTCATTAATAAATACTGTATGAGGTTGGGTATTCAAAGGGAGCACCGAATCGGTGCTCCCTATTTCCGGTGGTGTCTTACAGTACTTTGATTTGACGCAGTCATTTATTGCTTTTTTAGGTCTAGCATAACCAAGAATTTCAGCTACATCTTTCCCTTTGAACCAGGGGCTATTTTCCCTATCAAATATCACCATTACTGGTTGGTTGTTAAATACAAAAGCAGTAAGGCTAGACATTCTAAGTCTTTATGCTTGAAATTGAGGTTATGGTAAAAGAGCAGAGATGTCTTACCTCAGCGAGGGCAGCAGTCGAAATGGCCACAGTTATGCAATTATTGAGGGGATTTAAATTTTTCAAGGTCACTAACTAGGTAAAATCATCGTCGGGGCACGGAGAGTTGCAACACGCTTCGGTAGAGCTGCTGTCGTCTTCGACATCCAGGGGGAGGACCTAACCACCTCAGTCTTCCTGCCGTCCAAATTCGGCGAGGCGTTGGAGGATGCCGAACTGGAGCGACTTGCGAAGGACTGCTACGGGCTGTTCGTACTACCCGGCGAAGGAGTACAACCATACAGCATTTCAATTTCACAATAGAATCGTTTGAAATTTGTATCAGTTTACACTTGTTTTTAAATAAATAACTTACTGTTATTACCAAACAAATCTCGCTCTTATTCACACAACAGGGTGTATGACAATATATCACACTTTGGTAACACTGCGAGAAAAATCGCAAATGTACAGAACAGTTGATAGTGCTGTGGAGGGTACGGGAGAAATCTCCCAGGGTGTGACAGTATATTGGTAACACTGTGAGAAAAATAATGAAGATGGTCCTACTACGTGGGTGTCCACAAAACGTGACGTAATAATAGCTATAGACTACACTCTACATGCACATAAGTTGGTAACGCTGGGGGAAAAGGCAGCAGACTTCACATGGACGCCGCCATGACGCCAAAAGCGCGCCAAAACACACATGGTCGGAAATATATATTTTTAGCCCCTTCAATTGTGTGATGCAACCCGCAGCGCTCACTTTAATATGTAGGTTAGGCTACTATATACCCGTATACCGAGTTTGGTTTATATCTGACAATTACCTTCTGAAATATACAATTTTAAAATATAGCCCCTTCATTTTCTCGGATGCTTATCCGCATAACACATGTCAGGTACCTTTATTTTTTTGCCTTTGCTTATGTGTGTCCATATACCAAATTTCACTTCGATAGCTCATACCGTTCGGGAGATATGATTTTTTGAATTTTTACACACTGGTTGCCCCTTCATTTTTCAAGATGCAACCCGCAACATCCTAGTTAAGACCTGTCATATGTGTCAGTACCGCCTGGGGGGCACCTACACTACGTAGTAGGTGATTTTTGGCCTCAAAATGGCGTAGGACTTACCGTTTTCGAGATATCAACATTTTTAGGTATTTTTAAAAGTTTTTAAGAAATCTAACACACTTTATATAGTATTACATGCACCATGAGTACGGGAGGTATTATGAAAGTACTGGGGGGTCAGCGTGACATAATTTACATTACATACAAAACATATAACGATGAATTCATATGTATAACTTATAATATATTAATCAAGTGACAAAAAATGTGCCAAAAATTTGGTTGGGCCATGTGGTCCGATGGGCGCAGCCATTTTGGATCGAAAAACGCGCGAAAGTTCAGAACACATGGTCACACGGGGCGCTGCCATGACGCCAAAAGCGTACCAAAACACACGTGGTCGAAAAGAGTTAGGTTAGAACACGTGGCCACATGGGTGCTGGCAAAAGAAATAATCAGATTGACCTTTTTGACCCTTCAGAGATAAAAATGCCAATCAAAGACACTTATACACAATAATAACTAAGACCGGACAACAGCGTCTTGGTCGTGTGGTCAGTGCGAAAGCACACCAACTCGGAGACCGGGGTTCGAATCCCGGCAACAGCGGTAACATTTTTATAACACCATCTGGTAGCGAACAATCAAACTACACATTCCCACGTGGACGCCGCCATCTTGATGACGTCAACAGCCCGGAGAAAAGGCGGTAAAATTCAAAAAGCGCGCCAAAACACACGTGGTCGGAAAAAGTTAGGTTAGAACACGTGCTCACGTGGGCGCCGCCATCTTGATGACGTCAAATTCCCGCCAAAACACACGTGGGCGCCGCCATCTTGATGACGTCACCGATCACGTGGTCAATCACGTGAAAGGTCAAGTTCAAGGTCATTTTGTCCTATACTCCCAGCAGGTCTACTCCTGTGTGCTTTTATAAGGGAGGCATCTATCAATGCAATATTTCTCCTACTTAATAGAAAGTGTAGTAATCTCTGGCTTCCATCATCACCCTTAAGGAAAAGCAAGCCAAGCTGAATTTTTTTTAACTGCTCCCAAGCCTTGTTCCTTGGTCTATCAAAACGTTATCGTTATTTTAAGCTTTTTGGGTATACAGCACAACGTCTATTTCCTAAGGAGCTTCTAATATTTCATATGCAACGTATTGTCTCTCAATGGCTGATATAACTTTAAAAGGTACTACATACATGGGGGTACTACCATCAGATTAATACAATCAGACACGAAGCTAGTTTACTCAGGTTGATTCATACAATATATAATGTTACAGCTTAACTAGAGAAAGTTTATTTTATATTTTAATTTCAACCTCAAAGTACCAAGGAGTTTCCTAATTCAACTGAGCTTGATTGGAGATTTGTTTACCTAAGACATGGATTGATCAGACTCGATTGGGTCTTACAACCCCCGAAGCTTATTTAGATTGATTCCTGAGAAATAGGCTTAAGTGTAGTAGCCTTTACTCATTACTATATTGCCAATTGCTGAATTCGTGGGATAAAACTCACTATTGGCGAGGGCCAGTTTATTTAACTATTAAAATTTTACAGACACTTTCCACAACAGAAATAATAAAAGAAAACCAGTTTCACCCCATTACGATATCTGAAATTTGACTTCTAATCTTCAGGTCTTTTCTTTACTTATCAGTCAAAATTCAACCAAATCGTTTGCTGATATCTAAATAAATAGCATCAGTTACTTCATCTTTGCAAATTGAATACAACGAGGAATTTTTTTGTTTAAACTCTGCCTTCAACTCTAAATCGATTTTTACATGTTATACGTTATCTTTCCGTCATAAAGGTTAGTCAAGAGGGAAGATCTTTATAACAGAAATTGTTGTGAGCTAACTTATTACTATATTTTATATAAGTATTTTAGCTTTTCAAATGTACATTCTTTCGTGTTAGCACTACTGTAAAAGTGAGATGTTCTCTGAACTACGGGGACTTTGTCACTTTCATCATGATTCGGTTTGTGAACAGTATTGTAAAGTTAAATTGTACTCTTGGAGTTAAATTATATAGGACCTTTGCAGCTCAATGAAGTCTTTTATTAAAAGTCCCAATTTAATTAGCTAAGTGTTCTATAGAAATAATTTAACTTTAGTGGAAAAGGGAGGGAAATTATGCTTATTGCTTTCATCAGCGACAGACATGTCACTCACAAAAACCAACAAGTATAGTTCCTAAGGTCTTACAAAATATATCATAGGCTAGAGAATGTTTTGTTGTAACGATTTCCTTCACTATTAAATGAATAATTCGGTTTGTTGTTGTTTCGATTTTGTTTAAAGGTTGATTGACTGTCCATTAGATAGTAATCCTTAGACTGTGGACTTTTTTAAAGAGATTTCGGAATTTCTCGTGAGTTTGATGTGCTTTTATGGAAACGGCTTGTCGCTGGTGAATGATAAGAATGTAAATTACCTTTATTCTCCCGCTTCATAGATGTAAATTCTGCTGTAGTTTACATTAAAGATTGTTGATTACAAAAAAAAACTTTGGGATATAAATTTCAAGTAGAACAGCAAGCTGATGAGAGAACAGATTATTACTGGAGCTGTGATGTGATGGCTCACCAGGACTCCCAGGTTGTTGTTTAGCCAGACGAGCAGCAGGGTGGCGAGGAAGCCGAAGTCCGCCACCGCCAGCGCCGCCAGGTAGTAGCTGGAGCTGCGCATCTTCAGGTGGGTGTTGAGGAACACCACGCAGCTGAGCAGGTTACCGACCTGAAACAACCCGCGTCATCAGGTGGGTGCTGAGCAGGTTAACGACATCCAACACATCGCGACATCAGGTGGGTGCTGAGCAGGTTACCGATCTGCAACACCGTGTCATCAGGTGGGTGCTGAGCAGGTTAACGACATCCAACACATCGCGACATCAGGTGGGTGCTGAGCAGGTTATCAACCTCCAACACATCGCGACATCAGGTGGGTGCTGAGCAGGTTACCGACCTGCAACACATCGCGACATCAGGTGGGTGCTGAGCAGGTTACCGACCTGCAACACATCGCGACATCAGTCGGGTGCTGAGCAGGTTACCGACCTGCAACACACCGCGTCATCAGGTGGGTGCTGAGCAGGTTACCGACCTCCAACACATCGCGTAATCAGGTGGGTGCTGAGCAGGTTACCGACCTGCAAAACATCGCGACATCAGTTGGGTGCTGAGCAGGTTACCGACCTGCAACACACCGCGTTTCAGGTGGGTGCTGAGCAGGTTACCGACCTGCAACACACCGCGTCATCGGGTGAGTGCTGAGCAGGTTACCGACCTGCAACACACCGCGTCATCAGGTGGGTGCTGAGCAGGTTACCGACCTGCAACACACCGCGTCATCAGGTGGGTGCTGAGCAGGTTACCGACCTGCAACACACCGCGTCATCGGGTGGGTGCTGAGCAGGTTACCGACCTGCAACACACCGCGTCATCAGGTGGGTGCTGAGCAGGTTACCGACCTGCAACACATCGCGTAATCGGGTGGGTGCTGAGCAGGTTACCGACCTGCAACACATAGCATCCTCATGGAAACAAAACAGCAAAAAACCAAGAGTTCAAAACTCAACTTCTAGCAGTTTTATTTCAGTAAAATTGCAAACTATAATTGCATTGCAGGTGTCATGTATAGGAAAATCTATTTTTCTTTCAGTTTCGTTTAAAAAGTGACACGCCAATGCTAGATTTTATAGTGAAAAGTTAGCTCTAATGTTGAGTTTCCCAGCGGCATGAATTCATTAACCGTGAAACGCAATTTTGACACTCAAAAGCGTTCCAGTCGAGTACTGAATTGGTTTTGATTTGGGATCTGATTGCAGGAAAGGATAAGTAACTCTACACAACATATATGGGAGATGATTTGATGCTAAAGTATATCCTGTAAAATATCCATCAGAAGAGGAGTTTACTTTTGTGTAAAAACCTGCGGTTAAACATGCAATGTGCTGTACAAGGTGTGTAAATACTTTAACAAAACAAATTAATTTACCTTAGGCCTAATTAAAGTTTTAATTGCATACCAGTTTGACGGTAATAAACTAAACAGAATTCTATACATTTTCAGATGTATTAAAGATTATGTTATTTTTCTAATCGGTAACACTGTCAGATTCTACTCATTACAACAGTAGGTACTGAGTTTGGTTATATGTTTTAGATTTATTTGGAATTTGTACAGTAAATTTATCTTAGTGGAAAACATAATCATGCGGAAAAGCTACTGCTTTATTAGTTTGCTCTATATAAAATGCAAGTAGGGTAATGTGTTATTATTTTCTGTTATTTATTATTGAAATCACTGTTATTGTAGAGATCTAAATTATATATTTTTTTATTTATGTGAGTTATAGTTTTTCCTGTTTTTTTTTTAAATTATTTTTAACAGTAAGTGAACGAACCTCAAAACAGCCATTACCTAAAGTTGCCCTATTTTATTTGCTCAGCCTGGCAAGCGTGAGGGACAAAATATTTTTACAGGCAATTTAAAAACTGTATGTTTGACACTTACAGAAAGAAATTGTATTAAATTGTTGAGAAAATAAAAATGTATTCTATTCTATTCATTGTTAAATTATTCTTTGCATGGTTTAACAATTAATTTAAAAAACGAGATACCACCTCGAGTTGATTCTTATTTACAGCGAAACAAGGAAAATTTTATCTTAATTAAAAGGAAGGAAACCTTACTTGTGGGAGAACGGAAAGTGTAATTAATTTTATCTAATGTTTTTATATCATCATTGCAATCCATAAACTACAGTACAGTATCTCCAATAAATTTCCTTTAATAAAAGGAGTGAAACCTTTCCTTGCTGAGTGAAAATAAGGGAAATGTAATTAATTATAGGTTGTGAGAAACATGTTGACGCTTGAGTCTGAAGTTTCGTCAGAGGAGAGGAGGAAATCGTCGATGACGTGGAAGCAAATTGAGCCATGAGATTACGCTACTTGTCCTGTAGCTAAAAAATACTAAACCAAAATAAAATGTGCGTTAGTATTGAAAACAATGTTTTGCTCTTTGAATAGCAATCGATAATAGGTGATATGTATTGTTTTCAGATGTAACATACGATTGACACAATAAATTTATAGCTGAATGAATTGATAATCTTTTATTATTTGTAGAGTTTTAGTATTTGTAGTTTCTAATGAACTATTATTGCTGCTGAGTAAACTTTTTGTCTGCCTTTGCTATTGTAATATTTTTTTCATATGTAACTTTTTAGCCTATTTTTTTCACTCTTTCTGTCTTGGATTTTTTAGACTGCACCAATATCTTACTGTATTTGCTCTTCAAGTAGATCAAAATTTTGTCTTTTTCAACATTATGGAGTATTTTTACTATTTTTCTTTGTATAATCAAATTAAGTTATGGACTGCATTTTTCAAATGTTTATATTTGTTATTGTCTGGTTCTTGTATCCTGTTTATTAGTTTTTATCTTGGTTACTACCCTTTTAGCGAATTTCCCCTATAGGGAAGAAGCTATTACCGTAGGTCTCATGGTAAGACTTAAGCTCGGGACCACTATAACTTTTCGTTTTGGGGCCCCCAGAAGCAAAAAACACTATTCGTTTGAATTTATATATATATATATATATCTATGTGTCTGTTAGCACGATAGCGGCTGCAAAAATGGTCCGATCTTTATGAAATTTGGTACGGATGTGTAAAGTGGTAATCAATTGGACGAGTTCGTGAACCAGCCCGATCGGACCACCGGAAGGGGGGGTAAAGGGGGATAAACCCCCCCCAAAATGGGTTTTTTGAATTTTTTACATAGAAAAATAAAATTTATCGAATTTTTGTGGGCACCATTGAATTCAGCTCAAAAAAACAAACAATTTGGTATTTTGAAACACTGCTCTATGTCCATTGGTTACCGAGATATTGAAAGTGGTAAACACAGTACGTTGTCCCAATGTTAACCTTATGGGAAATAAGTAAAATTCTATATCTCGCTTATTTCTCAACATATCCCAATAAAACTTGGTAAATAGCTTCTTCTAGTTCAGATCTACTAAATATTGAATTAAAACCATCCAGTTTTAATATACCTGTAGCAGCACACCTGCATACTCATTCCCCATGTTATTCTTATGGAGCTTACAAAAACATGTCAAATCTCGCTATGTTGGATTGAGATATGTTGTTTTGCATTTGAAATTCGCTGAGTATGCAGGTCTGCTGCAACGGGGGTATTATCATGTTATCGCAAGTTATTTTTTCTAATATTTCCTATGCTCTTTCTCTTATATTGGTGTTTGTTATAATGTTGAACTGTCATACCACCTACTGTATTATTGTTTATATGTATTGGCATTGCCGTTGATAATAAATAGATAAATAAATAGTACTTTGGTATTATACGGAGGCCACTATTTTTAGAGAGGTTTTTTTAACTGGATACCAAAAATAACTAAATAATTGGAGAGAACATACTTTAATTGACTTACTGTCCAAATTTTACATAATTACGATGAGCGGTCTTTGTGTTATGCCTCCCAGAAGGCAGCGATGTCGGCGAGGTAAAGCGTCATCGCCGCTAGCGGCAACACCCGATCGCCACCCTTATACAGCGCGCTGCGGCGGTTATGTTAGGTTAGGTTATCATAAATATGTTAGTAGGACTTTCCTCGTTTAGTTACAAATAAACAATACTGGATGAGTCATACTTTCGCCCGCCAATCCCTGTACGCAAGTGATGCACACACGCTGGTCAACAGCCCGACATAGGCCTACTTGGAGGGGATTTGGCGGACGAAGGTATGACTCATCTGGTATAGTTCGATTTGTAACGAAATGAGGACAGTTCTTCTAACCTATTTATGATAACCTAACCTAACATAACCGCCGCAGCGCGCTGTGTGAGGGTGGCCTCCGTGTGTAATAATACCAAAGTACCATTATGGTATATCCTTGTTATTATGAACTATCCTAGTTGATTACGTTTACTCACCAAGCCGACGAGGATGATGGCAGGGATGTAGTAGAGGTGGAAGAAGTCCAGCATGTCCATGAGCGGGAAACACTCGTCGGGCACGTACTCGTACCTAGGGATGGAAAATGCCTTATTTTGAAATAACGTAATGTACCAATAACAGGGTCGTCTGGTATTATGTTACCGTAACCTGTTATTGAGATATCCTATTACCAACATAATTTGTTTGGCCTATCTTTTTGTAACTTGTCATTTCAAACGGAGAACGTTTCCTGATAACACAGTACTAATACCAGTGAATGATACCTGGTGTTGAATAATAAATACGCCACCATTGTTAATCAGTAACGTTTGGACTCAGACGGTTACCAATAACGCCATGAGAAAGCGCCTGCTGATAACGTAATAGGCCTACCGCACAAACTACAAAGATGTCATGCTGTTATTCATAACGCCAGAACGAGCTAGAACGCCTTCAGATAACGTAATACCGTTTATACAAATACCCTACTCTTCGCAACGTTCTGTAATCCGCCGTTCGGCTGCAGCCTGCCTGTTACCAGAATATCAGGGTGTTGCTGGTAACAGGTTATGCGGGTATTAGGTTATCGCCTGATAACACTGTTTATATAAATTGTTCTTACGTTTCTTGGCCTCCAGGTTTGGCGGAACTGGATGCGCCTAGCCATGAAATGTTGCTAGGTAAACTGCAAAGAAATAAAGTTACGTTAAATATGCCGTAATGTAAAAGTTATTGAAAACTAACTTTCTTTCATTAAACCATCAAAACAATACATTTTACAAATAACTTTAGAAAACCCATCTACAATCCTCAAAATCTATCCCAATAAACACATGATCAAAGTCTTAAATCACCGACATCATTATTTTAAAGATATACATAGACTTTCTTCCCTCACCTAACTAAACTAAATCCAAATGTAAGTATACCTTCATGTACAACAATTTTCATGAAATCTTACAATATCCGTTCAAAATGCATATCTTATAAAGTTCTACCCAGGTTTTCTGTGGTATACAAACACAAATTCTCCGCCAGTAAATAACCTTAACACTGGCAACCAGCGCCCAAAGGAGTCAATCAATATTGAGTATTGCAGGGCTTGTAACAGTTCTTGAGGTTGAAAAAAATAAAAAAATAACTAAAATAAGAAAAAATAACCTAAAAATAACCTTTTGTAAACCAAAAATGTTGCTAAAAGTAAGAAAACCGGCGTTCTTGGTTATATTGGGGATAATAAATTCTAAACCTTGGTAAAAAAGAAAATCACGACAGACTAATCACAAATCTGCCTTGATTTGACGGCGAGACTTGGTTTTCACGCAATGCAGGATGATGAGATTCGTCTGCCGCGATGCTGCTACGAGATCGTCTGACAGATGAATACTGTGAACAGGGCGAATACAGTTCTTGAGGTTGAAAAAAATAAAAAATAACCAAAATTAAAAAAATAACAAAAACAACCGAATTAAAAAAATAACCCGTTACAAGCCCTGGGTATTGTTCAACACAAACGGGGGCCTGGGGGCGGAGAACGTTATATACCACCCACTCTAGTCGTACCTGTGCCTCGCATTGTCGACGTGCTGCTGGTGGTGGCGGCTCAGCCACGCCCACAGCTCCGAGCGGTTCAGCGTCCCGTTCAGCAGCGAGTAGTTCAGCCGTAGGAACCACTCGTAGTCCTGAGAACGTTATACAGTATACCACCCATCTGTAGTCGTACCTGTGCCTCGCGTTGTCGACGTGCTGCTGGTGGCGGCGGCTCAGCCACGCCCACAGCTCCGAGCGGTTCAGCGTCCCGTTCAGCAGCGAGTAGTTCAGCCGCAGCAACCACTCGTAGTCCTGAGAACGTTATACAGTATACCACCCATCTGTAGCCGTACCTGTGCCTCGCATTGTCGACGTGCTGCTGGTGGTGGCGGCTCAGCCACGCCCACAGCTCCGAGCGGTTCAGCGTCCCGTTCAGCAGCGAGTAGTTCAGCCGCAGGAACCACTCGTAGTCCTGAGAACGTTATATACCACCCACTCTAGTCGTACCTGTGCCTCGCATTGTCGACGTGCTGCTGGTGGTGGCGGCTCAGCCACGCCCACAGCTCCGAGCGGTTCAGCGTCCCGTTCAGCAGCGAGTAGTTCAGCCGCAGGAACCACTCGTAGTCCTGAGAACGTTATACACCACCCATCTGTGGTCGTACCTGTGCCTCGCATTGTCGACGTGCTGCTGGTGGCGGCGGCTCAGCCACGCCCACAGCTCCGAGCGGTTCAGCGTCCCGTTCAGCAGCGAGTAGTTCAGCCGCAGCAACCACTCGTAGTCCTGAGAACGTTATATACCACCCATCTGTGGTCGTACCTGTGCCTCGCATTGTCGACGTGCTGCTGGTGGCGGCGGCTCAGCCACGCCCACAGCTCCGAGCGGTTCAGCGTCCCGTTCAGCAGCGAGTAGTTCAGCCGCAGGAACCACTCGTAGTCCTGAGAACGTTATACACCACCCATCTGTGGTCGTACCTGTGCCTCGCATTGTCGACGTGCTGCTGGTGGCGGCGGCTCAGCCACGCCCACAGCTCCGAGCGGTTCAGCGTCCCGTTCAGCAGAGAGTAGTTCAGCCGCAGGAACCACTCGTAGTCCTGAGAACGTTATACAGTATACCACCCACTCTAGTCGTACCTGTGCCTCGCATTGTCGACGTGCTGCTGGTGGTGGCGGCTCAGCCACGCCCACAGCTCCGAGCGGTTCAGCGTCCCGTTCAGCAGCGAGTAGTTCAGCTGCAGGAACCACTCGTAGTCCTGAGAACGTTATACAGTATACCATCCACTCTAGTCGTACCTGTGCCTCGCATTGTCGACGTGCTGCTGGTGGTGGCGGCTCAGCCACGCCCACAGCTCCGAGCGGTTCAGCGTCCCGTTCAGCAGAGAGTAGTTCAGCCGCAGGAACCACTCGTAGTCCTGAGAACTTTATACAGTATACCACCCATCTGTAGTCGTACCTGTGCCTCGCATTGTCGACGTGCTGCTGGTGGTGGCGGCTCAGCCACGTCCACAGCTCCGAGCGGTTCAGCGTCCCGTTCAGCAGAGAGTAGTTCAGCCGCAGGAACCACTCGTAGTCCTGAGAACTTTATACAGTATACCACCCATCTGTAGTCGTACCTGTGCCTCGCATTGTCGACGTGCTGCTGGTGGTGGCGGCTCAGCCACGCCCACAGCTCCGAGCGGTTCAGCGTCCCGTTCAGCAGAGAGTAGTTCAGCCGCAGGAACCACTCGTAGTCCTGAGAACGTTATACAGTATACCACCCATCTGTAGTCGTACCTGTGCCTCGCAATGTCGACGTGCTGCTGGTGGTGGCGGCTCAGCCACGCCCACAGCTCCGAGCGGTTCAGCGTCCCGTTCAGCAGCGAGTAGTTCAGCCGCAGGAACCACTCGTAGTCCTGAGAACGTTATACAGTATACCACCCATCTGTAGTCGTACCTGTGCCTCGCATTGTCGACGTGCTGCTGGTGGTGGCGGCTCAGCCACGCCCACAGCTCCGAGCGGTTCAGCGTCCCGTTCAGCAGCGAGTAGTTCAGCCGCAGGAACCACTCGTAGTCCTGAGAACGTTATACAGTATACCACCCATCTGTAGTCGTACCTGTGCCTCGCATTGTCGACGTGCTGCTGGTGGTGGCGGCTCAGCCACGCCCACAGCTCCGAGCGGTTCAGCGTCCCGTTCAGCAGCGAGTAGTTCAGCTGCAGCAACCACTCGTAGTCCTCCATCTTAAGCTGGCGACATTGTCAAACCTGGAATCAAACGGATAGTTGACTATGTGGTCTTGAACACTGGTAAGTATCTTTTGAAAGAGGTCACAGTTCCGTGGGGTTGCTTGGTATCAAAACCGCCTAGTTTATTTTTTCATGAATTAAGTTAGATTTTGTGAGTTGCTGACTTTTTCTGGTACTTTGGTATTATACGAAGGCCACCCTTATACAGCGCACTGCGGCGGTTATGTTAGGTTAGGTTATCATAAATATGTTATAGGACTTTCCTCGTTTTGTTACGAATTGAACGATTCCAGATTAGTCATACCTTCACCCGCATAATCCCCTCCAAGTAGGCCTTAGTCAGGTTGTTGACCGGAGTGAGTGCATCACTTGCCTACAGGATTTGGCGGGCGAAAGTATGACTCATCCGGTATCGTTTGATCTGCAACGAAACGAGGAAAGTCCTGCTGACATATATATGATAACCTAACCTTAATATAACCGCCGTAGCGCGCTGTTTAAGGGTGGCATCGGGTGTTGCCGCTAGCGGCGGTGACGCTTTACCTCGCCGACATCGTTGCCTTCTAGGAGGCAGAACATAAAGACCGCTCATAATAATTATGTCAAATTTGGACAGTGAGTCAATTAAAGTATGTTCTCTCCAGTTATGCAGTTATTTTTGGTATCCAGTTAAAAAACTCTCTAAAAATAGTGGCCTCCGTATAATACCAAAGTACCCTTTTGCTTGCTTAATTTTTGGCTACTCATCACTATAACAAAAAAAAACTGAATTTTTGTTGCTGAGTTAAAATATAACATACTCCTATATCGAACCCTGCAATCTACCATTAAAAAAAGTTCATTACACGACATCATAAAATGAGAAGTTTGATTGCTAGTGCCTTAAAGGAGAATGGTTTTCCTACTTACGAAGGTGTATTTGGATTAGGAACCAACGACTATGCTCCACAATAATGTATATCATAGCCATCTAAGGGAAAAAGCAACAATCTTTGACCCAACGATTAGATTTCAGAAGGAATCCCGTCCAAATACAGTTCGCAAAGAAAAGTTCTAAATGTACGATCCAACAGTAAATTAATATTTTGATAAATATAAATTAGACGAAATTTAAATATTAGGATTGATAATCGGAGCAAGAGGAACATTAACATTATTCACTGCAAAATGGCTGAAAAAATTCAAAATTTCAAATCAAGTAATAAAAGAAGTCGTTACAACTTTAAAATAATCAGAATAAACGAGTATATAGAAAGAAACCATCTGTATGTACCAAAACCAAAAACAATCAAACCTTAGTTTAAAAAAACCTTTGTATTTAGTTCTACTTTGTTGACTCAGAAACCATTCGTTGTCTTCCATATTAAGGTGTCGAAATTTTTAAACCTGGAATAAAACGGTTATTAGTTGACGATTTTTAGTTAAGAGTCTGCAGTTCCTCCCGCCATCTTGGATTAGAGTCCCATAAGAACAGCGCTAGTTCCCTTGAAATATGCATAGCTTTGAACATTAACTACTCGATCACTTTATATTCAATCTGGATCTGGAATCATATTAAAAGGAATATATTTTTCTTATTTATATTTAGCAGTGAACTGTGAAGACTTAAGTCCCGAAGTATGTTCATTTATAGCTAAAGGTTGTCGTGTAAAATGGATAGTTTTATAAATGTACATTGTTAAATATTAAAAGAAAACACGCATTTCAAAATCGTAGTCTCCCAATAATTCACAAGATATTTGTATTACCTTTAAATTAGCACCAATTTTGTGGTTTTTATCAGAAAATAAAGTAGTAGTAAACGTGTTTGAAATTTACATTGTTCTTAATGGACCAACCTTTGAAAGAAAACAGGTACTGCAGACTCTTAAGTCTCTTTTGAAAAAGATTACAGCCCCGCCGTGGAAGGCGCCCATTATCAAAACCCGCCGTCTTATTTTTCATAAACTGTATAGGATATTGTGTCTTAGAGATTTTTCCGTGTTGAATTCAAATAAAAGATCCCCCTAAATCAAACCCTGAAATCTCTCTTTGTAAAAGTATATTACAGTTGTAGACAGCCTTTTGGCGGGTGGCAAAAATATTAATCTTCCAAAGTGTCTGCTAAAAACCACGTTTTGGTCTAACTGTCAAATCTTTGTTAGATTTAGTTTCATTTACACTACAAACGTATGCGCTGCAATATTTCACCGAGAGTTTTCTTACGGAATAAAAATGTCTGCAACACATTTGTGCAAAGCATCAGATGGTATTTTTGGTTTGGCAACGTTCAAGAACGTATTTCCATATGCTTCCAAAAAATAAAGGAGATTTTCCAATATTTTCTTTAGGTTACAAAACAATCATAATCTAGTTTCGTGTTTTTAGCGAATTTCCCCTATAGGGAAGAAGCTGTTACCGTAGGTCTCATGGTAAGACCTAAGCCTAAAACCATCATAACTTTTCTTTTTGAGGTCCTCAGATGCCAAAAACACCATTCGTTCACTTTCATAAATATATATATATATATCTATATATCTATATATCTATATATATATCTATATATATATGTGTCTTTAAGCACAATAACTTGCGCAAAAATGGTCCAATCGGAATGAAATTTGGCATAGACGTGTAAAGTAGTAATTATTCGGACGAGTTCGTAAACCAGCCCGATCGGACCACCGGAAGGGGGGGTAAAGGGGGGTAAACCCCCCCAAAAATGGGTTTTTTGAGACTTTTACATAGAAAAATAAAATTTTTCAAATTTTTATGGGCACCATTGAATTCGGCCCAAAAAAACAAACAATTTAGTATTTTGAATCATGGCTCTATGTCCATTGGTTGCCGAGATATTGAAAGTGGTAAACACAGTACGTTGTCCCAATGTTAACCTTATGGGAAATAAGTAAAATTCTATATCTCGCTTATTTCTCAACATATCTTTATAAAACTTGGTAAATGGCTTCTTCTAGTTCAGATCTACTAAATATTGAATTAAAACCACCCAGTTTTAATATACCTGTAGCAGCAAACCTCCATACTCATTCCCCATGTTATTCTTATGGAGCTTACAAAAACATGTCAAATCTCGCTATGTTGGATCGAAATATGTTGTTTTGCACTTGAAATTCGCTGAGTATGCAGGTCTGCTGCAACGGGGGTATTTATCCTTATTATTTCTAAACACTGACTTCGACTAAGATTGTGAAGAATTTGACGTAATTAACTAACTTAATCCATTTTCGTCGTTATGCCCATCCAATGTATATGGAATCTTTTGTCGTTGTACTTCATGAATTGTGTTGACCTTGCATGAATTTAACACTAATTGCACGTGCAGTTGCAGCTAAATATTTTCTTGTGTTAATTACTTTACTTTACGTAAACAAATGACCATGTGATTTATAACCAAAACATTGCAGATGTTTTACACTAATTACGACAACGGCCAGTAATTACACTCACCCGCCAGTAAGGCTGTCCAGAACTATAGCTCAATTTTGATACCCACCAATAGTCTTCGAAACCCTTCAAATCGAGATATTTCAATCACATTTTATTAGATATCTCTGATTATTGTTATTTTTAATCATTCAAATAAAAATAAGTTTTGATACTTTTTTTTATTTTCAGCTACTATCAAACCTGTGAAACTTTGGGATTCAACGGGGTTACACGTGGTTTTCCAAGGCTTCGATAGCCTTGCAGGATTACGCGTGGTTTGGCAATTCTATGTTCTCAAGGTCCTGAATAAAAACTTGATGTCCTTAAATATGTGCGTCACAAGTGTACAAAAGGCACTTATCACAACAAAGAAATACGACGCTTGCACGACACAAATTTACAAATATTATAATCGAACCCAACCATCCTGTTTACATTCGTTCCAGTCTTAATACGTATTATTACCACGTATAATACACGTATTTTGAGTTTGATTTTTCCGGACCATTTGCCATCACTGATTGGTAAAAAACAAGTTGCATGACGTTCGGGATCTGGAATCTGATCCCGTCTGATCCGACCGGATTAGATTCCAGATCCGAAAACGTTGTGAAACTTGTTTTTTATTTATCAGTTAGGGCAAATGTCCGCATACATCAAAATCAAAATATAAAACTGCTACGTAATGTTTGCAAAGTCGTATCGTACTCGAGGCGTGTTCCTATGTTTGTGCTATATGCATTTTTTGAATCTACGACGCCCATTTTCAATTAAGAAAAACAGTATCAGGCAGGCATTAATTGCCGAAATACATATAATCTTGCAAGGTTTTTCCAAGGTGGATTACCTGGTAATCCTTAAAAAAATCAACTTATTGAGCCGGTAAAAAAATCAACAATTAATTAAGTTATAATTCAGGGCGTGTTGGAGTGCTTTATAGACCTTGGCTAGAGTTTCATGGCCCAACACGCTACAAGACACTACTCGAGGGATTCACGTCAATTACAGAGAGTAAATGAGTGGATGTAAGATGTCCCTCGTTGTAAAATTATTTTCGTTATACTGCTTCAAAAACAGATGTTTTTAATGCATGTTTTCCGGACCTAAATACACTCTTTTTAATCCTAGGAATTAAAAGCTAATGTACTCGATACCAGCTGACTCTGTATAGTCCTAGGACTATAAAAGTCAAGAAGTGCCGAGTACGTCGTAATAATCGAACAATATTCATTCGATTATAAATAATCGAAACATTCATATCGAAACATTCATTGTTGTCAGTTTAATCAATTTATGAAACTCGCTCATTTCACCAATCGATTATTACATGCGTTCGATACGTCGATAGTTGTTCATTTTTAAAGGTAAACAAGCTGTAACATTTTGGTTTTCTTAAGTAGTTTACGTATTGTATTGAGCAATATAACGAAAAATATAGTTCATCACACGGACCTAAAGCTGCTTTTCGTTACTCGGTCATTTTTCAACCTCGGCGTACAGCCTCGGTTGTAAAACTTGACCTTGTACGAAAAGCTTCACTTTAGGTCCTTGTAATGAAATATACTATTAGAAACAACTACTAACGTGTGCTGTCGATGATTTTTTAATTTAGAACCTCAAGGACACAACTGAGGGGAAATTTATTAATGAAATAGAAAATAGAATGTAAATGTATTGAATCCTTGACCATATAGTACAAAATGAATCTTTATTGCCAAAATCTGTTTATGTCTGGGAAAGCGATAGTAAAACTTGTTTAGGCTTATACCTAATGATAGTTTCATCTTATTTACTGTGGATATACAAGAACCAAGATAAATTCTAATTGGCTGAGAACAAATTCGTGAACACTGTAAAACAACTTTATTACAAAACTTTTTGATTTTTTTAATCAAATGGTTTTTAAGCGATCGGGCAAGGCATAAAAAAGTTTTATAAAGTTGAAAGAAAGGTGGGCCTGGAAAAATGCTGTTCTGTGTTTTAAAATTAGGATGCCTAATCGCGGATATGTAGGTCACGTTGTTGTCGAAAATTAGGGATGATTTTTTTTTTAATAATAAGGTTCTCAACAATTTAAAACCATGGATAAGTAGGGTTTATTTTGAAGAAAAATGGTTTATGATTTTCTGAATCCACTCCAAAAACTAAGCGGATTTCCTTTTTCTGGAATCGAAATATTGACTTGGTTGTTGAAGTCTCGCAACCCTAATTGGAAGCGGCTTATCTAAGTTGGGTTAAAAACAACAATACCCCCGTTGCAGCAGACCTGCATACTCGGCGAATTTCAAATGCAAAAGAACGTACAGTTCAAGCCAACATAGCGAGATTTGACATGTTTTCGTAAGCTCCATAAGAATAACATGGGGAATGAGTGTGCAGGTTTGCTGCCACGAAAATGGAAATATTGGTGATGTTAGACTATTAAACATTAGATCTCATCTAGATGAAGCCACAAACCAAGTTTTATCCATATATGTTGAGAAATAAGCGAGATATAGAATTTTACTTATTTCACATAAGGTTAACATTGGGACAACGTACTGTGTTTACCACTTTCAATATCTCGGTAACCAATGGACGTAGAGCAGTGATTCAAAATACAAAATTGTTTGTTTTTTTGAGCTGAATTCAATGGTGGCAATAAAAATTTGATAAATTTTATAAAATTTAAAATACAATAAATTCTATTTTTCTATGTAAAAACCTAAAAAAAACCATTTTGGGGGGTTTATCCCCTTTTACCCCCCCTTACTGTGGGCCGATTGGGCTGGTTTACGAACTCGTCCGAGGGATTACCACTTTACATGTCTGTACCAAATTTCGTTAAGATCGGACCATTTTTACGGCCGCTATCGTGCTCACAGACACACACACACACAGACACACACACACACACACACACACACACACACACACACATATGTGTGTATATATATATATATATATATATAAATTCGAACGAATGGTGTTTTTTGCTTCTGGGGGCCCCAAAACGAAAAGTTTACATGGTCTCGGGCTTAGGTCTTACCATGAGACCTACGGTAATAGCTTCTTCCCTATAGGGAAATTCGCTAAAAATAAAAAAGTTAGTAAAGCATCTGAGCTAGCAAACTGCGTAAGTTTCCGAAGAGCAAACAGACATAAGCTAGGTTTAACGTGCATCAAGTTTCCGAAGAGCAAACAGACATAAGCTAGGTTTAACGTGCATCAAGTTTCCGAAGAGCAAACAGACATAAGCTAGGTTTAACGTGCATCAAGTTTCCGAAGAGCAAACAGACATAAGCTAGGTTTAACGTGCATCAAGGTTCCGAAGAGCAAACAGACATAAGATAGGTTTAACGTGCATCAAGTTTCCGAAGAGCAAACAGACATAAGCTAGGTTTAACGTGCATCAAGTTTCAGACCAAGAAAGTTTACGAGACCTCTAGCAATGATTTCAGATTTCTGGCGGAAGTTGTAAAACATGAGTTTTATCTCTTATAGAGAAGTTAACAAATTTGATTTTTCTGAATTCACAATACTACTTACCTTAAATCACGGGAAAAGACAATTTGAGTCAATGTTTAGGTTTATGTTAGGGTGGAAAGAATGTTGAATCTTTTTATTTGTTAAGCTAGCTATTTTTATGTCAATTTTATAGTTTATTATACATTAAATTAAGTGACCAAGATATTCGTTTCTAACTTTTATTTTACATTTTAAAGTAATAAGACACTTTCATCGCGTATGTCACCAGAAGCATTCTTACTCAATCTTGAATAATTCAATTTCTTTACAGATTTTAAAATAAAAATTCAAACAAATATTCATGCAATTGTTTAGTACTTAAACTATTTTATTTGCTTCCTTTATGGTTTTTGTGAATAACAGCTAACCAAATATTGCATTCGTTTTTAATTAGCATTTAATATTCATACAATCATACACAAAGGAAAGAATTAGTCTCTACCATGCATAGTGTCACTAACTTCATTCTTTCATCAGCCAAACGAACCCATTCTTTGAACTGCGATGTTTTCAGTGGAGGTGCGGACGAGAGGAATGTGCGTGAAATGCAACTGGCCTGAGGCCAAACACGCGGCGACAGAGCCATTAGGCCTATGGCCCAACAAGACGTCGGCCACCTGGCTCGACCCACTTGTCGGCATCTTCCGTTCATATGATTAATTGTGGATGTTTCCGTTAGCTCTATCGTAGGTTTTTTCTGTTCATTTAATTAATTGTGGATGTTTCCGATAGCTCTATCGTAGGTTCCTTTCGTTCATTTCATTAATAATGGATGTTTCCGATAGGTCTATCAAAGATTTCTTTCGTTCATTTCATAAATAGTGGTTGTTTCCGGTAGCCCTATCGGAGCGAGTTCGCCGTTTGTAGTCCTAGGCTCGAAATCCATTGCAAGTGATAAATACAGTTTCCCTAAATATATAGGTTAAATCTCGTTTAAAGACGTTACATGGTCTAAAATTTTACTCTCCTTAAAAAACTATTTAGGAACTATAACCCCTTAAAAATATCTCTATTATGAGCTGTTAAAAATCGATTGCAGACAGCTTGACAGAGTAAAATGCGCATGTTTTAGTAACTTCGCTATTCCTAAAATGCTAATAATTCATGATTTCAATGTTGCTTAAACATAAAAGATGGTTTATGTTACCTTTTAACTCTGTCCACCGTCAGTGTGTTTATTGCGTATAAAGGAACAACAACTGCATGCTATGATTGTAAAGTGAATAACTCGCTTTGCTCGCTGGAGCCTCCTTGCTTAAACCCTTTGGTGGCTTGTAACCAAAGGAAGAGGAATCTATAAAATGATACAGTTTTGTAACTATACAAGAAATATGAAGAGGTTTAAAATTAAGGTAGCTATATTACATTAATTGGCCAGAAAACTTGAAAAGTCAATCATTTTAAAATATAGGCCTTAAAACAATAATATCTTTACAAAATTTAAATGTAAATAGCTATTTATTTCAAATTTAGTTGAATTTTGAAAACATGACCTTTCTTAAAAATTTAGGTTTAGCAAAAATGTTATAATTCCATGAAAGTGAGAATTTATCAGTTCAAAAGACTATAAGAAATGTCTGAAATACAGCAGTTTAGCAGGCATGTCCAGAAGAATTTGCAATTGAAATACTTTCCTCGTAGGTTGCAGTACATTCTTGTTATAATGATTTCAAAGAGTTATGACGAGGAAAAGGAATGTGTCACTTATCTTTTTTCATATTTATTAGGTTGAATTGTGTTATGAAGTTATGACGTAAAATAACGTAACTTGGAGTTTATGAAGTAGCGTTGTTGCTTGGACCAACACCTCAAGTTCAGCTTGGCGATAACTTGGTTCTTGTTATTAAAAAATGTGGACCTTAAGTTGTATAAAATGTGGATGAACTAGCCATTTATCTCGCTTTTAAATTTAATTAAAATATGTATGCATTCTTTCTGAAACTGCTTATTTCAAACTACTTCGTACTTATTACAAATTAAAATCACATTGAGTCCATTATTAATCAATGTAAACAACGATAATTTAATAAATTAACTTATTATGACTTTAATCAAACCTGTTGCTCTGTAGTATCAACTCAATTACAATATCGGATTCCTTGAAGTGAAAATTAATGAAAAAAACCTTTATTTCTCACGCTAAATCGCGTTTCCCAATAAACACGTAGATCAACTCATTAATCCTTTAAGTTTTCACAAAAGCATAGCTACTCCTGAATAATGATGGTTATTGAGATAAGATTTATTTTTGATCGTCAGCACGTTTCTCTGAACATTGGAGTTCTTTTTAGGAACTAACATTTTCCTAAATGCTCCTAACAATTCATCTAAGTTAAGGTCTCTAACTGATTTTTCAGGACCCAAAAATGCAGCTAAGCTGTTGTAGTGAGCTGATCAAATGCTAACACATAACAATTGAACTATTTGAACTGGATCTTTGATACCATTCATTGCGATATAATTTTCATAAAGCTCAACATAAAAATAAAACTTTTACTTTTTAGGATCGTAGTTTTCGAAAGGTGTGTCATTAAAAATAATAGGCTCATTTTATTCGGCTTCTTTCATTTTATCAATCATTCGCTGTAGCATAGTTTGTTGAGAACTTTGAAAAACCTTTAAAAGTTGTTCAAATCGGTCTGGATCCATGTGGATGTGGTGCCATTTGTTAGAGGCTTGAAGCTGTGCGAAGCTTGAAAACAAATTAACAAAACGCCACCCATGAAAAAAAATTGCTTGCGATCCTATTTCGTGAATTCGCTTAAAACATGTATTTTAAAAAATCACACAGTATTTTTCATTTTCTAATATATTTTCTTTAAAATTAATGTGGGTTTATGAGATTTTATTTCCTTTACAGACCTTTCGAGCAAATTCGCGGGTTGGAATTGCATTATTCCTTCAGGGGTGTATTATGTTTCATTTGATTTTATTGCCTCAAACCCCAAAAACTGAGGGCAAAATAATCAATGTTCAGAGAATAGTGCCGACCATCTAAAATAAATCTTATCTCAATAACCATCATTATTCAGGAGTAGTTATGTTTTTATGATAACTTAAAGATAAATGAGTAGATCTAAGTGTTTTTTGGGAAACTCTATTTAGCTGGAGGAATATATACACGTTTTTTAGTTAATTTTCTCTTCAAGAAATCATTTCGGATGACTAAAATGAAACATCAGCTCGCCGTTACGTATATTGCCAAATATTGATCGCGTTGTCGAACGGTTAGTGAAGGAATGTGAAAGTTGTGTTCTTGTTAAATCGAATCCACCAAAGGTTCCAGTTCATCCATGGCAACCTTCTGGAGAAAATTGGGAATGAGTGCATATTGACTATGCAGGCCCTTTTAAAATATTTTTTCTTGTTAGTTGATGGTGCTAAGTCAAAATGGGCTGAAATAAAAGTTGTCAGAGATGCAACAATTTCTTCCACAATTTCCCTCTTAGAAAACATTTTCTCGACCCATGTAATTCCCAGGTAATGGTGTCGGATAATGCAACAACAGTTCAAAGTGAGGAATTCAGATCCTACTGTAAATTTAACGGTATTTTCCAAAAGTTCATTGTTCCCGGCCCCCCAGCGACCAACGGCCTTGCAGAAAGAAATGTCCAGACTTTTAAGATCAGATTGAAATCTGCTACAAGTGATTCAACTCAAATAAGTGAGAAGATGCAGGGAATTCTTATTCGATATCGAGCAACCCCTCTCGCTTATGGGAAAACTCCAGCGGAACTGTATTTGAATAGAAAAATCCGGATACGCCTTGACTACATTACCTCAAAAACCAGTTTGGTCATTTGTGCCAGATCCTTGTCGTTAATTTCAGGTAGGGGAGAGGATCCATGTAAACATGTTTGTACATGCGGGTACACATGTCTGACCAACGCTAGTGCCAAAACCAAACCAGAGGAGAAAATAAACTCTACTGAGGTGTTTGTTGTTTCATGGTTTCCAATAATACATAGAGAACGTTGATGTTCCATGGATTCCAATAATACATAGAGAACCCGAAGGAGACCTAATTTTAAATTATGCAGACGAAACACAAGAACTTAAAGGTCTCTAAGGAATCGAAAGACAGGCGGTTCGACTTGATGATTATGTGACAATAGTGACCAAAGTGAATTCTTATTTTGAGGGGACAACCTGTTATATCCACAAAACATAATTCTATTTTGGTAATAAGACCTTATTCACCAATGTTATATTTTGAATGATCATATGTCATTTGGTTTATGTTTCGATTGTTAACTGTTTTTACCTACACGTTCATAAATGTACTTCATCATTAATGAAAGGAATTTTGTAATAATATAAAAGTGTTTTCAAACTTAAAATTCTACGGAAATACGGTATGTAATTAATATTTAAGGGTCACAAAACTTTATAAGCCCAAAAACTGTCGGTAGTTAACAGTCTACAAATATATTACAAATGTGATTTTTTAGTGAATTTCCCCTTTAAAGAAGAAGCTAGGTCTCATGGTAAAACCTAAGCACAAAACCATCATAAATTTACGTTTTGCTCTCCCCTGGGGAGCCAAAAACGTCGGTATGAATTAATGCAGGGTGTTTATTAAAAACGTTGCCAATGTTCGGAACATGACTACATTCATCAAAATTAAGAAAAATCCATATTATGTTATGCCCTAAAATCCAAATTGACACAAATATCCTTTTTTTTGTAGTTTTCATCGCATATGTTTTTTACAAAAGCTTTTGTACCGGTTCCTTCGAAACTTGGTATGTGTATTTATCTAGTAAAGGTCCATTTTTTTAAAGAAAAACTAATATGATCCAACTGCAAAACAGCGGTCATTTTTAATTGTTAAAGTGAAGGAAAATGGTGTTTTACACAGAAATATTAAAAAACAAAATTCAATCTAATGACGCTAAAATTATGACCGGATGATAAATAACGGAGTCATGATTAAATTTAGCTAACGAGCAACACAAGTGGCCCATGTCAACGTATGGCTCAGGGCAACAATAGACTACATCGCTGCACATTGTGCTGCCTCGTCGCTGCCACATACCGACTTTCAAAAGAATCTGTACAAACGGAGATAACAAATATTTTACGAAAATTACACAATAACTGATATCTGGGTAAATATGAATTTTAGGAGATAAGTTCGTGTATATTTAAACTTTCTATTTGTTTGCCTGGATGTAAGTAATCATATCCTGAAATTTTGTTACGTTTAGAATGGGCACCCTATTTGTGTCTATTATCATGATAGCGGCCGTTAAAATTGTCCTACCTTAATAAAATTCGATGCAAACTTGTATTTTGGATGAGTTCGAAAATCAGCCCTATCGACCCTATCGGTAGAGGGTGAAGAGGAACAAACCCCAATTAATTTGAAGTTTTAACATAGATATTTAAATTTTTGTTCCCACAATTGAATTGTTAAGATAGACAACTTAACAACTTGTTTTAACAAGTTTTAATATTATATTTAAGAGATTGAAACTTTCTGTGAATGCAGGTGATTTAAGGGGACTTCTAATTTGATTATTCCTCAATGCAATAGTTTGCAAAAATCTTAGCCGATCGCTTTGCCACGTACTGTAAAACCAATAGTTTGCCAAACGCCCCAAACATGATAACTGTGCACTATAGGGCGTTTAGGCCTTAACTTTTGAACCTTTTAATATTAACAATTTAATTCTATGTGATTAAAGTAGCTTTAAAAGGAAAGTTTGTTCTGTGAAAATGGGTTTGTTGTGTGAAATTATTTATCATATTAGTAACAAAAAAATGTTATTAATAATGTTAGCAAAAAAAGAATGTAAATTATTTGCAATAATTACAGTTCATTTTTCGCTTCACATTTTCCACATGTTATTCTAAAAAGGCTGTAAAAATGTATTTGACATATTATTTAAACCCCTTTAAACGACTTGTTAGTAACATCAACCATGGCTTAGGAACACCTGAAACAAGTAATGCAAATACAAAAAACCTCAATAAAAATATTTTGAGGGTGATTAATACTTATGTTTTATAAATATCCATAAAGTTATAAAACGTTAACAAATTACTACACAAATAGCCCTGTCTTGAAAATATAAATCACTCATGAACAACATATAAAAATTATACTAGTTCCTCTAGTAAGAGAGGTATATTATAAGACATTGTGACAATAATTTGTAAAAATGGCAATGCAGTATCATCCTATATTGGTTTCTTTTGACCCTTAAAATGTCAGTCCTAGTTTTTCGACTTTGTTTCGATTGGTTAGTTTGATGAATGTATTATTGTTGTTTTACATTTAATGTAATTTCCTTAAGGTGCAAAACTTTGGCTTTCATTGATTTTTATATAATTTATTTTGTTTATTCCACCTACTAATTAAATAAGTCTTTACATAGGCCTTGTGTTTATCTTGGAATGTTTCTTAGCCTGTTCAGTGAATATTTAAATACAGGACAGTCCAAAAAGAAGTGACACATTTTGGCAACAATATGTATATGCAGAACTTTAACTGTATGGTAAAATATATAAATGTATATATACAGGGTGTCCCAGTTCGTATCTGCCATACTTTACCAGGGTATTCAGCACTTCAATACGAACAAAAAAATATCGGGAACATATGCTCTATCTCTTACCGTATTCGGTATGTCGGCCATTTTGTGTTTTTCATTAAAGTCGTAATATCTCAAAAACGGTTATATGAAATCGTTTGAAACTTGGCAAAGGTATTATCCAAGTTAATGTACAACTAGAGTAAAAATTTCCGTTTCAAAATGGCGGCCAATAAAAATTTTCAAAGTCAAATATCTAAAAAACTAAATGTTTTATAAAAAATTTACATGACACAAAAAATGTTGCAAATCTTTTTACAAATACAACGGTGTGCTATTTGTTAAGATCGGTTCACAAATAACGGAGAAAATGCAGAAACACCGATTCAAGGAATGGCGCGATCAGCATTTAAGGTAAGCATACTCATAAAATTAGTATATGAAATAAGGAGGTTACTCAAACAGCTGATCAGTATCACAGCTGATTGTATAAAAACACCATTATCAACAGGAAACACATTTTACATCAATTTGTACCTCAGATTTTATTTTTGAATCAATGTTTTTATTGCCCTATTCATAAAGGTTGGCATTCCGCAAACAAGAACAATATCAGCTGTTCACAGTAAATATTTTTAAAACACTGGACATAAATTGTTGAGGTGAATCGTGCAAGTAAATTTACGTTTAAAGCTTTTAGCTTAAGAATTTCATTTAACTTTTAACTATTTTCGTTAGTCTTTTTCTTATCACAAAGATATTAAGTTACCTGTTTTTACTTTGGTTTTTCTTATACTGTATTTGAAATGCATCGACATCGTTTCACATGTTCAGAATATACAGACATGCATTATCTTTATGGAGTCGCCGAAGGAAATGCCCGATTAGCATCTAGGTTGTATGCTGAGCGTTATCCTAACAGAGTACAGCCAAATCGTCAGGTTTTCGCCGACACGCTCGAACGTATGAGACGAGGCAGAGGAGCTCCTATTGAGACCAATGAGCGTGGCAGATCAGTGAGAACTCTCGAACTAGAAGAAATGGTTTTGGAAGAAATAGAGCAAAATCCATCTACCAGTGTACGTGCTATAGCGAACGATTTAGGCGCTTCCAAGAGTACAGTTTGGAGGGTTCTACATGAAAATCTTCTTCATCCATTTAAGTTGCAAAAAGTAAACATTTTAGCAAATAATCTACCAATAACGGTAAAAACATAGTGGAGCAGAGATGCAAGAGTCAAGAGTCAAGCTGCGCGTTTTTTTTTTCAACAGATGTTTCCAGACTTCGAATGTTTGTAAACTTTTTTTCAATTGGAAAAACGCGCAGCTTGACTCTTGACTCTTGAATCAAGAGTCAAGATTCAAGAGTCAAGTTTCAAGGTTCAAGAGTCAAGAGTTTTTTCGCTGCTCCACAATGTTATACGTTGTGCGCCTGTTTTAACAGTTTATGTCTGGTGTAACTAATATCCCCTACACGTGTTTTGAGTCAGGTCAGGTATTATTTATTACAGCTTTATTTATTTTTTAGATAAAAGTAGTTTTTCCGAGGATGTTATAATTTTAAATACTAATAAATGTATCTTTTTTTTAGGTACAGTCTTTGGAGGAACGATACTTTCCAAAACGAACCGATTGTGCCAGATGGTTCCTACATAAGGAAGTTGAGCACCCAAACTTTTTATCACAGGTTCTATTCACTGATGAGGCAAGTTTCACAAGGGAGGGTATTTTCAACTCAAGAAATCGACACCTATGGGCCGATGAAAATCCCCATGGTACATGGGACAGGAACTTCCAGAAAAAGTTTGGAGTCAACGTTTGGGCAGGGATTTTAGGAAACAAGATAATAGGGCCATACCTTCTCCCTAACCACCTAAATGGCCCTACCTACTTGGGGTTTTTGAGACACATCCTGCCAGAGCTCCTAGAGGACATCCCATTGGGAGCAAGAAGAAGAATGTGGTTCCAACATGATGGAGCGCCACCACATTTTTCAATAGACGTCCGAAACCATCTGAACATGACCTTTAGGAACCGGTGGATAGGGCGAGGTGGGCCGGTTCAGTGGCCGCCACGATCACCAGATATGACACCATTGGACTTTTTTTATGGGGCCATATGAAGGACCTAGTGTATGCTACACCCATAAATGATGAGTACGACCTGGTAGGCAGAATTGTTGAAGCTGCAGCGTTAATTAACGAAAGTATTGACTTTGAAAGTGTACGAGAAAATGCTTTGAAGAGATTCAGACTTTGCAATCAAGTGCAGGGCCGACATTTTGAACAACTGTTGCCATGCATTTTCTAAAGCTACATTTTTATGTTTAAATGTAGCAATAAAAACATTGATTCAAAAATAAAATCTGAGGTACAACTTGATGTAAAATGTGTTTCCTGTTGATAATGGTGTTTTTATACAATCAGCTGTGATACTGATCAGCTGTTGGTTAGAGTAACTTCCTTATTTCATATACTAATTTTATGAGTATGCTTACCTTTAATGCTGATCGCGCCATTTCTTGAATCGGTGTTTCTGCATTTTCTCCGTTATTTGTGAACCGATCTTAACAAATGGCACACCGTTGTATTTGTAAAAAAATTGCAACATTTTTTGTGTCTTGTAAATTTTTTATAAAACTTAGTTTTTTAAATATTTGACTTTGAAAATTTTTACTGGCCGCCATTTTGAAACGGAAATTTTTACAAAAATGAATTTTTTACTCTAGTTGTACATTAACTTGGTTAATACCTTTGCCAAGTTTCAAACGATTTCATATAACCGTTTTTGAGATATTATGACTTTAATGAAAAACACAAAATGGCCGACATACCGAATACGGTAAGAGATAGAGCATATGTTCCCTATATTTTTTTGTTCGTATTGAAGTGCTGAATACCCTGGTAAAGTATGGCAGATACGAACTGGGACACCCTGTATATATATGTTTAGCTGGAAGTACTTAAAAGGCTTTTGGTAGTACTCAGTAAATCCCGATATGGACACCGGTTGAGGCTCTGCAGGCGTAACTTTTCATATCACACAATTTTACTGCACTTCGTGGGCATTGAATTAACAATGCTTGAGTTAATTCCTTCATTATTTAACAAACTGGAGGAAAATATAAGTTTATGGATACAATTTTCCGTATACTGAGTTTGTATGATTTAACATGGAAATCGAAATTTCAAGGAACAGCTGATTATAACAAATTCAGCACTTTCACTCACGAAGGAATAAGTCAACACACATTTCAGGTTAGGGATATCAACAAACTAAAAGAATAGTCGTTATGAAAATATCAGCTCTTAAGATAATCGAGTTATTTCTATCATGACTACTTTTGTCAAATGCCGAGCTCTCAGTAGTCTAGAAACTGTACCATTAAGTTATTTCAGCATCAAATCGTTTTAATAATGAAATAGTTTGCTCGTGTTTAATAAGTTAATATACATCTTACATTTGGTTTAATAAGTTAAAATACATCTTAAGATGTGTCTTGTATTATTAAAGGCACTATGATGGAGCTTAATGCGAAAGTCGTAGATAAAATATGTTATGATTTTTAATAATGAAGAATACCCTCTACATTGAAAATAAGGCAAATTTGCACATTAAAGTTAACATTTAGCTAAGCTAATTCGTGGAAATGTTACTGCCTAGAGCATACAAGAGCAATGGAAATGTTTTATAATAATTTTTTTTTATCTTTAACTCTGAAAAATAAGCATTTTAGAACTTTTTGTTGTTTGCACTAATAACGATGGCATAAAATTTAAAAACATGTAGCATAAAACTTCTAATAAATAATAAAATACATTTGTTCTAGTTTTTAGATTATTATCATCACAGTATTTAATAGTAAACCTATACTTTACGATAAATTATTATTATTGAAACTGACGCTGGTTTACAAGGTATAAATGTACATTTTGGAAAAATTAATTTAATAAATATCTGTTTTTTATTGGTTAGCTTAACAAACCAATGAATCACAAATATTACTGTAACACTTGTAGGTGGTGGATTGTTAGAGCACTAGGAGTTCATTATAGAGTTAGTATGGAGAAGAGTAGTAAGTAATTAGGGCTTGAAAAGGGAATCCCCGTGACGTCAAAATGACGTAGTAGTCGCGTGCCTGCATTCTTGACCTCAAGGTTATCTCTTATCAGCAATTGACCCCAATTGACCTCTAATTAAAATTCAATTAGATAAATGATATCGCCAAAGGTTATCAGGGGTTTTCCGACCTCGTCGGTTTACACCGCTTATCTCTTATCGGCTACTACTGTTTACACGTTTTATCGCCGCTTGCTCGACCCCGGGTCACGGATCCTATTGTTTACATTCTATATCTACCACGTGGTATTTATCATGCGATTTGTACTTGTTCATACGATTTCTAATATCTTCTCCTCTCCTGATACTTTGAAAACAATTTCTTTCAGTTTCCATCGATTTATTCGATTTTTAAATATTCATTTGTGGTTTTTTAATTTTACGTTATATCTCCCCATTGTTGTACTTCCTACAATCTTCTCCTCTCCTAATAATTAAAAACAATTTTCTTTGAAAATTCGTATGTTAATTTCATTTTACCGATTAATTTATTGTTTCTGAACTATTGGTTCCTACTTGTTTCGAATCTCCTGGTAATTAAAATAAAAATCCTACCGAATTCTACCATAAAATTTACAAATTACAAATAGAAGTTAACTTTAGATAACTGTATTATCACATGGTTTTTACCTTACTGTTTTGAATTTGTTTTTGTGATTTCTAACAACTTCTAATCTTCTGATACTTCAAAACTATTTCTTCGACAAACTGTTTGATTTTAAACATTACTAAGTGATTTTCAATCTGTCTCTATCTTTATATCTCCTGATATCTTCTCCTCTCCTGATGTTTGAGAATAATTTTCTTTGAAACCCGAATTTTAAATAATTTTTCTAATTTATTTATTGTTAATAGATCATGGCTCCTACTAACTTATACTTCCCTGATATTTAAAATCGAAAATTTTACTGAATTTCAGTGGAAAATTTTCAGATACAAAAATGATTATGTCAGTTGAACTGTGAACCGGTCTCACGTGTATTTTGCACTGCAATAATAAGATTATCACCCATTTGCGTCAATCGGCAACGTGATTTTCCGGGTATATATACCGGTCAGATTTTCAGTTCAATCAAGTTGTGTTTTGGAACATCTACAGCTTCAGACTATCTAGGTGAGTAAAAACTTAGGCTTAGAAGAGTGAGACTGGAAACCTTGCGGTGTTAACTAAGGTCTCTCTCTTAATTTTAAGACTTAGATGAAAACAAATTTTAGGACTTAAATAAAAATGCCTTTTTGAATTTAGATGAAAACGAATTTTTAGACTTAGATGAAAACTAATTTAAGAACTTAGACAACAATTAATTTTTAAACCTAAACTAAAATTAAATTTTGAACTTAGATGAAAACTAATTTTTGGACTTAGATGAAAACGAATTTGAAAACTAACACAAAACAGAATGTTTAATCTTAAATGAAATTTTTAAGACTTAGATGAAAATAAATTTTAGGACTTAGACGTAAATGAATTTTAGAACTTAAATAAAAATGGTTTTTGAACTTAGATGACAACGAATTTTAGAACTTAGAAGAAAAATAATGTTTAAATCTAAACAAAAATAAATTTTTGAACTTAGATGTAAACAAATTTTAGGACTTAAGACAAAAATAAATTTTTAAAGTTGAATAATTTAGACTTTGATGAAAAATAATTTAATTTTTAACTTGTAAAAATAAATTTTAGGACTTAGTATTAAAAAGTTACATTTTAGTGTTGGAAATATAATATAGGCTTAAATAGAATGTTTGATGGTTTTTTTGCTGTTAAATCAATATATTGAATTTAAAATACAAGTTTTCATTTTAATTCTCGGTATTAACTAAAGTAGTGAAACACTTGGAAAAATAGTGGTGTTAACGAAAAGTCTCTTTCATTTTTTTGATTGAAACAATTATGAAAACAATTATTTCACATCAGTTTGAGCTAAAACAAAATTGATTGTTTAAAAGACAGATCTATTTTATTGTAATTAATATATTGTACAACAAATATTAAGGTTTTGTTTGAAATATAACAAAGTTAATAAAATGAGGATAATACATTTAAATAAAATTAGATATATGAAAAATTAGGGACTTGTTTTTTATAATATCTTTCATTATTTAAACTAATTGTTCTCGTTTTGATATGCATAAGCTATCTAATAAAAATATTATTTCAGACTTTGAAAAAATGGCTTATATTCAAAGTAAACTGACATCTTATTACAAATCTACTTTGAGACATTTTCGCTATGATGAAATAAATACCATGAGGAAATTTAAACAATTAAAAATCGATAGTTTATTTAAAGGTTAGTAAAGATTAAAGTTAAAGTTAAATTAATTTTCGAATATCATTATTTTCAGTGATTCACAATGGAAAATAGATTGGGTTTTAAAAGGATGAGTGATTTAGCATTCCCTCCTACCAGAGCAACAACGCATGCAGCGGGATACGATCTAAGATCGCCTTACGACACAGTTATTCCAAAACGAGGAAATTCTCTCGTAACAACTGATTTAGCAATAGTTTTACCCGATGGATGTTATGGTCGTATAGCTCCTAGATCTGGACTAGCTCTGAAATGTATAGATGTTGGTGCAGGTGTTATTGATAGAGATTATATGGGAAATGTAGGTATTGTACTTTTCAATCATTCTGATCAGGATTATCATATAAAAAGAGGGGATCGGATTGCACAAATCATTTGTGAAAAGATTATATATCCTGAATTGTGCGAAATTCAGAATTTGCATCAAACTGTGAGAGGTAGTGGTGGGTTTGGCTCTACTGGAATTTGATCAAATGTGTTAACAAACATATTCAGTTAATGAGTTTTAATATTATAAAGTGTATTTATGCTAGTTAAATTTTAATTAAATATTTTTTCTTCTTTATAGAAATGGAGGAATCAAAGCGTGAGGACATTTCCGATAATCGAAGTGACAGATCTGGCGAAGCTGTGCCAACTGTAAGTTTTTTCTCACTCCTTCAAGTGTTTGAGAACTTGGTTCTCGTTGGCTTAACATCATTGGAAAAATGGGATTTCACACTGAGCAAATTGAAGATTCATCCAGATATCATGTCAACGGGGGATCTTTTTAGTCTTTCACTGATTCTGAACCAAATCTTTCAAAATTTAACATCAAAAATTTATCTGAATGTAGAATCGCAGGAAAAAATTCCTTGGGCTCACAAAAATGATATGTCTTTTAACGAGTTGATGCATTTGGCAAACCCTATTTTAAGGAAAAAAACCTGGAAGGATCGAAATTTCACAGGAGACACTATGAACACATTACTTTCGATTGTTAGAGATATTATAGCCCAATTCGAACAGCAAGGGGAAAAAGTTGAAAATGAAAACAAGAGGAAATCTAGAAAAACAAGCTCTAAAAGTAAGAAGCAAAAAAGGAGTGATTCTCCTAAAAGGGATCCATCCCCCTGTCCTTCCACTGTATCTTCCTCATCGTCCTCATCATCATCCTCCTCATCCTCCTCTTCGTCTTCATCCTCCTCCTCTTCATCAGATAATGAATATGATAAATTGTTCCGATCAAAATCCAGTAAATCTCCGATGATTAAGCAAACATTTCAAACTGTAAAGCATAAATTAAGAAAGAAAATGGTAACACCGGGAGAAAAAGGTAGATTTTTGGTAAAAATTGAAATAACTGACGTAAAAGATCTTAAAAAATGTAAATCTCCCAAGACATACTGGACACAGGTTTCAAAAAAAGCATTGTTTCTTTGTGATCCGAAGGATGAAGTATATAAAAAGGTTGATGAAGTAATGCTTACGGTTGGACAAAGAATTGCTAAGACGGTGGGGACTGAAGTAGAAACATATAAAATTAGTAAAAATCATCAATTTAACTAGCATAAAAACACTGATGTAGTAAATTGTAGACAGTAGTTTGGATATAAATAAACGTTACAATCACATTTCAGGGTGGAGAGTCATGAATATGGGACGCAAACAAGTTGTATTTTATTTCTTGGCATACATAATAATTACAATGGAGGTGGACGTTGCAGAGGAACAGATTACTGATCGAAGAGTGAATTCAAGATTTTCAATTCAAACTGGTGATGTTGATAATGACCTTGTTGAACTTCATGAAGCCTTCCGTGGTATTTTAAAGACATACTATTTACGAAACAGTAATGAGAATATTAAGGACTTATGTGTTTTGTTAACTTTTCACAAACAAAAATTAAAAGTCTTGATTAATCGATTGCTTTTGGAATATGGAGCACTAAAATTTAACATAGTGACTGAATGTAGTTACATCAAATTACATACGGATGAAGTTCAAATTCGATCCTTTAAAACACGCAACCAGACGGTGCTCTATGATACTTCTTTAGAAGAAGTCATAAATGACATGATCGAGAAGCTTTGTAGGGAAGAAACTGAATATCAAGGAAAAGGAAGTGGATGGAGTCTCTATAGTGTTGATGGATTTTTAGTCAGATTTTCTAGATACAGACCACTCGGTGGAAGCTCTTTTATTCCACTCCCCAAGAAAATTATATCTAAAAGGAGTATTATTAATCCTAGAAATGTAAAAGACAATTTTTGTTTTCAGTGGTCTATTCTTGCAAAGTATGTAAGCGGTCCAAGTCCTAGTGTAATTGATAGTAGATATATGTTGCTGCGAAATAAGTACAATTTTGATAATATAAGCTTTCCTACACCAGTAAAACAGATTGCTAAGTTTGAGAAACAGAACCCAGGTGTGTCAGTTAATGTTTATGGTTTAAATGATAAGAATGAAGTTTATCCGCTGAAAGTGTGCGATACAGAAAAAGAAGATCATTTTGACTTACTTTTACTGTCTAGTAGAAACGGAGTAAAGCATTATTGTTATATAAAACATTTTAGTAGATTACTCCGTAGTCAGGTGACTAGATATAAAGGTTCAGCAGTCTTTTGCAAAAGATGTTTTAAACATTATCATGGTCCAAGTAAACACAAAAAGTTACAAGAACATAAAAATGATTGTATACTTAATAAGCCTGTGAAAATTGTAATGCCTTCCAGGGATGAAGATGGTGCTCCACCCGTTATGAAATTTCAAAATTATTTATTTAAATTTAAGGTTCCTATTGTAATTTATGCTGATTTTGAATGTTTGCTATTAAAAACTAATGTACAAGAATCTAAATTTACAGCTTGTGTTGAAAAACATGAACCAATGAGCTTTTGTACGTACCTAGTGTACGATGAAAAGAGTCTTCCAGAGAGTATTATTCGAAATTTGCCTAATGAACCTTATTTGTATAGGGGTGATAATGCAGCCGAACATTTTTTAGAATATTTAATTGATATTGCTAACCTAATTGGAGACTTGTTAGATACATATGTTCCTATGATACCTTTGACATCCGATGAACAAGCTCGATTTGACAATGCTACACACTGTGAAAGTTGCAATTCTGAATTTACCCTGATTAATGCTCCAGTTAGAGATCACAATCATTTTTCAGGAAGATTTCGATCTGTACTATGTAATTCATGTAATTTACAGAGACAATCTCAGAAGTTCTTACCAGTATATTTACATGGAAGTTCTAAATATGATAATCACTTTATAATAAAACACCTCGGGTGTGACCGGAGAGAAATCAGTGTGATTCCCAATACAAGCGAGAAGTTTGTTTCTTTTTCAAAAAGAACTTCGAGTGGAATAAAACTGAGATTCATTGACACATTTAGGTTTTTAAGTGCAAGTTTGAGTGAATTGGCAAATAACTTACCTAAAAATAAATTTAAGCATACGAGTACTTTTTTTGAGGGTGATGATTTGTCTCTGGTCACCAGAAAGGGGATATACCCGTATGAATATACTGATTCATGGGGGAAACTGTCTGAAACTGTTTTACCGCCAAAAGAATGTTTTTACAATAGTATGAATGAAAGTAGTATCAGTGATGATGATTACAGACATGCTTTGAATGTTTGGCAAACATTTCATTGTAAAACATTAGGAGAGTATAGTGATTTATATCTACGAACAGACGTCTTGTTGCTAACAGATATTTTTGAAAATTTTAGAAATTTATGTCTAGAAAACTATGAACTAGATCCATCTCATTATCTTACCTTACCTAGTTTCACGTTTGATGCAATGTTAAAGGTAACTGGAGTAGAGTTGGAATTGTTAACTAATTATGATATGTATTTGTTTATAGAACGAGGTATTCGTGGAGGTATCACATCATGTATCAAACGGTATGCTAAAGCTAATAATCCGCATGTTACAGATTTTGATAGTAACAAAGATACATCCTTCTTATCATACGTCGATGCTAACAATTTATACGGTTGGGCAATGTCCAACCTGATGCCTATCAACAATTTTAAATGGTTAAATAAGGAAGAATCAAATAATTTTGATGTTATGTCTGTACCAAAAGAATCTTCTATAGGATATTTCATTGAATGTGATGTTGCATATCCAAGTTACTTGCATAAAGATCATAATGATCTTCCATTCTTGCCTGAAAATAAGAAACCTAAAGGATCAAAGATTCCAAAGTTGTTGACAACTTTGGAAGGTAAAAGTCATTACGTTTGTCATTATCTAAACTTGAAACAAGCATTAGAGAATGGATTAATTCTTAAAAAAATCCACAGAGTGCTAAGCTTTAATCAGAGTACATGGTTGAAAGTCTATATTGACTTTAATACTGAAAAGAGAAAAAATGCTAGCAACAATTTTGAAAAAGACTTTTATAAACTGTTGAATAATTCTATGTTTGGAAAAAGTATGGAAAATTTAAGAAATAGGCTAAATTTGGAATTGGTCAATTCTGAAAAAAGACTGAACAAGCTCATTTCAAAGCCTACTTTCAAAAATAGAATTATTTATAATGAAGATTTATGTGCTGTAGAGTGTTCAAAAGAGAGTTTGTATTTTAACAAACCTCTGTATATCGGATTTTCAGTGTTAGAATTGAGTAAATATCACATGTATGACTTCCACTACAATGTAATGAAGAAATACTATAAAGATCGTATATCTATCCTTTATGTTGATACCGATTCTTTTTTTTATAAGATTTATACAAAAGATTTGTATAGTGACTTTCTTGATCCAAAATTAAAATCTCATTTTGATTTGTCAGATTATCCTACTAACCACAGATGTTTTTCCACTGACAACAAAAAAAAATTAGGTAAGTTTAAGGATGAATGTTGTAGCATTGTCATAGTAGAATTTATAGGTTTGAGGCCAAAGTTGTATACGTTTAAGACAGTAAATGATTGTTATTTAGAGAAAGATCTTAAGCTTTCATTAAAAAAAGCAAAAGGTGTTACAAAACCTGTAATCAAAAATCACATAACATTTGATGATTATAAAACTTGTCTCTTTGAAAATATTAAAATGAGAAAGGAAATGAGAATGTTTAGATCGAAAAAGCACAATGTACAAACTGTGGTTGTAAACAAATTAGCACTCAGCAGTAACGATGATAAACGTTACATATGTGATGATGGCATAAGTACACTGGCTTACGGCCACTACAAGTTAGAATGTCCTGAGTTATCATTTTTGTACGATTGATGTTTTCCAATCACATGTGCTGTTGGTATTAACAATTGTAAAATATTTGTAAAATAAATTTATGTATATAATTCTAACTGTTGTTATTTTTTCGAAATCCCAATATGTTATTGTTGAAGGTTAAAAATAAAAAATAAATAAGAAGTAAACATTTTATTAATCATTTTACATTATCTTTCTTACAATTCCTGACAATGGTAAATATTGTACAAGAGCATCATGAATAATAAGACAGTATGCTGATGTGTTTGCTGGAATATCTTCTGATGTTTGAATATCAATACGAATATCTAAAGATCCTGTTTTAATAGATTCAATTTGCTTCGAACAATCAATTACAAACAATGGCATTTTTACAATGAATGTATCTTTATCAAGACAAGGTTGATCATCAGCTCCAGTATAATATGAAGATTGAAATTTGGAATAAAACTCATACATAAGAGATTTATTACCATTGATATTATCATAGGGATAATATTTTGAATTCAAATATAGTTTTATATTATCCAGTTTACAGAAGTCAAAGTGAGAAGCATTCTTGTTTGCCTTGTCTTTTCTATCAGTTTGAAATCCTATAATCACATATCGAGGTTTTTCCAGCATTGAACTAGTTTTCACAGTCCAAGAATTTAATTTTGAAGTTGCTAAAGTTGGATATTCATAAAGCTGCCATTTCCTAAAAGGAATAGATATAGGCTGGTCTCTATCTGTAATTTTAAGTAGAGAAAGTCTTATGTTATCTTCAACCCGTACATAAGGTATTTTCCATACAACCTTATCCAAAATTATTTTAATATCATGCAAAGCTGCTGCTGCTTGAAAAACAGCATTTTTATCAGTAGAAGATCTCAACAGCACAAGTTCCTGCTTAACATTTAACAAAATGTGGTTGTAATCCTCTGCAAACCCAAGAAATAACCTAAGTGGTACACAAAAAGAAAAATTAGTTCTTCCATCTAGCACAGACGCTGTGGTGATTTTCCATCCAGCATTTTCCATCCAGTTTGCATCACCAGGGCGAGCCGTAAGTATATTTTTCATTGTAGTTGTGATTCCAACATTTTTAACTCTATCTATTTCCGTTCCGCAAAGTTCATATCTTATTTCGTCAAACAGAAATGCCGTAGCATTGTTAACTAATTCAGTGGTTGTGTCATTTTGATTGTCAGCTGCTTTCAAAATTTTTCCTTCGATTAAAAGAAAACTCCGGCTTGGTAAAGTATAAACATCTTGCTGGTGAACGGGAATTCTAATCTCATCACAGTTTTTTAAAGAGTTTGATGAATATGGCGTATGACTATGGTATTCTACATCAATTATTGAATCGTCATAGGTCACATTGTCATTAATATCCAAAATTCGATTCATATTTACTTATCAAATAAACCAAGAGATTTAAGAAAAATACGATTCCTCAGTGTTAACGGTTTAAGCTCACGACTTGTACTGGCTCTAGATTCATAGCTCGAAGTTTTATATGAATATTTCAATCTTGACGGAGATATCACCGAAGTCTGAGCATTGAATACTAGTCCCATTATTATTTTCTTATTTTTTCTCGTATATAAACCCTCAGATTAATGTTTTCACCCCTAAAGTTGACTAATCTACCTTCTTGATCTTCCAATCTTATACTGAATTCTGATAGACTATGTTGTTTGAATATGGGAAGGTAAATCACAGATTTAGGTGTTTCTACAATTTTAAATCCGGGCGCAACTAAAGGGTAAAACTCATGTAAAACATGACCTTCTATTCCGTCTCTATAAGATCCTCTCACAATATTGCATGTGATTCGTATGACATCAACCTTATTAATGGACACTTGATCAGGTGATATATGCCATTTATTTGCTTCTAATATTTTTTTTTCTTTGAATCCTAATAATGATCCAATATTATTTGGTTTTGAAAAGTCAATTTTTTCTGTACATTTTATTTCACTTTTTAACGTATTGTTATTAGCAATCAACTCAAATGTTACGTTGGGATGGGATTTTTTAAGTTCCTTACATATAAAATTATTAATATCTGATATTTCATAAGATCCTGTAGGTAGTGTTATATTTTTGTTATCCGCAAAATAAAATATGTTGTTAATGTTTTCCTCTACATTTGGAATAGAATTGTAAGTCATTAAATCAAGAAATCCCATCTCCCACTCTTCTGATGACGACAGGTCAAGGGCTGGAAACAGGGAACACTTTAAATGAGATGTCTTACCCGTAATGCAAATCATCTTCTAAGTGCTAAAAAGTCTAAACACAAGTGACCACAATTGACAGTATTGTCTTTTTGTCTAGGAAAATAGTTGTATCGAACTGAGACACTATGAGCACCACTGTTAAAATATCTTTGCAATTCAATTGGAGGCTTTAAATTTCCAAAACTATCGAAGTATTCAACATCAAAACCCTCTTTGAAATAACACACCCAATGAGTGCCATCACCTTTTATCCCGTCTAAATTTACGATAGCAGACTCATTTTCCCTAATATGTTCTGGTAAACAATCTCTCATATAAACACCTCTAAAATAAGGTAATTTTAAACGACTAGCACACTGTAATAGGTCAAACGTACTCAACGGTTTTTGCGGAAGGTTTTCGATTATTTCCGACGAGTACATTGTTTTTTTTTATTCCCCGATCCGGTATATGGTTTTAAATGTAAACCTTTTCCTTTGTGACTTGTTTTCTTACAATTACATTTGTTTTTCTTCGTTTTCCTTACTCCGTGTTTTTTCTTTGCTATCTGTCCCTTCTTTTTGATCTGACGCTTTTTTCCTGCACCTAATTTAGCTTTAGTCTTCATTATGTTTGTAATAGCCCACGCAGCGGCTTTTTCACCTAAACTAGAATCTGACGATTTCACTCTTTCCCAAGCTCTTTCAGCAAGCGTCTTGTCAGCTAATGATCTATTTTTACTATCGCTAAATTTTGAGTATGCTATATCATGTTCTTTACATGCAGCATCTAATTTATTGATTCCAGGATCTCCTCTTGCCAATCTTTTCTTCAAATTAGTTCCTGGACCGCAATACTGATAACCTGGAATATGTAACTCGACAGGTAGAATATCAATCGCACGATTTACAACAGTGCTAGCAGCGTTACTTATTGTACTTATCAGTCCACGACCTCGAACAGAACTGATGTTACGTGAATTCATTTTTCATTAATATTGTGCTTTAATACACTATGTGTTTCCTCTTTCGTTGAATGTTCCTTATCCCTTACCTCTTCTCTTACTGAAAACAGTTCACCCCAATCGAGAGTTTTATGTTCTACAACCAAATCTTTCCACTCTTTTTTAGTTTTCTTCTTTTTTTTCTTATGTAATTGACTGTAAATTGCATATGTTATTTCCGCTATTGTCTCCGCAAAATAACGATAGTTAACGGCATCATGCAAATACTTAGGCTTAGATAAATTCATTATAATTCCGCTACTTGCATCGAATTCTTTGTGATCATTTTTTACCAAGGAATTTTTTAGTAAATGCTGAACGTTTTTGTTTTCCTCAATTTTTTTATTGACTGAGTTCAAACAATCACCGATAGATTTTTTCAATGTCTGTAAATTAACACAGTCATACGTATCTATTGGGTCTGCAACGTTGCAGAGTTTTTTGTTTTGAATATTAAAATTTCCATCTGAGGTAAATTCAAAACCTTCACCTTTAGGACCTCTAATACATTGACCAACGTTTACATGACGTCCAAACTTGTCAACACTCATAACTATGTGATTGTTAGTAAGGTAGCTGAAAGAATGATAACATTATAGTATTAAACATTTATTTATTTACTCAGTTTTAACATCATTAACCTGTTTAAGCAATGCAGGTTTTAATTCGACTAACTCCTCCATTATACTGTTTATTTCATCTGTATGGACGGTATTTCCAGCTTCTTGAGATCCTAATAGAATCCTTAATCTATCCACAAGCTCATTGGGATCATCATAGTATACATATTTCGGTTGTGAATTGGTCAGTAGAATCCCACTCCCTCTAGCAGCTCTAGTAATTAAATCAGGATACGTTGCCATATCTAATGTATTTTGTGGTTCAGGAGTTATAATTCTATTTAATAACGGGGAAATAATAGTCTTATATTTAATTCCTCTATTAGATTTAATCCTTCCTAGACTTGAATAATTCACCCTGTGAGCGTTTGTCGTTCTTAAAATTTGAGCGTACGCATTCAGATCTTCTTCGGTATAAATATATTCATTAGGTATATTCATAAATATTAACTCGTATAAACCAGGTGTTCCTTGATATCTTGACCCATCAATTATTAAATCGTTATTATCTATTTCTATTTCTTTATCGCCAATCATCCAAGAATCGCGTTCTATTCGTACTCCATAATTATAATCAATACTCTTACCGCCTTGTATTAATTTAAGAAAATAGTCTCTGGCTATTTTCCCCTTAAAGTTTCTTTCTATGAATTCTCTTGCGAGCTTTTTTCCTTGCGGTGATTTTACCAATTCTTCTCCACACTCGGGTGATTCAAATATCTCTTCTCTTTGTGGAGTATGAACCAACATCGGTTCAGTATCCATTTCATTATCATGATCTTTATTTTCCACTTCAGATGTTTCCATATATGAATGATGACTTGCTATCCGTTTCCGCCTGCGTTGAGTCTCATCATCTTCACCGTATTCATAATCGCTTTCATAACCAGGCTGGAGTGGATGATTAATTTTTTGTTTTCTCTTAACCCCTTGCTCAGGATTTGGAATATATCTTTTAGCAGGTAGTGTTTCAATGATACCATCAGTTGTTCTTTTCTGTGCTTTTACTCTTTGTTCTAGTTTTACATCTTGTTTATTATGAAGCTCTTCATCTTTTGCTCTTCCTTCTTCTACCAGCATTTTCAGTGGTTCAGAAATGGGTTTAAGTTTGTTTTCCCATATTTCTTCATTTTCTAATATATCTCGTTTAAGCGTTCGGTGTTTTTGTTTAATATTCTTTCTTAATTGAGTAATTTCCTTGATAATATCTTCTTTAGACTTATCCTCCGTCTTAACAGTATCAGCGATCAATTTTTCTTCTTTAGACTTATGCTCCATCTTAACGGTATCAGCTATCAATTTATACTGATATCACACTCATCCATAGTTTATCTATATTTATCCCCTCCCTCACTACTCATTTAGTGATTAAAGTTTTACAAACGTGTCAAACCCTGATCTGTATCGTCCTTTATTTAGATCTCTCTGTTTGTCAATAACAATAAATTTATTATTGCCTCCCTTCCATATTTCAAAACATACTAGCTTAAATTGACCAAAACTCATATCTGGAGTTACATGGTCTTGGAAGATGTGATGTAAATTTCGATCATCTTGTTTAAAGGCAATTACTAAATTTGCGTTGTCTCGCACTAATTGTTTTGGAATGAAGCTATAAGTTTGACATATATAAAAAGTATCAATATGCTTATGTCTAGACATCGAAAAATAGTTCTTTATGTGTTCTTGTTTCCCACAAGCAACATCATCGAATATAATTACAGAATTCGGCTGCACATCGTTTGGATGTGGGACCTCTTCATTTTCTGAATATGAGTGGTATCCGATTTCTGGTACTTTATTCAAAACACATTTTAATAATTCATACTTAGGTTGGTACAATGATTTTGAATACACATATATATTTTCAAAATATAAACCATCAGGGGAAAATATTAAATTTAAAACTAAATTGGTCTTACCACAGTTTGAAGGACCGCAGATTATACATCTGATATCATTTGGAAATAAATTTCCATGTCGAAATTGTTTCTTATTATTTCTTTTATTTAACATAATATCTAAATCTACAATAGGTAGTTTGTTTTTCTGTTTTACGAACCTCATTATATTAAATCTTTCGTAAAAACCCAACTGTCATGCGAACTGTCAAATCCCAACCATCGAACTAGTGATCTATCTCCTTTTTTTCTAATAATCTTTTCTATTAGATAAGTATCCCCGAAACGTGTTTTACTTAGTTCCTGTTCATAGAATCCTCCTTTTATGACCTCTCCTCTATCATCTTTCAAAATATAAGTTATTGGATTGGTAAACTGCACTTTCAACACTGTAAATATTTCATTACTCCATCCAGGCCAGTAACCCTTAGAAAACTGAGCTTGTTTTCGACTTATTCTCACACGGTCACCCACTTTGAACTTATTTTTTAAGTTGTTGTTTTTACGACTGCCAACAATTTTCTTTAACACATCTATTTCATTATGACTGGTAACATCAATTGGTTTGACACCTATTGTTCGATGTACTGTACTGTTATAAGAGGAAATTAATTTTTCTAGTGAATTTATCCAACGGTAACTTCCTTGTTCGCTAAACATCTTCCACATTTTGTTTTTAATAGTACGATTAAACCTTTCTACAATTGATGCTTTTTTCTCTGAAAAAGTATAATAATGGTTTACGTTATACTTCTTTAAGAGTGACGATACATTAGCATTGAAAAATTCAGTTCCTTGATCTGTTTGAAAATGTTTCATTGGGTATTTTTGTAATATGACTTCTAATGCTTTCTCAATTTCATTTCCACTTTTTGTTTTTAAAGGTATCGCTATACCAAATTTAGTAAAACAGTTAATGATTGTCATTATATATTTATAACCGGAATTATCTCTAGAAAAACGAGACATATCTACTAAGTCGGCTTGGTATAAATCATTTATACCTTTTAATTCCACAAAACGCCTGGGAAAATTCTTACGAACTTGTTTATGCAATTCATTTGCAATGTCTTTTCTTATAGACGACATCTCAAACTCTAGTACAAGAATGGATAAAACAATCAAAACAATATTCAAATATATAATCATTTATTAACAAAAAAATCACAATATGGTGATGCTTTCCGATGTTCTCTTTCCGGATCATCTTCTGGTTTCCAGTGGTCCAAAACGACTCCACAACAAATACAAGCAGCTGCATCTTCTGACCCAGTGTAATAGAATCCTGTTTTAACCATTTCTTTAATTTTTGGATAACTTTTAGGCCATATCAAAAATGTCTCCTTCATAATTTCCTCTGTTTTTTGAATAGACTTCTTAAAACTGGAATAATTACTATAATTCCCTTCTATTTGTTGACTCATTTTACAATTAGGATTGGCAATTTTGTGTAAAAAATTCAAATGTTTCAAACTTAATAATCTATTTTCTGACTGCCATCCGCATCCACAGCATACAAGGTTTGAAAAGCATTTGGTTCTATAGAATCCTGAGGAAAAGAAATCATCCCCAGATGAGTTAAATATTGTAGACACACTATCTTCACTATCCGATGATACCAATAATGATGATGATGATGATGATGATGATAAAGAGGATAACGACGAATCCATTTGTTCACTTTTACTTTCTTACTACGATGATTAAGACACAGTTGTGAAAGCTTGTCAATCGCTTACATGCTATACTGACATATCATCCGTACTGCTAGCATTTCATTTTGTTATCAGCGTACTTTGTACTTTGAACTTGATTTTGATATCTTATAAGACAAAATGGACAATGTTTCTTTTTTGGATTGGGTCCATCGAATGTATCTCCGCTTGATTCTGTATAATGTTCAAAACATCGTCTATTCAATATTATACCAGCATCATTTTTTAGATTTTCAGGAAGTTTATCATAAATAATCTCTATATCCTCAAAATGATTAATCAAAAACTCTTTAGGAAGATACTTTATAAGGTCCGAACTCATGTTGCTATAACCTCTTCTATAGCATTCATGAATAGCTTGATTGATAAGCTGTAATCTCTGTTCGATACTTTTTTCTAAATTCCACCATTCAAGTAAAACATGAACATTGATCCAAGCACAACTTTCAGCATTATGTTTGAAAGTACAAGGTTTGATAAATTTCAATTGACTGAATTTAGATTTTAATTCACTTAGTTTTGGACACCCAAAAGTTTCAAGATTAATTACCTTTACATCAAAATCTGATAATAAACCGGCAATGAATTTCTGTTTTTCCGTTCCTTTTACATAAACATTGCCATGTATTTTAACATTAACGAATATGTCTTTTAATTCTTCATACTTTCTAAAACCGGATCCCCAATAAAGTCCATGATAACTACTCTCTAGCCAAACTACCTGTTTCTGTAAATGATGAGGCAGATCGATAAAGTTACAAGGCGGTTGAAAGAGATGAAGTTCGTATATCTGCGTATCTACAGAAATAAGTGCTAGTTCTTTCACAATAAACTCGTTTGTAGCGCTTTTAAAACCTTGAAAATCAATAATGAACTCCATATCTCACTACTGCACTCCACCGTGTCTAAACATCAAATAAGCTATCTAATAGTGAAAATTTGAATATACCTTTGATTCTATTTTTAGAATCATGACACACCATGCATGGGTTAAAGTACTAAATGCAAACACCTTAATGTTATATATTTATTTTATTGTTTAAAATATCACATCAAAACTGACCATTAAAAAATTCTCTCAATAAATGTTTCGACCTTTCTTCACGACTGTTCGTGACTGTAGAATCTTGAACTGGTTCACTGTTATTATTTGAAGGGGCATATACGGTCTGTGCCTTATAATACGTTGAATCACCTGGTTTCCACCTGGTCGAAGAGACAAAACCGCTCTGAATAGGACGGTCTTCGCCCATCCGTCGACTATATTGTTCCTCATAAGGCAATGAAAAATTTAAGTAGAGGTTACTTCTTGATCGGGAACCGGATGGTTGCTGTTCTATGTTTCCTCCCTGCTGCGGTTGCTGTCTTTCCTCTCCTTGTCGATGAGCCATTTTTATAATTTTTCAATTACAAATTTGGATATTGATAGTTGAATCGCTTGTAAAATTCTTGATCGATAACGTTAATAGCTTTCTTAAATTCAGTCCATCTATCAACATCCATTAATATTTGATCCTTTCCCAACGGTGACTCGGCAGTAATTAAAACTTTAGTATTTAATTGAACGTTTATAAGTTCTACTTTCATATTATGCGTAATATTAAATGATTTACGGAATTCCATTTTGTATATCCTGGTACAAGGTGTGATGTAGAATGATTATTTTTGTTATAGGATGCTCGATATTTAAAGAATTATTTAGCTGACACTGCATTTGATGTTCGACGGAGTTTGTGTAGGTGTAGTTTATCGAAAATTTCATTAATTTTGAAAAAACTTGCTTTAAATTTAATCCATTTCTTAGCTCCGACTTTCATAGTTTGTTCACCCAATTTTAAGTTAACATAAATGTCATTTGCATCTTCACAGACAGAAATATTAAAGCCGTCATCTATTGAAAATATTTTTTCTTTACCAAAATCAAGTCTTGAAACAAACTCCTCATCAATTGTATGAAGTAAGGGTTTAAGCTTTTCCCAGGCATCTGCATTAAACACCATGGTTTGTCCATTCAGTTCAAAGGCGATATAAGTGTCTTTTTTTAGCTCTCTCACCAGTACTCTAAAATTATTAGACACCGTGATTAACTTCTCGTTATCCATGTTCATTTGATCACAATGTAAGCCAGCAAGACAGACGGAGATCCTCACTGAACAAGAGGAGGTGATAGAATAAATGAAAACTCGTTGCAACAGAAAAAAATAAGAAAAATCACAACTTAGCACTGTCTGTTGCGCAACATCAGGTCACGTGAGCAATGGCGCTTTTTAAGTAAACAAGTTGTGTCGGGTTTTATCGGAGATCAAGTTGGCGCAGTGGTAAAGTATTAGCTTCTCAAATATGTGTAGGGAAAACAAACCATGGCACCAACTCGATCTCCTTTTTTTAATTTTTTATCCATAAATAAAATATATAACAATTATTATTTCCACCAAGATATGTCAAGACTACTAGCACACTCTAGTAGAGAAACGAGTAAATGTAAGCAATCGCATGATAAATACCACGTGGTAGATATAGAATGTAAACAATAGGATCCGTGACCCGGGGTCGAGCACGCGGCGATAAAACGTGTAAACAGTAGTAGCCGATAAGAGATAAGCGGTGTAAACAGACGAGGTCGGAAAACCCCTGATAACAGATAACCTTTGGCGATATCATTTATCTAATTGAATTTTAATTAGAGGTCAATTGGGGTCAATTGCTGATAAGAGATAACCTTGAGGTCAAGAATGCAGGCACGCGACTACTACGTCATTTTGACGTCACGGGGATTCCCTTTTCAAGCCCTAATTACTTACTACTGAGAAGTATTCAGTTCAGATTGTGTTCGGTAAAATTTTGTAGTGGGTTTTGGGGAATTTCGGCGCTAAATTTCAAATCTCTACTCAGCCCCTAAACTGCACAAGCTAGTTGATCAACTCAACAATTAACAATGGATTAATTACTTAGTGGACTCTACGTCCATTAAAGTATCCAAAGACGATTAAACATTCTTCATTTTATATTCAAGTAAAAAACGCCTCAAAGAGTTGTTTTCACAAACCAATTATTCAGTCTCGAATAAGTCAATGAGAAGTGTTAAATTTTTATTTCAATAGCTTACTCTCAATATTTTAGTTAAGTCTCTTATATTGCTGATAAAAGTCATAAAGCAAGTAAATTAGAAGTCTACATATTTAGAGAAATGTAAAATATTCAAGTCTCAAGTAAATAACTTAGTGGAGTACGATGACTTAAAAGCTCTTCATAAAGACTCCATTAAAAGTTTTCAGTTAAAAGATGTTGTCGCGGCATCGCTGAGAGGATCTTTCAATGCTTTGATTAGCGATTAGTGCAAGGATGCTCAATTGGCTTTGAGCGAGCTTTTAAAGAGTGTACCTAGTAGTAAATGTTAATTTCTCTTAACTATCTTACAGACCTCGTTAATACATAAATAGAGTTGTATGAGAGATATATTTAGTAAATTAGTTTTTCCATATTAGATTCTTACTTTCAAATCTTAAAAAAATTACATCAAGTTGCGTGAAATATGCTATTCTTATTTAGTGGTTTACAATTATTAAAATTGGTTCGCAGGTAATTAATTAGAACTTTTCCACAGAGTTGCGACGAAAAAACGATACTTTTTCTGACACATTTCATATCCATCCCTGTCCCCAAAAATAAAATTGGGTGGTAGGTTGTCTACATTTTCAACTACCAGCTATACCAAAGATAATAAAATAATGAAACAGTCAATCATCAGCTGACAATATTTTCTTATCGTGTTGTTTATTTACGTTAAAAATGAAAATATGAAAACAGGATGGATAAACTGAACTGACTGAACTTTAAACTTATTTTAATAATTTATGACTATACTAAATTTCACATTCTTAAAATTGTCTCTTTGAAACCAATCCCCAACGAGTAAAATCCTATTTTTAAGAATATGTTATTGGTTTACAAAACAATAACATGTCCCTTATCAAAATTATAATTGTGAGAAAATTCGAAATTTCTTAAGATTTATAAGAAGAAAGCATTAATATTTCAAAAAATACCCAGAAAATCCTTATAAGGTGGCTTTTGATCTGCTATAACATTGTTAAATACAATTCTCGCAGGCTTTCCTGCAAAAAACATATCCATCGGTAAAATATCTCTATCCTTCCCAGGCGGAAAATTATAATTTGTGGATGGAATTTGTGATTGTTTCTTGAATAAATGTTTTGACAATATATGTTAAAGTTATTGATATATTTGTTGCCTGTCGTAACCGTTTCTTAATACAAATAAAGGGGGAAATTGAAATTTTCCAACGACCGAAATATTGATTGGGGCCATGATATTGTTCTCGGATTTGCGTATCTTGTTTCTTTTATTTAGTCCTTTAAAACGATTAGATATATTTTACACTATCCTACATTTGTATGGCATTTTAAGAGCACGTATTTAAAAAAAAATTATGAAAAATATAATTATGTTCATTTATCCATACATGCATGTATAGAAATACAACATTCATTTTTAAGGAAATTTTAAATTAGTATTAATCGAGGTTCATATCTTTCCTCGATTAAAGATCTTTTCTCTTCAACTCTAAGAGATGGAAAACAGATATTTTAGACGAACACGAATGCATTAAGTGGAGGCAGGGCTTTTTGTTGATTACTTTGGCCAGTTACAACTTGGGAAACCGCCTTGTGAGTTAAGAGTCAACGTTTCAAGGTTTTATCATATTCAACATTTATATATTTATATTTATGATATATACAACATTTCCTTCACCTTTATTGATAACTTAAAAATAGTCGGCTTAATCTTGTTTTCAAGGTTGCACAAATATCTAGCGAATCGCAAAACAATAACTTTTAGCTCTCGTTTATTTATTTATTTAAATAATAATGCTTTTGTAATATAAATCAATCTTTCCACATGGTTATTTTTAGTCATAAAATAAAAATATTTTGAAAACTTTTCTTCACCTTTCTCTCCTGAATATGATTACGAAAGTTTGTTTGTAACCGACAACCATTTAATTTAAAGTAATTGTGTAAGTAAAACCACGCCAGCTCAAAAAAAAATAGTTTTCCTCTTTTAGGACTAAAATTTAAGTTGGCAGAAGGTACCACCGGATCTTCACATCGCAAACTAGGTGGACACGTGTTACATTGCAACATCGGCGCACTAAGTCTTGTGCCAAACCATGTTATCGACACTCAATTCTCCCAAATAATGCCTATCGAAACTTCTTAAATGAACTTGTCAAAATGGGCTTATCATAACTTAATATGTAACTGTCATTGCGTATTCCAAATTAAAATTGACAGACATATTTTCAGGATCAAGGCTGTAGAACATTACTAAGTAGATGAAATTAAGTATGGGTTTTCAGTTTCAATTTTACTTTACCAGGTAGTAGAAAAAAATTTGAATTAAAATGCCCCTGAGAATTTTAGCACTATACACTGTGCAATGATAAAAGAATCATAAGTTTATACGTTGAAAATATACACTCACATCCATCATAGCAAAATCGTTATAAGTATTCACTCTCGCTTCTAATTTATTCTTGTTCATGACATTTACAATTCGAAGTGGAACTGCAATAAGAAACGAACATCTTGCTGATTACTAAACTGTCGTAATCAAACTGTTTTAGCACTTTGCAAGATTTGCATCTGATCTTCTTGCTACTTAGACTTAGACAAGAACGTACATTTATTATCAAAGAAACGTGTATCAAAATGAAAGTCGTTTATTATGAAGTCGATTTGAAAGAAACTGTAGCGATGATAAAACGTTACTATAATTATTTGAGTTTTAGTACGTAACCTAAGCTTCAACGGCATTGAAACATTGCAACTTTCGTTAAGCATTTAATTTACATCCAAACTTTTGTGCGTTAAAAATTATATTTTAAGACCAAATTAATTGAGCTGAGATAAGAAGCTGTAAGGTTACAAGGTGATCCTAAAATCAAAGGATAACAAAATAAAGGTTTTCCAACTTTGAATACCAAAGCACGTTTACAAAATGTTCAGGTAAAAGTTTATATGGAATAGCGAAAACTTTTAACGTTTCCCGATGAAGTAATAAGGACTATCTTTGTTCAAAATCATTTATTAAACCTAAAGTAACATTTAATTTTAACAGCGATATCAGAAGAAAACGTTGTATGGAACTAAAAGAAAATTAAGTACTTCTAATGAAACATTATGGAGTAGACTCTTTGTTTTGGTTTCAGAAGTTATTAACTTCATTCTTTTTCACAGACAGGTTTTAACAATTCTTTTGATTTTATAACAGAACCCTTCCTTTTTGAAGAATTTTTCTGATGGTGAGTATTAAAAAGGTTATTTTACGCTTACAGTTTTTTAATCAGATTTATTGTTAATTATTACAGCTTTGACCAATTCAAACATATGTTTGAATATCTTAATAACATTGCATCCAGCCAGGTGCCTAGCCAAGGGTGGTCCACTATTACCATTGCCAAAGATGTAATTTGCTTTCCTTCTGTTTATTGTACCGACCATGGTGGAATATTGGTCGAAAGTCTTCTCCATTTATATAGGCCTGTATAGAACACGAGTTTGGGTAATACATTCCCAACATTTTAAGGATTCCTTGAAGCCGGATTAGAGATAATTGTGTAAAAAATTGATTAAGCAAGGATACATTAATGCAAACGAAAGTATGATTCTTATTGTTTTCCTCTAAATCTAAAAGTGCGTGTCTTTTCAAACAATCAAATTAATAATAAAAAATTATTATTCAGCGGTGGAATATCTAAAAACACCTTAATATGATATTTTACAGTTGGTTTAAGTACGTACTTGACCGAAGCTTTATTATAATATTTGCAGTCGTAAATCTTAGAAAACTTTAAAATTGGGCCACAAGAAAATCGAAGAATAACCAATAACCATGTGTTTTCGGAAGTTAAGAGTTGAAAGTTTGCATAAATAACTAAAACAATTGTTTAAAAAATCTAGAGGCTTAAAAGTAATTTTTAATAAAAAATCAAGTTTAATCTAAAATGAGTATATCTTCTAAAAGGAGGTCCATACAGGCCGGATATCTCCCCCACAGGCTCATTTTTTAAACGAATATTATGTTCGCATTTCTCAAATTCATTGAAGATTAAGCGATATTCAATTAAAAATTATAAAGTGCACTTAATTAAAAGGTTAAAATACATGCAAGTCCGCATTTTAATCCAAATGTTGTCCTTTACGAATTAGATCGTGAACCTTAGTATCGTGTTCTTGTTTATGTATGATTTGTACATTTTTTAACTTATGACGCACCAATACATGACAACAAGTTTTTCAAAATAGCTTCTTGATGATAGTATTGTACGCGTTGTTAATACAATAACACACTATTATTACTACTTTACGTGTAAACAACACAATATAACCTACATAATTGAATGGTGACATATGTTTCGTCCGACTTTGCTAACATCTTCAGACAAACTCTTATTAAATTGTACTTTGGCTTAGAGCCTAATAGGCATAGTTTTAGATTTTTAATAATTACTTACAAACGCGTTCGTCTATGTATGACTTGAAACCTGAGGCAAGAGTTGTGAATCATTTATATATGTCTACTGCAAATTATTATATACAAAACATTTGAGATCGAAATAATATTTAACATTTTATTCACATAATTTAGTATGGGAGTACTTTTAAATTTCAACGAAGAAAAATTGGTAGATTTTTACAAAACATAAGGACATCCAAGAGGAAAATGTTAATCTTCCGCTAAAAGATAAGAAACATAAAAGAGAAGCCTGTAGAAGCTTGATAAAACTGTCAAACAAAGAATACAATGAATAAATTTTCAATGAAAAATTAACTGAACCTCCGATCCCAGTAAAGAAAGGGAAAAACCAACAACCCTAACTCATGTTATCTGCAGTGGTTGTAGAGGGCTCTTTGCCAAAAGTCACTTTGCAGGCCATAAAGGATTGTGTAAAGGTCAATTGAACCCTGACTGATCATTTTTATTGTCATCGTTACGTAAACAAACATAATATTTTATTTGAAAAAGGGCTTAAAATATGAATAAAGATGAAATCTATTTAAAAGTGCACACCGATAACCGAGTATAGATATCGGTTTTTTAGAAATCATAGGATGGAAAAGCAAAGATACTCAGTTGCAAGTAAAATGAGGGCATTAGCTTCTTTAGTAATTAGGATGCAAACAAAAGATCCATCCATAAGAAATCTCTCCGATTGTAAATTTGTATTTGTTGTGTAATGTTGCTAATGAATGGAGTGGTTACGATGAATGGCCCGGTCAATGTAGGAAGGGTAGTGACCCGAGGGGACTAGTTAAAATTATTAAAAATTGTTCCAACATCCTTGTATCACAGTCAGTGAAAAACAAAAGATTAACGGAAGAAGAGAAAGATACAGTAAAAAAGAGACAAAGAGACTTAATGACTAATGGAGTGTGACTGGAGAGATGAAGTAAACTCAACTAGAGATAGGTCTCTAAAAATAATGAAAATGGGCAAGGAAGATGTTAGCCCCTTCAAGCTGATATGCAGATATTTTCAAACACTTTTATCGCAACTGTTGAAAAACTATGTTTGCGATTAAATAACAGTCAAGACATAAACATTTATAACACTTTGGTTGAACGAGTTATTGTTGTATTACTTGCATTAAATGGCAAACGACCAAATGATGTAACAAACGCAACTCTTGGTGACTACTCCAAAGTAGTAAAATCATACATCAACGAATCGTCAGTATTCAGTGTTGTTGCTACAAAAAATTATTCAGTTGTCTCACTTACCTTCGCAAAACCAATCAAAACTGCTATCGATAAAATCTAATAGTTTCGAAAGTTTTTTTAACATTCCTGGAGATTTAGTTTTCAGTTAAAAGGATGGCTCTACATACGATGGCACTTCGTTGGTTGCCCAATTGAAGAAAAAGAGACCATTACAGAAACCTGACCATTTTACCGCTAATGGTTTCCGCCATTATTGGGCAACCATAACTCGAACAATGCCCGATATGAAACCACATATGCCTAAATGTCTTCTTAGTGTTAGTGTTCCAAAATGTTCTACATTTAACGGTCAGCTGGTATGACGTAATTAGGCTCGAGACACTAGCGGTTTGAATGCAGAACTAAGACATTACATAAAATATTTTAATTGAGTTGCGTTAACTGGTTTTTATTGCAGTCGTCGTAAGCGCTAGTTGCGTGAGCCCAACTACGTCACATCAGCTGACACTGCACACACCTTTCTTTTTTCCTTAAACCGTGCATCTAAAGACTAGAATCTAAAGAGTGTGAAGATTCTGGTTACTTTCTTTTTTTCTTCTTCTATTTTATATCCAGGATCATTGTCAGAATCGTCATTATCAGTTTCATTATCTGACTTACACTACTCTTCATGGGTCACCGTAGTTTACTTCTGCCTTGGTCTTGACAATTCCATGTTTCCAACTTTTGATCAAGATTGTGGCTGGTAGTTGCTTGTCCTTAGGATGGTAGTTATGTTATCTTAGCAGTCATGATTGGTGTTTGATGTTTGTATTCCACAGATTTTCATTAAAGCAGGGCCTATGATATTAAGGTTTATATCTGACGTTTGTTTTTCATAAAACCTTTTCATGTGTCAAAGAGGTATGGCCCCGCAATTTAGGCATATGTGATTTCAAATCGGGCATTGCTCGAATAATGGTTGCCCAATAATGGCGGAAACCATTAGCGGTAAAATTGTCAGGTTTCTGTAATGGCATCTTTTTCTTCAATTGGGCAACCAACGAAGTGCCATCGTATGCAGAGCCAACCTCTTTACTGAAAATTAATCTCCAGGAATGTTAAGAAACTTTCGAAATTCTTGGATTTTATCGATAGCAGTTTTGATTGGTTTTGGGAAGATAAGTGGGACAACTGAATAATGTTTGGAAGCAACAACACTGAATACTGACGATCCGTTGATGTCTGATGTTACTACTTTGGAGTAGTCAACAAGAGTTGCGTTTGTTACCTCATTTGGTCGTTTGCCATTTAATGCAAGTAATACAACAATAACTCGTTCAACCAAAGTGTTATAAATGATTATGTCTTGAGTGTCATCTAATCGCAAACTAGTTTTTCAATAGTTGCGATAAGTGTTCGAAAATAACTGCATATCAGCTTGAAGGGGCATAACATCTTCCTTGCCCATTTTCATTATTTCTAGAGACCTATCTTGAGGTGATTTTACTTCATCTCTCCAGTCACACTCAATAGAGTCATGAAGTCTCTTTGTCTCTTTTTTACTATATCTTTCTCTTCTTCCGTTAATCTTCTGTTTTTCACTGACTGTGATACCAGGATGTTGGAACAATTTTTTATACTTTTAACTGGTCCCCTCGGGGCACTACCTTTCCTACATTGACCGGACCGTTCATCGTAACCACTCCATTGATTAGCAACTTTACACAACAAATAGAAAATTGACAGGATTTTAGCAATTGGAGAAATTTCTTATGGATGGCTCTTTTGTTTGTTTCCTAATTACTAGAGAAGCTAATGTCCTGATTTTACTTGCAACTGAGTGTCTTTGCTTTTCCATCCTATGATTCATAAAAAAACGATATCCATAATCTAATATAAAGTTATCGGTGTGCACTTTTAACAGATTTTATTTTTATTCATAATTTTAAGCACTTTTTCAAACAAAATATTATATTTTTTTAGGTAACGATGGCAATAAAAATGATGAGTCAGGGTACAATTGACCTTTACACAATCCTTAATGGCCTGCAAAGTGAATTTTGGCAAAGAGCCCTCTACAACCACTGCAGACAACATGAGTTAGGGTTGTTGGTTTTTCCCCCTTCTTTACTGGGAGCGGAGGTTCAGTTAATTTTTCATTTACAATTTTGTCACTGTATTCTTTGTTTGACAGTTTTATCAAGCTTCTACAGGCTTCTCTTTTACGTTTCTTATCTCTTAGCGAAAGATTAATATTTACCTCTTGGATGTCCTTATGTTTGAAAAATATTTACCAATTTTCGTTTGTTAAGATTGAAGAGTAAACTCTCATTAAATTATGACGTTAAAATGTTCAAAATATTATTCCGATCTCTAATGTTTTGTACAGATTGCTAGAAACATATTACCATCGATGGGAAACGTATTTTTTACTAGAAAATGTCATTTCAAATTTCTAAGATAGGCAACCCCTTGTGATACATCAAAATAAAGAATATAAGGACAAAATATTCAAAATAGTTTTAATGTTAAAAATAGCTTCCCCGTCGGGAATAGACGTTTCCAGCTAACTGAATACAAAACGTTTACTTTAGTTTTCAAGACATAGAGAGGCAACTACACCCTGTGTACTTAAGTAAAAAAGTCCATGCGGAATAAACTGAACAACACGCGGTAAAAGGAAAAGTAATTTGTGACTGGGACCTTTTAACTCAATCCAACATCTCATCAATTACACTTTCTGTATTGAACGTTGAGTCGGCTCATTAATGAAAATGCTTCATGTCAAAACAGGTTCTTACTTGTTTTGACATGCAATATCACTTGTTACTGGTGTTTGAACTTCCAAACTTTTCCTATTAAAAAAAGTACTTACGAAACTGACGTTATGTTTTATGATCATCACCTTTTATAGCGGTTACATTCTGTACGAGAAGCACAGTTGTGTACTAGAAGGGTAGTTGTGTACATGGCTGTGTTGTAAGGGTAAAGTTTACGGTTTTAAAATTATTATTAAGATATCTGTTCACTCTTTTTTAAATGCGTTCAGAATTTCGTTGTTGCAATTAATTTACACCGTAAGATTACATAAAGCGCAAATGTTAATTTTCTTTGTAACGTTAAAGGAAGACCAAGAATATACAAGCAACCAACACAAACTGCTGAGGCTTTTGTTATTTCATGGTTTTTACTTAACTTGTGAGAAGCTGTTTATGTACCCATGTTAAACGCCATTACAAGTTAGTCTTCAAACACTCCACCATGTATTTATTGAATGCCAAAGGCGTGCAGTTTCTTCCATGTAGTACTTTTGTGTTCCGGATTGGACCATTAGAAGGGTTAAAGGTAAGTCCACCTTTTGATCCAAATAGTCCTTCAGGAATTACGATCGTTTCAACGTATAAACGCCATGATCCACTTCTGTTTAAAACTTCTGACACATTATTATCACTACTTTACGTCTAAACCATGGGGTGAAAAAAACAAAAAAGTCGATGATTCATGCTAAGAACCTACCGCTAAAACTTTGGGTAGAAGCTGTGTTTGTGCTCAATCGCACTGGACCTTCATGCATTGAAAACATATCTCCGATCGAATTGTGGAAGAACTGTTCTCCTCCTAGATTCGATTACTTCAAAATCTTTAGGACCACGTGTTATGTCCACGTGCCTCAAAACAAAAGGCGAAAATCAGGCAAAAAGAGCATTCCATGTCTCTTTTTGTTGGTTACACTGGTGACCATAATGGATACAGATTGTGGGATTTCAGCAAGAACTCTATTGAATTGGCTCGTGGTGTAAAATTTGAAAGAGACAATCCCATGTTATCATTTACTTAATCTTCGAAAACAGTTGACGATAGGAAAGGGTTCAATGATGAATCAACGCATTTAAATGGATGAAAGGTTCCAGGGCCTGTCATTGAAATTCCTAGTAATGAAAGTCGTCAAATAAATACCCTAAATGATATTTGCTCTAGTGCTGGAACACAAAGAAGTATTCGGGAAAGGCGTTTAACATCATTTCTTGCTAATAGCTATGTGTTAATTGCTGGGAATGATCTGATGTATGATGAAGCTATAAGCTCAGAAGAAAAAGTGCAGCTGGCTGATATACTGAACAAGAGCCTGCCAATTACATCTTTTAAGAAGAATCGCCAGTCTATCAGAGTGTTGGTTTTGGGGGGTGTTAAAATAACTTAGCACCAACTTACAACTACAACACCTGTTCATAGACTGTTACAATAAGTCACTATGGTGACATAGCTTGATGATTTTTTTTCTTTCTATTGTACTTCTAGTAATTTAACTTTTGTTTAATCTAAATACATATTCTTTTGTTTTTTTTTTAAACTTTCAAATTTCCTTTATTTCCCTCATTATAAAAGTGCACATTGATAATTTGATATTAGAGTATGGATATCAGTTTTTGAGAAATCAGAGGATGGGAAAGCAAAGAAACTCAGTTGCAAGTAAAATGAGAACATTAGCTTCTCTAGTAATTAGGATACAAACAAAAGATCCATCCATAAGAAACTCTCCGATTGCTAAAATCCTGTCAATTTTGATTTGTTGTGTAAAGTTGCTACTGAATGGAGTGGTTACGATGAATGGTCCAGTCAATGTGGGAAAGGTTGTCAACCCGAGACGATTAGTTAAAAGTATTAAAAATTGTTCCGACATCCTTGTATAACAGACAGTGAAAAACAAAAGATTAACGGTAGAAGAGAAAGATATAGTAAAAAAGAGACAAAGAGACTTCATGACTCTAATGGAGTGTGACTGGAGAGATGAACTAAACTCACCTGAAGATAGGTCTCTAAAAATAATGAAAATGGGCAAGGAAGATGTTATGCCCCTTCAAGCTGATACAGTTATTTTCGAACACTGTTATCGCAACTGTTGAAAAACTATGTTTGCGATTAGATAGCAGTCAAGACATAAACATTTATAACACTTTGGTTGAAAGAGTTATTGTTGTATTACTTGCATTAAATGGCAAACGACCAAATGATGTAACAAACGCAACTCTTGGTGACTACTCCAAAATAGTAACATCAGACATCAACGAATCGTCAGTATTCAGTGACGTTTCTACAAAAAATTATTCAGTTGTCCCACTTACCTTCCCATAACCAGTCAAAACTGCTCTCGATATAATCTAAGAATTTCGAAAGGGTTTTAACATTCTTGAAGATTTAGTTTTCATTAAAAAGGAAGACTCTTCGTATACGATGGCACTTCGTTGGTTGCCCAATTGAAGAAAAAGAGACCATTGCAGAAATCTGACCGTTATTATGACTAATGGTTCCGCCATTATTGGGCAACCATAAATCGAACAATGCCCGATTTGAAACCACATATGCCTAAATTTCTTCTTAGTGTTAGTGTTCCAAAGTAGTTAGGCTGGAGAAACTAGCGGACCTAGCGGTTTGACTGCAGAACTAAGACAGTACACAAAATATTTTGATTGAGTTGCGTTAACTGGTTTGTATTGTAGTCGTCGTAAGCGCTAGTTGCGTGAGCCCAACTACGTCACATCAGCTGACACTGCACACACCTTTCTTTTTTCCTTACACTGTGCATCTAAAGACTAGAATCTAAAGAGTCTGAAATGATTCTGATTTACTTCTTTTTTTCTTCTTTTAATTTAAATCCGAGATCATTGTCAGAATCGTCATTATCAGTTTCATTATTTGACTTACACTCCTCTTCATGTGTCACCGTAGTTTTCTTCTGCCTTGGTCTTCACAATTCCATGTTTTTAACTTTTCAGCAAGATTGTGGCTGGTAAATGCTTGTACTTGGGATGGCAGTTATGTTAGCTTGGCAGTCATTATTGGTGTTAGATGTTCGTATTCCACAGATGTTCATTAAAGCAAGGTCTATGATATTAAGGTTTATATCTGACGATTGTTTTTGATAAAACCTTTTCATGTGTCAAAGAGGTATGGCCCCGAAATTTAGGCATATGTGGTTTCAAATCGGGCATTGTTCGAGTTATGGTTGCCCAATGGTATCTTTTTCTTCAATTGGGCAACCAACGAAGTGCCACCGTATCCTTTTTACTGGAAACTAAATCCAGCTAAATCCAGCTTTTTACTGGAAGCCATCCTTTTTACTGGAAACTAAATCTCCAGGAATGTTAAAAAAATTTCGGGATTCTTGGATTTTAACGTGTCTGTTTTGATTGGTTTTGGAAGGGTAAGTGGTACAACTGAATCATTTTTGTAGCAACAACACTGAATACTGACGATTCGTTGAGGTCTGATGTTACTACGTTGTAGTGATGCGCAGTTCGATTCTTTTCGGTGAATCGATTCATTTGAATCACTCAGTTCCAAAGAATCGAAAATTGAATCGATTCTTTTGATCCATTTGAATCCACTGCTTACAAAAACGTCGACTTTGGTTTTTATGGAATATAAAGTGGTTTTTAAATGTTTAATTGCAATTAATTATTTTTTTTGTGTATTCAAACTACTGTATTTCCAACCTAAAATTGATTGGTTTAGCTGCATTTTTAAACATTTAACCATATTGCTAGGTATATCTCACTTTCACTTGTATTGCCCTGACAATACAAGTGAAAGTGAGAACAAAGGATGGCAGTTAATCCCAATCAAGACCAATAAACCAATGCCTGTGGACTATGATCAGAACTTTCCAGTTCTTAGAAATAGGTATAGTGTGTTAACAAATCATAGTGATGACACATGTGCTGATAGTAGTAGGCCTAGGTCTATCTATGACAGTCACAAAAGTAGGCCTAACATTAAAGTAATCCAAACCCAACCTTCTGAGGTGAGCTAACCTAAATCTACCTATTTGGACAAGACTTCTAGGTTTAAGCAATTAAAAAATCCGGAAATTCATTTCTACTCGGATAGTCAGGGTCGAGATGTTTGCAAAATGTTTCTTCGGGAGAGTGGATGTAAATACAAAATCTCTTCTTTTGTGAAGCCCAATGCTAAACTGAAACAAGTTGTACCAACTAAGCATGAAGAATTTAAGCCTGATGATTTTATTGTGCTGCTAGGGGGAACAAATGACATAGCCTACAACGAATCATGTGAACTGCGTAGGTCTCTTGGAAGAAAACTATATGAACTTCGGCTCAACAAAGTGATTGTCTTCTCTGTGCCTCTACGTCATGACTTGCCTGACTGGTCGTGTGTGAATGAGGAGGTTAGGAAAACCAATGTAGAAATCGAAAAGCTTTGTAAATATTTTGTAAATTGCACCTTTGTAGATCTAAGTAAATCAGGGAAAGATTTCCATACTGCTCGTGGATTCCATCTTAATTCTAGAGGTAAGAAGTACATAAGTAGTAAGATTTTGGAAAGTGTGGAAAACTATTGTTCCTGTGAGAGTCAGAAAAAACATGAACCAATACCTCTTCCTGATAAATGTATACCCAGTAATTTTTTAGCCAAGTAAAGATGGTTATGCCTCAGATAACTCAAAGTAGCCCTAATAGTTTACAGGAGGATCACACAAAGAAAGCTTTTAATATATTTTTTTGGAACACTCAAGGTCTTTTAAATAAGGTAGACTATTTAAATATGCTGTGTTCCAATAACAAAATAAGCGTTATTGCAGTTGCAGAGCATTGGCTTCGGACTGATGATGTATCATTCCTCTCATTACCTGGGTATAAGCTAGCCTCCTTTTATGGGAGACCTAAAAGAAGGCATGGAGGCTCTGCAATATTTGTAAAGGATAATTTAGATTACCTTGAATTAGGTAGAGTCAAAGATGCCTCGGTTGAAATGGTATGTGAGGCTACTGCCATAGAATTTATTAAAGAAAAAATGGTTGTTATTTCCGTTTATAGACCTTACAATGATGACCCTTTGTTTTTCAACCATTTCTTGAGTTGTCGCGACAACTCAATTATCTGTGTGTCATTTAATCCTAGCTTTAGTTTAGTAGTATGTGGGGATTTCAATGTTAATTTTAAATGTGATGATGTTTTTAAGCGTGATCTCATGAACCTGTTTGACAGTTTTGGACTTAATATTACAACTACAGATGTTACTAGGCCTGCTTCCAGCAAATGTATAGACAATGTTGTAACAAACATACATAATACCAAATGGTTTTCTAGTGTTATCCACACTGTTGTTTCAGATCACAGTGCTATTGTTTTTAGTTTTATAACTGATGCCTGTAAGTCTAATGTCAAAAAACAAAAGAACTTAATTAGATTAGTTGATAGTTTTAGTATACAGATGTTTATTTGTAATCTAAGACAAATCAATTGGATAGATGTGTACAGTATTGATAATCTTGATGATAAGTTCAAGACTTTTCATGATATATATTTATGGGCTGTAAATGGATCTTTTACACTTAAGAGCTGTACAAATAAAAGTCCCAAACCTGATAACAAATGGTTAAATTGTGAATTGAAAAAACAGAAAGATCACTGTGAAATGTTATATAGCTTAATCAAAGTTTATGATAGTCAAGTTTTAAGGGATAGATATAAGATTGCTAAGAAACAATACAAATTTGCTATAAAAAATTCCAAGGTCAATTATTTTAATAACTTGATTCAGGAAGCTCAAAATAAAAGTAAAAAGTTGTGGCAAGTCACTAATAGACTTACAAATATTAACTGTAAGTCTACAGGAATTCCCATTGAAATAACATCTGATAAATTTAATAATTTTTTTATTGAACATATCAAGAAAGTTAGTGAGATTATTCCTAAATGTGTTAATGAAAGCAACTATTATGTCCAACAGTTTCCTAAACCAATGTATGATTTTCATTTTAAGCAAGTCACTGTAGAAAATATGTTCAAGACAATTAACAGTTTAAATAATAGTAAATGTTTGGATATCTATGGTTTGACTACTGATATCATGAAAATTACTGCTTTTTATATAAGTGAGGTCCTGACTCACCTTTTCAATGAATGTTTAATCAAAGGATGTGTTTTCCCTAACCAGCTAAAACAAATTAAAGTTGTACCTGTCTACAAAAAGGGTGACAGAAAGGCTGAGAACAATTATCGTCCTATATCAATTGTTCCGATTGTGTCTAAAATTTTTGAATCTTTGCTTCACAAACAAATAGCGGACCATTTCGAAAAATTTGGTTTATTCACTGACAATCAGTATGGTTATAGGCCTAATAGGAGTACATGTGATGCTGTAGTTAAATTAGTTGATAATGTAGTTAATGATTTGGAAAGAGGTAATAATATTACTTTTAGATGTAGTTAATGATTTGGAAAGAGGTAATAATATTACTTTTAAATCTTTTGACATGTCAAAAGCATTTGATACGGTCAAACATAGTATTTTAAGTCAAAAACTCTGCTTTTATGGATTTAATTCTGATTCTGTTAAGCTGATATCTTCCTATTTGACAAACAGAAATCAATTTGTATTTAAGGATGGGTCTTTTTCAAGAGGTAGGAGAGTTGAATATGGTGTACCCCAAGGTTCAATTCTTGGGCCGATTCTGTTTAATATCTATATTAATGATTTACCAATTAACATAGAGAGTGTAGGCATCGATGGATTTTTATTTGCTGATGACCTAGGTTTAAAAGTTAGCAATTTTAGAAAAAATGTAGTTGTTGACAAATTAGAATCTAGTTTTGCATTACTAAAGGACTGGTGTGCTGCTAATAATTTGTCACTAAACACTGAAAAGATTTATGATTTATCTTTTAGCTATGATAGGAATTATAAATGTTCTGAGATCAGTAACTTAAAATTTTTAGGTGTGGTATTAGACTCTAGGTTATCGTGGTATCCTCACATTGATTTTGTCATGAAAAAAATGGCTAAAGGTTTATATATGTTAAGAAGATTGAAAAATTCAGTTGATGATTATATTCTATTAACAGTATATTTTTCTCATATTCAGAGCATTTTGACTCATGGAATTGTACTCTGGGGATGTAGCAGTCATTGTAAGGAACTTTTTATCTTGCAAAAAAGGGCCATTAGATTGATTTGTAATGTAACTAGACGAACATCTTGTAAACCATTGTTTGTTCAACTACGTGTGCTAACTCTTCACTCTCTCTATATATTCCATTTGCTTTGTTTTGTTCATAGAAATTTGGAATTTTTCAGTACTAATGCTAGTGTTCACTCTTATAATACCAGACAAAAAGATTGCTTACGTGTTCAACAGTACAAGTATAGTAGTTCACAAAAAAATGGGCTTATAATTCTATTAAACTTTATAATACTTTGCCTTCAGAAATAAAATCACTGTCTCACTCTAAATTTAAGGAAAAAATTAAAAATATACTTGTTGATGAATGTCTATATACAACTGATGATTTTTTCAAAATATGATGGGAATGCTACAATTAGTTTTAGTGTTGTAATCTGTTGTAAATATTGATTTATTGTAATCTGTTTGTAAATATAGTAATTGTAAGCTGTTTTTAAATATACAATTTTTGTAATCTATTTGTTAATAAATTAGGCTAAATAATTTGTATAGTATAGCTTTTGACGATTGTCCATGCACTGTATTTTGTGTTTTATGACAATAAAGGATCTTGAATCTATCAAGTAAATGATTAAACTGTTTCCTGGCTCCTTTAACATTCTCTACCTGTCACGTGCTTCTCCTCTCTCCCTCCCTAAACCCCCTCGCCATTTGGCCCTTCCTCCCCTCCTTCGTTCCTCGCTCTGACTCTACTTCCTTTTACTTTTGTAATCTGTATCCAATAATATCTTTATTATTATTAAGTTATTAAGAACGGAAGAAGGGCAATTTTTATTTTTTCTGTAGCCTGTTGCTATTTTTGTAATTATACATAAAGTTAATAAAAGTTTGTAAGTTAATCGGAAACTAATTTTATAGTTTTCTTTTCCTTTAAGTCAAACTGATTCTATTACATTGTTGTAGTTTCCTTTGTTTCCTACTTTCCTACCTCTCACCCCTCTCCAAACACATCAATGCCCATTCCTTTGTCCTACAGGAAATTAGACACAAAACTCAATTGACTGACGCAAAGAATTATGAACAAAACCGGCGCCGGCGCGGCGTCGTCTGCGGCATGTTTTTCTATAATTGATTCGCGCCACGAATCGATTCTTTTGAAAAATGAATCATGATTCATTTGATTCACTCGATGAGTCGTTCAAATTGAACGATTCGTTCGCGAATCGCACATTACTACTACGTTGGAGTAGTCAACAAGAGTTGCGTTTGTTACCTCATTTGGTCGTTTGCCATTTAATGCAAGTAATACAACAATAACTCTTTGAATCAAAGCGTTATAAATGTTTTTGTCTTGACTGTTATCTAATTGCAAACATAGATTTTCAGCAGTTTCGATAACAGTGTTCGAAAATAACTGCATATCAGCTTGAAGGGGCATAACATCTTCTTCGCCCGTTGTAAGTATTTTTAGAGACCTATCTTCTGGTGAGTTTACTTCATCTCTCCAGTCACACTCCATTAGAGTCATGAAGTCTCTTTGTCTCTTTTTTACTACATCTTTCCCTTCTTCCGTTAATCTTTTGTTTTTCACTGGCTGTGATACAAGGATGTTGGAACACTTTTTAATAATTTTAACTAGTCTCCTCGGGACACTACCTTTCCTACATTGACCGGACCATTCATCGTAACAACTCCATCCATTAGCAACTTTACACAACAAATAAAAATTGACAGGATTTTAGCAATCGGAGAGATTTCTTATAGATGGATATTTTTATTCTTATTACTAGAGAAGCTAATGTTCTTATTTTACTTGCAACTGAGTATCTTTGCTTTTCATCCTATGATTTATAAAAAATCTATATCTATACTCTTATATCAAGTTATCGGTGTGCACTTTTAAACAAATTTCATCTTTATTCATATCTTTAAGCACTTCCTCAAACAAAATAGCTTCTTTTTTTCATAAAAAAAAAAAACAAAAAATGACAATAAAAATGATCAGTCAGGATTCAATTGACCTTTACACAATCCTTAATGGCCTGCAAAGTGACTTTTGGCAAAGAGCCCTCCACAACCACTGCAGACAACATGAGTTAGGGTTGTTGGTTTTCTCCCTCTCCTTCACTGGGATCAAAGGTTCAGTTAATTTTTCATTGACAATTTTGTCATTGGATTCTTTGTTTGACAGTTTTATCAAGCTTCTACAGGCTTCTCTTTTAAGTTTCTCATCTCTTAGCGAAAGATTAATATTTACGTCTTGGATGTCCTTATGTTTTGAAAAATATCTACCAATTTTTGTTTGTTAAGATTGAAAAGTAAACTCACATACAATTATGAGAATAAAATGTTCAAAATATTATTCCGATCACTAATGTTTTGTACAGATTGCTAGAAACGTCTTACCATCGATGGGAAAAGATTTTTTTACTTGAAAATGTCATTTCAAATTTTAAAGATGAGCAACCCCTTGTGATACATCAAAATAAAGATTATAAGAAAAAAAGAATTTAAAATAATATTAATGTTAAAAATAGCTAATCATCGGTAATAGACGTTTCCAGCTGACTGAATACAAAAAGTTTATTTTAGTTTTCAAGACATAAAGAAGCAACAATACCTTGTATACTTAAGTAAAAAAGTTACTTGTTCATGCGTAATATACTGAACAACACGCGGTAAAAGGAAAAGTAATTTGTAACAGGGAACTTTTAACTCGATCGAACATCTCATCAATTACACTTTCGTATTGAACGTTGAGTCGGGTCATTGATGAAAATGCTTGATGTCAAAACACGTTCTACTGGTTTTGACGTGCAATATCACTTGTTACTTCCAAAAGTTGGTGTTTGAACTTCAAAACTTATCCTATTACAAAAAGTACTTACGAAATTGACGTTAATGAAGTAGGCCTATAACAGCTTTACCACAGGTTTTAGAATGCTCCCTAAGAAAACAAAAGTTTTATTTTGAGTTTAAATTGTTTTTCTGGTGTTTTTATTTTTGATTCTTTAGACACTTTTTTCATAAACTCTATCTCGCTTGAAACTAACTGATAAACGAGAGCTGCCCCATAGCTTTAAAGTGTACACATATTACACATTGTTGGAGTTTAAGCACTAATATATGTCATTTGCTGAAAAACTATTCCCAACAGCTCTTTTACTTAAATTTACACCCCATGTTAAATCTTAAGGATAAAAACGAAACTTCTAGGATTCTTCCCTTTAATGTAACCTTTATATTCGAAGGTATAACCGGATGCAAAACTTCGGGCCGATGTCTTTCAAACGAAACCCATATTATAACCTAATTTAATATAATTAATTATAGTGAATGTAAAATATCTACAATAAAAATAACTCTAACCAAAATAAAACTGTATTTCAGCCTTTGAATTATAATTTGGAATTGATAAATGCTGCCTGTGCGTCCACTGTTTAGTTGCGTTACAAAGAATTTCTTGATAATCATTGTACATACGTGTTGCTCATCACTAATTCAAATAAAACACTTTTCTTGCGTCTAAACAACACTTTAATTTTCACAAAACATTTAATGTATAAATGTTTTGTGAAAATTAAAGTGTTGTTTAGACGTAAGAAAAGTGTTTTATTTGAGTTACAAAGAACTAATAAAGACTATTACTTTGTATTTGGCAAGAATGATCCTTATTATAATTAGTGCTGCAAATCTTTACGATCTCTAACCTTATGGGACGTCATTGTCCTACCCAGTTACTATTTGCAAGATTATATATTATTTACTGTTATATCCACAACACAATTTTATTTTGTCAGTTACACCTTATTCATTAATGTTATATTTTGTATTACCATATATCATTGCTTTGTTTTGTGTCTTTATCTACTAGTGCGAGTGGCATTGTCAATGTTTTGTTCTGAAATTAAATATGAATGCAAACTGTAAGTCATTAAGAATATTTTATATTTTTATAGTGAATAGTTTACAGCGAGTACAATACAATACAAGCGAGTTTGTAATAAGTTAAATGTATAATACGATTATGTTATATTTTGATTTACCATATATCATATATGTCATGTTTTGATTTAAACTGTTTATCTTCAAGTTCAAATAATGTTATTATAATTAGTAAAAGAAAATTTGGTAATAATATAAAAAGCGTTTCTTAACTGATTATCCAAAGAAAAAGAGGTATGTAATTTAATATTACGGGTCACAATATTTACTAAGGACATCACGCTCCGAAATCGGGTTCTTAAGTAGATATGTCGATTCTTCTGATTAATTGTATAGAGCCTGTAAACGATTCTTCACACTGCATGTACATAGTTTATTTAGTATACAGCCATCTCAAGAATTAGAGATGCCAGTTGTCTGTGTCTTTTGTTTATAATAAAAACATTAATCTTAATTTTATTAGTTGATTAGTAAGAACATACTGTCAAGTTAAAATGTATAAAACGAGTTTACGTTAAAAATATATCACATAAATTTCTATTATTAAAACGTAATTTGATTCACACCCAGTTTGAGCATTGCTTTGGTGATTGTCAAAGCCCTGAACCATAATTTATCAACAGTCAGACGTTTGGTGAACAGTACTGAGAAGTTGAAAGCGAGATCAATTCATTTTTTTCGAAACGAATAATTGTTCTCTTTTCTCAAACAGTTTTATAAAAATTAAACATTATTTGTTAAGTTTAACTAAAAGAAAAAATGTTCGGTGTACAGAACACGAAGAAAACGGTTCTTTCGTACAGTATTATGTTTCTATTTTTGCAAGGTAGTAAAGAGATCTGTAATAATTAAAGAGAAAAACTAGTGGACTCGCGATGCTCCGTAGCTTTGATGAAATATTGTTTAATTTAATTAGCTGTTCCTTGAAATGTCTATATCCACTTTAATAACTCAGCCCTTTGCTTCATAATAAATTGTACATTTATGGATTATTAAAAAGTAAATACAGTAATCTTTTACCGATGTTTTATTCTCACCGATATCGTTAATTTCAGTATGGGGTAGATGGGAGGCAGACTTGCGGTTTTCTCAAAAGTTTCTGGGTGAGAGGTGCTCACATATGGATATAGAAGTCATTGAGAAACCTTACAGAAAGTGCATTTGTTGAAGGGGTCTATTTACATTTTACTTTGCGATCAAAAAATACAGGGCGTTTATAAAAGAATCAACAGGTTTTAAAATATTCAACATTTGTTGATAACTGAAAAATAGCCGGCTTAATGTTGTTTTCAAGGTTGCAGGAATATCTAGCGAATCGCAAAACAATAATTTTTAGCTCTCGTTTATTTATTTAAGAAAATAATAATGCTTTTACAATATAAATCAATCTTTTCACATGGTTATTTTTAGCCATAAAATAAAAATATTTTGAAAACGTTTCTTCACCTTTCTCTCCTGAATATGATTACGAAAAATCTTTTGTAACCGACAACCATTTAATTTAAAGGAATTGTGTAAGTAAAACCACGCCGGTTAAAAAAATTGTTTTCCTTATTTAGAACTAAAATTAAAGTTGGCAGAAGGTATAATTGGTGCCAAATCTTCAGGCCCAGTCCGTCCGTAAGACTAATGTTAATTTGAGCATTGGGCTTATGAACGGCGTGGGCCTTAAGAATTGGCACCAACTATACCAGCGGCTCTTAACATCGCAAACTAGGTGGACATGTGTTGCATTACAACATCGGCGCATTACGTCTTGTGCCATACCATGTTATCGAGACTCAATCCTCCCAAATAATGCCTGTCGAAAATTCTTAAATGAACCTATCAAAAAGGGCTTTTCATAACTTAATCTACTGTAAATTAACTATCATGACATATTCTAAATTAAATTTTACACCCATATTTCCTGGATTATGACTGTATAATATTCCTAAATTGATAAAATTAAGTTTAAGCTTATAGTTCCAATTTTACTTCACCAGACAATAGATTAAAATTTGAATTAAAATGTTCCTGAGAATTTTAGCACTATACATCTAGCACTGGGCAATGATTCAGGGGGACAAAGGATTAGTTTAAGTCCCCCAACCCTAACCCCCACCCACCACCTTAACCCAAAGCCATTAGCCAATTTTAACCTCTTTCAACCCCTTGCTTCGACCAACACATGAATCGAATTAAGAACCTTTCAGTTGCATGGACATGTTATTTTCCTAATTTTTCCTTACCCCCTGGCCCCAACTTAAACCCCCTTCAATTAATTGACCCCCCCCCCCCAAACCAACAACTCACTCCCCACTAACTTCCCCACCCTGGAACACGATCAAAGATATCTTGCAAGGAGATCAATCTAACACTTAGATAAAGAGATTAGAGACTTTTCTACTCCGAACCCTCCCCTCAAGCGACACTCGCCGGGGGTCGTCATAAGTTTATAAGTTGAAAGTGTACACTCACATCCATCATACTAAAATCGTTATGAGTAATCACTCTCGCTACTAATTTATTCTCATTTATGACATTTACAATTCAAAGTAGAACTGCAATAAGAAAAGAACATCTTGCTGATTACTAAACTGTCGTAATCAAACTGTTTTAGCACTTTGCAAGATTTGCATCTGATTTTCCTGCTACTTTGACTTAGACAAGAACGTAAATTTGTTATCAAAGAAACATATATAAAAACAAAATGCAAGTCATTTATTATAAAGTCGAAATTGAAATAAACTTAAGATTCGATGATAAAACATTTAATTCATTATTTGAGTTTTAGTAAGTAACTTAAGTTACAACAGCATTGAACATTGCAATTTTTGTTAAGCACAATTTACATCCAAACTTTTGTGCGTTTAAAATAATATTTTAAGACCAAGTCAATCGAGCTGAGATAAGAAGCTGTAAGATTACACAAGGTGTTCCTGAAATCAAAGAATAACAAAATAAAGGTTTTCCAGTTTTGAATACCAAAGCACGTTTACAAAATGTTCAGCTAAAAGTTTATATGGAATAGTGAAAACTTTAAATGTTTCCCGACGCAGTAACAAAGGCTATCTTTTTTCAAAATCATTTATTAACCTGAGGAAAATTTTTATCTTCACTGCGATACCAGAGAAAAAGTTATATGGGATTAAAGGAAAATTAGGTAATTTTAATGAAACATTATGGAGTAGACTCTTTGTTTTGGTTTCAGAAGTTATTAACTTCATTCTTTTCCACAGACAGGTTTTAACAATGCTTTTGAGTTTATAACAGAATCCTTCCTTTTAAAGTATTCTTGCTGGTGAGTATTAAAAAGATTATTTTACTCTTACAGTTTTTTTATTAGATTAATTGTTAATAGTTACAGCGTTGACAAATTCAAACATACGTTTGAATTTCTTAATAACATTGCATACTAATACCCAGCCACGTGCCTAGCCAAGGGTGGTTCACCATTACCATTACCACAGATGTAATTTGCTTTCCTTATGTTTATTATACCGGCCATTGTGATATATTGCTCGTAAATCTTCTCTAATTATATAGGCCTGTATAGAACACGAGTTTAGATAAAACATTCCCAACATTTTAAGGATTTCTACACAATGTCATTAGAGGACATTGTGTAGAAAATTAATCAAGCAAGAATACAATAATACAAACGAAAGTATGATTATTTGTGTCTTCCTCTAAATCTTAAAGTGCGTGTATTTCCAAACAATCGAATTAATAATCAAAAATCATTATTCAGCAATGGGATATATAAAAACATCTTAATATGATATTATGCAGTTAGTTTAAGTAGGTACTTGACCAAAGCTTTATTAAAATATTTGCAGTTGTAAATCTTGGAATACTTTAAAAATTTGGCCACAAAAATATCGAAGGATAACCAATAACCTAGTGTTTCCGGAAGTTAAGTGTTGAAAGTTTGCATAAATAACTAAAACTATTATTTAAAAAAGCTAGAGCTTATAAATCATTTTTAATAAAAAAAATCATGCTTAATCTATAATGAGTATACCTTCTAAAAGGAGGTCCATACTCGGATTTCTCCTACATCCTCATTTTTTAAACGAATATTATGTTCACATTTCTCAAATTCATTGAAGATAAGGCGATTTTCAATAAAAAAATTATAAAGTACACTTCATAAAAAGGTTAAAGTACATGCAAGTCCGCATTTTAATCCAAATGTTGTCCTTTAGGGATCAGATCGTGAACACTTAGTGTCGTGTTCGTGTTTATGTATGATTTGTACATTTCTTAACTCTTAATGATAGCCTCTTGATGATAATATTGTACATGTTGTTAATACAATAACACACTATTACCATTACTTTACGTGTAAACAACATATATATAACCTACATAATTCAATGGTGACATATGTATTGTCCGACTATGCGGGCATCTTCAGACCAACTCTTATTAAATTGTACTTTTTGCATTAGAGCCAAATAGGCATAGTTTTAGGTTTTTTATTAATTACAAACGCGTCTGTCTATGAATGACTCGAAAACTGAGACATGAGTTGTGAATAATTTATATGTCACTTGCAAATGATTATGTAGAAAAAATTAGAGATCGGAATAATATTTTGAAAATTTTATTCACATAATTTAGAATGAGTTTACTTTTAAATTTCAACAAAGAAAAATTGGTAGATTTTTACAAAACATAAGGACATCCAAGAGGTAAATGTTAATCTTTCGCTAAAAAATAAGAAACTGCAACAAGCCTGAGCCTGAGCCTGAAACAACTGAGAAGCCTGTAGAAGCTTGATAAAACTGTCAAACAAAGAATACAATGACCAAATTTTCAATGAAAAATTAACTGAACCTCCGATCCCATTAAGGAAGGGGGAGAAAACCAACAACCCTAACTCATGTTGTCTGCAGTGGTTGTGGAGGCTCTTTGCCAAAAGTCACTTTGCAGGCCATAAAGGACTGTGTAAAGGTCAATTAAACCCTGACTCATCATTTTTATTGCCATCGTTACCTAAAAACTATAGTACATTATTTCGTTTGAAAAAGAGCTTAAAAATAAGAATAAAGATGAAATATGTTTAAAAGTGCACACCAATAACTTGATATTAGAATATGGATATCGGTTTTTTAAAAATCATAGGATGGTAAAGCAAAGAAACTCAGTTGCAAGTAAAATGAGGACATTAGCTTCTTTAGTAATTAGGATGCAAACAAAAAATCCATCCATAAGAAATCTCTCCGATTACTGACTTAAATCCTATAAATTTTGATTTGTTGTGTAAAGTTGCTAATGAATGGAGAAGTTACGATTAATGGTCCGGTCAATATAGGAAGGGTAGTGTCCCGAGGGGACTAGTTAAAATTATTAAAAATTGTTCCAACATCCTTGTATCACAGTCAGTGAAAAACAAAAGATTAACGGAAGAAGAGAAAGATACAGTAAAAAAGAGACAAAGAGACTTAATGACTCTAATGGAGTGTGACTGGAGAGATGAAGTAAACTCACCTAATGATAGATCCCTAAAAATAATGAAAATGGGCAAGGAAGATGTTATGCCCCTTCAAGCTGACATGCAGTTATTTTCGAACACTGTTATCGCAACTGTTGAAAAACTATGTTTGCGATTAAATAACAGTCAAGACATAAACATTTATAACACTTTGGTTGAACGAGTTATTGTTGTATTACTTGCATTAAATGGCAAACGACCAAATGATGTAACAAACGCAACTCTTGGTGACTACTCCAAAGTAGTAAAATCATACATCAACGGATCGTCAGTATTCAGTGTTGTTGCTACAAAAAATGATTCAGTTGCCCCACTTATCTTTCCAAAACCAATCAAAACTGCTGTCGATAAAATCCAAGAATTTCGAAGGTTTTTTAACATTCCTGGAGATTTAATTTTAAAGTATGAAAGCACAAAAGCCTCAGCGGATCATCTTGGTTGCTTGTACATTCTTGGTCTTCCTTTAACGTTACAAAGAAAATTAACGTTTGCGTTTTATGTAATCTTACGGCATAAATTACAACAACGAAATTCTGAGCGCTTTTAAAAAAGAGTCAACAGACCTCCTAATTATAATTTTAAAATCTTAAACTCTACCCTTACAACACAACTATGCCTTTTTGTATACAATTGTGCCTTTTGGTATGAACATCACATCTTTAGCGGTTGTATTCTGTAAGACAGTTAGATTTTTCTATTCCGCAGATTATCATTAAAGCAGGGCCTATGATATTAAGGTCGTAACGCCTATGATCTGACGTTTGTTTTTCACAAAACGTTTCATGTATCAAAGAGGTATGGCCCAGAAATGTAGGCATATGTGGTTTCAAATCGGGCATTGTTCTAGTTATGGTTGTCCAATAATGGCGGTAACCATTAGCGGTAAAATGGTCAGGTTTCTGCAATGGTACCTTTTTCTTTAATTTGACAACCAACGAAGTGCCATCGTATGCAGAGCCATCCTCTTTACTGAAAATTAAACCTCCAGGAACGTAAAAAGCCTACGAAATTCTTGGATTTTATCGACAGCAGTTTTGATTGGTTTTGAAAGATAAGTGGGGCAACTGAATCATTTTTTTGTAGCAAAAACACTGAATACTGACGATTCGTTGATGTCTGATGTTAGTACTTTGGAGTAGTCACCAAGAGTTGCGTTTGTTACTTCATTAGAAAGTTTGCCATTTAATGCAAGTAATGCAACAATAACTCTTTCAACCAAAGTATTATAAATGTTTATGTCTTGAGTGTCATCTAATCGCAAACATAGTTTTTCAACAGTTGCGATAACAGTGTTCGAAAATAACTGCATATCAGCTTGAAGGGGCATAACATCTTCCTTGCCCATTTTCATTAGTTTTAGAGATCTACCTTTAGGTGAGTTTACTTCATCTCTCCAGTCACACTCCATTAGAGTCATGAAGTCTCTTTGTCTCTTTATTACTATATCTTTCTCTTCTTGCGTTAATCTTCTGTTTTTCACTGACTGTGTTGGAACAATTTTTAATACTTTTAACTAGTCCCCTCGGGGCACTACCTTTCCTACATTAACCGGACCGTTCATCGTAACCACTCCATTCATTAGCAACTTTACACAACAAATCAAAATTGACAGGATTTTAGCAATCGGAGAGATTTCTTATGGATGGATCTTTTGTTTGTATCCTAATTACTAGAGAAGCTAAATTTTACTTGCAACTGAGTATCTTTGCTTTTCCATCCTACGATTTATAACAAACCGATATCCATACTCCATCAAGTTATCGGTGTGCACTTTTAAACATTTTTTATTTTCATCCGTATTTTTAATTACTTTTTCAAACAAAATATTATATTTTTTATGTAACGATGGCAATAAAAATGATGAGTCTTAGTTTAATAATTGATCTTTGCACAATCCTTTATGGCCTGCAAAGTGACTTTTGGCAAAGAGCCCTTCACATACACTGTAGACAACATGAGTTAGGGTTGTTGGTTTTTCCACCTTCTTTGCTGGGATCGGAGGTTCAGTTAATTTTTCATTTACAATTTTGTCACTGTATTCTTTGTTTGACAGTTTTATCAAGCTTCTACAGGCTTCTCTTTTAAGTTTCTTTATCTCTTATCGAAAGATTAATATTTACCTCTTGGATGTCCTAATGTGTTGTAAAATATCTACCAATTTTTCTTTATTAAAACTGAAAAGTAAACTCACATTAAATTATGAGAATAAAATGTTCAAAATATTATTCCGATCTCTAATGTTTTGTACAGATTGCTAGAAACGTCTTACCATCGATGGTAAAAGTATTTTTTACTTGAAAATTTCATTTCAAATTTTAAAGATAAGCAACCCCTTGTTATACATCAAAATAAAGAGAATAAGAAAAAAGGTATTCGAAGTAATTTTATTGTTGAAAATACCTAACCGTCGGTAATAGACGTTTCCAGCTGACTGAATACAAAGAGTTTACTTTAGTTTTCAAGACATAAAGAAGCAACAACACCCTGTGTACATAAGTAAAAAAGTTACTGGTTCATGCGGAATAAACTGAACAACACGCGATAGAAGGAAAAGTAATTTGTGACTGGGACCTTTTAACTCAATCCAATATCTCATCAATTACACTTTCTGTATTGAACGTTGAGTCGGCTCATTAATGAAAATGCTTCATGTCAAAACAGGTTCTTACTTGTTTTGACATGCAATATCACTTGTTACTGGTGTTTGAACTTCCAAACTTTTCCTATTAAAAAAAGTACTTACGAAACTGACGTTATGTTTTATGATCATCACCTTTTATAGCGGTTACATTCTGTACGAGAAGCACAGTTGTGTACTAGAAGGGTAGTTGTGTACATGGCTGTGTTGTAAGGGTAAAGTTTACGGTTTTAAAATTATTATTAAGATATCTGTTCACTCTTTTTTAAATGCGTTCAGAATTTCGTTGTTGCAATTAATTTACACCGTAAGATTACATAAAGCGCAAATGTTAATTTTCTTTGTAACGTTAAAGGAAGACCAAGAATATACAAGCAACCAACACAAACTGCTGAGGCTTTTGTTATTTCATGGTTTTTACTTAACTTGTGAGAAGCTGATTATGTACCCATGTTAAACGCCATTACAAGTTAGTCTTCAAACACTCCACCAATTATTTATTGAATGCCAAAGGCGTGCAGTTTCTTCCATGTTGTGCTTTTGTGTTCCGGATTGGATCATTAGAAGGGATAAAGTTAAGTCCACCCTTTGATCCAAATAGTCCTTCAGGATTTACGATCGTTTCATCGTATAAACGCCATGATCCACTTCTGTTTAAAACTTCTGACACATTATTATCACTACTTTACGTCTAAACCATGGGGTGAAGAAAACAGATAGGTCGATGATCCATGCTAAGAACCTACCGCTAAAACGTTGGGTAGAAGCTGTGTTTGTGCTAAATCTCACTGGACCTTCAGGCATTGAAAACAAGTCTCCGATCGAATTGTGGAAGAACTGTTCTCCTCCTAGATTCGATTACTTCAAAATCTTTAGGACCTGTTATTTACACGTGCCTCAAAACAAAAGGAGAAAATTAGACAAAAAGAGCATTCCATGTCTCTTTGTTGGTTACACTGGTGACCATAATGGATACAGATTGTGGGATTTCAGCAAGAACTCTATTGAATTGGCTCGTGGTGTAAAATTTGAAAGAGACAATCCCATGTTATCATTTACTTAATCTTCGAAAACAGTTGACGGTAGGAAAGGGTTCAATGATGAACCCACGCATTTGAATGATGAAAAGGTTCCAGGGCTGATATTGGCTCTAGTGTTTGTGTTCGGGAAAGGCGTTTACCATCATTTCTTGCTGATAACTAAGTGTTAATTGCTGAGAATGGGCTGATGTATGATGAAGCTATAAACTCAGGAAAAAAGAGCATCTGGCTGATATACTGAACAAAAGCCTACCAATTACAGCATTTAAGAAGAATCGCTAGTCTATCGGAGTGTTGGTTTTGGGGGGAGTGTTAAAATAACTTAGCAACCAACTTACAACTACAACACCTGTTCATAGACTGTTATAATAAGGCACTATGGTCACATAGCTTGTTGATTTTTTCTTTCTGTTGTTGTTTTAGTAATTTACCTTTTGTTTCCTCTAAACATATATTCTTTTGTTTTTTAATTTTTTAATTTCCTTTATTACCCACATTATAAAATTGCTCATTGATAATTTGATATTAGGGTATGGATATCGGTTTTTGAGAAATCATAGGATGTGAAAGCAAAAAAACTCAGTTGCAAGTAAAATGAGCACATTAGCTTCTCTAGTAGTTAGGATACAAACAAAAGATCCATCCATAAGAAATCTCTCCGATTACTTTAATCCTGTCAATTTTGATTTGTTGTGTAAAGTTGTTAATGAATGGAGTGGTTACGATGAATGGTCCAGTCAATGTGAGAAAGGTAGTGTCCCGAGGAGACTAGTTAAAAGGATTACAAATTGTTCCATCATCCTTGTATCACAGTCAGTGAAAAACAAAAGATTAACGGAAGAAGAGAAAGATACAGTAAAAAAGAGACAAAGAGACTTCATGACTCTAATGGGATGTGACTGAAGAGATGAACTAAACTCACCTAAAGATAGGTCTCTAAAAATACTGAAAATGGGCAAGGAAGATGTAATGCCCCTTCAAGCTGATATGCAGTTATTTTCGAGCTCTGTTATCACAACTGTTGAAAAACTATGTTTGCGATTAGATGACACTCAAGACATAAACATTTATAACGCTTTGGTTCAAAGAGTTATTGTTGTATTTCTTGCATTAAATGGCAAACGACCAAATGAGGTAACAAACGCAACTCTTGGTGACTACTCCAAAGTGGTAACATCAGACATCAACGAATCGTCAGTATTCAGTGTTGTTGCTACAAACATGATTCAGTTGCCCCACTTATCTTTCCAAAACCAATCAAAACTGCTGTCGATAAAATCCAAGAATTTCGAAGGTTTTTTAACATTCCTGGAGTTTTAATTTTCAGTAAAGAGGATGGCTCTGCATACGATGGCACTTCGTTGGTTGCCTAATTGAAGAAAAAGATGCCATTGCAGAAACCTGACCATGTTACCGCTAATGGTTTCCGCCATTATTGGGCAACCATAACTAGAACAATGCCCGATTTGAAACCACATATGCCTACATTTCTGGGCCATACCTCTTTGATACATGAAACGTTTTGTGAAAAACAAACGTCAGATCATAGGCGTTAGGACCTTAATATCATAGGCCCTGCTTTAATGATAATCTGTGGAATAGAAACATCTAACAGTCATACAGAATACAACCGCTAAAGATGTGAAGTTCATACTAGAAGGCATGGTTGTGTTGTAAGGGTTGAGTTTAAGATTTTAAAATAATAATTAGGAGATCTGTTGATTCTTTTTTAGAAGCGCTCAGAATTTCGTTGTTGTAATTTACGCCGTAAGATTACATAAAGCGCAAACTTTAATTTTCTTTGTAACGTTAAAGGAAGACCAAGAATGTACAAGCAACCAAGACGATCCGCTGAGGCTATTGTGCTTTCATACGTTTTACTTAACTTGTGAGAAACGGTTTATGTAGCCATGTTAAACGCCATTACAAGTTAGTCTTTAAAAACTCCACCATGTATTTATTGTATGCCAAATGCGTACAGTTTCTTCCACGTTGTGATTTTGTTGTTCCGAATTGGATTAATAGTAGGGTTATTATTCGTCCCAGATATTTAGGCATATGTGGTTTCAAATCGGGCATTGTTCTAGTTATGGTTGCCCAATAATGGCGGAAACCATTAGCGGTAATATGGTCAGGTTTCTGCAATGGCATCTATTTCTTCAATTTGGCAACCAGCAGAGTGCCATCGTATGCAGAGCCATCCTCTTTATTGAAAATTAAATCTCCAGGAATGTTAAAAAACCTTCGAAATTCTTGGATTTTTATCGACAACAGTTTTGATTGGTTTTGGAAAGTTAAGTGGGGCAACTGAATCATTTTTGTAGCAACAACACTGAATACTGACGATTCGTTGATGTCTGTTGTTAGTACTTTGGAGTAGTCACCAAGAGTTGCGTTTGTTACCTCATTTGGTCGTTTGCCATTTAATGCAAGTAATACAACAATAACTCTTTAAATCAAAGCGTTATAAATGTTTATGTCTTGACTGTTATCTAATTGAAAATACAGTTTTTCAGCAGTTTCGATAACAGTGTTCGAAAATAATTGCCTATCAGCTTGAAGGGACATAACATCTTCCTCGCCTGTTAGTATTTTTAGAGACCTATCTTCTGGTGAGTTTACTTCATCTCTCCAGTCACACTCCATTAGAGTCATGAAGTCTCTTTGTCTCTTTTTTACTACATTTTTCCCTTCTTCCGTTAATCTTTTGTTTTTCACTGACTGTGATACAAGGATGTTGGAACACTTTTTAATAATTTTAACTAGTCTCCTCGGGACACTACCTTTCCTACATTGACCGGACCATTCATCGTAACCACTCCATCCATTAGCAACTTCACACAACAAATAAAAATTGACAGGATTTTAGCAATCGTAGAGATTTCTTATGGATGGATATTTTTATTCTTATTATTAGAGAAGCTAATGTTCACATTTTACTTGCAACTGAGTATCTTTGCTTTTCATCCTATGATTTATAAAAAATCTATATCTATACTCTAATATCAAGTTATCGGTGTGCACTCTTAAACAAATTTCATCTTTATTCATATCTTTAAGCACTTTCTCAAACAAAATATCATATTTTTTACATAAAAAAACAAAAACAAAAAAATGACATTAAAATGATCAGTCAGGATTCAATTGACCTTTACACTATCCTTAATGGTCTGCAAAGTGACTTTTGGCAAAGAGCCCTCCACAACCACTGCAGACAACATGAGTTAGGGTTGTTGGTTTTCTCCCTCTTCTTCACTGGGATCGGAGGTTCAGTTACTTTTTCATTGACAATTTCGTCATTGGATTCTTTGTTTGACAGTTTTATCAAGCTTCTACAGGCTTCTCTTTTAAGTCTCTCATCTCTTAGCGAAAGATTAATGTTTACGTCTTGGATGTCCTTATGTTTTGAAAAATATCTACCAATTTTTGTTTGTTAAGATTGAAAAGTAAACTCACATAAAATTATGAGAATAAAATGTTCAAAATATTATTCCGATCACTAATGTTTTGTACAGATTGCTAGAAACGTCTTACCATCGATGGGAAAAGATTTTTTTACTTGAAAATGTCATTTCAAATTTTAAAGATAAGCAACCCCTTGTGATACATCAAAATAAAGATTATAAGAAAAAAAAAAGAATTTAAAATAATATTAATGTTAAAAATAGCTTATCATCGGTAATAGACGTTTCCAGCTGACTGAATACAAAAAGTTTATTTTAGTTTTCAAGACATAAAGAAGCAACAACACCTTGTGTACTTAAGTGAAAAAATTCATGCGGAATAAACTGAACAACACGCGGTAAAAGGAAAAGTAATTTGTGACTGGGACCTTTAAACTCAATCGAACATCTCATCAATTACACTTTTGTACTGAACGTTGAGTCGGGTCATTGATGAAAATGCTTCATCTCAAAACACGTTCTTACTGGTTTTGACGTGCAATATCACTTGTTACTTCCAAAAGTTGGTGTTTGAACTTCCAAACTTATCCTATTACAAAAAGTACTTACGAAATTGACGTTAATGAAGTAGGCCTATAACAGCTTTACCACAGGTTTTAGAATACTGCTCCCTAAGAAAACAAAAGTTTTATTTTGAGTTTAAATAATTTTATCTGGTGTTTTTATTTTTCATTCTTCAGACACTTTTTTCATAAACTCTATCTCGCTTGAAACTAACTGATAAACGATAGCTGCCCCATAGCTTTAGAGTGTACACATATTACACATTGTTGGAGTTTAAGCACTAATGTATGTCATTTGTTGAAAAACTATTCCGAACAGCTCTTTTACTTAAATTTACACCCCATGTTAAATCTTAAGGATAAAAACGAAACTTCTAGGATTCTTCCATGCCAAAATCTATTAATTATTAATAAAAATATTAGAAAATGAAGATAGGTTGTATTTCATAACACATAGTAAATATTGACAATCATTCGGTGATGTTTACTTAAAATCATCTGAGAATATGAACTTAAATTATTTTATAATCTGTGGACAAGTTGGAATAATATAGTCTGAAATATGCGTTTCAGAAAAAATATATTTTGCATATTATTGATGTCTATAATTTGGTTAGCATATGCATAAAAGTAATCTCAATAAAAATAAAATTAGTTATTTTAGTTTCAGTAGTAGTGGCGTCAATTTTTGTTACGTATTTCACTTTTATATATTGATCCAGTAGTAAGGTATTTTTGTTTTTATTTTAGTCACGATTAATTTATTAAAAGTTCTGTTTTTGTTAGTTCTCTGTTGCATTCTGCATTTTGGAATAACTTTTTTTTTATTATCTCAAAAACGATGTCACTCCTTTCACAAATCCAAAAGAAACATAAAGAGGAAGAAACCTGTAGCTGATTTAGATTCCTTTGATCTCGATGCATTGAGAAGATCGCTGAATAATTTTCATATTGTAACACGTTACAATAAGAAACTAAAGGCTGAGATCGAGAGAGCAGGTATTGGATTTAAAGGAACCGCTGGGTCTTTAAGAAGAATTTCCCACAAAATCGAATTCAAATATAAATACTCAGGACCACAGGAAAGTCTTGGTCGAGGCGCATAAATACAAAATAAAAAGAATTAAATATTTGCGAAAAATTTGTGAACACTTGGAAGACATTTGTTTATACAAATAAAACTTTTATTCTTAGCTCTCACACGAATCTGATGGCTTGGATCGCCAAAGTCGGTTTGAGGAAACCAATTTCAAAAGGGCCAAAGATTAATAGTTGTTCACGCTGGCTCTAAAGAATGACTTGTCCCCAATGCGCTTCTCATGAATAAATCGGGATCAAAGAAAGGAGACTACCGTGAAGACATGAGCACTACGAACTACAGCAAATGGCTCACTGAAATCCTGGTTCCAAATATACCACCAAAATCATATTAAACTAACAAAAAGTTACCTTCAAGCGTTACAAACAAACAAGAAATGATCGAGTGGCTAAAATCTTGGAGAATAGAGTTCAATCCCAAAGCTGATCTCAATGAGGTAATCAAAATAAGGAAACCGCATGCAAAAAGTATGTAGTAGACACTATTTTAGAAAAAAGTGGACACAGTGTACTACGTTTACCTCCATTCCAGCTGGAATTAAACCTGATGCAAAAATATGGGCTCAAGTGAAAGGTAAGGATTAATAATTTTTAATGAATAAAAATAAAGACAATTTCTTAATTTGTTAATTTTTTCAAATTAATATTAGTAGCCTATTGATTTACATTATTTGTACCTTACTACACGTTTATATTTCAAACAAAGGTTTATATTATTTTTTAATCAAATTATATGAATAAAATACAACAAATGGTTTTATACATTGATAAAAAACCATGTATTAGGCATTTTTAATCCTCTTAACCAATAAAGAAAATCTTGAATCCTAGTTGTTCTACTTATCAAACGTTTATCAGATATCTTTTTCAGGAAAATATCAGCCACAACAGCACCTCCTTCAAAATAAAGAAAGTAATTAAACCTGCAGAACAAGCAATAAGTGATGTGACAACTGAAAAGTGAAATAGCTTAGCGACCATGTTGAGAGCAAAAAAATATATATATCCAACACAATTTTATGAATGGGATAATTTTTACGGCGCAGATACTGCGACTGACTCTAGTGAGAACTCGGAGGATGCGATAAAGATTAATTTTAGGAAAGGGCTTAAGACTTCTAGTCTAATAGATATCCTATTCTTGGAATCCGGTTTGAATGCAGAAGGGCGGTAAGAAGATTCAAATTTTTCTTATTTGATTTTTATCAGCCCCTTTGCTACTCTTACAGGTGTCCCAACTGCTTTATTTCCTTGGATATGATACCTACTCCTGAATATGTTTTTCAAGTCGTTAAAAGTAGCTGTTTCAAGGTTTTTACATCGAAAAGTTAGCGAATAAAGTTCTTCATCAAAATTTATTCAATAGTAACTATTCAAGAGCAGACGTTTTATAACGTGGAAAAGCAAGCATGAAAAATGCCTCGACATTCCAATGGAGCACACACGTGTTTAGAATGTGCTTGTTAGAAAGCACTATGTTTGATTCACTTCGCACACTCTGTAGAGAGAATATATTGAAGGATCGAGAGCTTTTCTACTACGAGAATGTAAGAAGAAATTCCTGTCACTGTTTACTTCCCATGTGTAACAGCTCGAGTTTCTCTCTCAGACACTTTACAAGCTTTACTTTGTAATAGGTAAACATTAACTTGGAAATCAGAACAGTAATACTCAAAGCCATCATTGATAAATATTGATAAGTGCTTCTTTGCAAATCAATCAGTAAGTATTACAAGTACATCGTCGTAAAATGAAGATATTTTAATTAGTTGTAGGTGTATCTAGATACATTTTTCGAAAAATAGGTCTCAACCAATTAAATTTTTTATAAATCCTAGAGGGTATGATTTGAATTTAAAATGTTACTGAGGAAATAGTTTTATACCTAGATTTTAGATATGAAATAATATTAATAGTATTCGTATTTTAAATTGTAAAATGTCTATTTAATTAATGACTGCTCTATTCTGTCTATCCCCTGCTGATACGCATGTCTAAATTTAACATTCCACAGAATTATCTTTCTAAAAATTATTTAGTATTTTATTTTAACATCTCATTTTAAACATAAAAAACACTTATTTACCTAAAGGTTTTTCAGATCAAGATTTTGATTACTTTCTTTGAACAGTTATATTTGCAAAGTCTTTAGTTTAATGGTTCCGCAAGTAAAAAGTGCTTGCGTGTTACAATATTCTCACAGATCCTTTCCATCCATTGTAAAAAAGGTGTTTGAGATCAGCCATGTTTAACTCAACAACATTAATGGAGAGAATATATTATACACTTAAATTTACTTAGTTGTAAATAATAGAGCTCTTAGAAAATTACTTAATACGTGTTAAAAAACTGTTATATTATTATTCATAAGCCAAACAATTATACCCTTTCTTGTTTTCAATTAATTGTTTTCTCAGGTGCATTTATTTTATAAATCTGATCTTAACCCTTTCTCAAGAGGTAAAACAAGGAAGTCTCCTTCCTTCCTACACTCAGCGACTTTTCCTCAACACAAATCACTTTACTCTATCGAGAGCAAACAATCGCCAACACTTAAGGAAATAAATCACAATTATCTTCTACCTTTACCGTCCTCGTATATTTCAAAAAATATATTTCCACTTCCCTCAAAATGACTTTAAATGATGCACACCCAGGTAAATACTGTATGGTTCAAAAGTACCTTTATGTTTTAAATTTAAAGCCTCCAAATAGTCACACATACAAACTTGATTTTTGTACTATTTTGTGGCAAAATACTTTTAATTATTTATCAAGTACCAGAATAGGCTTAAAGTAACTTAATTTCGTGATATAACAAATGTCTTACTTGAATGCTTTGAAATCGCCCCACATAGGATGAAGAACATCGAGCAAAAATAACAAGAAGAAGCTGTTTAAGGCATTTTTGTTGTTGCTCGATTTTTGCATTATTTTTAACTTCTAGGGGCATTCACTTCTTCTGCGTTTAGAATTCCCTCACAACTCAAAAGTCAATTCGGCGGGTCTTAAGGAGATAGTACAAGGTTTATATGTTTCGAATTTCTTTAAATAAAACTATTTTACCAGTTTTACCCTCTGGGAGATAATAAATATGTTGATTAATATTTTTTATCATGTTATTCTGTCAGTACTTGTTAATAAATAATGCCATCTGTAGCTATCCGGTATCGAAGAGGTTTATCTAGCCAGCAATAATTTTTTTGCAGGAAGGATGAATTTAAAATTATTTGCACTTAAATTAATTGTCAGATTGTAAAATATGAGTATATCAAAAATTCTTTATTGGATCTCAATTTAGTTATTGCAATAAATCTAGTTTTTTCATACTCTTTTTAATTTGATATATCACTTGGGGTAAGTCTCTAACAAAGGGGTTAGGGGAAGGGGGTGAAATAAGGGTTGATTTTGAGTTCACCACACATTCCCCTGTTATTAATTAGATGTTTCCCGCTAACATCATATTTATGTCTGTGTTAATTTTTAAATAATAAATATTTGAAGTTAAACGAAAAATACCCTTAACCGCATAATTCGAGGACGCATGAGGCAATTTTAATTATTCTTCCACCAAAGTTTTTCTTTTTTTGTGCTCTTCAATTTGATATGTCACAAAGGGTATGTTGCCATTTGAAAATTTTAAGATTGGGGTTGGGGTGAGAAGGGGGTAGTTGGGGGGATAAAGTTATCCTATGAAATTGAATTCCCCCTGCGTTGGTAGACGTTTCCAGAAAACATAATTCTAAAATTTACTTTTGTTTCAGAATAAATTAAGAAGCAAGTTAAAAAAACACCCTGGGTATTGAAATCATCCATCCAACAATGAAATTCTAACGGGGGACTCCCTCAAATTTTAATTTCTTCTTTGCATTATTTCGTATATAAAGATATGGCCATAAATTTTTAATATGGCAGACCAACTATGATTTTTCTAATAATATACCATGTATTTTGAGGAGTTTTTCTGTTGTTGTCGATACAAGAATATTACTGGAAAAATTAAATTTAAATACCCAAAGCCCTCGACCGACGGGTTTAGGAAAAGTAATTAATTATAATAAAACAAAATTAGGAAAATAATAAAATAAGTAATTAATTATAAACTATATTTAATATATTATAAATAATAAACTATAGCTAATAAATAACTGATAGAAGCCAAAAGCACGATAAATCACGGGTGCTCGATGAGAAAAATCTAAGTTTCCGCCCTAATTAAAACTAAAGCCCTCATTGGCCAAAGATCCTAAGATCGCAACCACCTTTAAAACGGAGTAAAGATAAAGAGAAATCTACTCAAGAAGTACATTATCAGATTAATAACTGAAACGTTAGTTATTGATTCATTAATATGAGAAACGCGGTAGTGTGAGTTATTTATTCAATACACACCTCGATTATTGCGGCAATAAACAGTACCGTGATATGTACACGGTGTTTGATAAATAATTAAAAAAAAAAAATAAATCCAAATAGCTGATTATTTGAACTAGCTAAAATAGTAGACAAAGACAAGTAATTTAACATGATTTAAAAAGAGAGTTTAAAATAATATTTGTATCACGATCTAGTAACAGCGAGTAAAATGTTCTACAGGTTCTTATTTTAATTTGCGCCTTTAATTCAAAACTAAAATAAATGTTGTTATAAATTTTGCTGAAAACGTTTATCACCATAAGGGGTGATATTTTTTACCTAAACATTTCATACCCGCATCATTCTTCCTCTCACCCCTACCTCCAACTCAACATTCAACGACAAGGCACGCTTTGTAATACATCAAAGGAAAATGGAATTTGAAAGAAGAAAGATTTTGGTAAAAGGAAAATTAATATCACAGCATCCGCTCTCGATGTTTTATTGGCAATTTTACTATTAAAACCTTTTCATAACCTTCTTTGGAACTTAATTTATCAAAAAAGTAAAAAGATATTGGTATGCCGATTGTGAAAGACAACATTCACGATTGGAGCAAATATTTTTTTAAATAAAACTTTGCGCCCCCTCCATTCCTTTTTTTACTGTCAACCCTTACTTAAATTCTTTAAATGCAACCGTTACTTTCGTGCGATTCATCGAAATGAATGGGGGGAAAAGAAAGATTTTTCAGATAGAAAATTTCAAATCGCTTTACACATTCTCGGGATATTGCTAGATTAATAACTTCTTATAAGGATTTCAAATGAGTTATGCTAGTTAAACTAGAACTTACTCGTATTATGCAATTTTAATTCTTCTTCCAGTAACGTGTTTCTCTTTTTATATATAAATTTGATGTGAAATGTAATGTATCTTTTGCATTTAACATTTTCAATTTAGAATCGGGAATGAGAGGGGGATGTAAAATGTTATCATTAGGAATATTTCCCTAGTCATGATATTTATTTCCCTCAATCAGCATTACGAAATCTCTTCAACACATTTTAATAAATAAGGATTTGGCAAAGGTTACAATGATAAGAACTATTTCCTTAAACGTTTTAAATATTTTAAACGTCTTGATACATTTTGATATAGGAAAGGGTTGACAAGGAAATAAAATTTCCATGTGAAAAATACTTTGTCTATTGGTGATATACGTTTCACTCATGTTCTGGATACTTTTTTCGTTAAAATAAATAAAGATACAAATGAAGAACACTATGTTTATTGAACGAAGTTCCCTCGATACACTAAACAAACAAGTGCGAAACCAGTGAACATTGCGATGTTCATTTGTTCGTTATGTGTACTTTTCACAAAAGAGAAATTTCAAAGAGAATATCATTCACATATGACATATCACATCTGACTTGTGATAAATGTATTATCTCCCTTCAGTGTTTCATATATGATTATTTGAATTATCAAACACAATATCGAGTGTTCAAATCGTATTTCAACGTTTTTGTTCAGTATAAGGGTAATATTTATTTGGTGGGTTTCACCTGGTTCTCATGACGCCATCCAATGTAATATTATTAGAGTAATTGTATTACAAAAATGTTTATTAAAAACAAAGTCTAATCATGGTAAATCTTAGTTGTAACAATCCTTTTTCAGATAGTTCAGTTTTCAAATGCACAAAATTAATTATTTTTATTTTTTATTTTACGATTTTTTAGTTTTAGTTCTCTCTTACAAAATATAATGTAATTAATCAGACTTTATTGTACTAATGGGAGACATTGCAATAAGAGAAGTAAAATAACTATTGTAAAATATACCCACACTTTTACTCTGCTTACATTTAAGCTGTGTATTAAACGAAATGTCACCAGTTGGTTGAAGCATACTACTTCACAATGCACGACTATGGTTCTCCCGGTTCACCCCCTCTCTCGGACCAGACACTTGATTATTGTTGTTTTCATTAACAAGGGATGCGAGCGAAAACTTTAATGCAGATTATCACTTGATGATGGGGCAAAGGCCGCTTTGACACTACTGTCATTAATACAGCTTATAGGTATCAGCGTTGTACTCTGTACCATTATTAGTAAACTAATACGTCTGTTTTCAACAACATATAGGAACATGTCGGCCTTAGTCAGTAACCTACAAGATGGCGGCACAATCATCTACACTCTTCTGTCATTCATACTTGGCTGAAAATACGTATCTGGGTAGGTCGCCATTTCAAGTAATGAATAATGTATGTATAGCGAACTGTGATAATAACTAGGAAGCCCAGTCCCAGTACTATATGAGTTATCTAGACAGTCTTTTTTTCGTGTGCTGCTAATAGTAGCCATAACTGATATAGGACATCTGCTTCAGGAGCATGTATTTAATTATTTAAATGTTGGCGCATGTAACCGCATTTATTAGCTAACTAGCTAATGTTCCCGTTCGTCGTGCGCTTAGATAAATACTTGAAAATTGAATTATCAAATTTTCCTAAGGAAATAAAATAAATTCTACAAAAATCTTAAAAATAAGTACAAAATCGATTTATAAAAACCCTACGGGATTTAGCCTGACGAGATTTTCGAGAGGTAAACGGTCTATGACTTGGCTGGTCTAATGAATTTTAAGGTTAATGCTTTTGACTATAGGAAATGTGTTTAGATTCTGATATGGTAATGGTGGAAAGTACGGTTAAACTGTCCACCCTGAAAACTGTAAGTCGTACATGACACGAATAACCAACTTGTAACCGCCCAAAGCATTCAACAAAAGCCCCGCACCCGCCACAGCTGCTGCTCTTGCTGTTCTAAAAATATCCGTTTTGAAACTTCGAGAGAGCATGTAAGCTTTTAGCATGTTTACATTGACCTAATGCAACAGAGAACGATCAGATAAAAAAAAAATTCTGGGTTTATGAATACAACTTTCATTCAGAATTCGGAGTTACGGGTTAAATTTTCACTTCTTTAAGTGTCTAGGGCTATGTTATCTTTATAATTTTATTATTATTCTTATTATAGGGTTCTATTGGGTCATTTGTTAAATCATAATTATCCTTAAACAATAAAATTGAATTTTTTATTATAAAAATGTATTTTTTATTAAAATAAACTAACATTTTCTCACCCAACACAAATTTTAATGAGTTATTGATTACGCAAGTTTGGGATCGGAGACGATGGTAGGAATGGTTATTGTTCTCATCAAGCGAATATTCAGCCAATAAATACCCTTTTGAATCGTGTGTAGACATATTTTCAAATAATTTAAACATATAATAAACATATAATGAACATTAGGTTAGAACTAGATTATTTGGTTGCAGCTCCGCCTGTAAACACCGCAATGTGCGGTTGATCTTGAGAACCGTTATTTTCAAATTCTGTTCATATTTGTTTAGTTGTAAAGAAATAGAATTTAGTTTGGTCTGGTGTCGACGGACAGCGTCCTGATTACAACTTCGGCCCTTTACTGTACTCAAGTAAAGCCCTCCTTGGAATTCTGAGACGTATTGACAAATCTTCTTGAAAATACCTTTAATCTGACACCCGAAACGTTTAACTCCGTCTAGCCGTTGTCAGAGTTATGTCTCTGAAAAGAAAATACCTCGCATTTAATTTATAGTTATATAATCTTGTACAGAATTTCCCCAGAAGTAAGGAGCAGTTGTTTCAAGGCCCCAAGAACATAAAAACACAGTTTATTTCATTAAAGTTGGACCATTTTTACAGCCGATATACATATATATCTTTTAACATGACAGCGGCCGTTCTATTCTATTCATTCTGATGGAATATTGTACAGATGCGTAAAGTGGTAATCACTTGGACAGTTCGACAATCAATATGATCCTACCACCGGAAGCGGAAGTGGACGGGGTGGGTAAACCCCTCCCAATAAGTTTTTTTTGCTTATTACATAGAAAATAAACAGTAACTTAATATTTGTTAGCACCATTAAATTCAGCTTATATTAAGAAACAATCCATTTACTATTTAGAATCATTGCTCTATTATGTCCGTTGGTTTCTAAGAAAATGAAAACGACAAACACACTACTTTGCACCTATGTTATCCTTATGGGAAATAAGTAAAATTCAATTTCACGCTTATTATTTTTCCACGTATCTAAATAGCAAACCTGCGTACTCATTCTCCATGTGATCCTTTGGGAAATGGAAAAAGCGGTATTTTGATATTTTCAAACTTTTTTAGATAAAACTTGATATATGGCTTCTTACAGTACAGATCTACTGGATATTATATTTAATTAAAACACACAGTTTAAACGTACCTGTTACAACAACCTGCTTACTCTTTCCCTACTTTGCTCTTATAGCGATTACAAAATCATGATATATCTGGCTATGTTGATTGTAATATGTTTTTGTGCATTTTGAATTCGTTGATTATGCGAGACTTCTGCAACGGGGTATTTTAATGTATGCCTTAGTTTGCTGGACCTATTTTTAAAATATTTCTTGAGAAACTGAGAAAATATTTCGAACTAATTAATTATCCTTTGATGTTTAATAGTAAAAGGAATACATAAACAGTTATTCGGATAGAACCAAATTTCTTTACGCCTTGCTTTGTTTCACCAAGAACAGTGGAGTTGTTCCAGAATGATGTATTTTATGGAAAGTACTTCAAAAGCCAAACTTAGTTTTACACAGTAGATAATTAAGGCATCAAAGAACTTCACAGAATTGCGCCGAACGGCTCTCTAAGGACTTGATAACGTTTTGACCCTCTTTTAATGAGCTTTGCTCAGCCTTTTATGGTCTTATTTCCAACATTTATGTTTATTAAAGTAAGGTCAGAATGTTTAGTAGCAAAAATCAAAAGGCGGTTTTCAAAGGTTTTATTCAGAATTATTAGTAAAACACATTTATTGCGGGCAATACTTTATGACGATAATTAAATAGTACGACTTCTATTTAAAATAATTTATTGATATTGCTCCTATAGATTATGTTATAGGTGGATCGGAGAACTTTTTCAAGAATTTAGGATGCTGTTGTATACATAACAACTCGCTTCGCTCGCTGGGGGCTCCGCCCCCAGGCCCCCGTTTGTGTTCCCTGCAGTTGAACAATACCCAATATTGAAGGACCCCAATAGGGCGTTAATTGCCGGTGTTGAGATAATTTTTGAGCTGGAGATTTTGTGTACGTACTTCAAAGAAAACTGATGAAGAACCTATGAATTTTCAACGGATATTGTAAGGGTTGGTGAAAATTATGTGTATGAAGGTATATTTATATTCGAATGTTATTATTGAGAATTAGTTAAGTTGGATGTGAGAAGAGAGCCTATGTATGTGTTTTACTTAGTGCTGCCGGTGATTAAAGATTTTGATTATGTTTTTATTGGGATGAATTTTGAGGGATGCCGATGGGTTTTTTAAATTATTTTTGAAATATATTGTTTAGATGAAATTATTAAAGAAAGTTGGATTTCAATAACGAATAACTTTTGTATTAAGGAAGAATTAATGCAATTTTATTTCCTTGTCAGTTTACCTAGCAATAGTTTATAGTAGGCGTTCCAGTTCCGCCAAACGGGGAGGTCACGAAACGTAGAAACCATGTATTTACAACACTATAAATACAAAATAAATATCAAATAAATGGGGAGTTTGCTTTAAGGCAGGCCCCCTTGCCTCTGCCTGTGAAAAGGTTAAAAATTAGATCTATTTACACCAACGAAAAAACAAATTAATGGGGAGTTTTTTTCGAAGCAGGCTCCCTTGCCTCTGTCGTAAACAATTAAAACACAAACATTAACATAATTTTAAACAACTATGTACAACACCGGGGACTTTTTTTCCTTAAACAGGACAGGAATTCCTTAAAAACCCTTCGTTATCGCCCCTTGGAGGGAAGTGGCGAGTGAGCAACGGAGTCAGGCTAAATTTGAAAATTCATAAAGGTGGTTTACTTTAATGGGCGATATGGAGGTGTTATACAAGAATTCAAGATTTGTTCTTCGGACAAAAATACTTCTACTGGTATCTTCTTTACTCCTGCCAAGTGGATATAAGCTGTATCAAAAAGTGCAAGGTTTTTACGTTAACCCAACGTACTAGCACTTGATTTCACTTGATTAACCGCCGTACTGTTTTATTTCTATTTCCGGTAACTAATTAATTTATCAACTATATCGTTCGATTTATTTTATATGGTGCTGGAATATAGCAACTCATAATTTTTTTTCTGAAGGGCTATTTCTGTATTGATATCATTGATTTATAATTTTTGTAATGAAGATCGCAAACAATAAACACCTAATTCTAAATAACTATAATGGATCACTTGCCCGTGAATGGAGTTACCTACCGCTTAGGTGTCTTATGCAAAACTGACAAATCATTTGTGGAGTACAAATATTTTGTGGTTCGTCAACTGGTCAGGCGGTAAGAATATACAAATATTCTTAATTTAAACTTATGGTAATTTAAACATACATACGGATGGACGGAAAGCTATAGATTTAAAAATACGTTTGTATGTTTTTCACATGTGCAACATTCCAAAAATTCAAAGGTTTTCCGACCTCCCTGCACAGTTTTCTAAAATGATTTTGTTCGGTTTATGTTTTCATTCTTTTAAAACTGAATTGACTGCTCTATTTACAGAGGATAGTCAATTATTTGCTGGAAAGCAGGACGCCTTCGTTTATAAGTATGTCAAAGAATACAACGATTAAGTCAAAGCGGTTCTTGCCTCATCGTCAAACGAGGCCGTCCCAGTGACAATCCGCATTAGTGACAACGCACGTTCACTCGTCCCTGTCATCATCACTGGGGAAGTCCCTGGGAGGATTGGTAGCTTCAAGAACCCTTCGTTGACCCTGTAACGTGTCTGTGACCAAATTATGAGTTTTTATGAGGCTTTTCAAAAACTGGAGCAGCCTTAAACAGGTCATAGGTGATTTCACTTGATTTCAGTTCGGTTTCAAAGAACCAAATATGTGTTTAAAAATAAAATCTTTCGTATAAGGTATTAACAGGACAGGTTTTTTCGTTCTTCCAAAATTTGACTTTATCAAATTTGACTAGGTCTCCGATTCTTTTTCAAGTTAAATCTTCAATTCTTTTCAAGTTATATCTCCAATTCTTTTCAAGTTATGCGATATATTTTGATTCAAGAATCCGCTGAATAGCGGCTTTCATTCGTTCCGTTTTTCGTAAAATTGGATGAGCTAACGCACTGTTGACACTAAGAAATATGGCTCCAGCTTTATTTGTCATTTTATACGTTCGGATGTGAGGACAGATGATGTTTCAAAGGCTTTCTAGCTCCGACAAATATGATGTGAATGTCAGACAGCGATACGATACAAACTTTATTTTTTTCTGTATTTCGCTTCAAATAAAATACCTATATTGTTTTATGTTCTGTTCTAAAAATACTCAAAAACTAACTGCCACATTTGAAGCTATTAGTGGTTGAATTCGGTCAAGTGTAGAGTGAGTAATAAAATGTCACCCAATATAAATTTGTTCTTCGAAATTAATTAGAATAATGTAATATCTCCAGTTTTAATCACATTTTCTTTTATTATTTGTCCCAAGAATACTAACGAACTACTGACTTTCAAATAAGCTTAAGATTGTAGAAAGTATATGCCGAGAACAGAATAGCCTTTTAAAATAGCAAATGAATGTCTACTTTAGTATCTGTGATCAATTAATGATTATTGAATAATGAATTAAGAGCCCATTAATGAAGCCTACATTTATTTATTGATAAATTTTCGAGAGAGTTTCATCTTCTTAACTTCCCCTTTATATAGCAAAAACTCATCACTTATCAGTTGGTTGGGTTCTTCTCACCAAAATTGAAAGCTGGGAAGCAGCGGGAGTCCACTAGTAAATTAATAAATTTGCTATTTCATTAGTTGTTTAGATTCGTTAGACGATAATAAGAATACACTTAAAATAGTATCAAAATCATTGTTATAACTTCAGAAACAATATTGAGGTTATTCAGATTTTTTATTAACATAGGCAAAAGTAAATGAGGGAATATAGTTGAAGCTGTCCCAGTTGTAAAATGCACAAAACAAATTATTTCACTTTTTAGAAATATTTAACTTTCATGTTTAATTTGGATTTCTTGTTTCACTAAGATAAGGGCAAAATCCAATAATGTTATCCAGCTCCTCCTGTGAAAGGATTTTCATTCGTACTTTTCAATAATACCCGCAGGCATTAGAATTCGGAATGATAACACCGGATAGGATTTAATAATTTAAAATTGCATATACTATGAAGAGATGGAAAATTCCCCGGTTATTTGTTATTGCATGATGGAACATTCGAATGAAAAGCTGCTTATTTCCGAACAATGATAAATATACAGTATTTATCCAATAAACTTTTAATCAAAAGTCAAAATCTTTTTCGTCTACTGCGTCACAAACAATAATGACAATCTATTGTTATTTCTTCTCAGAACTCAGTCTTATTAGTGCGGGGCATTAAATACTCATTCTTATAATTTATCATATTGCATCAAGTAACACGTTAATGCTACAAAAGCCTTATGGTGATATAGTCGGTTGACAACAATATATCAAAAACGCATTTTTTTATCACATTTCACAAAAATACCTGGTTTGTCCTTAGCCTTGAAAACAATCGATTGAAAATCTAACTTCCCCACCTAAAATACAACAATGAACAGTTGTGAATTTAATCGGTGCCCGAACGTAAAAACTAATTGTTTACTCTCAATTGATTTTTACTTTATGAAAGCATTATGAATTTTATAGTAGGTGATATACAGGGTGAGTCTTCTAAGCCGTCCACAACAGATTATAGGCGAACGGCTTAACATACAAAGATGAAACAAAACATTTCCCCACTAAATCATACCTAAGGAGCAACGTAAAAATATTTTTAAGCTTTTTAAAATACAGGGTGTTCCAAAAACCAGGGGTCATGGGTTCGAATCTCGGAATTTTTAAATGTAAACATATGTCATATTATACATCATTTTAAAGCTCTAAGCGAGATAAAACAATTTGGTAAAAACAAACTCAATGATCATTATTATTTCCAAAATGGCGGTCGTTTTTGTGAAAAATATTGGTATTTACGGAATATCATGTATCTCGAAAACTACTGAAGGTTTTCTCGTTCTGTTTGAAAATTCGTAATCCCTGTAAAGTCAGCTTTAATTTGATATGCAACATGCCAACATTAAAAGAAAATAAATATTTTTTTTAATTATATGTTTTATAAATGTTGGCAGCACTGAAAATCAAAAATTTTAAAATGCAACATATGTTAAATAGTATATCATTTTAAAGGTCATGCAAAACCTACAATTTTTCAATTTATACTCCCCTTCTATCTTTGGTAGTTTTTCAGTAATACACGAAAAACTCCATTTTCTCATATAACGCCCATGTTAAATGTGCAAGGCATTTAAATTTGCATCCTTCAACATTGAGCAAATGTTTATTTTCTTTTAATGTTGGCATGTTGCATATCATATTAAAGCTGACTTTACAGGGATTAAGAATTTTCAAATAGAACGAAAAAATCCTCAGTAGTTCTCGAGATAAAGAAGACTCACCTGTATATGTAGATTTTAATTTGACGTTGTATTAGTTAACAAAAATCCAACTTTAAGGTTCATATTATTTTGCCCAGCATGATCAAATCGCTGTTCATGACATGGAGGATCGAACTTTTTTAATAGAACAGTGCAAACCCGAGAAATGACGACCTTTTGTTAGATGACACCATTATTTCATATGATTGTTTGATTTAAAGGTTTGACTCTGGCGACTTTCGAGTTACGATGTGAGCGCTTATCCACTCGGCCACCCAATTATTCAGTCGGTTTTCAAGCGGATTGGTTGCTGTTGTGTCTATCAAGTCCAGTAAACACCACGGACCGCGTATGCCTGTTTACAACTCTACGAATAAAAGCCGTAAAAGTTTGTTGATGCCAATTTGGAAATTAACAATTTCAACAACTGCAATGGATACTGGAGGTGATTTTAGAAATGCTTTGATTGTCATCTAAGAGGCGTAGTAGAAACCCAAAGAAAGAGAATGACAAGCATGTTTCTTATTTTATTTGTAGAGGAAATGCAAGTTTGGAAATCGCGCAACCAATGATGATATTTCAAGTTTTGGCGTGGGTCCTAAAATTGAAAAATGATTTGGGCCATATATCATGGAACAATATATTCTGCGTCTGGTACGCTATTCGATGGCCCACTGCTCATCAGCACTATTTATATTGATGCTTGGCTGAAATGGAATCATCTGACAACAAGAATAAGAAGATAAGGACCAATCATGAAACCAAATTTAAAAAAAATTTATAATGTTAAGATAAAACATAGAATCAGAAAGGAAGTATTAGCAACTGTTTCTAAGGAAACGTTGGCTCTCTTAAAAAAAACTGGTTTCCTTCATCAATGAATTGCAATCAAAAGAATTGTCTTTTCCATGGAGACATCGACTGAAAAATTTTTGACTCACTTGCTAATCATGGACCTAAGTCTACAAGTAAAGTGCCTGAGGATGAAGCTTAAGCATTGAAACAACTTGGTAGCTATCGCTACAACAAAAAAACTAAACCTTATTTTTAAAACTCTTAACTTATTTGAAACATATAGCAAGGTGTCCAAGCTTTCAAATCTAGATGTACGGAATATCTGAAAAAATCATATATAAAGTGTTTTCTTAATTTTATATTTGTGTAACTTTGTATATATTTTCGTTAGTTTGGTTGTTATTGACTTAAATTGTTCTGTAAAGCAGTGTAAACTGAGAAACGCTCCCAAAATAAAGACATATTTATTTATTTCCGTGTTAGAGAAAAAATATTGAGAAAGGTCACATAAGACATGGAATCCAAAAAGGAAGAGTTGGAAACTGTATCTGAATATCGAAACCGGTATATTCCGTGGCAGTTCCGATATTCGATGTCCATCATCACTATTTTTATTGATGCTTGGCAGAAATAGAATTCTAATTGTTTTTACAATCATTTAACAACAAGAATAAAAAAGGGGCAGTCATAAATCCCAATTTGAAATAACAAACTGAGAAAAGTTACATAAGACATGGAATCAGAAAGGAATAATAGGCAACTCTTTCTAAAGAAACGTTGTCTTTGACTAAAAACTGGTTTCTTCGACGAAGAATTTTAATCAAAACAATTGTCTTGTCCATAAACATTTTCCAACATAGATCGCAAACTTGTTCACACACTTGCAAGGGACCATGGTCTTGAGGCTAAAAGTAAAAAGTCTGAGGATGAAGCTTAAGCTTTGAATTCACTATTTTGAATCACAGACCGCCACAAGGTAATTTAATCTTTCTTTATAATTGAAATCTGAGTTTCGGAGCCAAATTACAAAAATGAAATTACTGTTGTTAACCTACTGAACACGAGTCTGTTAGCTACAGCTTTGCTTCGAAATGAGCTACATTGAAATTGTTTAAAGAAATTTGAGTGTTTTGAAGAATCCAGGAATTTTATGGTGTACAGAAATATGTTTCGTAAACATGCAAATCTTTGCTAATTTAACCTAATATAACTTACTTTATTTTGTTACTATTTTGGAAGAAAGAGTAAGTCATTTATCTGACGTTTATTTCGAAATATGATTTTACTTTACCTTCCTCCTGTTAATGATGATGCTATCTTAAGTGCTTTCAGCCCAATTTTTTAGGTTCCCACCAATATTTCAGAAAATAATGTTCATAGAGTTAACGTACTTACTTTTAGTTATTTCTCTTTTGTTTTGCAGCAGGCCGTCATTTAATTATTTCGTAAAAACTTATTAATAGGATTACCTTAATAGCTTAAAATTGCAAGCGTTGAGCTCTTTTTAATGTTATTCGGTGTTACCTATGTAGTTTATTTAGCATTTCAAAAATTATATCTATTATATTTTATAAATAAAAATTTAAGAAAAATTCGCCTGAGGATCATAGTAGGAAAGGCGTAACGAACACTTTAATAAAGGTTTAAAATATGTTAAAAGTTGTAAAATGAAGGTTTAATTATTTTCATCATATAATGAAAGAAACTTTTATTTGCTATAATGGCTGAAAGTATCTCCATGGTTGAGGTGGACTTATGAATCATCAAGGTACGCGTAACTTCTGGACTTATGAATCATCAAGGTACGCCTACCCGCCCGCCGCGCCGTGAATCGTTTTTGTTTGTGGCCACACATCTCGTATTTGTAAATATGTTTTTAAATGTGTTCGACTCTCTCGTTACGTGTTTTTAGACTTTATGATGACCTCTTCGGAGTGATTTTATGTCTCTTCAGTGCCTGAGGATGACCCCAACAGTGGATTGAAACCGGTCGCCACCTCGGTGACATTGATCACAAGACGGAATAAGGTATTTTAACCTCTTGTATTAGGTTGAGGTGGTCATGCAGGGAGTTTATAGGGACTGAAAGCTTTGACTAAACAGAAAAAATGGTGGAACATTGACCATCTAACTGTAGCTGATGTTGAAACTCTGTTTAAATGTTAGTTTTAATGTTCAACTTGTTCGAATTCTGTTTAATTTCTGTTTAACTTCTATCATAAATATGCTTTCTGATGGAACAAAAATGGAGTAATTCACAGTTGTTTGTTTATTAAGATAGGTTAAATTATGTTGTATCCCTTGTGATTCAAAATAGTAGAGAGGAAGGGGTTGAGGTATTAAAAAAGAGATTAGACAGCCCTTGAACCAACTTGAATTCTAACGGAAAACCGTGGTTCTCATCACGATAATTAGTAAATTAATTTTTAAGGAAACAAAAATGCTACTGTAAAATATTTCTGTTGATAATGTTACTAACCAGATAACAAAATGTCAGCCATCTGTTAGTGGGGCGGAGGTAACCGATATGTCTGCACGCTGTCAATAACTATGGAGATCACGTGGCTATGTTCGACACTTCCCAAGTCAACAACTCCTACTGACTGTCAGCATCAACTCTCCAGTGCAGTCAAGTTGTATTAGTTTTAAGCTTCAGTCGTATGGTTTGTGTGAATGTGCGTTTTAAGTTAGATTATGCTGGTCGAAACACCGAATATATAATGCATTTTTTATTAATTAATTTCAAGAAAAGCAATTGGCCATCAAACGAAACTAATTAATAGGCCTAACGAGTTTTAAGAGCATGTGTCGGAGCATATCGCGTGTACTTACAAAAAAATCACACTTTGTGTCCAAATCTATTTAATGCTTATAAAGGTAGGTTAAGATTTATTATTCCCAACAGTTTTAACGACAACGCATTCTACAGTTTTGTAATATCTGTCCATACGACTTCCAGTTTGTTGGCTTAAATATGATGTTGACTTAAACTGACTCTCATCGAATAATTGTCTAACTTTGTAGACTCACCGTCATAAGCAATCCTGTAGTTTTTAATTTAGAGTACATCTGTTTCGCCCCCTTCTCCTGGGGGCACCATCAGCACAGTCGAGGTTACAAAAAAAAAAACTAAAAACTGAGCTGATTATGCCCCCAGGTCAAGGAGGCGAAACAGGTGAAAACAGGATTGCTTATGACGGTGAGTCTACAAATTTGGTTCAGCAATTCCTTGATAGCCATTTCACCATTGTAATTATCTAACTTTAAGGTCACTGGCAGAAATAATAACTTGATTCATTAGGTTATGGTATTTCGTTTGAGGAAGTTTTCATATAAATTATACGCATTACGGGCGATCGCGTCGTAATTTAACGGGGCTGTTTAAAATGCTCTCACATAGTTTCTGATCAAATTCTATTTCTTACATTTCACGTTCAACTTCCTAGATTACACTTTCAGACTTGTTTAAGAAAGGTCAAACACTTAATTTCAATATTTTCAATTTCAACGTAGAAAGGGAAAAACGGGTGAGCTAAAGTTAGATGGTCAGTGTTCCACCTGTGTGTTTTGTTCTGTTTAGTCAAAGCTTTCAGTCCCTACCCAAACCCTAGTAACTTTAATCAGTACCGAGTTCTACCTCGAGAGTGGGGCACCTAATGCCTATACCTACGTTAAGCTCGTCAACCAAACTTAATTAAAGAAAGGTTTCTATTTTACATCATAGAAATTAAAATCGTCAATTGATAATTTTTTATTTTACAAAAAGGATACGATTTCTTAAAATCGATAGGTTCGCAGTGCTATAGTAAATTCAGTTATTTATTTAAAAGCTTAAGTTTTTTTTATAAAACGCCGCTTTATTGTATAAAAATAGTTATTTCTACAGACAAACTGAATAGATTAGGTGTTTTTTGTAAAACGGGTAGGTGAAGGTGAATTACTTCAGAATTATTGTTAAACGTGCCATTTTCAACAAAAAAGACTGACAATTCAATCAGCTATTTTTTTAAAGTACATATGCCTGCAGCCTTTATATGAAAGCACGTGTCTACAGCCTTTTTGTCAAAGTGCTATTATGGTTTGTTTAAAAAAATAATACTTCTTTTTACACGCTGTTGGAGGGCATCAAAGTATTTTTGACTCATCCTTTATTTCTAAATCATGGTTTATTACCTTGCATTTGTTACAACATTTATATCTTAAAGTTCAACTAAGTGAAATTATGAGTGAATTTAAATTATTAATTCACGAATTAAATGCATTTAGTTTGCACTTAATTTGAGAAAATTTGTAATATGATCTAAAAAAAACGTGAACATTCACTAATAAACTAACTATTTATATACATTTCTTTAATATTTATTATTTAAATATTTTTGATACAGCAAAAACTTGCCTTCAGGTTGCTGTAACTTAATATGTATACCCAAAGTACTCAACACCCATAAATTCAATCACATAATTACCAAAATATTAATTCTTTATCTGAGTAATTCAATGCATTATTTTATGTTACTTTAAAAAATACAGCTAGCATTAGGCGTTTAAACCGACTCTGCAGTTTCAGTAACCCTTCAGGCTACATACGCGACCCAAACCGCACGTTGCAAGTTGCAAAGCCACATTAACGCCATCAAAGGCAACTTTTCCTTTAGTTGTACAATGAGACTGGGGACGTTTAGCTTTATTATAAAACGGCTGCTTAACTCAGGCTTGACAATTATTGCACGATGACCAAAAAAATGAACTAAACAGAGTTAACTTAGCCACTACGCTAACGAGGCTGTTAAAAATGCCCTCACATCTTCTGATCTGATCAAATGCTATTTCTTACATTTTACGTTCAACTTCCTAGATTAAACTTACAGACTTAATAATTTAAGAGAGGTTTGAGATTGAGGTTTAATCGCATAAATCTATTCAGTCTGATTGTAGAATGAGACAATTTTGGGCAATAAGGTAGTAGTGTTTTGAAAATCCTAGGCTTTTTTCAAAATGGCTAGCTTTACAAAAATACTGCGACAGAATACTGTTTAAACTGAGAGTTGACAGCGGCTAAGCTTGTCTATGACAGTGTGACCCTCTCAGTTCCACCACTTGTCTCGGACAATCGTCACTTTGGGGAGTTGTTTTGATCCTAAAACTTGTACAACTGAACTCAATCACAGCCTTCTATCTTAAACATCTGGCTTAAACATCAACTTCTGGCTTATAAACATTATACTTTGAAACTCTTGCAGGAAGCAACAGTTGTTTAGACAACATCTGTTTTCGAACAGTTAAGTAGAGAGTAATCTTTTTTATATTAATTTTGTTTCTTAAGTTATATCTCCTCTGAAATGAAATCAACTTAAAAAATATTATCTTTCCAAAGTTTTTATCCGTCTGTCTGTAAGTATTCTCCATCCGCAATTAAAACAACAATATAAAGTAGTATAGTAATTTAAAGTTAGATTTTTATCGCATAACACAAAACATTGTAATGGCCAAATTAAAAAAAAACTTTTTTTCTAACACTAAGCAAGAAGTCTTGGATACAAAACATTCCCGTCAGTCTTATTCTGTACGTATTCTGTAAGTCGTGTTCCGTCTGTCTCTAAGTTTTCTGCACCCACAATTAAAACAACAATATAAAGTAGTAAAATATGCGAAAGTTAAATGTTTATCTCATTAAATAAAAAATTATAATGGACAAATTAAAATCTTTTCTCAACACTAAGCAAGAAGACTTGGATACAAAACACTCTTTCTTTTTATAACAACCAAGAAAATCAAGTTCCGAGAAAGTCGGGCTTGTAACAAGTAATTAGCAAATTAATGTCCTTGGCACTGTATCGATCTTGTCCGAAACAGAAAAAAATTATGTTCTTTTATGTCCCAACGCGTCGTTTAACAAGGTAATTTATTTTCGTTTAATGACAAATAGGCCTCTTTCCAGACTTTCACAGCTAGGCCGATGCACCGTCTAATTTGTAGTAGTTCCCAGCCTTATCTCTTTTTAGAATTTCCTTTTTCCTACTAATTCATAAATAATTAACTAAATTAGCGGCAGAGGATAGCGACAGAAGTCTTGGATAAGTCATTACTTAGATGGAGTGGTCCCACGTGTTAGGAGGGCTAAAATACAGTAAAGAAACGATTCATCAAGTATGAAGTGAGACCTGAAGGAAAGGCAACTAGAGCAGAAGGAGAGTTAGAAGTGTGTGAGACGATCCGCTGTGAGGCTAGATACCAACTAGGCCATCAAAGTAACAAGTTGATAAATAGCTTCTTCTCCAGATGATAGTTATGAAAACGTAAAAAACGTGTGTTAAAACATACTCATGAACACAAGCTTATTTCAACGAAGGTTTTATACGGAGATAGGATTAAGGTGATTAGCGTATGTATGACGGTTCTCATCCACCGGAAACTCCACTGTGACAGAGCTGAGTTTTTATTTTAATTTGAATTACAATTCCCAAGTCAATTCCAAAAGATAAATTAGAGGGTAAAAGTAGAGATATTTTTGTAGAATAAATAAGTTACTTTGTGAGAGGACTGCAATTATTTTCATTGCATTTAAAATTAACTTCTTTGTGTGAGACAGTAAATCGAATATCTCTGACTCCTGGATCACCTTCATTGGTTTCCCGGCGGATCAAAATTGGATTTCATTGAGGATAAAAGAGAGACATATAACAGGATATTACTAACTAAATTTCTCCGTATCATACTACGGAAATTACTTTACATGCGCCTTTGATGAAGCTTCTCTTCGTGACAGTTGAAAGAGAGATTTCTACTTATTAATGTCAGTGATGCAATATTAATGTTTTCATTCACGAACATTATTAAAATGATATTAAAATAGAAATGTAAATCTACTTTTTTCCTGAATTTTACCTCGAAATAAAAATTTCTCCTTTGTATATGAATATAAATTTATATTCCTAGCTAGTTTATCAAATGCTTAAACAAAATAATAAATTCATTCACTAAGTAAATGGAGTAAGTAAAAAGGTTAAAATAACAATTTACTGAATAATGGTCCAGATAATATACTTACCAAATTTGAATAGGCGTCTTTTCGACTTTGGAGAAGTTTCAAAGCATTTGATAACATTTTCGATTTGAGTTTTTTTTGTGGGCTGCTTGAATAAGTTAAGTACTCGTTTGCAATCAGCCACAACTATTAAAACCTCTACACTTTGTGAGTCATCTTCGGGCATACAAGCTAAGCTCTTTGTAGAATTCCGATGGTAATCTTACAAAAATATTCAATGATTTCAGTATAAAATTTTATGTAAATTTATTTCACTTCTTTGAAATATTCAAATTGTATTTGGCTTTCAGGTTCAAGTTAGGGTGGGCAAAAGATCGTATAAGTCTCTGATGAAGATGTCGAGCTATAAAATAAACACAAACAATCATGCAACTGAATACCAGCCGGCAACAGACTGTCGAAGACTCGAGGTAGTTAGAAACAAAAGAGAACACACGATAGCTCTAGAGGTGAGTTTTCCCGATATAAATCACACAATATAAGGTCGCAAACTGGGAGAGAATTCTTAAATACATTATTTTGCTGCACGATAAAAAATAAAAAATTACTAACCCTGAGCTATAATTCGTTGAAATATAAATTTAAAAATTGAAACCTCAAAAGGAAAATAACCAAAAATTGCACATATTCCTGTGACAAACTGCAGATCTTAACAGAATAATTGCGACGACATAAAATTAAAAAAACAGAATATACTTTAGATTGGACAGACCGTTTTCCACAGATATTACAGTCACAATCAGAGTAAACAACACGACCTTTTGGGAGCCATGGCGAAATAGAACCAACAGTACTGTTCATTTTAATAACCGTATCTATATACTGAGAGTTGTTCCTCGTTTCACGCGAGATACTGAACTGCTTTTATCCTGTGGCAACACAATTAAACTAAAAAATAGATTTGTTCGTACTTTCCACTTGTCTCCCGGAGTATAAATTAAAACATGCTCGATCCCACGACCTAACTCCTCCATTTTAAATATAAAAGCAAATTATCGTGTATGAACACGATCTTGTACGTTATTAAATCTACTGTACCGACCCTCACACCATCACTCTCAACCATTAGTATCAAAATATAGATAAGATAGTGTAGTGACCACCGACTGCCCCACCATGTAGTGAATGAACTGATACATATGGTATAAAATCCTAAAAGTTGCTAGGCAATATTAAGAAAAACAATTTTTAATCAGTTACTAAGTCTTCTCAGTAAAACAAGGTTTTCACAATATTATTATATTTTGTAATTCTAATTTTCAACAATTATTGTCATAATAAATGTATTATTCTGTGAAATCTTTCTACATTTTATATTTATCAACAACTACTATATATTTTATTCCTTCTAAATAGGTCTTAGTAACCACAGTGGTGACCCCTAGTAAAATGGAAAATGAAGAGCTGATGGAACGACTACGGGTTCTCGAAGAAGAAAACAACCAACTGCGAGATAATGTCCGTGAAATTATTGGAGTCGATGCCCCTCGTCTCACCCCGATCTTAGTAGCCATAGTAACCATAATAGTAGGTCATAATAGTAGCCATAGTAGGTCTTAGTAACCATAATAGTATATTTAAGTGTGAAAATATTTCTTGGAGTCAGATATTTTTGAAAATTTTCTGAGTTTAAGCAAAACACCTATTGTATGGTACATAAATAACAACACTGCGTCGTTGTGTGTACAAAATAACGAGATAGATTTTTTTGTAATTTTTTCCGTTTTTAGAGGTAAAAACCTACAAGAAAATACAAACAAATCCTATGCAGTTTTTGGTTGCAGACCTGAGTAATAATTCAAAATGACCAGCCCTTAAGACTTGAAAAACTGATTTTTATTACAAATTTAATACCTGTTTAAGACCGTGCGACGTTTAATACCGCGCAACTGGCTGGGTATTTTAACCAGAATATGAATGAAGGATGAGTGTAGGATGATTGTGGCTCGATATTTTAGTCTTGTTACTGACTAAGGCCTGCTGACCTGGTTCTTTAGGCAGGACTATTAATTACTATTAATTACCAGCCCAACAGCCAATGGCAACGAAGGGACCTGCAATTTAACGTTGAGTCTGAACCACGATTTCGCCAATCAATTACGAACTGGTCTAATTATGAGGATGGTTTTATGGATGAACGCACAACCCACTAGTGCGGACGTTAAAACCCGTCAGGGAATAACGTTAGGGAATCCACAATAACTATTACCATCCACAATGAACTGGACAGCGGTAGAAGTTTATTTGGAAGAAAAATGTAAATGAGTACGGCTGTCGGTTTCAGGCTTAGTACTTTGTGAGCTACAAAAACCACTAAGGCGCTGTGATAGTCCAATATCCGAGACTAAAATTAAAATACGTGAGTCACAACGTGTTTTCTTGAGTTGTATAGGCAATTTTAAGGCTGAAAGAAATATTTGTGTATTTTTGTGAAAATAACCTTTAAACCTATTGAAAATTGATTGGATTTTCATTTTTATTAGATTTGTAATATTTGTTCAAATATTAAAGATATACTTAATGAGATTTCCTGCAATGAAACATTTTCAAACAAACAAAAATAAACTGCCGGGCTTTCGACAAAAGACCCTTTGAGCATGAAAGCGATTGAAAACGAAATTGATGGATTCAGAAGTGCTTTAGGTTTGAGAGGTTGAAGAAGATGAAACCTGTTTCCTCTGACCATTTCGTCAAGATTGATCCGGTATTTTTCTTTTTCGTTTCTAAATTTAAAAAAACACATGTTTTACTCTATATCACTTTAATAATTTTACCCATTCTTTAATCTTGATGAAAAATTGTCATTGATTCAGTGGTGATTTCGTAATACGAGAAAAGAATAATAGTCTTGAAGTTTTTGGCAAGTTTTAGATTTATCGTCATGATCAACACACTTTTTAAAATTAGTTGAGCATTGGTGGGTACAAAGGAATTCTATATTTTGAAATTGAAGAAGAAGAATTGAATCAAATTTTAACTACAAAAATACACTGACGAATATTGATCGATTAATAAGAAATACAGATTTTTAAATTTAACTTATGTCGAAAATAGATAACTTACAAACAAGAATAAATAGTAAAAAGTACATCATTTATTAAGTTTAATTTGTTTTTCTAAGATAAATAATTTTAAAACGTTTGATTTATTATAAGGCGCACACAGAGATTCATTGATTGGAATTGCTGATTGTTGAAACTGAGAGGGGCTTAGGGAGTTACAGCGCTTGACAATATCACATCGACAACGGAAAGTTGATTACAAAATCAAAGTTAAATAAACTGACAACGTTCTGCTTTCAAAGCCTAGGTCGTTATGTCAAGAGACTTTGTAATCCGTACACAACCCTGTCAACACAATCAGTAGTCCCATGGGACAGTAAACAGTCAAACTGATGACTAACTCGTCTCTCAACAGTCATTAGGTAGTTCAAAGCAGAAACAAGCTCAAGTTGGCTTAGCAAAGGGCCAGGGCCATTGGTAAGTAAAACTTAATTTTTCAGTTATATTTGCATTTTCTTGATAAGATGCAAGGTCTACCCGCAATATATTTTTATCAGAAACTCATGACATGTTAATGACGTTCAGTGGCAGTCTATGAATGAAAACAATATTTATTTTGAAATGTAAAAATGACATAACAAAAACTAAACCATTAATGGTTTTCATGTCAATTAACAACTCTTTTATTAGTTCTTTCGTGGACAGAAAAAATATTCCCGCGTCTAAGAAATATACATCTTATATTGAATAGTACATGTCGTTTTCAGGTGGTGTCCAAGCAAAGAATTCTAGAAAGACATTATTGAATGAAATAATTTTGTGTTATTAGATAAGTACAGATGACCTCCTAGAAAACTATCTCTGCACTAATGGAGAGTGTTTTGTACAAAACTTGAGGAGTTTAAATTGAATTTTGAAGAAGTAAGGCTGCCGTTACTGGCAGCTCTCTTGTGTAAGTACTGTTATAGTAAAACTTGAGTTATTAACTGAAATTAGTCTTTAAAATTATCACATGCCTAGAACAAAAAAGCCTTAAAACAAAAAAATTGGTTTTGTGAATATAAATACTGTTTTTATAAAACTTATCATGTCTGTTTTTACTGATTAACATTTTAAATGTAAACAAAAAGAGGCATAGGCCCGCATTACACTACCAAATATTTTATAAAAGATTCTTTCATAAAATATTTATTTGCCCAATCAGAATTAAAGATTTTGTAATGTAAATCAGCTGGCTTGAATTTTGATTGGTCACATGAGATCATTTACAAAAGATCTTTTATAAAATATTTGATCGTGTAATGCAAGCCATGCACTAGTTTTACTGACTTATTAATTATAGCATGTTGTTCAAAATGTGTGCAAAGTCCTCCAGATATGTCTAGCATTCTTTATAAAGTAAATTTTAACTTAGAAGTACAAGAGATTATTTATTGATGTCTTATTTTATGTGTGTATTTTTGTGTCATGTTGAATAGTATAAGTTAAACCGAAATTAAAAATTAATTTTCCAGCATTTGCTCCAGTTGTTCCCGTACAATGCAAAGCCTCACGGGAAATGCCTCACTTTCACATGCTCAGCTTTGCTTTGCACATGAAACACAGTGTTCCTGTGTTTGGGTTTGCCTCACACATGAAATTTGAGCACGTACCGCCACTTTTGGTACTAGTGATGAAATATACTATTTCACTTATGGCTTTGACCAAAAGTCACTATTTTAGAAGGTCAGTTAACTGTAATAACAACAGGTTTTTATTTTAAATAATAGTTAAACTTAGGAATTTATCTTCAAAAAGTTTAATGCAGTGAGATGTTACCTTTACTCCTGGAGTTCGCGCGGCAATGCAATTTTGGACGAAAACACGACACTGTTGATTTTGTCAGGTTGGCAGCGCCAAGGGAAATAAATTCTGGTTTTTGAACAACTCTGTAAGAGAATTACAATCTTTAGGAACAGGAACGACAAATTATTTAAATCAGTTAGTCGGTTCTTTTGTTCTAAAAGGTTAGTTTGTTTGTTCGTAGTTCGTTCAGTTCAAAAAACTGATCATGTTTTGTTAAAATATGATAGAGCGGTATTGTATTTACATTGGTGATGTGCAAAAATGTAATGTATGAGTAAATTGTTTGATTCTATATAACTCACTTGGCCTAGTTGTTCTTTTTGGGGGAGGAGTTTGAAGAGTGGAATTTATTCCCCTTGGCGCTGCCAACCTAACAAAATCAACAGTGTCGCTGGTTTACTATTATGCGCAAACTCCAGTAGTAAAGGTATCATCTCACTGGTTTAATGTAGCTACGATGAATCAGGTGATGATATAAATCACTTATAATGATGAACAATATAAAATATACTTATAAAAAATTGATAACACATTACTATTTAATGATTAATAATTTCAGTCTAAAAGAAAGACATCAGTGAGTGTAATAGAATCATATCTAGAACACTCGCCAAGCGAAAAGTACCAGAGAAAAATGATTCCTCAAAATAAAAAAAAAATTGAAAAAGGAGGAAAAGGAAAAAGAAAATAAGTGTGAAGGAAAGGAGGAGATAAAAGAAAAGGACAAGGTAAAACTCTATTGAGATAATGTTTTTTGGAATTATTTTCAGTTTTCAAACATAAATACAAATTATTATTCGCTGAAGCATGTAAAATGGTTATTAATTGGAAAATATATTCTGGTCATCTAAAATTGTAATTAAAGTCACTGATTAGTCTTGTAACCAAATAACTACTTGTATCATACCTTTATTTTGTAATGTTTATTACTGCCACATATTATTTAACATTGCAAACATTTACTAGCTATTACTATAAAAAAACCTGCTTTAACATTAAAAAAAACATAGATCTTCAATATTATAAGGAAGAGGTGGTTTCTGATTGTTTGTTGTAAGGGGTCAAGACAACACTGCTCAACCAAACTAGTTGACATTTTTAAGTAAGGTAGATCATGTACCCAGCAAGTTCACGTCCACGAAATCTTCTTAGGCTTTGCCCCTGTAGTCTTTTTTTGCACTATTTTCTTAGCTTCTGGTAGTATTAATTTGTTTTCGAAAGCAACTAACTGTTGTTAAATTCAAAGTTATTTATATATACGTGTATAACATGAGAAATGGATTCTATAGCCAATACAGGGTGTCTCACTTAAGGTGTCTCAAATGGATTGCGGACGAACTAGTAGTTCTACATGGATGAAAAAAAATCATTTCCACTAAATCGACCGCAAGGAACAACATAAAAAAATTTTTAAGCTTTTTAAAATACAGGGTGTTCCAAAAACTGGGGGTCATGTGTTCAAATCTCAGAATATTTAAATGTAAACATATGTCATGTTATGCATCGTTTGGAAGCTCTGAACAAGACGAACAATTTGGTGGAAACAGAATTCACTTATCTTTATTCATTTCAAAATGGCGGCCATTTTCGTGAAAAATATTGGTAATTACGGAATACCCTGTATCTCAAGAACTACAAAATGTATTTTTGGTCTGTTTAAAAATTATTGATCCTCGTTAACTCAGCTTTACTTTGATATACGACATGCCAACATTTAGAAAATAAAAGTTTTAGACAGTACAATTTATTTTGTTTTAATATTGGTAGCCCTGAAAGTAAAAAAAATTAAATGGCAGCATATGTCAAATATCACATCATTTTACAGGTTTTGCAAAGACCAACAACTTTTCAATTTACACCTAGCTTCTATCTTAGGTGGTTTTGTAGTTATAAGCAAAAAACTCCATTTAACCATATTAAGCCCATGTTAAATGTGCAGTACTTAAGTTTCACTGATGCAAATTTAAATGCCCTGAAGACAACATTTTTAACATGGGCTTTATATGGTAAAATGGAGTTTTTTGCTTATATCTACAAAACCACCAAAGATAGCGGCTAGGCGTGAATTGAAAAGTTGTTGGTTTTTGCAAGACCTGTAAAATGATGTGCTATTTGACATATTTGAAATGAATAACGATAAATTCATTCTGTTTTCACCAGATTGTTCGTCTAATTTAGAGCTTTAAAATTATACATAACATGACATATGTTTACATTTAAACATTCTGAGATTCGAACCCATGACCCTCGGTTTTTGGAACACCTTGAATTTTAAAAAACTTAAACATATTTTTAATTTGTTCCTTTAGGTCGACTAAGTGGGGAATGATTTTTTTATCTGTAGGACTACTAGTTTGTCCGCAATCCGTTTGAAACACCTTAGGTAAGACACCCTTACATCACCGGGGAGTTTTTTTACCATGCATATCCCCTAGCCTACTGCTTGTCAAACTAATGACAATAATTAACATCGGAGAGTTTGTTAAGGCAGCCCTCCTCGCTTCTGCCTTCGAATAAATCTAAATCACATAAAAATATATACAACACCGGGGAGCTTTAAATATGCAGATCCCCTAGCCTACTGCTCGTCATAATCGGTTTTATTGAAGGAGTTCGCCATACACAATGTTCTTTGCATAGGCGACTCCTTCATTGATCCTGTCAGGGCGGACAAGTACAACAATGTGATCTGGATGTCTGACCCTACTAAGTAACACGTACAGCTGTCCATGAGTGAAGCAGTCTGTGCGCAAACCAACACCAACTGAATCTATTGTCTGACCCTGGCTCTTGTGGCCAGTCATACAATAGGCCAACATCAGTGGGAACTGACGTCGGCGGACCCGGAGCGGCGATCCCTCGACAAACGGAAACGTAAATGTTATTCTAGGAATACATATAGGCTCCGTTTGTCCAAGGAGTCTGACAGTAATTAACCGATTGGTAATTGCAGTCACAATGACTTTGATGCAGTTTACGAGTCCCTAAGTGATGTTGAGATTCCTCATTACGAGGCACACAGAACCGATCTTCAAACGCAGAATATGATCTGGAACACCCTTGCCAGTAGCCTAGTTCAGCAACTGAACGTCGACATCCAGACCGTCATGATTATCCTTGTCGACAGAGTCGGGGCTCCTCAACTCATAAAGGTGGCCGCCGAGTAAAGGCAATATGTTATCATTGACCTCATTGACATTCACAATGAGAGTTTTAAAAAGAATCGCCCGAAGGGAACACAAATCGGTATTCATCAAGACATTACGAGGAAAGACGGAGCAAATCGAATCAGTCAAAGACGTCACATGTCTAACACCGACCAAAGTTATTAGATTTTGATTGTCCCGCCCCTCCCCCAAATATACTGAAGTCCCATTGCCGACTGCAAGCAGAAATTCTGAAAAGTCAATGGAAGCACTCGTCCTATGTGGCGTCGTGAGAAAGAAGATTTTGAAACACCGCCACAGATGGAACGCCCGTAGTGAAAAGAAGCAATGTCGGTTGGCGTTCGCGCATTTGAAACGACGAGGGCGATCTATCAGAGGTCCAAAGGGTACAGAAATATCTTACACCAAATGGAAGCAGGGTAATCACTAGATCATTCGCAGATCTGTGAGTCATCGGTGCAACATTAATATCATTGTAATAGGCAGCTCTGATGAGTTCTACCTTGGATTGGTGAGAGCCAGTGTCTAGTATTTACTGCAAGTATAAACATAAAATTGCACGAGAACCAACAAAATTAAGATGAGTTTCAACTATACTTTAAGGCAAGAATGAAAAGGATTGTGGTTCTATATTATTTTGGTTATATATTTTATAAAAATATGACAGGATAATTCAAGAAGTATAATAATTAAATATTTAATTTAGCAATACCTATATTGCTAAACTACTAATACTGCATTACCGATTTAGTTCGAAGGTTCAGAGAAAAGACTCTATCATAAGATGCAGTATGATGGCAAGGAAGATCAGTGAGATCCGATTAGTCAGGATTAAATAATCAAAATTGCAGACATTTGGAAAATTTAGAAGATTTTTAACTTTATATGCATTTTAATGCTAAGAACTAGTTATTTGATTGGTGATTTGTAAAATATATGCTGTAGAGATGATGTGTACCACATTTCAGGCCTCTACGAACCCTTTAGCGCCCAGTGTTGCCTTTTGGCAACGCCATGTTTCTGTCGATTTTTCTCCAAAATTATTTTGTTGGAACCTCAAAAGCCCACAGTTGCATTTTGTCAACACCCTTTAGTTCAGAAAACGGCCACTAGATGGAAGTTTAGTCCAGTTGTCTTTGCATTAGAGAATTTTCTTTAGAGCGACCACCTGGTTTGGAGGTTAGTGGTAAATTGTGCTTTTTCAAGCGATCCTTTACTATAGTACTAGACATTTCGTATTGTGGAAAAAAATATCTTAGCAATCCTCAGTTATTCTAGTTTATGTTTGTAATAAGTTTCAGTAATTTAAGCGAGTATTTCCATAATTTATACGAGAAAATCGCCGTGTTGCCAAAAAACAACTATGGGCGGATGTGACATTAAATTTCACTAGTGTAATTCAGTTTCTCCATATAACCCCATGCTAATATTAAATTCATTAACAGCTAATGTTTTGTGTTAATTATATGTTTTTTGGCCATTTTGTATAGGACATGATTTAAACTTCTCAATGGACCAAGAATATTTGGACGAAAAGGAAATAGAACGGTTTTTATTAATACCTGATGACAACGTGTCCAAAGTGGGGGACATAGGGGACACTGGCATTAGGGTCTAGCCCGATGTAACCACAAGTGCCCGTAGTTGCTTAAAAGCAACAACAATTTTTTTTTTCAAACCTGTGAGGGGAAATTTGAAAAAAACAATTTTAATGTGTTATTTAGACCCTAAATAAAAGAAAAATAGGCAAAATTTTTTTTTCCTCGGTACATCATAATTCGGGTTTCAAAGGAAGTCAACTGGAGCTGGAAAAACGAAGCGAAATCATCAAATATGTCAAATACTAGAGCTATCTAAGGGTGAAGGACGAGATAGGGCAAAAAGTCACATGACAAAGTTGTAGATCGTAAAAAACCCGTAGCACGTAGTAAACCCGTAGTCCGTTTCTCGATAGGACCATCCGTTCGGCCACTAGAGCTCAAAATAACAATTCTTGAAAAAGATTTTTTAGCGATTTCCTAACATTTTTTTGAGGGGGTTAAAATTAAAAATTGCGAGTTCTGTCAATTTTCCCCATATTTCCAGGCAATTGAAAGAGAGTACAAAATTTCAAGTCGCTAGGTCATCGGAAAGTGGAAAATAATTCATATACCTGAGTTTCACAAGCGGTTGTATATAATACCGACTATAACTGTATTTTCAAAACACGCCCTAACTGTATATCTCACACTCTAACCGTATATTCCGTACACACTCTAACTGTATTTCCACACACTCTCTAACTGTATTAATCATACTCTAACTGTGTATTCCATACACCCTCCAACTGTTTATCTCTTACTCTAACTGTATAATATTTCATACTCTCTCTAACTGTATATCTCATACTCTAACTTCAGACCTATCAACCTGGAAGGAACTTTAGACGGGAGTGACCCCCCCCCCCCGGGGGGAAGTCTGGGAAAATTTATGAAAATTCAAGCCTGAAAAATGAGTTTTTAAGGCATTTTTACCAACATGTAAAGGGTTTTTTAAATTATTTTTTCCATTTCATATCATCCAAAAACGTACAAAAATGACTGAATTGCAAATTTGTAAGCACATCAGGAAAGTGACATTAAACTACATTTGTTTTTATTGTAGTTGCAGACTCCCAGTCGGCAGAGCTACCAACATAAGTTAACGCGATAAAAAATTCCCGACTTCCTAAAAAATTCCCTAATGTGCATGTATAAATACTATGATACGCGGGAGTTTTTCTACTGAAAGCCGGAGAGCGGGAGTGGACGTCAGATTGCGGGAGAGTTGGAAGGTCTGCTCTAACTGTATATTTCATATTCTAACTGTATATTCCATACACTCTCTAACTGTATATCTTATATTCTAACTGAATATTCCATACACTTTCTAGCTGTATTTCATACTCTAACTGTACATTCTATGTTTCATGCAAGATATCCTGGAGAGAGGTATCTTGTATGTCGACGAATATGTGTCTCATAAAGATATAATATACAGCCTGGAGTTGTGCTGTCGACTCTATTTGGATATTTATCATTTGTATATCATTAATTTAGCTATTTAAGGTATTGAGCTATTTGAAATACCTAATTCGAAATCAGTTTTTACGTCTATTATTACGTTTGTATTAAATCAGCATAAGGAAATCCTCAACCAATATAATAGCTTCGAGTATTTAATTTATTTGCTGTGATTATATTAGATACAGTAATAAAAACTATAGCTTATATAACTTAGAAAAATGTATATTTAAAATTATGAGGGATACAAATTTTCCATCTAACTGTTATTACGTTACTCTTAAATCAGCATGAAGAAACCTCCAACCAATATATAAGCTTCCAGTATTTAATTTACAGTATTTGTTGTGATTATATTAGATACAATAATAAAAATAATATAGCTTCTATAACTTAGAAAAATGTATATCGACAAATTATGAAGGGTAGGAACTTAAATTTTAAGTCACATGATCGGAAATAATTTTTAACAAAGCGTATGATCAGCGTATTTTCCTTAAAAGTTAATTCTTGCACAAGTGTTTAAATTTAAGGTAAATGATGATGAAGTGTTAATACAAAATACAATCATGAAAACATTAAATTAAACATATTCATGAAAATCTCTTTGTAACTGCTTCAAATTAAGAGGCCTTTAAAGCAAAGTCTTAGGTAATCTTATTATATCTGCATTTTGTTTAAATGTCTGTTAATGGGGGTTTCAACTCATATTGAATTGAACGCTTTCAAAGAACAATAGTCGTGTAAATTAGGCTGTTACATAATGTAATTTTAATGTTTGCATTTAATACGTGTATTACCAGAAACTAGAATAGCATGCTTTGTTTGTCATTGCGAATGCTTTGTTGTAAATATCTGTCTACAATTTATAAAGGGTGGAACGAAGTTAGTGTCACATATTTTTCGTTTTAGACAGCTGTCTACGTTGGAGCTACTAGTCGTTTCCAGTTAATAAAATTAACTATTTCAATGAGTATGAGTGTGAAATAAGAACAATCTGTCAACATGAATAATAATTATACGGATAATTTTTTTCAGAATTTGCACATTTTCGTTGAGGATGTTTGACACTAAAATTTTGGCCACCATGAATGAACCAAAATGAAGTCTAATGATTGGTTTGAGCTTAACAAGGTAAACATTTGTGCAAAATCTCAACGCTGTACCTCAAAACGTTTAGGATTTATGAATTTGTTTGTTAAAAACACGTACAGACAGACAGACAGACGGAAAACTAGGCACCAGAGACCCATGTCCTTTTAGTGAAATGTGCTTGTCTTGACCTATAAGCAAGAGGGCTATACATCTGTCCAGATAGTTACGGGACGCCCTGTAGCCCCAGGCTCAATATCGTTGCTCAGTGTTAAAATTAAAAAACGTAACCTACAACAATAAGGAATTGGGCATGACGGGTCTAACACACTGGCCTCAACGATCCTATGATGCTGTATTTTTTTCTTAGGTGTGTGGGACTAAATTTAAGAATACGTGCATGACTTTGTTATAACAAAGTTCAAAGAGAAAAAAAAACATAAGGATAGATCCTGGGACCAATAATGCCGGCTTATCGGACTGTTGTGCGCGATTCTTTATTTTAAGTTTAAAGCTCTGAGCAACGACAGAGAATCAGCATACACCTACAAATAACATTCAAATAAACTTTATGAGATCAGTTATCACATGGCCACCTGCGATAATGCCTACGTTTGTCTAAAGGGGTTTTATTAGTTTTTTGCAATTGGATAGTTTTTTCGGACACGGTGTATTCCTGGGAATCCTTATCTTACGACATTGCTATGCAACGGATTGCCCATTTAAATGTCCAGTACCGGGAAACCAAGCTTTGCTCGTTTGCAATAAAAATAGCCTGTTTAAACATTTTTATAATGATAGCTTGGGCATTTTAGAGGGCTGTAGTGCGGGAACCGGATTGTTTCCAGTCTTGTGAAAAGCTCCATTCGGCTCATCGTGGCCAAAACCCCATAAAACTAATGAAAACCTTAGACGAAGAAAAATTTCTATCGATCAATGTTTGTTTCAGAGTATACATTTTAATTTGTCCTTTTTTGTGGCCTGAAGTGTATTGTTTTATTCTATTAACGTCTGTTTTTATCATAAAGTGTCAGCTCTTATATTACTCTTTGTTGTTTTAAGCCATAAGTCGTCTTGATAAATAATTTTTATAATTATGTTTTTCGATCTTTCTACTGTATAACACAACCAATTGCATTGTTAAATAACTTTTGTTAAGTTTAAACAAGATTATAGTTAGTATTATAGTATTTTTTTACATAACACTTTTTACTTTTTATAGTTTATTTTTAAAGGTTAGGGATCTATTTTCATTAGTGTTGGTATTACCAATTAAACTCGTAAATTCAATAAAATAATTCTAGTTTGACTGTAAACATAGCTGAGGTAATTTACTGTTAATCTTTAAAAGGTTATATGTACCTGGTCTACACCTGTTTAAAGTAAACTACTCCGCCTAAAACTACAAGCAATTATTATTTGAAATAGATGAAATGTAGTAGAATCATGTCTGTGGATTTTTAAGTAATCATTTAAAAGCTATACAATATGATAATCAATAGAATACTTGATAAACGTGCAGAGTATTTTTATACTGCGATGTGCAAAAGGTCTCGTGAAAAAAAATTGAGATGATTTATTCAGAATATGACCCAGATCAGTAATGGAGGCGAAGAGAATAAAATAACTAGCAAGTTATAAAAAATGAATAAAATTGAAGAAATTAAACCGCTGAATTTAAAACGAGAAAATCAAAACTAAGTCTATAAACACTCCTCTAAAAGAATTAGTATGTAAATAACACAGATTTCCTCGTTCAAAAATTTTAAGGTAAATCTAATTTAGAAGAAAATTGCGGATTTTCAAAAAGGAATACCTTTTATTTAGGAACAATACTCTCCAAAAAGTCGAGTTAGAGCTCCTCTAATCCTTAGAAAATTCAACTTTATTAAATAGAGCATTATCATAGTCCTTTACAGAGTTATCAGTTTTCTGTTAGACGTGAAAATAAGTATTTTTTTAACTCCTCAACAGACTCATGTATAACCATTTTTAGGCACGCCCATATATTTTTAACGAAATGGTCACTAATAATTTTAATTGAAGTACCTTATTTATTTAACGAATTAAAGAAAAAGTTTTAAAGAAAGGAACGGCAGTCGAACAGAATATATCTGTCTTGTTTCAATACGTTAATGCACAGTTCTAATCGCCACTTATTAATAACTGTTTACATTTCCACTTAAAAGGAGATCTTCAAATTCAAATTTCTTTTTTTGCTATTAAAACATTTTGAAAAGTTGGAAGTTGGAAAGTTGGTCTGTGTTACAAAAATTTTGATTGAAATATATTTTAAAGAACCTTAAGTAAACTAAAGTTAAAATTAAGACGAAGACAACCTTATTTAATCTAGTTTTCTCTATAAGATAAATGTTGAATTTTCCCCCATTAATATATTGTTTCATCATAATGTTTTTATAATGGTCTATAAATTCACCAACACTGTAAAATGCATTAGGTATTGAAATTTGTTCAACCTATTTTTGATATTCTAATTAATTATATGAGATGGTAAATTGTTCTAAAAATTTACCTCCAGATTCAGGTGGTAAATTTTGAAAAATATTTAGTCTATGTTGCGTTGGCCTGAAGTTATGATTTAATTGAGTATTATAATTATGTATATTTCCTTTTGTTAGCTTACATTTAGAATATGCGAAAATTGCTGTTTCTAAAATGTAAATTGAAGGAAGAGTTAATAAATCAATTCTTTGAAGATGTCTCTACAAGACTGGGTTTGTTTCAATTTAAATATAATTCGTAGGGCTTTCCTCTGCAGAATGAATAATCTTACCTTCACAAAAAAATAATCCACATTTGTTGGAGTAGTTAGAACGTAAAACGTAGTGTGTGAATTGTTCTAAAAATTTACCTCCAGATTCAGGTGGTAAATTTTGAAAAATATTTAGTCTATGTTGCGTTGGCCTGAAGTTATGATTTAATTGAGTATTATAATTATGAATATTTCCTTTTGTTAGCTTACATTTAGAATATGCGAAAATTGCTGTTTCTAAAATGTAAATTGAAGGAAGAGTTAATAAATCAATTCTTTTGAAGATGTCTGTACAAGACTGGGTTTGTTTCAATTTAAATATAATTCTTAGGGCTTTCCTCTGCAGAATGAATAATCTTACCTTCACAAAAAAAATAATCCACATTAGTTGGTGTAGTTTGAACGTCACAGGTAGTTTATACCGTTCCGCGGCGCGAGCGAGCCAGGTTCACAACGCGACAGACGGGCGGCGCGCCAACAAGTGACACAGAGACACGCTGGGGCGGCGCTGCTTCGCGCGCGTGCGTGCGTGCGTTGTGTCGAAACATGTGTCGTGTCGTGCTGCTTTGTTTTGAGAATTATTCCGTGTGTTTTGCTTCAATATGTCGTGAAATGCGTGATGTGATGTGCTTTAATGCGACGAGAGTTATGCTGCAATGGATTGTGAAGTGTGTCGTATGTTCTGCTGCGTTGTGTTGTGGAATGTGATTGTGAGTTGTGCTGCAATGTGTTGTGAGTTCTGATACATTTTGTTGCGCTCAATGTGTTGTGAAATGTGTCGTGGGTTGTGCTACATTGTGATGTGAAATGTGTCGTTGGTTACACAGTATTGTGTTGTAGGTTGTGCTGTATTGTGTTGTGAAATGTGTCGTGGGTTGTGCTACATTGTGATGTGAAATGTGTCGTTGATTACACAGTATTGTGTTGTAGGTTGTGCTGTATTGTGTTGTGAAATGTGTCGTGGGTTGTGCTACATTGTGATGTGAAATGTGTCGTTGGTTACACAGTATTGTGTTGTAGGTTGTGCTGTATTGTGTTGTGAAATGTGTCGTGGGTTGTGCTACATTGTGATGTGAAATGTGTCGTGGGTTGTGCTACATTGTGATGTGAAATGTGTCGTTGGTTACACAGTATTGTGTTGTAGGTTGTGCTGTATTGTGTTATGAAATGTGTCGTGGGTTGTGCTACATTATGATGTGAAATGTGTCGTTGGTTACACAGTATTGTGTTGTAGGTTGTGCTGTATTGTGTTGTGAAATGTGTCGTGGGTTGCGCTACATTGTGTTGTGGAATGTGTCGTTAGTTGTGCTGCATTGTGATGTGAAATGTATCGTGAGTTGTGCTGCATTGTGTTGTGAAATGTGTCGTGGGTTACACAGTATTGTGTTGTAGGTTGTGCTGTATTGTGTCGTTAAATGTGTCGTGGGTTGTGCTGCATTGCGTTGTGAAAAGCGTCATGTGATGTGCTTAATCGTTTTCTGAATTATTTCGTGTGTTTTGCTGCACTTTGATCTGAAATGTGTAATATAATGTGCTTCAATGTATTTTAAAGGGTAAGATTTTGTGCTACATTGTTTCTGAGAAATGTGTCGTGTGATGTTTTTTGTGTATTGCCGCATTATGTTGTAGCGTGTAGTGTTGTGACGTATTTTTAGATTCATTGTATGTAAAGTGGGTTATGTATAAGCTGAATTTTGTTGTATGTTATGCTGGATTGCGTTTGAATGTGTGTACTGCATGTATAATATATTATTAAAAAATAAGTAATATAGATTACAGTTGAAAAAAAACATGTAAAAAAATATCAATGATGAAAAAATAGAAATCTGTCATAACTGAATATTTGTCTGACCATATTATATTTAAAAGGTAATACGGTGTACCAGAAACCGAGACGAATTTCAACTTACATTGTATGATACTAAGTTCTTGTATCGATTCTTACCAATTGTTTGGTTCAAAGTGTAACCTCAGTTATCACCTCATAATCCTCAGTTTGTCGCCTAGTATAAATTTTTAAATATTCTAACTAACTAATAGTTATAGGCACGGCAGTAAAAAACACCAAATGCCACATGCATGTTTAAAGGGAAAATGGCTATCCAAGAATGCAGCTAGTAGAAAGGGCAATAATTATCAAAGGTGAGACCTGGATTTGGGATATGGTACATGGGGCCTGGGATCTAATTTACAGGTTCTGAAATCTTAAATATCGGATGAAGGATCTAAGATCTAGGATGGAACAGGTAGGATTTAGATCTGGAATTTAGAATCTTAAATATAGGATCTGAAATTCTGGGATTTAAGATATGGATATGGCCAAGAGATTTGGTTTTTCTGTTCTGAGATCTTGGTTGTGAAATTAAAGATCTGGGATTTGATAAACAGGATCTGGGATCTAAATTTTGGATCTGACAGTAGAATCTTGAATCTGGGGTCTTGGACTTAGCAATTTGGAAATGAGATCTGGAATTATAGAGGTGGGTTTCAGATTAAGGCTGTGGTATCTAAGATCTGGATTGGGATCCTAGGGATTAGATTGTCCTCTATATTCTTAATTAGATTATCTAAGCCTCTGTAACAGCCTCAAATCTAGGACAGCGTTTGGTCGAATTGTTGAGAACACTCATATATCCACTAATCCCTGGGTTTCCCCTGTATATTAGAACAGAATATTTTAATTGAAAAAGAAGTTTTATGTTGAAATTTAATGATGTATTGATAAGGTCTTAATGGCATAATTTTTAAGTACTAGGGAACTGCTTGGTTTGTGAATGTGTCTAATAAATGTTTCATGCGATGAAACGATAAACAAAATTAGATCTGGAAATCCAATGTAAACTTTCTGGAGGAGGACATACACAACTCTTTGATGTCATGCAACATGTGAGTTAATTATTCCGTCAAAAAAAAGGAAAAGAGGATCCAACGACGGGTTTTATGATAACTAATTTACTTCTTCTCACAAACATATGATATACTCCTAAGTAATTAAATATCATGTCCTGTGATTATTTACTAAGGTTTTTTAGGTTGACTTTATCACTAGGATTACCATTTTACAAAATTTATGAGTAGAGTATGAAGAACATTTTAAACAAAACCTTAGAGCATCCATGTAAATACTGTACAATGAAATGTACTTCTTTTTTGTATAAAGGTTCCGTTTGTTTTTCAATAAAAATGAATTATCCTTATTCATGAAATAACATAAAAATGTGGTGTTACATGCCTGATAAATCCTGTTCAATCATGAAATATTCATAGGATCATTGCAATTTTGGCATAATACCATCATTTGATCCTTTGTACGAAAACTGAGCTTCTTTTAAAGCTGTTTATTTATTTATTTATTTATTTATCATTCCAACGGCAATACACCAATTTACATATGATAACAATACAGATGATGGCAAGTAAACAAAAAGAAAATGCAACAATAATTAATCAATGAAAATGCTACAGTGTTAAACTAACATGGAACTAAAACAAAGTGCAAAAACAGTGAACGATGTTAACAACAAGAAACAATAACAAAAAGCATAAATATTTTAACAAGAGAGAACAACAGTGCATAGACTACAAAAAGAGAAGAATACAATGTCTAAACTAACAATTATAGCTGTTAATGTTTAATAACATTTACCACAAATAAATCAAACATTTACATTTAATCAACAATCTCAAACTTGAAAAAAAGAACTGGCAGCACACTGTCACATAACACCATTTTATTAACTCGCAATAACAATAAATTAGAAAATAAATTCAGATTTAATAAAAAAGATTTGGTAAATTCAAACAATCTGAAAGATACAAGATATAGCGTGGGGACTGCTCGAAATTATATGTTGGTCAGTCAGGCCGCTCCTTCAGCATAAGATACTCGGAACACCTTCCAAAGCCAGTACATCGCCAAAAAATCTAAATTTTCTGAACATTTCGTTGATGAATCCCACAGCTATAGCAATATTAACACCAACTTAAAATCCTTCACTCTAGTAATAAGAGACATGTAATTGATACGTTGGAAGAATTTGAAGAATTAAAGTTCAGCTCCTACCTTGTTTAACATAATAATGAATACAACCTAGGATTTCAGTATCAAACTCGGTGATAGCAAACAAAGGTCACTTGGTGGAGTCAAGGGGATGAAAGACAGAATGATACCTCCTGGCCAGCATGCATGTTCAAACCCCGTGTTTGTATGATTGATGTTTAAGTGTAAACGTTTTATTTATTTGTGTTAAATGTTTAAAAAAAATGAAAACTCTAAAAGAAGCTTAGTTTTTGTACAAAGGATCTGATGATGGCATTCATGCTGAAATTTATACTATCCCATGAATTTTTCATAATTGAGTGGGATTGATCAGGTATGAAACACCACATCTTTATGTTCATATCCAATTCTGGGGCTAAACACAAAAAAATATGTCTTTAAATATCTCACTGAGTAGTGTCAAGGAGCAAAAAGTCCTGTCAAAGTTATAAACCACATAACTTTGACAGGACTTAAATCTTGACTTGACCACATAAAACTATATTTAGATTGATTAAAAAAAGCTATGTAAAAGTATATTCTTGGCTTGATTAGCATCACAAAGAATCAACTGACAGAAATACAAAATAACTCGTCGATAAAATTTCTGATCAAAACATCGGCCCTTCAACTATAAAGGTTTTTATATTTAGTTGTTTTATCACTTCAAAGACCTTCATTGATAATACGTTTATTTCCTCTGCGTCAGTACTTTTATTCAATTACCACTGTCTCACTTCTTCTTTGAACAGTATGCCCAACAAATCAATAACTCCATCATTCTTTAAGAAAGCTAGGACAATTTTTATATATAAAGGTAGTGACCAAAAAGGTGTTAAAAACTGGAGACCCATATCTATATGTTCTGTGCTAAGAAGAATATATGAAAAGATATTGGACAAAAGATTGAAAAATTACATATCTTTTAACACAGTTCAAAAGGGATTCACAAATACTCCTGGGACGTATGTAAATTCAAATATATTGAATACTGTTTTATCAGATGCAAAATCCAAAAAGAAAAATTGCAGTATTTTATTTTTGGACTTGGAAAAAGCATATGACAACATTGGTCATAAACATATTTCAGCATTACTCAGTTCCCTGAAAATACCAGAAAAACTTAAAAGTAGTATAATTGATTTACAGTATAATAATAAAACTCAAATTGAAACCAGCAATGGTAAAACAAAGGAGATTGCCATTAATCGTGGTGTATTACAAGGCGCCCCCCTATCACCAACTATGTTTAATTTAAGTATAGACCATATTCTAGATGAAATTTCTAGTCCAAAAGTTTTGGAATCTTATGGTTATAGATTAGATCCAAGTTTACCTCCTATTGACGTATTGAGTTTTGCTGACGACACAGTTTTAATAGGTGCTAGCAAAGAGTCAGTTTTATCATTATATGAAAAAGTGGTAAATTTGTTTAGTGAAGTGGGCTTAAAACTAAATACCAATAAGACAAAAATCATAAATATTTCTAATGGAAACCTAAATTGTGACGATTTTCAACTTGAAGAAAATATTATCATTAAATCCATTAATGATAAAAACGAACAAATTAAATACTTAGGAATAAACTTCAAAAACGAAATAGTTTTTAATAGTAATGAAGTTATAAGTTCCTTTAACTCAAAGTTAGAAAAACTTACAAATTCACCCTTATTAAAATCATCACAAAAAATGTTTGTTCTGAATAATTTTATCTGGCCAACATTGATTTTTCCACTTCAATGTGCTCCATTAAATAAATTAAGCTTTTCTTTTTTGAATGATGTAGATGTATTAATTCGATCTGCAGCAAAAGAAATTTTGGAGCTACCTAACGATACACCAAACAGTATGTTATATTCACATAAAAAATATAAAGAAGTTCAAATCGTAAGGGCTAGGTGGGAGGCCTTCATTCAACAAATAAATATATGCCATGTCCTTAAAATGGTCAATGACCAATACATAGGAAAATTCAAAAACTTTGATGAAGACATTAAAAAATGCCTGTCAAAACTAGATATAACAGCTGATGAAAACGTTGATTATAACAACCTTAGTTCAAAACAAATAAGACTAATATTGTATGAAAAAGAATTCCATATTTGGAGCTCAATGAAACATAAGGGAAGGGGTGTTGTCCTATTTAAAGAATGTGAAAAAATTAACAAAATACTAAGCAATTGTTGGGACACACTTACTGAAAGTGAATATAAAGACTACTTAAAGATAGTTGGAGATGTGGCACCAGTTCGTGGCATCCCAGGCAGGTCAAAGGACGGGCACCGGTGTATATGTTCTACAACCGAGAACAATGTATTTGAAAGTTTGCCCCATGTCCTTGGCCAATGCCCATTTGGGGAATTACTTAGAAATGCCCGCCACCATAAAATACGCTCATTCATAGCTGACGAATTAAGGAAGAAAGTATTTGAAGTATATGAAGAAATAAATGCTATAGCAGAAGAAGAATCAACAAGAAGGGTTGACATTATTGCAATCAACAGAAAACTTAAGAAAGGATTCATAATAGACCCTACAATTCGATTTGAAATTAACGAACATCAGCCACGACTCGTACATGAAGAAAAAGTTAAAATATATTCTCCAACAATAAAATATTTCCGAAATCAGTATAATATTCAAAATTTAGAAGTAATTGAAATTTTTATTGGTGCAAGAGGAACAATATCAAAATTTTTTATTCATTTTTGGACTCAATTAACATTAAATCAAAATAAGCTTAGTGAAATAGCATTAATAAGTGTCAAACAGTCCATCAATATATTAAGAAATCATTTATATAGTAATAATCAAAATTAATTGTGAAATAGTATTCTTTGTTTTTAGCAATTTGCAATGGCAAAAAGCTGTAAATTTTTAATAAAAATTGTCTATATACAATAATAGTAAATAGGTTACAATCAAAGAAAACTTACTTAGTATAGCAAACATGATCTCTTTTTAAACTAATTTAAATTTAGGCTTAATTATCTACGACCTTGACTGAGTTCCTACTCTAGACAGGGTATTTAAAGGATTGTTTTTTCTTGAATCGGTATTGTATTTTTAACTACCTAAACCTACAAAATAAAACTTAATTAACTTGGGGGGGATTATTCTTTCGCCTCCTGAACTGTTATTTTGAAAAATTCTATGTTAAGCCCCTTTCAGTCAAACAGTTCATTAAATTTTAAAAGACTATGTACATTTCGGGATGTGAAATCTCATCTTCAGGTTATACAAAGACATTAACACTGGTTCAGATCGAAACAAACACTTTTACTAACACACTTAAAAAAACTGCACATGTGCCGGCCGGCGATAGACTCCGACTGAGCTCAGACGGAGTCATACCAGGTGTCCTATAATAGTCCCCCCCTAACTTTTTCCTATTTTTTCAAATATCAATTCCACGCCACTCCCAAACATTATTGGGTAGTTAATACTTCATTTTGAGGGGGTACCCAATTTTGGCCGACATCTTGGATCCGCCATATTGGATTCAAAATAATTTTCTCAGATGTAAAAGTGGTGTTGTGACCCATCATTTCGAATTAGATTTTTTCACTGATTACAATGCCGCAATCAGCTTTTTAATATCTCAATTGGTTCTCAAGATATGGGTACTTTAAATTTATTTATTTTCAACCAATTCAACATTACAAATTGATAAAATAGGCCCATAACCACAAAACAATGCTAGATAGTGACGAATAACCAGCATCAGTCATTGGTGAGCGATTTACACTTAACTTTCAAAATGAAAATTTTATTGGCCGCCATCTTGGATCCGCCATTTTGAAATTATGTAAGTTATTTCAAATATGTAGTTGATATTGTGGTCCATCATTTGACCACACGGCTAATGTAATGCTGTAATGCGGTTTTTACGGCTAATGTAATGCTGCCACCTGTTTTTAAATATAGTGTTTAGTTTTGAAGATATGGACATGTTTGTGGTAAAAATCTAAAAAATATGAATTTTTCAAAAACTAAGTTTTATAGCTAAAAACGGGTTGCGGCATTGAATTCGGCGTAAAAAACTGTTGATTTTTTATTTTCAGTTACTACAAATAATTTCCTAGTTAATATTTTAGCTTCGAAATTAAGCAAAAATGTGTGTTATATCAATGTGTTTATAAATATTTTACAATGAATTATTTAGATTAAGTAAGCTTTGTAACATCTGATGTTCAATTGTGTAATGAAACAAAACTAACAATTTAAAATTTTATAAAAATTGATTATGTTATATTTAAAAAAACTCACATTCCTGTTCCTTTTCTGCATCCGCAGTCACTAGGTAGATTCCGACAATTAAGTTTAAGCTTTATATTTTAAGTTAGCTTTACCTTCATTAAAAATTCATCCAAATGACATTCAAAGTTCAATTCGTCTCTCGTGTGTAGTATTATAGATACTCATGAATATATGATACCCAATTCATTTAATTGAACACGCTCTCCTTAATATAATTTTATGGTCAAATAATTTGCATTTTTGAAGTTTCTACTTCTTCTTATTAAATCTCCTATGTAATGGTGAACTGTTGCCGTGACCCGAACACGAACATGAACTAGCGACACTGACCATGATAGTTTTTGTTTTGGGATCGCCAGATGCCAAAAACACCATCCGTTCTCGAATTTATCCTCAGATAAAGTGCATCAGCAATCAAGCAGTCGCAATTTTTGTCCGATTATCTATGAATTTGGTATCGTTGGGAAAAAGAATCGGAGCAACCGTAACTGCACTTAGTTGGGGGACGAGGCGGGGTGATAAATATCTCGAATTTTGTTGATTAAGGCTCCAAAAGGGTCATCTAGGCCCCAAATGTTTGATAATGGTTCTCTTAAAACAAAAAAAAAACACAAGTTTAACCCCTGTATCGCACAATTATAGCCCAAAAATATGCCGATTATTATCACAAATGTGAATTCACCAAACGCAGTACGTTATCTTGAGTATTATGCACTGTAGCTGCAAATATCATCCGATTTCCTTTGATCGGGATATTATATTATTCTCTACGACCTGATTGGTAAATCGGCTAGGTTTATTTGTCAGACACCTATCCCACTTTTGGAGAAATTAAGCCATAAATATGAGGATATGGGGTCTATAATGGGCAATTTCAGCTCCGTAGTTGAAATTCGCTCCTTCATGTCAGTGTGCTGTGTGATTACTTGATTTTAGTTTGAATTCCAATCTATTCCGAGTCTATATTGCTAAAAGTAATTTTAAATTTGGAATTTTTTTGTCAGTTCTGCTCAGTCAGTAATCGTCATTGTATGTGAGCGTTTTCCGGCTCTTACGGCACATTTTCTGGAAACCCAAAAATATTAAATCCTTGTAAATTGTCAGTATTATATGTAATAAGGAGTTAAATTATTATCGCGAGCGACGAGCATTCTCGTACAGTGTTCTGTGGAAATAAAGGCGAAACTTTAGTATCCGTCTCCACCGTTAAAATCGAAGTAAAAAATCGACATTTTTCGATATTTACATTCGCGATTATGTTACTTAAAACAACATTTCGATATTATCATTGAAACCATAATTTAATGCATAAAGGTTTATCTGCATGACAGTTTAGTAAATAAACGATAACTCTAACAGATTTAATCGAAAAATAGAACATTTAAGATAACAAACACATGGTACCAATCACTGCGTAAGTACATCAAATTTACCTGCACCTTCTAAACATTGAGAAAATACACTTTGCAAGACACTTCGGTAATACCGACACACACCATTGCCTAGGGACGAGTCAAGCAAGTCCTTTCTTCTGTTAAATCTATTATATCGAAATTAAAACAGGGATTGGTGAACCGGGTAACGCTTGTTCTGATGACATTTTAGGTTCGTGATTTACCTGCAATTGAATAAACGTATGGCTAAACATATAAATGATCTTAAATGTTACTCGACAACATATTGGAATTTTCGAACCATTTACCGTAGGACCTACATCCTCGTTGGTTACACTACTAAATATATCTGTCACGTTTCATTCCTAGTATCACCGTAATACCACATGAAACGGAATTAGTTAACAAAGCAAAATTTTGTAATCCATGCCTGGCTCTAGGTTTATCAGTTTCTCTAATTGTAATTGCATAGTAAAAGCTAACTGAAACTGACATTTTAACAGTAACCTAAATTGTTTATTGTAAATAAGTTTCACATTCTTCCCGGTAGGTATTTGTCATGATGGTGTCTATGATTAAAATTAATTGGCTATACATCGGTAAAATCAAACTTTTTTTTTAAAAGGTATATTTCGGATAATGTTCTAGGTCCATCGTCAGCCTTCTAACTGGAACAGGTTATGTTAATATACACATTATTAATTGGATAAAAAATATGGTAAAATAAAACAGATAACATTATAAACATTTTTGGAATTCTTATAACTACACTTATATCACTGAAACTAATTTTGAGTAAGTTGTCCATATTGAATTTTGTTTTTTATTTCCTCTTCCACTAGAGTAAGAGTCCATTTGGCTGATATTCCATTTTTATTCTTTAAGTACTATGCTAGTTGCTTTCCAGTTTACTTGATGGCTCTCTGACAATGCATGTACATGCATGCATGTGTTGCATGTGCAAGTAGTTTTGAGCTATTTTCTTTCATTTAAGTAATAAAAAACGCATTACTATAGAAGCTGTATGCATGGCTGTGGAAAAAGATCCCAACCAAGTACAACTATCAGCCAAATGTACATTCCTCTAGTGAAAGAGGAAATAAAAAACATAATTCAATATGGACAACTTTTTCCAAATTACTTTCAGTGATATACACATTCAGTGTAGTTATAAGAATTCCAAATTTGTTTATAATCTTATCTGTTTTATTATACCATTTTTTTATCACATTAATAATGTTTATATTTGCATAACATGTTCCAGTTAGAAGATGACGATGGACCTAGAACATGGTCCGAAATATACCTTTTTTCAAATAATGTTTAATTTTATTGATGTGTAGCCAATAAATTTTAATCAAGTTTCACATTAATATCAATAAAATATGTTTTAAAAGGAAATCGATTATTTATATCAAATCGAAAAATCGATGCTTCACTTTGATTTAAACGGTGGAGACGGATTCTAAAGTTGAGCAAAAATAAATATTGCGATGGGCGGCCGTTGATTTGACCATCACTGGGACGACGTGAGCCCGGGACGTGACGGCCACTACGTGACATGTCACGTGACATGTGTACGTGATGTTGGAACAAAAATTATGGACGTCAACTGTCCATCACGTGACCATTGGCAACGTCATTTTCCACATCAGACAACTATAACGATTCGTCAGGTTTTCAATGCGTGATCTCACTTATTCCCAATCAATCAATGATCCAAACATGTAGCTAATATTCATACTTTTAGGTTTCAAAATTTAACTTTTCAATTACTTTTTTGCAATTTTCATAGGTTTGTTTAGGTTGTTTTCGAAATGGTGATAATCCAGGAAACATATTTTACATTTTAAATTACAGCTCCAATCAATTCATCTTCTTGATCTCCGGACCTTACATTGCGAGAATTTTGATACAGAATTGAATATTATTTTGAATTTAATTCATCTATTCAACTGGATATTATTAAAAAGATACTTGGAGTGTCAGACCACCTTGCACATAGTTTAGCGGGAAGACGGTCTAACTTAGTAACTCCAAATTAAATTCCTCCCTACTAAATCACATTTGAAGAATCCATTATTAACATTTTGTCCATTTTCATCAAAATACCAGGTACAGAAAAGAAGGTCATGGGTTTCAAACTCAAACTTTTCTTACCTACAAAAAATTATAAATCAACGACGGCTTACTCATCAGCAAAAACCCATTTTTGTTTGCCAAAAACTGAGGTAAAAACAGGATTAAATAATCTCAATTTATTAAAATGGCGTCCATTTCTGTCTGTGGAATACCTTGTATTTCCTAAACCACTAAAAAATATTGTTTTGACTCAAAAAGCTTACCCCAATCACGGTCAAAAACACGGTTGAAAAATAAAATAACACATGACAACAGTTTCAAAATACATTTTTATATTGGTAGCCCAATATAAAAACATACATACAACGTTACTTTGGAACATTACAATATGTCAAATATTATAACAAATTTTCATTAAATAAACTTTGAAATTCCTTTTAAAACTACAATTGCTAAGAATTTCCCTTCAATACAGTAATGGAAGAGTAGGAAAACAGGGTGAGGATAAAATTAACTTTACCGTAAAATGATATGGATAAATTTAAAATGTGAAGTATCTGATTTAGACACCTTAAAACAATGTGTTTGTACTGATCTGGTTTGTAAGAAAAAAGTGCTAAGTTTTGTAATTTAGAGCTATTAAACTGTCGCACTTAGACGTCCTTTTATACTTTTTACTGCATTATTCGGCCAATAAAACTTTCAAGAGAATACATTCTTCTGTTTACTAGGTTTAAAAGCTACCCTTTGCTTTTAAATATTTTATTTGATATTGTAAATCTTTAGTATCCATTAAAATTATGAACTTTTTGTATTCGTTCACTTATGATGGCAGGTAAAATCCACATACTTTTACAGTATTACCGTCACATTTCTTCATAAAATAATTTTAAATCCATCCACTGAAAGAAAATTCAAATTCATGTATCATTCTAATCATTATTTGATAATCTTTGACGAATTAAAGAGGATTCTTAAGAATGATTAATAACTGAAATAGAAAGTAGGTGTTTATACTTCATTAGCGTATAAATATAAAAAGTTTGTTATTACATTCGGCATATTCTACAGGCTTTACGTCATTTCTAATAACAACTAAAGTGACTTAAAAGTACTATCAAAGTTTAGTATAAGAAACACAATTCCTATTTGACATTGTCTACAGGCCGAGTAACACGTTAAGTGACGTGAAAGTGCTATACAATTTTACTATAACACAATTCCTAACTTAAATTAGAAACTAGAGGTTATTAGGATAACTATCCAAATTCTCTGATTTTTTTCTTATTGACAATTTCATAAGGATTTTGAAAATTACAATGAAATCCACAACAAAATAACTTTAAATGTACTTGTAGTTATTTTATTTAAACGACAGCAAAAATAAAAAAATAAAAATTTGTTGTCTTGTAATTACTTATTCATTTAAGGAAACATAAAAAGGTACCATTTTGTAACTAATACTCAGTATGTTAACACTTAACAATTGTTAACACATCTTTTGTTCCACGCTGTTGAAGTAAAACTTTAATGTGACAAAATTTTTGAGTACATCTGTTTTTTAACAATATAACAATTGTTTGTACCACAACTGAAAAAATGTTTACCTGTTGAAAAATCTAAAATACATTTTTTTAAATTCTAACTAACGAAATATAGTTTATTTAGAACACATTTATTATCCTCGCTGCTATTATTTTCCTCAAGAATCTCCAATATTGCTGAACATTCACACTCTGTGTAAACGCTTGAAACGAAATAAACCGGGTCAGAGAAGTTTAGTTGCCAATATCAGGCCCTTGTCTGGCTTTTACTAAATAAAAGAGATTGTCGATTGTCATTAAAGAGCATGCCACGTTAGAGTGTGTTAACGTTGGATATTTGATCTTAGTTTTTTTAAAAAAACCTATGAAACGTTATATCATTCAATAAACTTTATCGTATTTGTTGAATATGCCAATAATATTGTAATATTAAAACACTCATCACCTTTAAATCTGGTCGACCGCCGGAACTACACGTCATTGAATTAATTGGTTTCTTTACAGCTTGGTTGATTAATTTTACATAGTGATGTGTAAAGTGTATTTAGAAACAAATATATCTAAGTTAATTAATTGAAATAGTTTTGCGTACGTTTTTAAATTGACTGCGTGTTAATTGAAATTGGCAAAATACAGTTTGTATCACAGGATTTGTGGACGTCAACCATGTGATGTTTAACTCGGTTTAAAATTGATTACTAATTTCAGGAGTTTTAATATGGATGATCTTAATTAACTGCATGTCCTCTTTCTACATCAGTAACCAATTTTCTACGTCCCATTTCATTTTTGCAAGGTTATGAGGTTTAATTAATTGTAGTTCAATAAAGATAGTCTCATTTACCCAAGAACTTTTGAGGAAGCCGTAAGTCAACACACCCATCAACCCCATGCTTAATTGAAAGGTCTCAGTAAGCAAATTGCAGGAATCATTCGATGAGGTTTTCCATAAAGGCACTTTAAAAAGGCTGAGTTTATAATATTTAACGTGGAAATTTAGAAAAATGTTTGCTCCAAGGAACAACTGATTATAATAAAAAAAAAGCTGGAGGTCAGTCAGTGCGTATCCACTAGTTACACTAGTTAACTATCATAAAAGTAATCCCTTTGACTTCCCATTCTCATGGCCCAGCTGTGCCTATTTTTTATTAGGATCTGAGAGGACTTTGTTTGACTGAATCACCAACAGTTAGTGATGTTATAAATTATACCGGGTGACTCACCTAAAGTGAACCAATAGCTAACTTTTTTATTATAAATCTTACAAAGAACTTCTTATGGGGACTTAATTTTTAACGTTGCTTTTTCAGAGTCACTTCAAAATTTAAAAATATGGCCTCTCTTTCCAATATGGCGGACAACTTTGATTTTTATTATGGAACACCCTGTATTTTATGGCGTTTTTGGATTTTATATTTAATTTTATTAACTTTTTATTTTTTCAAAGTTTTTCCTAAACCCAATGGTTAAGGACATACAAGCAGTTAAAGTTTGATTTTTTCCTTTTTAAAATGCATTGGGAAATTTTTGGTAGTCTGTATATCGAAAAAGGTTGTACTTAATAAAACATACCAAAGAGTAAAAGTGTCTTAAAATGTGAGTTTAGTTGAGATATAATCATTAAATAATTTTCAGTTTATATTCACTCATAGAAATGTATTATTTCGAATGCTTTTACTGCATAAGGAATACATGGGATGGCACAGTTAAATTGACACAGAGCTTTTAAAATGGGGAAAAATCAAACTTTAACTGCTCATATCTCCTGAACCAATGGGTTTAGAAAAAAAATATAGAAAGATTAAAAAGTTACAAAAATTGAGCATTAAATTAAAAAACGCCATAAAATACAGGGTATTCCATAAGAAAAATCAAAGTTGTCCGCCATATTGGAAAATGGCGGCCATATTTAAAATTTTGAAGTCACTCCAAAAAGCAGCTTTAAAAATAAAGGGAAGTTTCTTTTGGGTCACCCCAAAAGAAGTTCTTTGTCAGATTTATAAAAAAAAGCTATTGGTTCACTTTAGGTGAGACACCCGGTATATTTAAGCTGAGAATTATATAAGTTTGACAACTTTATGCGCTAGAAAACACCGGTTCTTTAGCTTATGTTTGCTCCCTAAATACCAAATCGCCTAAATAACTCGTATTACAAGGATAATTACAAGTTGAAAGCAGTACACTGTGTTGGAGAGTACTGCAACTACGTCCTCTTTCAAATCCTGGCTGACATAAAATTTGGAACACTTTTTACTTTCTCCCCCCTATACATAGTATATGGAGAAAGTATTGTTTTCGTCAAAATTTTCGAATTTGAGTTGTTAGTGGATATACTCGTTTTAGTGCTCCCTGAATCCAAAAAAGTAATTTTTGATTTTTAAAGGTATTTACCCCATTAAAACCCATAAAAAATTACAAATATCCAAATTTCTCAAAAACGGCTCTAACGATTTTGATAAAAATTTCATGGTTTTTAGTGCTTAAGATGACAAACAAAGTTACACCACCCGCATGTCTGTAAAAATTCAGGTTCAGAAGTTATGGGGGTTTAAGTGTTAAAAATTAATATTTTTCAAATTTCACAAAATCTGTAATCTCTAAAGAAAATATACTTGTAACCATTAAATTTGACTTGAAAAACGAAATAATCTAGTATTTTGAATCATTAGTTTACGTCAACTGGTTACGGGGATAATTGATATTTTAGTTCGGCGGCAAACGCAGTACGTTGTCCAATGTTATTCTTATGGCAAATATTTAAAAACCGATATCTCCGTTATTTTCTAACCGATTTTGATAAAATTTGGTATATATTTGTGCGATAATGAATTGTTATTTTTTTATTTCACTAAATATGTTTTCTGGTTTTAAATGACTTGAAGGGAGAAAGTATGTGTCAGTTTCCTGATAACGTTTATTAGTATGGCGATGAAAAGTCTACTTCTACTTGCAAAGTCAGTAATAATACCTAATTTGTAGCTCTCCAGATTGTCTCTAGGGAAGGGATGTTGCTTTTTGGAGGGTTTATTCCAGACGAAGATTCGCTGATCAGCTCTTGCTGATTAGGCTTTCAGTTAATACTCCTTAGAAACGAATCAGGAGGGTATTTGCAAGTAACAAGGCAGCTGAGTCCCTCCCATTCCACTTTCGTTATTTTTATTACTGTTGAAATACGTATCCAATACGAGTCCCGGTCTTACTTGGCAATTAAGTTTATTGAATGGCAATTCCGCTCCATGTTCTACAATCGGGCATAAACAATACAAATAAAACCTCAGTAATGCTTTATATTATTGCTTTTGATCATTGTTAAAGGCCTTTATTTAACCATCTACACGACACGCATTTCAGAGTGAAACTGCCGATAATGTTACATTTTACATTGCCCATACAGACCTACTCACTTTATTTTAATATTACGTAAAAAATTTATGAGTTTTTTCTACTGGAAAGGACCACCTGCACAATACGCAGTTAATACGGAAGAGCCAATGGAGAGCAGTTGTGACATTGTTTATGTAGCTATTCGTCATCTGAAATATCAGTTACACGGTCCTCCACCGAGATAAATGCTGGGCCACTGACAATTCGGATTTCCACGATTTATTTGTAAATCGCTTTCTCTAAATGCTTTGTTCCACTACATTTTTGTCTGCGATTCAGATTTAGTATTTGCGCTTGTCATATAGCATCGCGATATTTGTCACAATGTTTTTTTCATATTTGGTACGTATGTCGAACTATTAAAATAAATACATATCTTCATTTAAAATCTAGATAAATCAGTTAAAAATTTAGATAATCCAATGAATAATTATTCTGGGCTATGTATTTCAAGCTCTGACTTTTAAACATAAGTCCGTTCCTTTCTACCATCCCAATCGGCGTCGATGCCGCTTGAACAGCTAGCGAACATGTTGCTTCTTTAGAGATCATATCTGTACAAATTTGCAACATAGTAAAATCAAAGTATACATTAGTAAGAGAACGAGTAAAGTATCTTACATTTTTCAGGATATATACTTTTTCAGGAACTGTTTTATAAAAAAAACTATAAAAAATTAATGACAAAATACATAACAACAACGCGTTGTAAGCCAAACGCCAAAATGAAATATGAGCTACATAACCTATCTAGATTTTCTTTCAGTGAACCATGGAGGAAGTATTATATCTCGGATACTTGACTGGAATTCCATGAGCAATAAATAAAGTTCGTTGACTTAGAGTTCTACTCTATGCTAATGTAAGCTATAAATATTTATTGTTTGGCTTCTAAAATGCAACATATGAATTAAAAAACTTTGTAAATGACTCTCTGCATCACTTTGTTGCTCTTAATCAAATATTCCATAGTCGGAGATAAATATTTGGTACAGTTAATGTTAAAAGATAAATCATGGTAATACAAATCGTCGATGGCATTTATCATATTGGATGGATTTCCATGGAAAAAGGATTTCAACAATAACCAACGCACAGCGTCTCTCAAGGTCCTCAGTAAATAAAAGTGGCTTGTTCTACGAACAATCAAAGCTATATTTTGTTTTGTTTCCTGCTGAGAGTCTTAAAATTGAATTATTTATAGTATTTATGGCTTGCTTGAAGACATGTCACTGCAATCCTTTATACTAGATTTTTATTCATAAATAAAATAATCAACCAACATGATAACCCTTTAGGTCCCTGTTAATTTTTTAAGGTTTATATTCAATTCTCTACCTCTCTCGAAACATCTTAAACATTTTTTTATATACTGTGTTACATCTTATAGAAATAGTATATTTCATTACTAATACTATGTATTTATTTATCCATACGTGTATTATAGGTGTAATGTGAATTGTCTCCCTCACGAAAACTGTTGCCCGAGGTAAGCAAGTGGCGACAACTGTACTTCAGGAGACAATTTTGCACTTTACTCTTCTTAATAGCGGGAGTAAAGTGAACTGTCCTCCCCACGAAAACTGTTGCCCGAGGTAAGCAAGTGGCGACAACTGTACTTCAGGAGACAATTTTGCACTTTACTCTTCTTAATAGCGGGAGTAAAGTGAACTGTCCTCCCCACGAAAACTGTTGCCCGAGGTAAGCAAGTGGCGGCAACTGTACTTCAGGAGACAATTTTGCACTTTACTCTTCTTAATAGCGGGAGTAAAGTGAACTGTCTTCCCCACGAAAACTGTTGTCCGAGGCAAGCAAGTGGCAATTGTTTACGTTAGGAGACAATTTTGAACTTTACCGATCTTAATACACCATCGACTATTCTTTCGTCGTGCTTAAATTTTTCCAATAATACACAAGAGGAAAGAAAAAAATGTCAAAAAAATCATGGTCGCCTAATGATGGAAAGGTTACATCGAACCTGTCATAAGTATATGATGGGATCTAGAACGAATGGTTTATTTTTGGCTCATGAAATATAGAAACCCAAGATTTGTTTGAAAGTGTTATCATCATTTTTTAAGATCGTGTTAGTGTCATTTGCTTGTTATCACGGATTCATCATATATACAAAATAATTCCGGTTGAAAAATTTTCTTTTACTTCAACCGTCGAAGCAAAGGGTCCTTATTACAGCTAACAATCTGCCCCAGTTTATTTCCTTTAGAGGACGTGAACACAGGGCAATTGCTTTGTAATATTCGAAGTTGTCGAAGGAAGTGAAATCAACGGGGCAATACAGTTGTTTTTAATAAATTGAACTTTTTCAGTTTATATTTTGCTTATGAATTTAGATTCCAAGGTTTGGTTCTTTAATTTATTTTTAACTTAATTTGAAACAAGTGTAAATATTTGAAAATACACTGAGTTTCTATTTAATATTATTTTGAAGCAAATAAAGACGTGGCGGAAAAAGATAACAAAATTTTAGTGAAATATTTTCAATACTGTCCTTTTATTTATTTTTGATTGAGCGTGGCGTATTAAGTGTAATAAAATTTTACTTTTGATTCATCTTTGATGTTAAATTTATTGCACAGGATTTTGTTTGTCAGCATGACTAGTTCGTAATAAACCCAAGTACAGTAATTTCTTTCTATCTTATTATCTTACTTATTAAATTACGGTTATTTGTTAATTTTATTTGTTTTCACATCTTTAAAAGGCTATCTCATTCACAATAGTCCTTTGTAAAGAAATCCTTAAATTTTGTCAGAGTTAAATAAAGTAATAATTAAAAAGTTATTAGCATCACTCAGTTTCAAAAAAATAATATTTTTCAGCAAATTAATAATATTTTTCGTTGCTAACATTTTACATATTTACCATAACTGTCATTGACCCTGAGTGTAAAGTACTGGTAAAATATTCAAAAATAAAATAGGATAGTCAATGTATAGTCATTATTTCAAACTTTATTTTCACATTTCATGGCACATGCCATTGTTGCATTCTAAATTGTAAAATACTATCGCAGATGGATAAAAGTATCTAAACCAAGAATTAATTACAATAAACAAATAAAATATGGCATTTTATTTAAAGTTTAATCATCAATAAAAACACTAAACTTATTATTAATAGGTGGCAATGTAATAAAGCTTTATAAACCCAGGACACCAAAGGGAGTCCTAAAAAGGAGTTAACAAAACGAAGTTGACAGCTTAAGTGAAAGATAAAAACCACCATACGCTAAAAGCAGTTTTTCTTGCGAACTGTGAACAATTTTTAAAACAATTAGTGTTGCTTTGACCAACTACCACTCACCTTTTCTCTACTTCTTCGCTACCCAACCTTACAAAAACAACATTACTGATACAACAGAGGATACGACGTATTAGGTATTGTATCTTATTTACTTCAAAAAAGACATGCAAAAGGAGTGAATTTTCATACCAGCTTTGTCCTTTGTCCTAAACAGTAAGCTCTGACAGTTTGTTTGGTCGTGCGATCACATTGGCTGTGACAGAGTCATTACCGACTTAACGGATTCGGTCCCAATTTCGTTCTCGTTTGACTTCCAATTTATAATCCGTAATCAGTAATCAGTTTGCTTTCTTTATGCACGAGAAGGCTTAAGAATATACATAATAGAAGTTCGCCTGATTGATCCTAAGAAGATCTTGAGAAATTTTAGCGAAGATCCAAATCTGGACCAAAATCATATAGATTATTTGGCTACTGATTAATAATCATGACAAAATAAACAAGTTGAGTATAATATAGGAATGCTAAGCAGCAAGTCAAGAATGTCGTTTAAAGTTATCGGTAAAATATTTAAATGAAAATTACCGATAGATTGTGATTAATGTCAGCATTTGTAAACATTTTTGATGACGCAGCAGTCCTTCTTCCACAGTGTAGCTGTTGGGTGTTTTATTTCTTCATACAAAGCTGATTTTTTATTCGCACACTAGATAAGTAATTCCTCGTTCAGGTCGTTGTCGTCTTTGTTATTTGAGCTTTTTTATTGTATGGAATTCGACGGTGAATTTCTATTAAATTTTTTATGACAATTTTTAAGTACCATCTTATCTTGTTCTTTTTTCGAATGAATAAATTTCAATTTTGTAAACTTGAATTTGGTATTATAGATGGAGTGTGAGGGAATGAACTTTTAAAGTTTACTTAAATTGATTGGTTTATAGTTAAAAACTTTATTTTAGCGAATTTCCCCTATAGGGAAGAAGCTATTACCGTAGGTCTCATGGTAAGACCTAAGCCCCAGACCATGATAACTTTTCGTTTTGCAACCCCCAGAAGCAAAAAACACCATTCGTTCGAATTTTTAGATATATATATATATATATATATATATATATATATATATATATATATATATATATATATGTGTGTGTGTCTATTAGCACGATAGCGGCCGTAAAAATGGTCCAATCTTGATGAAATTTGGTACAGACATGTAAAGTGGTAATCAATTGGACGAGTTCGTGAACCAGCCCGATCGGACCACCGGAAGGGGGGGTAAAGGGGGATAAACCCCCCCAAAAATGGGGTTTTTGATCTTTTTACATAGAAAAATAAAATTTATCAAATTTTTGTTGGCACCATTGAATTCAGCTCAAAAACAAACAATTTAGTACTTTGAATCATTGCTCTATGTCCATTGGTTACCGAGATATTGAAAGTGGTAAACACAGTACGTTGTCCCAATGTAAACCTTATGGGAAATAAGTAAAATTCTATATCTCGTTTATTTCTTAACATATCTTGATAAAATTTGGTAAATGGCTCCTTCTAGTTCAGATCTACTAAATATTGAATTAAAACCAACAAGTTTAAACATACCTGTAGCAGCAAACCTGCATACTCATTCCCCATGTTAATCTTATGGAGCTTACAAAAACATGTCAAATCTCGCTATGTTAGATTATAATATATTGTTTTGCATTTGAAATTCGCTGAGTATGCAGGTCTGCTGCAACGGGGGTATTTATAGTTGTTATAGAACTTACTTTCCTTCCAGTAAAATGTTTTTTGTATGAACCAGTGAGTTTTTTAATGTATTATTAAAATGATTTAATTACGAGCCCACTAATGTTCACTTAATGAAAACTTATATTACTTGATTTGAGTGTCTTCAATCATTCGGTAATATTTTTTGGGTCTAGTTCCGCAGATCTACCTACGATGTATTATCAAATCGAAGTCCAATTTGTCGATTTGGAACATTAATCGGTCCATATTCTATTGTATTTACAAGCGATTTAGTCAAAGTAGTTTTATGGAAAGATACGATTGAAAACGATTCAAAATGGATTCGTCAACGATAGGTTTGTTATATTTAAAAAAAAATGGATATGTGTATCAAAATTTGAATTTAGAGCAAAGTATAACAATTCAATAATTCTTACAGATTAATACATACACAATATACGTATTCAAATAAATTAATAACTTCCAGTATTACATTTTATTGTAGTGACGGAAGTTATTACTTTAATTAACATATACAGGGTGTTTTTTCTTTAAACGCAACCCATTTTTAAGATTGTATAATACGTATATAAATATATAATGATTATTGTTTTATTGATCTTTACATTTTATACAACCTATCATTTAAGTCTGATCACATTTAGTTTACATCATGTGCTCAAACGGTCCGTCATTGGCATTTGTATAAAGTTATGCTCTCTCCATCAAATTCCCGAACATATGTTGCAAGGTACCTCTTTGGATTTTTTCCATTAAATTTGTTATGTTTGTTCTGAGGTGCTGAATAACTTGTGAATTGTTTTCGTAAAATAATACTACTTAACATGTCTGTGGCAAATTTCATTCAGATCGGACCACTTTTAAGCGAGTTAACGTGCTTTAAGTCACACACATTAAAAACGCAATCCAAAAGTTTATTTTATCGGTGACGGATTATTTCCCTCAAAATCCCCGGATTTGACCCCACTTTATTATTTTATTTGTGGATACATCAAAATTAAGGCCTACGAAAAAAAATCACAGGATATTCAGCTCCTCAAAACAAATTTAATGCAAGAAATTCAAAGAGTTACCTTGCAACACGTGTTTGGGAATTTGATGGGAAGAGCATAACTTAGTACAAATGCCAATGGCGGACTGTTTGAGCATATAATGTAAACTAAATTTGATCAAACTTAAAAAATAGGTTGTATAAAATTTAAAGATCAATAAAACAATTCTCATTTCATATTCATACGTGCATTATTCAATCTTAAAAATGGGTTGCGTAAAAAAACACCCTGTATTTGCATTAATTCTTAAATTTCCTTTAATTTTAAAATTCCGTAGCATAAATATAGTTCAGTTTATTTTCTCAGAAAATAAACTGAACGTGTTTTTAAGATGTAAATCGAAAGTCAACTAAAATTAACATCAACCATAATAAAAGATATGCAGTGAAATTAGCGTTTGGTGAAATCATTGTAAGAGGTCATACATTTTACCAAGTAAATAGGACATTTCGAAATTCAATTTAAATTTATCTCGTTGAAAATCATTAGGCTTTAACTAGTTTGGTCATCAGAGTCATGTTTCAGCTGCAGTACCGAAATCTTGTAAACTCCATTTCATTATCTCTCAAATTCTGCCCTTTGCCTCGCTATACATCTTTAAATGAATATGTTCCTCCAAATATTTCAATTCTCAAGTGAGACGGTGGCGCAGTTGGTAGCGCACTGAGCCGCGGAAGTATGGCAGTAATGTCGTAATTTCGAGACTCGACGATTTTCTTTACTTTCAACAGTACTGGGTGGTCCATAATAACCGAAGCTGAGAAATAACTGTTTGAAATGATAACGGTATGGTCCCGGTACTGTTCACCCTTGTACTTAATCGACTTTGTTGCTCCTTGCTTTGTTTGATAACTTACACGCACATTCCTGAGGCCCAGAGGTGGCCGGGAGGGGGAATGCAGGGTAAAAAAATCCAGACCAGATGTTTTCAAAAAAATTAATAGCACGTAGCAAAGCAAGGAGTGAGCCGGTGCAGTACAAGGGTGAATAGTATTGCTAAAAGGATGCGACAACTTTGAGACTGGAACCTGTGACGCTGCCGCCTCAGTGCCGTGGCCGAGTGCGCTACCAACTGCACTCATTGAACTCACTATTTTTCTCTGCTCATTGTTTGCCTACAATAAATTTACAAATTCACAGAAACTTAAATGTACATTAGTTTACGTCGTTTTAAATTTATACTGAAAAAGAATTTATGCAATTTAATTTTTATGAATTTACTAGCTGATCAACACGGTTTTACCTGTGGAATAACAGAACTTCCTTGGGTTCATGATTTAATGTTACTTAAGGTTGCCATGACAACTACATGAGCTTCCCTATACTTGAACATTGAAACTTTGATGTGTCATTGGAAGTAGCCCTGAGGGAATTTTTAAAAGTCCGTTCTTAGTGGGTGCCTATGCCCTGAGTGTTCATGCAAAGTTTCAAGGTTCTAGGTCAAGTAGTTTGGGCTGTGCAATGATGGGCGAGTGGTATTTGACAAATATATAGTAGATATGTTATATTTCTGATATATATTTAAAGTACCTATGTACACCCATCAACAGCCAATTAGGCTTACAAATTATTAAATTTTATATACAGCTAGGTTTGGGGCAGAACTATTGAATGTAGTAAGTGAAATAAGTTAGGAGGCCAAGATTTTTGGGTGGAATGGTTTATTGTCCATCTTCAAATTGTTAACGGTAATTATTTCAACTAACACTAAATTAGAATGGTCTTACTTGAATTTTTGAACCTGGGGTATCGGCACTGTCCTGTAAACATCAAACAGACAGAAATAATAATTGCTACAAACAAGTGTTCATTAAATAAAGGAAATTATGACTTTATAAACGAAAATTCGAATCTAAAATAAGTTGATGACAGAATGTTACAACATGATTTTACTAAAGACAAATTTTATAAAATGCATACGAGAAAACAATTGCTTTATTTTCACAAATTAGCTGAACTAAAATATTAATTTAACTATTCAATTCAACTGACACTAACGTTGGCTGATTTTTAAAATATAACTTATTAATCTACTTACATAATCACGAGTATCTAACAATCTAGTGTCACCCCTTACAAGAAATGAAAGAATAACCGTTTTGTTTCAAAATTCGACTCACTAATTAACTCTACAGACTACCAACATGACAACAGAAAATGGAGTTCCTGATCCAAGGTAATATATCATATTTACATATATTTTTTTACTATAAGAAATCGGTACACCTAATGAAACAACATGTGCGTTTTCTTTACAACTTCTTTGGCCACAGGGCATTTTCCGTTTTCATTACATCTTTATAAACATTGCATTTGGTTTTTCTATTTGGTGTAAACAATTTCCTTGACAAAAAACTAAAATCACCCCCAGTATTTTTAACAAATATTATTACGTCGATAGAGTCGTTAGTAAAACTTTACTTTTTTATCTACAAAATTTCAACTCTAAACAAAAACTATCGCTAAAAAAAGCGGAAAAGATCACCGGCGGAAACAAATTCATTCTATATACAAATACCCCCGTTGCAGCAGTCCTGCATACTCAGCGAATTTCAAGTGCATAGGCCTAAATAAATAATTTGAATGAAGTCTCGCATCAAGTAAAATCAATATACATTCAAAAGAAAGCGTGCAAAAATACTCTCCTAGGGGCTTTTAAGATCAAACGGCTATAAAAATAATAGCCTATACTTGGCACCAAAATGCAATGTTCAAAACTTCAAAACGGCTGGCTTTTCCAATTTAATCGTATGGGGAAATGACCAGCTGTTTAAGTTTGAGTAAACAATTTTATAAACATCATCAGTAAAAATCTGTATTCGCTATAGTACATTTATTTTACATATTTAGTTATCTGGCCTTTAAGTAAGCCATATGTCTGTATCCACCATGTGGCTTTGAATCAAACATCAGCTCACATGTTTTAATGTAAACAAAGCAGACGTTTTAGATCCCAATGCTACTTCCCAATGCTACTTAAATGGCAGTTATGTTATGTTATTTTTTGTTTTCTAGCAAACTTTAAGAAATTACAGTACTTTTCCTGAGTCCCTGACATTAAAACATTTGATTTGAGCCCTGTTCCCTCATCCTGTGATTTGCCAAATGCCCACAATTGCTATTCAAAAATAAATTATTCTCCATAAGATTAGTATGGGAAAATGCAGGTTTGCTGCCACAGAAATTTGAAAATGAGGTATTATAGGCTACAATCCAATAAATCTAAACTATATGAAGCCACATAACATGTTTTATCAAGATATGCTGAGGAATAAGAAAGCTATCCAATTGTATTTACTTCTCATAAGGTTAACATTGGGAAAGAGAGGACACAGGTTTGCTGCCTCAGTAATTTGATTATTTGGATATTTTAAGCCATAATCAAGTAGATATTAACTGTATGAAGCCTCATGCCATTTCTTATCAGTATATTTTGAGAAATTAGCGAACTACACAACTTATTTTATAACCCATAAGGTTAGCATGTAGAATAAGTATGCAGGTTTGCTGCAACAGGTATGTTAAAACTGGTTAGTTTTAATTCATTATTTAGTATATCTTAACTAGAAGAAGCCATATACCAAGTGTTATTATGATATGTTCAAAAATAAGGCAGATAACAGAATTTTTTTATTTCCCATAAGGATAACATGGGGAATGATTATGCAGGTTTGCTGCCACAAAAATGGAAATTTTGGGGATTTTAGACTAAAATACATTAGATCTCATCTAGATGAAGCCACAAACCAAGTTTAATTAAGATATGTTGAGAAATGATCGAGATATAGAATTTTACTTATTCCCCATAAGGTTAACATTGGGACAACGTACTGTGTTTACCACTTTCAATATCTCGGTAACCAATAGACATAGAGCAATGATTCAAAATACTAAATTGTTTGTTTTTTTGAGGCGAATCCAATGGTGCCAACAAAAATTTGATTAATTTTATTTTTCTATGTAAAAACCCCAAAAAATCCATTTTTGGGGGGGTTATTCCCCCTTTACCCCCCCTTCCGATGGGGCTGGTTTACGAAATTGTCCAATCGATTACCACTTTACATGTCTGTACCAAATTTCATTAAGATCGGACCATATTTACGGCCGCTATCGTGCTCACAGACACACATATATATATATATATATATATATATATATACATATATATATATATATATATATATATATAGATAGATAGATAGATAGATAGATATATATAAATTCGAACGAATGGTGTTTTTTGCTTCTGGTGGCCCTAAAACGAAAAGTTACCATGGTATCGGGCTTAGGTCTTACCATGAGACCTACGGTAATAGCTTCTTCCCTATAGGGGAAATTCGCTAAAAAACAAAAACATCCAAAAAAGTACTTAACGAAAATATCGAATCTTTATGATGAATCGATGATACAAATCGGCAATATAACTAACTTTAATTCGATAATATCGTAGGTAAGTCTGTGGCACTTTTAATTTTAAACGTGATGTTGTTTTGTCCACCCCATTTTAATTTTACCTTACACGTTTGATTGGGATAAATTGGAAGTGATAGTGCGGATGTCGAAAATCTTCATGCCCTGTCTGTAATTAGATGAGCCAATCTTTATGGAAATCTATGCTTGTGGGTCACGAGATGCAACAGTGTGTTGGGTTATGGCATATACTTTTCTTGAGAACCAATTCAATATGTTCGCTTTCTTTGTTTTGTGAAGTTAATCAATTATAGTTTTGAGCGCAGACATTATTCATGATTCCAAAACAACCCTCCTCTAAAGCTTCTAAGTAAATGAACTTGAATTTTTACATTCATGTTTGTCGTGTCTTTGGATTAGTTGCATAATGTTTGTAAACTACCAAATTTCAATCTAATACGTAAAAGGAATTTTTTAATTTGGAATTTTAATGACTCTTTGATGGGGGGTAAATACCAAAAAATGTTTCAACACACTTGAAGATATTGACTGTTATTACCTACATATATAACGGTTTTGCTACATCAAAATAGTTTCATAAAAACTGTGTGTAGTGTATAGTTTTATCAAAATTGCATGATAAATAATGGAGGTACCTATTTATATTTCTTACACAAGAATAACGTTAGACATCGTATAAATCATGTTCTGCCAAACGAAAGAACCTCTTTTCTCCACAACTACACTAATAATTCTACAAATAATGTGTTGTTAATTCCTTAAGCCACACTTAATGGCTGAAAGTGATTTTTCAATATTTTTTCCTGAAAATCTGATAAATAAGTCAAAAAGCTAACATAAATTGGAGTTTGTACATTGAAATCCTGGTATCTTCTTAACTAAAGTTTTTATTACGTTGTTTTACGTACTGTATATCATTTTGCTTGGCACCTCGAAACCCTATGTACTGTCTATTAAATTTTCATAAAAATCATTAGAAGTTTTAAAGAAATTTGGATGGCAGCTTTTTGAGATTTTTGTAGGTTGAATACCATAAAAATTCATAAAAATATAAATCAAATCAGAATTTGGTACCTGAATCCCTAATTTCCCCTAAATCGGGCTATGGGTTTCGCCTCCATTTACATCGACACATACGGACCGGAGACATAAATCAAAAACAACTTTTTCAGATTCATAGAGTAGTAGTATATTTCGCAACAAGGGCCGAAAATGAGGTTTTGCAGGCTCGAGATCGTGTTTAAATTCAAGATGATGATCGCAACCATACTGCCTTTGGAACCTATTGAATGCCGTATAATTATGTGATGTTCTCAAGTTGTTTCAAGCAAACAAACTAGGGGCTAAAGTTTTCAGCCTTCTGCCGGAATACAGCTGGTTTCCGTTACCAAACGACGTTTGTAAAAAAGTGATGACGTCGTCATGTGGTGAAAAATAAATATTTATACTAACATCATAAACTTATATAAAAAAGGCTCGAAAACATACTTTCTCCATATACACAGGGCGGAGAAGGTAACAATGTAATATTGTTGAACTAACAAGAATGTTTGAGTAACGTTTTGATTGCTCTAGGCATCGATGTGTTTATACATCGATGGGTTAAGGTGGAAACTCATTTCTGACATTTTTGAGTGGATAAAAACATTTGTTCCAGTATTTCCATTTCGAAAATAAAAAACCTTAAACAAACTTGTAAATATATAAATGTTGATTTTGTAGTATTTTTTCCAAAAATAATTAAACTGACCTACCGTATAAGTTTTTAACAGTTTGAAATGAATATTACAAATATAATTTTGTTTGGTTCTCAATGTTTTATGTGCAATTTAAAAGAAATCACCGCCCCAACACTGGATGAATGGCGTACTTAAAACCTGTATAAATCAATGCAAAATTAATTTTGCAACAACAATGCACTATAGATATTCTAGCAACTTATAGAAAGTTCAATTCAATTTTAGAAAGCAGGCTAGTACATGATTTGCCTTATTTTTTTTTAATCTGGTAAAATTTAAGCATTTCATTTAGGCTGATATATTTGTGATTGTTGTGTAACTCGAGTGCTTTTCTAAACCAAATTCTTCCAGTGGTTTCGGACGACGCGTGTCACATCTAAGTCGGCTCGGCCGAGGATTACTTCCTTTTCTCAGCTCACGCACTTTTTTTAATACCGATATCACTGCGTTCTATCAAGAATTTGTGTCCTTTGTTACATTTTTACAGTTTTTCACTATTTTCCAGTGAGAAACCAATGATACAGAAGTTTGAGATTGTAATTTCTCGCATGTCGGATATTCTTCCCTATCGTACAACTTCAAAGAGGAACATCGCGTAACGATCTAGTCATACTGATCAGATCAATAATCGTCGCTGTTTTGCGTTGGTATACGTGGCGGATAAATCGGATAACCTCCCCAGCACATCCTCCGGGATTCAGGGTGCCAAGCCGGACCGGTGGTCGTCACAACCCGGTCGTCCAATCCCGGAGGCTGCCCCTCGCCCGCGTTTCCCCATGGTCGACCCCAGCACCTGCATCAAAACATCATTAGACAGCTGCATCAACATTAGACAGCCATCACACCCCCAACTGTTTATCTAACTAGGATTCACTAGGACTATTCTTTGTTAATGTTTGCACCGTTCAGTGTTAAGGTCGACCGAACTAGCAACACCAGAGGCATCTACTGTTCCACCGTCGGGGCCAGATCTATCATCGACAGACAATCGCCAATCGGTCGACGCAAGGTGCACAGGAAAGATATTAAAGACCCTGCAGCAAGCAGATGAATTTTCTCGACCCTACCGATGCTGTCGACGAACGAATTTCTGCGAACGCCGAAATGAACCTAGGACTAATACATTTACTCAAGGGAATCGTGCGGGACAATAATCCATCCACCCAAGCGTCAATGATGGTGCGCGAAGTCGTAGAAGAAGAAAATGTTCGAGCCACCGGGGCTCAAGGAATTCAGCCACCGAAAGTCAATTTGGTTCTGGCACCACCGGCCTCGACCCAAACCGCTACAACGTTGCAACGTTGAATGAAGTATCATCCGTCATCACGCTCAACGCCGACCAGACCTACTCGGGTTTCGACAGTGTCGTTAAAGAACGAGGAAACAACTATTCACCATGAGAAATACAGACAAACGCATCGAGCCATTAATTTATCCCCTGCTCTTTTAATTTATTCACAGGACCGCTGCACTCCAACAAAGCAACAGAAAATATAGGTTACGATCAACTTCAACGGCACTTCACTTCGGTGGCCGCCTGTTACGATAGTACGTCGTCGATAGTGTTGAACGAGACCAAATCAACTTCATTTGACGGGAACAGAAAAAGCTGAAGTCACAGCTCTAAAAAGGCGTTGATACAATGCTCGAACAGGGTTATGGTTAAGTGTTCATGTTATAGATATGGACAACTAACTGAAACAGCCGATTCAGCAGGTTGTTTTTATTTTAGCCGAGCTAAGCTCGGTCCCTGGTAATTATTGTTGAAATAAAACGATAAAATCATTATTAATTTATATTTTTGCATGTTTACTTACTCAGAAAACCTGCCAGCAATGGGACTCGGACATGTCTATTCATTTCTGATAATGTCTTGAGATTTTCTTTTAACATTGCACTGTTGCTGTCAAATTAAGAGTTTAGTATTTTTATTGTTAACTAATTGTGGTTTATCATTATTTATTCATAACACATTACACAGAATTCTTGCTCTTCTGAAGACAAAAACCCCAGTAGCCACTTTTCCCCGATCTGATCGATCGATGGCAGGCCTGATACAAGATTTTTTTATAATTATATAAGCTCATTCTAATATTTAGTTTTGTTGTAATTGTAGATTATATACCAGCTATGAAAGAACTACAAGGCTTGATTGTCTCTGTAAAATAATTCAATGAGACTAATTCGTTACTGTATGTTAATGATCCGTCAGCATAACAAAGAAAGAGATAGTAAAAAACGGTTCGCTAAAGTAATTTTGAATCAACTGCTTCTAACTTTTTACAACAAAACTGTTGGGGAAGTTCGATGATTGATATTTCATCAATGAGATCAATGAGATCGTTCAGTTCCAACAGGTTTTCAACTAAAGAAACTAAATGACGTTCAACTAATTGACAAAGAATTTTAAAAGGAATGCTAACAAATCACTTTAATTTCGATCAAATAAAAACGTTCACTGTTGAAATTAATTACTCTTATAAAGAACTGCAGAATATCTTTCAACTGTGGGAATAATCTTTTTGTAGCAAAGCCAAACTTTAAAATTCAACTTTTATTTGTTTTTATATCTCGCTTAAAGGTATTCCCACGGCAAGTTTAAAATAGGTACAACACAAATTATTAAAATACTTTACCAGAGACAATATACAACTACTTATTCGGGATATTATTACTATCAGATGCTATCATGCTACTTTCATTTTTCTTAATCCACATCTTGGGCTACAATGATTTTATTGCTACTCTTATTTTACAGTGATGTAATTTTCTTTGTAAAGGTTCCAAAATAATTATCGAAGAATTTTTCCTTCTCTTTTGAATTTCAAATGTTATAGATACATATCGGTTTAGGACGCGTTTGCATTGCAAACAATCAACACCAATCAGAAAGGGTAGGTGTTAAAACAAGAGCGATCAAGCGTAGCTGCATCAAGCTTATATCAACAATATTATAATTTATTGTATTTCATTAATTATATACATGTTGAGAAGGCTTAGGTCCCAGGAAAAATAGCTTGTACCACTGACTACACCATTAATTATCTACACATGTACCTGTACCCTATATGAATTAAGACATTGAAATTTAACTTAAATGTAGATAATTAATTATTATATATTTTCTTTTCTAGCTCTTTTCCACAACGAGTGGATCAATCTACAGTCTAATTGAAAATCTTCAGTTTGGAATAAAATGTTCGCCATTTCTTGTTCCTTCAATTTTCGAACACTTATAGTTTTCGAATTATTTTGAAAAAGTTTTAAAAGTGTCTTGCCCCCCGGTTTTCACGTAGTTTTAGATCCCATGTTATGGGAGTGTTGGCGCAGGCCGGAATAGTCTGAACCAATGGTTTGATGCTGCTGGGTTCAAATCCTCACAAAGGAACGGAGTTTTTTTTAACTAATAAATTCTTAAAGCGAGCGAAGCCACGGGTACCTGTCTGTCAGATTGACGGTAAAAGTTGAATGAAAACAAATTATTTCAGTGAATATTTCAAAACCCAGTACCTAAGGTAATCAGTTTTAACTAGAATGTATAATTATTGTTAAAACGAAGGTTAAGTATGTATTTTTAGCAGTAAAAGTAGAGCCAATGCTTTGCCCATTGTATTGTTACTTGAGTGTAATCAATTCCACGCTCTTCTGTACACTGAATACATCTAAAAAATGAAAATAACTTTAGAAACAGAAATAAAATGCAAAAAGTCTGATTACATACTTTTTATATATACTCAATAGATTGTTTAGAACAAGAAATGAAGAGAAATTTTTATAAATAACTGTGGAACGTTATACAGGGTGTCCCGTAACTGTTTGGACAAACGTATATAGCGTTATAGCATTGACTATGAATGTAGAAGGAGACGTTTCACCGCCATTGTAAAATCTGTGGATGGCAGTTTTGTAAGCACACTAGCGACTCAAGCGGAATTTTACTTGAACTACACCGAGAAAGCCGCTATGGAGTGGCGCTCCAAGCGGCGAGGCTCGGAAGCTGTTCTGAACGGGTGGTCGACAGCTCGCAGGGGTCCGGTTCAGAGGCGGATGCGGGGCATATTCGATTTCGCCCATTCCATGTCTGAGATAATGATTTCGGTTCGGTTTCTTAGTTTCAGATTCACGTCTTCCAACCAACCAATATCATCCATTTTGTAGGCTCAGTGTTTTTAGGCTATCTGAACTCACTAGCACTTTATTGTGATAGAAAATACTGAATTAGTGATAAATTAGGATTAGGATAATTCCTGTAAATTCATTAATTATGTGATTGTACTTCTAGCTACAGCCACAGTGCAAATATATTTAGGAATTTATATAATAGCACATCTAAATATATAAAGCGCGGCATTTATTGGGGTGAATTGGACGGGGCCTAGGCAAGTTGGAATTCCCTTGTCTATGATGTAAGTGTATTTTTTATGAGTATTTTATAATTGTAAGTAAGTTTTATCATCATAGTTAATGTGAGTAGTTATCATTTCAATTTCCAAAAAGCAATATGGATTTCGCAAAAATAAATCCACAAAGTTGGCTCTTATTGACTTTGTAAATCAATGCATAGAGATGCGTTGGACGACGGAGAGTCGGTGATTGGCTGCTTCGCCGACCTCTCAAAAGCGTTCGATTGTGTCGATGCTCAAATTCTCTCTTCCAAAATTAAAGGCTCTTGGAATTCAAGGCCCAGCTTTCAAGTGGCTGAATTCTTTCATGGAAAATTGAAAACAATTTGTTGAAATTCAACGCCAAAGAAAATCTAAAATTAAAACCCACAGATCCTCTGAAAAAATCATCACCAGCAGAGCTCCGCAGGGCTCGATTCTCGGTCCGGTACTGTTCCTGATATATATATATATATGCCTATATATAGCCTATATATATAAATGATATGTCAGGGGCAGTGCCGGTCGAGGATTTTTTCCTGTTTGCGGATTATACAACTCTCTTTACTAAGGCTTCAGATCTTCATGATCTTGAAATCCAAACTTCTCCAAAAATCAATCAACTCGCCCAGTTTTTTTCTAACAGTAAATTAAGCCTAAACGCTGGTAAGATAGGGTATCTCCGCATTCAAACCTTGCAAAGGAACATCCGAAATCCTGACTTGGAAGTCGATGTCTTTATTGGCGAGGAAAGACTCGATTCTTTGGAATCAATCGACTTCCTAGGAGTGAGGTTGGACCAGTGCCTTCCTTACCTGGTCTGACCAGATCGATAAACTCAAAAAGAGACTGCGTCGTGTTGCGAAGAACCAGTAGCTTTAACAACATTGACTTGTCAAAACTAGTTTACCATAGCCTAATTAATTGAGTCTCATATTTTGTATTCCTTAGCGTTACGGGGTTGCTCCAAAACCCATTTAAATAAGATCTCTGTTTGGCAAAAAAAGCCATTCGAGCTATTTTTAAGCTTCCACCATGGGAACACTGTAGTGACTTTTTAGGGAACTTGGCATACTCTCTGTCCCTTGCCTATACTTTTTAGAGCTTGTCATTTATATTAAGAATCAAAACTTAATATGTTATGGTTTAAGATCTCACCATTACAACACTAGGCATATAGAGATGTATGCTGAAAGTCACAGGCTGTCTCTCTTTGAGAAAAAACCTCTGTTTGCCGGTTTAAAGTTTTTTCAAAATTTACCCCCCTTTATCAAGGGAATTCAAGAAAACAAATTTAAAAAACAAAATTTAAATTTAAAAACTAAAAAAAATTTAGTGCTGCGCCTAAAATGGCTGCAATCAGAATTACAAATTGTACATCAATTTGTACTGCGCCTATAATGGCTGCAATCAGAATTACAAATCTATACTATTATAAAGAAGAGGTGGTTTCTGTATGTATGCATGTATGGGACAAGTGAACTCGGAAAATACTGATCCGACTGGGTTGAAGTTTCACACAGAGGTAGATCTTGAACCTGGGAAACATATAGGCCTATTTACTTCCTTAAAATCCCCTCGGGCTACGCCCCATGAACGTCCTTAGCTTCAATGTTTACATTTGATAAGGATGTAAACATTCAAATACAGAAATGTAAACAGCTGTGAGCACTAAAATTTGACAGTTCAAAGAGCAGAAGTAAGATCAGCTGTATTTTTTATCGTGAGCGAAGCCACGGGCAACTGCTAGTTGTACATAAATTTGTGCTGCGCCTGTAACGGCTGCAATCAGAATTACAAATTTTACATCAATATACGTTAAGCCTATAGTTAAAACACAGGCATAGGCCTATATAGTTACCTGCAAATTTTATATCAATATGGTTTTGAGTACAATGGCTGTAGTTTTATTTATAGAGGATTAGAGGTTTTCTCGTCCGCTAGACAGTAAAATCACATACATTTTGGAATTTGGTTTGTGTGACCTATCAATACCTGTTATTGGCACCCTATCAAAATCATTTTAATCATTATGTAATGTAATTACTTATATTTTGTCAAAAGATTGTTTCTCCAGACTTATGTTGGTTTTTGCGTTCGCTTATTCAAGTTTTTTAAAGCATTTAGTTGCACCGTATACTGCTTGGCATGTGTCCTCTGGGTAATGCTTAATGAACGACACAAGCAAATTATTTTTTAGGTTTTCAAACAGAATTCACGATTGAAACATAAGCAATGGACAATGAAATCCAACAACCACTGACAAAAATTTTGCTAACACTCCAGGGAATTGACAAGGATGATCATTGTGACATTGTCCTAAACAGGAAAAAAAGGTAAGGTCTCACTAAAATTTTATTCTTTTTCAAGGTCTATTTTTGAATGAAATGTTTCTTATGTGAGGATTATTATTTCACTCCTATTTGGGCTTCACTCACCTGATACCTTTTGGGCTTGTCAAGTTGATGAAAAACACACAAATCACATGCAACACTCACGACAGATGCTTGAACATTAAATATGTTCGTATATTTAATGTTTGTGTGTTTGTCGTGGGTGTTGCATGTGAGTTGTGTGTGTTTTTCATTAATTTGACAAGTCCCAACATTTCCCAAAGGAAATGTTACTAAGGTGAGTGAAACCCAATAATAGGAGCAAAAGGTTATTGTCTATTATTAATTTCTTCGTCTTTTTAATTTTGGTGATGGTTTATTTTGATTTTGATTTTCGCGGACATTTGTTAGATATCACCAGGGCTTAATTTCCAAAAATAATAATAGTTTTTTTAAGAAAAAATTACTGGAGCTATGGCACATCAATGGCCCGGGACGTATTGAAAACCTCCCTGCAGGACGGGGGGGAGGGGGGGTCAAGGGGCCCTCCCACGGAAAATTTTTATAAATTTCAAATAAATTTGGAGCCTTTTAACATTTGACCTCTGTGTAATGTTTAGGCCGTGTTCAATTTCAGTTTGCCCCTGCCACGTCTAGAGTGTGCTAGTGCCCTAGTAATCGTAAGGGTTGTGTCTCCAGCGCTACGTGCGTTAGCGCCATGTATTTATTTTTTCTAAAATCTGTTCTCAGGATTGCGGTTGGACCTTGGAAATAAGAACAACTAAAGAAAACACAACGACTGCAAAATCCCTTGAATAACACCAAAATTGGGGTTTACAAACTCTGATTAGCCTCGTCTCTCTTTCAACTACATTTACTGAAACTTGGATACCATATTTTATATTTTTTCATACTCTTAATTGTATTAAATATTTAATTTTACAGTATTTGAATTGTTTGTTTAAAATAATCTTATTAATAAATATATGTTGGATTTATATTGTGTATTTGATGTTTAATTTAAACATTATTTCAGTTGTTATTAAAGTAGCTTATAAGTTACTGGTTTTTATTTTATCCACCCCAAAATGAGCATTATAGTTAGTATGCCACTTAATTTTGCTACTTAATTCTTACAGCAATAACACTTCATGGTATTAATACTTCATCACAGCTCTAGACAAACGTGACCAGATTTATTGATTAGCTTCAAATGAGGAATTAGTTAGCTAATTTGTTTCAAAAACGGTTTTTAATTAACATACACAGCTTTATTTCTTAGCTGAACATACAATTCCACACTTTCTCCCTTCAGCAAAAAATACCCAGAACTGTATTAGGATTGCTTACTTGTTAATATTAATACAGGGTGTTTTTTTTTTCAAAATGCAACCCAAGTTTATGATTGAATAATGCACATTATAATATAGATGAAATGAGTATTGTTTTGTTGATCCAAGTTTGATCACATTTAGTTTACATTATGTCTTCAAACAATCCGCAATTGGCACTTGAACAAAGTTGTGCTCTCTCCAACAAAATCCTGAACATGTTTTGCAACATACCTCTTTTAATTTTCTTGTTATTAAATTTGTTACGTTTGTTTTGAGCTGCTGAATAACCTGTGAATTGTTTTTGTACGGCAACCCTTCCTTTTTATGCATCCCCAAAGTAAATAATATAGTGGGGACAAATCCGGTGATCTTGGGGAGTATATAGCCTACTGGTCGAAATTCAACCAGTTTTGTTTTTAACTTACTACTCCAATAAAACATGTTTTTCTTCAAATTTTGTTGTTATTCTGCAACCAACGTGGCAACTCATAAAGCTCTTGTTAATTTTTGTATACTGTAGTTTCAAATTCTTTGTTCTACGATTATATAAATTACAATGGGATTGTTGTGTACATATTCAGGAAAGACTTCTAACCGTGTGCTAACATTATTCTACGACAACCCACAGGCTGAGAAAAAAGGATTACAAAAAATCATGCTTGCCTATTAATATATGTCTATCAATATATAGATAATATCCATATGGTCCATATCCATAAAATCCATATATAATAGGATAGCCCAAACTACCTGTAACTTTTGAGAAAACCATAAGTCTGACCCCTATCAACCCTATACCGTACATGAATGAAATATCTTGGTGAGAAAATCCCATCCCAGATATCCCAGAGAAAATAATGTAGTTTTTTGATAACATTTTCCCTTGAGGCACAATATAAAGAGAAGGGCTGAAAAGCTGATGTATTTGTTTTTATTCACTATTATTTGTTTGTAATATTTGTTCACTTTTGTATTATTTGTTTACTTTTTCCCAGCAAAGTAGGATACCATCAGCTAGTAGATAAAAACTCAAGCTGGCGCTTAAAAAACCGTGTCATGGGTCTATTTATAATTTCATCATAAATATTATCAATGACATATTAGTGCATGATGAAAGATTCCAGGCTGCAGTTAGGTAGGCTAGAAATCAGTGGTCCTCAGTTTTAAATAGGGATGGCAATTGTTTTTCAAAAGATCGATATATCGCTTTTTCGATGTATCAGAACCATTAATATCCGAGACATAAGATGTATCGGGAGCAAAATATTGATATTTCCAATATATCGAAAAAAGGATATCTCTGGAGAAAAAGAACACACACAATTTTGTAAGTTCAAAAATGAATCAGAAACAGGTATTGCCACCACGGAACTAAAGATTTTCAAAATCTTACTAGGGGAGATTTATTGGCTTTTAAAGGGCAAAACAATGGAGTACACATTTTTACTGCCTGGAAACAGCCTTAATAATACTTAACTCCTTAAAATTTGTCTTCAAAAGCCTTTTTGATGTGTATCGGAAAAGTAATATCGACACACCGATACAATTTTGACAGAACCAAATTCAATATCCTTTTTCCAATAGATCGGAACCAAAATCATCAGTGATTTTATAGATATAGATATTTTGATGCCATCCCTAATTTTAACCTACAATGCTCTCTTTCACCTAAATACTTGTCTTAATTCAGAGTAATTTACCTTGGAAGATACTTTACAACATGCTGGAAATTAAATGGTGGTTTTAGGAATGATTGATTGTTTGGTAGTTAAAACTTAGGGCTGCTTTCGAATTGAGATAGGCCTAGCCTATTTTAAATATTTATTTTCTGTTAAGTCAAAAATCAAACCAAAACCTCATTGAAAGCTCACTCAAGTAGGCTATGCAAATAAGTCATTTAGCTACAAACAACCTAGGCCTAGTTAAGAGTTAGTTACAGGCAGCTTACCATCCAGATATTTTGTTTTTGGGTGTAAAGACTTAGTGTTCTTTTTCTACTACCTTGGTCATCAAGTAAAATAACTGATTTTTACTAGTTGGTGATATCTTAATGTTTTGGCAAATGTAACAGATTTTTGAAATTGGGCTTTTAGTCAAGAAAGAAAATCTTTTTCATGTGCAATCGAGACAATTCCGATTCTTCAGAAGAAAGCTATTACGGATTAAATTTTTCAGCTGCAGCCACAGATCACAATCACTGCAAACCTTTTATTTCCTAAAAAGGTCTAACCCTATGAGAAATCAAACTCATAAAACCCCTAAGAGGAGACTGCTACAAAACAATTTAAGAAATAAATGCACAGTTTATATTCAACAAACATGAGCAACTTATATTATGCACTGTTATGAAAGGAAAGATTTAGTAGCCTAAATAAATTTTTAGACCACAATCCATTTTCAGAAAAACCTAGGAGCCATTAGGCCCTAGAAAAATGCTCACAAAAACACTTGGGCGCACACTCGTACATAAAAGACTATGGTCCTGTTTTTTACCAGTATATATATATTTATATATATATAATATTTACCATGTACGAGCAAGCCTATGTTTGATGCGGTGTATTGTCTAAGGAACATACATGTCGGCCTTAGTGACAAGACTACAAGATCGCGTCACAACCATTCCTCACTCATCTGTTGTTTAGCTTGGCTTAAAAATACCTACCTGGGTAGGTCGCCATTTCAAGAAAAGTATAAAGTACAGGGTGTTTTTTGTTTAAATGAATCCGAATTTCTTGCATTAGTTTTGTTATGTTTTTTGAGGCGCTGAATCTTGTGAATTGTAGGCCTTACCACTTTTTATGTCTCCCTAAAGAAAATAGTATAGTGGGTGGCGTCAAATCCGGGGGATCTTGGGGGTTAATCCTTCAGTGAAGAAATATAATTTTGGGTTGCGTTTAAAAAAACACCCTGTATAAAGTATAACTGACTAGTGTAAAATGACTTACTAGTCAATGTTCATGGGCGGATTTAGGTCTTAATTGCAGGCATGCATACTCCAATAAAATATCTATTTTATTTTGCCCTATATGTAATTTATATAAAAGCCAAAGTTATATTGAAAATTGATTCCCCCTTTGGCCGCCAAATAACCAGGGGGTGCCGGAGAACCCCTGGCAACCCCAGAAATCCGCCTAGGCCTATGTCTTAAATTTATATTGGGGGGTCGGTCCTCTCTCTGGGCCTAAATTAAAAAACAAAAATAAATAAATAAATAAGCCTTTTGAGGTGGTTCCAGCCGACACGAGGCTATAAGAAGGGGGCAAGGAGATTTATCTATTTTGCTCTATGGTTCTTTGAGATAATAAATCGGAATTGAATTTAATCAATCCTCTGTTGATGACTGACAACTTCCATCAAGATTTAATTGTAAATCACTCACCATTATTATTAATTAACACTCAATTTTGCTAATTCAATATTAGTTTGAATCATTAGTTTTAGTATTTTTATTATGTTTGTAAATATTAGGCTATAATATTTGTACACAAATTTTGACGGTTGTCCATGCACTGTATTTGTGTTTTATGACAAAGGATCTTGAATCTTAAATCCTTCAATTTAAATGCAAGTTGAACATAAGCGGACAGAATGATGACAGATGACACTGTCGTCTGCCATCGTCAACGTCATAGACCTGACCTGCGGAATATGTGAAATGGGCCAACATCATGACGTCATCCAATGTGCCCCGCAACCTCCTCTGAACCGGACCCCAGCTCGCAGCGGCCCGGCAGCGGCGCCGCGCGGCACGGGGGGGGGGCGTAGTAGCCAACCGCTCCCCCCGCTCTCCTGCTGACAAACCGCTCTCGCTCTCATCCACGACTAGGCCCGATCGCGCTGTTATAATTTATTAAGTATTTTGTGTATCTCTAACATAATATATAAGACAATCATTTGTAATGCAATATAATTGGGTCTATAGCAAAAATTATTACAATTATTTTTAACGCTGTCCTCCTCTTTCTGTAAATGTCCCCTTCTTTAACCCACTGTCCTCCCTGAAATCTGGTCACCCTGTTAGCTGGATCCAGCAGTGGGATGGGAGATGGGAGGCGGCGACTAGGCTCTTTGATGGATATGCCGCCTGTGGAGGGGGTTCACCGGGTTCACCGCCAGCAGTCAGACGTTCTGTTGCTATTCTAGCCATTTTCCAGATGTTTGTTGACACTTAAGACTAATATCGCAATTTACCGCCGTGTAATTGTCACTGGCCTTATCAAGCTGAACGTCCAATAAAATAGTTTCACTTCTAATTACTGTCGAAGAAAAAAAGATGTGCACTCGAGTTTAAACCCATATAACTCTGGAATGAATCATCCGATTTTACTGAAATAACTGTTTAACTGAAGCTTTGTTAAATACATTTTATATTATAACAATTAATTTTAAAATTTTCGGTCTAGCGGGAAAATCTTTATATAATAAAAACCATGAAAAGTACCGGTTTTCCCGAAGGTCCGCCCTAAAAGTGAAGTTTAAACATTTATTTTACAAAACTGTTGGAGCAAACTTTTTTTTGGCCCGTAAGCAGTGGTTTCAGTAAACGTTTACAAAATTAACAACAGCACATAGAGTATTAACCTTAAAATTATGAACCAATATGAATAAATTAATAATATACCTAATCCTACTCCATAAAAATTTGAAAAAAGTTTGCTCCAACAGTTTTTGTAAAATAAATGTTTAAACTTCACTTTTAGTGTGGACCTTCGGAAAAATCGGTACTTTTCATGGTTTTTATTATGTAAAAAAATTCGGCTCGACCGAAATATTTAAAATTGTTATAATATAAAATGTATTTAACAAAGGTTCAGTTTAACATTAATTTCACTAGAACCGGATGATTCATTCAATTGTTATATGGGTTTAAACTCGAGCGCACATGTTTTTCTTCGACAGTAGTTTGATGTGAAATACAATCAAACCTGCACTTACTGCTTCGTATAGATGAGGTTAGTGTTTTATAATGCGCCTTGGCTATATGCCTAAAACAATATCAGTAAGGACTGCTAAAAACATCGTGCATTTGTCCTCAACAAGCTGATTACAGAAAAAATCCACCGTAAACTCCAGGAATATCGGAAAGAAATAAAACAGCCCGGAGAGAAGTATGGAGGCTTTTTCAAAAAACTAAAATGTTGCAGGGAAAGTGTAAGTAACAATACTTCAATTGCTAATTTAAATTCACCCGAAAATAGTTTAAGCTTTATGTAAAGCCATAATAAAAGTTTATGACCGGGAGTGCTATTGATTTTTTGCAATACTCAATTATGTTAGTAGGTTTCTTGTATTTTTATACCAATAAACTATATTTGAATTTTTAAATTGTATTATTTCCTGCTCAAATTAATTAATTGACGGTTTCTGATGCGTGTTTCTGTCGTTTATAGCAGAATTAAGTCTTACTAAGCCCAAATGGTATATCCGAGAACACAAAATAAATTCATCAGCACATTGCAAAATGCTTATAATATACCAAAAAAGTAATACTATGGTTTGCAGCAATCACCAAATCAGGTCATTAAAAAAATACCGTACTGGGATGATAACAAATTATAGAATATACAGATATATTACAATATAATTAATAAAATGTACATTATCAATCTTATAGCTTTTTTGATCAAAAAATAAGATTGCCAAGCTCTCGCGTTGCCTTATCGAGAACGACATCGCGCCGATCCGCGCTCAGGTTCAAAGGCGTGCACATCTCGCAGCGACTCGCAGCTTTCCACTCGCTATGAACGGCCGTTGCGTGGGAGAAGGGAGAAGGAGAAGTAGTGATGAGCGAGACATCCGACGCACACGGCAGGGGGCCGAGGGGCAAGGTGGAGGGAGTGAGAGAGAGCGCAGAGCGCGCGGGCAGCGCGTTCTGACGGCGGCAATGTCAACTACGTGGAGCTGGCAAGAGGAGCCGGCACAAGGCGGCCATATGGATGGTTTGTCTCCTTATACATTCAAAGTCAATGGTTATAGCTTAGGTCAAGACAAACACATTTCACCATAGGAACATGGGTCTCTCTCTGGTGCCTAGTTTTCCGTCTGTCTGTCTGTATGTGTTTTTTACAAACAAATTCATAATTCCTAAACGGTTTGAGGTACAGCGTTGAGATTTTTCACAAATGTTTATATTTTTAGGATGTATCTTCGTTTAAATTTATACCAAAATATCATCAACCGTTTCAAAATGGCGGCCATTAAAATTTGTTGATGCCAAATTTCACAAAAACCGCTAATTTAAACAAAAAATTGCAAGATACTTAAAAGTAAGTCCATTTTATGTAGTTTTCAGTGATACCTCATTTGTTAAGATTTGATAGAGATTTACTGAGAAATTAGTTTTTTTCGTAATGAATGACCACTTTTCCCCATATAAACAATGTTAAAATACGGGGGTTAAAAATCAAACTTTAATGGCTTATAGCCACTTAACTATTGCGTTTAGAAAAACATGTCAAAGAATAATAAGTTCTTAAAATTAAGCGTAGAATCCAAATACGACATAAAATACAGGTTGTTTCATAAGAAAAATCAAAGTTGGCCGCCATATTGGAAAATGGCGGCCATTTACAAAAGAATAAAATTCATATTTTTAAATGGCTTAAAAAAGTAGGTGAAGTCCCCCATTTAAAGTTATCTCTAAATCCAATAGTTTCTGAGATACCAATGGTGGCACAGTTAAGTTGGACACACCTTAATTTTAACAGTGTTTAAATGGAGAAAAGTGGTCAAGCATTAAGAAAATATTTAATTTCTCAGTAAATATTTATCCAATCTCAACAAACAAGGTATCATTGAAAACTACATAAAATGGACTTACTTTTATGTATCTTGCAATCTTTTGTTTAAATTAACGGTTTTCGTGGAATTTGACATCAAATAATTTAAATGACCGCCATTTTGAAACGGTTGATAAGATAAACAATTCTGCAAAATCTCAACTCTGTAACTCAAACCGTTTAGGAGCTATGAATTTGTTTGTAAAAAACACATACAGACAGACAGACGGAAAACTAGGCACCAGAGACCCATGTTCCTATGGTGAAATGTGTTTGTCTTGACCTAAGCTACAACGCTATTTACGTTTGTCCAGATAGTTACGGGACACCCTGTAATTTCCTACTTGTGCTTCCTAACTGTGCGTCGTTATAAAACTAAATGTCGTAGACGCTTGATCTTGGTGTAACATTCAAATTAAACTCGTAATCTCATTATGTGTACTATTGTGGCAGTACTTTGATATTGTGATATTATTTTAAACATAAGCGTTGGAAAGAGACCCCTGTCATAGATTGTGGAAGTGCTCAAGGTTTAATTTGTTTGTATAAAAGCGTAGGATCATAGTCTGATATAGTTCCAATGGTTGAGAAAAGAATAGAGCACTTGATAATCTAACAAAAAGAAAATCTTCCGAGAAAATCAAAGCTCCGCCAAGTACGTGGCTAAAGTGCTGGGTACGGAGGCGAGTGGTTGGGTTGTTATGGCTTAAAACATGAAATTGATGGACTTAAGTCAATCCAAATTGATGGACTTAACTTAAGTGTTAAGTTATAACTTAAGTGTTTTAAATAATTAATTGATAATTTAATTGAATGTTAGCACCATGGAAGTTTGATTTATTGAAAAAGTTATCACTAACTGAATATTTCTTAAGGATTTCAACCGCATGAGTTTGTGGAACTCAAAGTAATTCCATGACAAAAACAGTTATGAATTCAACGATGAAGAGAATAATTATGAGGTTAAAAATTAGGAGGAAAATGGAGGATCACCTGGTTAATTAACGGTAATGATTAAAATTAAATATAGTTATTTGAAATTGCTATAAACACATGTTAAAATTAATAATTTTAGCTATAATTATCCTTCGTGAGGTTTAATTAACAGTGTCCAACGTGATGAATTTCGCAGCACACCCACCAATAAATCCATTGTTCATCTAGCATGTAGTAATAATGTTCAATTGTAATTCATCTTTTCATTGGTACAATGTTTGGCTTTATTCACATTAATACAATCTTTCTTACAATTGGTTGAATATTTCTTTATGAACAAGTCTTAAAAAAATTATTAGTGTAAATTAAAAAAAAACTCTGTTGTTTTTTCCAAAGTATAAAAGAAACAAAAATATTGGTAATAATTAACATGAGTCGAGAAATAAAGAAATAATTTTAGAATTCGGAATATTTACAGGGAAAAGAAAAGAAAATTAGAAAAGGGATAGAGGTTAGGAATTATTGAGAGCATGGTAATAAAATATATATTTTAGAAAGATAAAGAAAGAAAAATAGAAAAGAAAATAACTGGGAACTGAGTCTTGCCATCCCTCGAGTAAACTCAACAATAAACAGTTCGAAAAATTGCAACATCAAAAAGAAAATCTTCAGACTAAAGTCACTTCTGCACATTATCTTAACTGAACGAGTGAATAGCTATTTGAGAGTCTTGAAATGGCTCTTTATGTTATAGAAATTTGTTGTTATTCAAAACTCTTTTATTTTAAAACAGTGGGTTTTATGTTTTATATTAACTTTAAACAATTACTTTTTAAAATCATTAAAAAGCAATTGTTTATAGTTGTATAATCTTTCTAAAATTGAAGGTTCTGGGGTATTTAGGAAAGATGATCTAATATCTATAAAACAATACAAATGAGACTTAAGGAAAGCTAGACTAAAATATAACAACATGGAAATATCTAAACACATTAATAATAAATCAAAAGGTATTATGGTCTGTTATCAAAAGTCTTTCAGGAGTTGGACATTTTAGGACAGATGTATTGGAAACTAATTTATCTTCTAATGGGTTCAATCTTTTATTCATGAAGAGTGTTACAAACATAATTGAAAAAATTACACCGACACAAAATAATAATTACAAAAATATGTTTAAAAATATGATGATTGAAAACAAGAAACATTTAAATTTAGCCATGTCTCAGTAGAAGAAGTTTATGATACAATTAAACATATAAAATCAAATTCAAGTGAAGATATTTTTCAGTTGAATACTAATATGATAGAAAGTGCAGCAAGTGAATAAAAGTGCAGCAAGTGTGCATAAAAGTGTTATGTGAAATCATAACAAGTCTATTTAATCAATGCATTGATGAGGGAAAATATCCACTTATTTCGATACTTCGACATATTTGGACATAGACTGATACTCAACAAACATTCAAAGACTACCAAATATTTTAAAGTGATACTTATTGGGACCTACATGATGATAAAAGTTAATAAATTAGCTGTGCAATGGTTAAGGTCTATTTATAATAAATTTAAGAGTTACATAAACACCACCTGAATTTTAATGGATCTATACATGTAAAATAACATTTACTCCCTTTTATTTGGTTCGGTACTTCGACACACCACAAGTCCATTAAGCAATAAGGGGCAATCATTAAAAGTCTACTTAATCGATATTTTTGTATCGGTTTAAGCTTTTGTTACGGTTATGAAAGTCTACTCAATATTTTGGACGGATAGAAGACCAAGCAAGAATTTTTTTATTATTAAACATTGTTTAATATGACTTGCATTGTGATCTGTTTCACATCGTGTTAGGGTTTTAACTATTGTTTCAGAACATTCTGTATACGCTAGGGTAGGTGATAAATTGTTCTAATGAGAGGGAACAATGAACAGTAAATTCAAATCAACTCACAAAAAATTCAAATCAAGCGGTCACCTACTTGATCTATTTTACAATTTTTTGGAAGGAGCGGAGTGACAATAAATTACTTAATAAGAAGGAAGACTATAATGACAAAATCACCTATAAGCTATTTACCTCTCTGGAAAGTGAAAAACCGAATCCAGCTGTCCGAAGTCAACCGCATATCAGCTGATAAGTTGATACAGCCTTGACCCCAAACCTCAGTAGGCCTACGACAATTGAATGGTGCGGTTCCGCGATCGTGTTCGGCATGCCGTATTTTATGTTTTATTGTGCGCACGTCTGTGTAAATTTTAATATGTGTAGATGCACTTTCAAAGTTGTGAATGTACTTCGTTCCGTCAATATGTGTGTATGTGACAACCATTAAATCATGGGCTTTCAACTATATGCAAGACGCTGCTGATGATGGACGGTAGTACGTCCGAAACGCGTACAGCGTAAATAAAATTATTTTGACACCTCAAGGCAATTTACCAAGGTAAATATTCTTTGAATCAATAAATTACTGTTTTAAATGCGCGTTGAAATTGCCGAAGAACATGTTTGTGACAAATACAAATCCTTTTCAATCTGCTAAATGCGTACTGGGGAAAACGTGAAAAGATAAAATTTTAATTCAGTACAAAAACATCTCAATGGCATTCGATCGCCACTTCATCACTTTTCAACAGTAACAGTTCGTTTGGATCATTAATTGAATGTGATCGGATCTCTTTTATCCGATACGTATTGAATCCACGTAAACCCAATTCCGATTCCGATTGATACTTCATTGTTCAGCCACTTTCATTGAACAGTTTACCATCAAATCTTCCCTGTCTGAAATTGACTTTGAAATCTCAATAAATTACTTGACTCTGATTATTTTGCAAATTGTAGCGTGTCTATTAAATAGCACAATAATTGGTTTGGTAATTTTATGACCAGGATCTCCAAAAACATTGTAAAACAAGGCCTCTAATCGTTGTCTTTTGAACGCGAGCTTTTCAGGAGAGAATGTTCAAATGTATCAGTCAGTCAGTAAAGCCAAAGAATGGTCATTCTCTGGCAAAGAGAATGCGAATTCGTGGCCTTTGTTGCCCGCAAAATGTTTATGAAATAATTATCAACGCATTACCTCCTCTATTCTAATGTCAACAATTCCGGAACCTTTCTCAATAAACACTGCTGAAAATGACATATATTTCTATCTATTTATTTTGGTTTGAAATTGCAGATTTGTTTCCATACTTTAATGAACTGCTTTACAAAAGCACTGTAGAATTACATGTTAATCTTTAGGGAATAAGTTGATCTGAGGTGCAACTCTGGTCCCATTTCAAGAGCTGAGGAATGCATACTCGTGGTAGCTAAGTTTTATCCAAGCAAACACGCTGATTTTTATCTTTAAGAATTTAATTTTATGCTATTTATGATTAAAGGGCCATATTAAATCAATTTATCGTGCAAGGGTGTTTACCATTTCATCTTTTGCAATATTCCCCTGCTTGATTTACATTTTATTTCGGTTGAGATTAAAGACTGCTTTAATTTACCACTTAAGTTTGGTCTTAATGTCACCAAGCTCTTGAGTGATTTTGTGATTTCTTCATAATGACACCAAGAAGACATTCTTGACGAAAATGATAACTAGGTAAATACAACCATGCAAATTAACTGAATAGATTGTAAATAAATATTTCTCAAACAGCGTGTGTATTTCTATGATCAATTATGAATGATCAGTAAATAAATTGAATAGATATAAATAAATAGATTGTATGTTAGATATTGAATATATTGTAAACAAATATTTCTCAAGCAACGTGTGTATTTTTATGATTAATTATGAATGATCAGTTCAGTAAAACATGTGTTTGCGAAACAAAAAAGAAGTTTGTATTATAATTAGTTAATTATTTTATTCAGTTATAAATCAGGAAGCTGTTTCATAAAACACTTGTAATACAGGACTTTTAAAACAAAAAGTACAATTTTGTAAAATCTATTTCATAAAAACTATTTTACGGACACAAAATCAGCTGCGAAATTTCACCTGAATTACAAGAGTTATAAAGTATTTTGTTTCATAAAGAGCAGTGTGCTGTATTACAGGCCCTGCAAATTGGAGACATATTTATCGTACTCAAGACCTCCACAAAATATTTACAAGTCATCCATTTTATATTTACAGAGAGTTGTTAGTATTTTTTTATTGTTAGTTGAAATGATCAGGAAACAGTTCTAGTGAGGATGAAGTTATAATTATTCGAAGGCTACGGATATTTAAACAAAACATTTCATACAACCTATTGCAAGAAACCTATGAGTACAACGAACGTTTTAGGATAGGATTTCACGAGTTTGCAAACCTACTTGAAAGCTTTGAAGCTGGACTAGAACACCCGACTTGGCGAAACAAACCCTTATCCCCTACTATCCAGCAGCGACAAATAGCTTTGCATTGGTTAGGGACTGGAGCCCAATATCACTGCATAGGTGATATGCACAGTGTATATGTGCACATCATATGGAGTATTCCACACACAGTATCCAGTATCAGGTGGAATATTGTGTATTTTCCTGTTCTATTAAAATTCAGGATAACGTCGCTTGTTCCGTGAAAGAAGTAGAAGATCTCTTGGTAATGAAATGAAATTTATTCTAGAATATCATCTGTGGTACTGATATGGCGATATATAATGCACCTTGTATGTTTCCTTTGTATGTTGAACGACCTCTATTGCAGTAATGAAAGAGAAATTTCCTTGCCTAAACTACCTGACTTCAGCCGGTATTTGTCGGTATGAAATATCTTGCGATATAATATATTCAGAATTGCGATTTAATTTGTTTATCTGAACACTGGGTCCCCCCACTTGGTATGGACTATGTAAACCTAAACGGGTTTAATTTAATCAGTAATTTTAGTAGAAATATATTTAGCAGAGGTGGAACTCTTGTCTTTGCTCGTGCGGACTTAGCCTGCAAGCAACTTGACCTATCGGAATTTTGCACTGAAAAGGTGATGGAAGTTTGTGCGACTATACTCAAGGACTTTAAGCTCATTGTTTTATCTGTCTACCGCTCACCAGATGGTAATGAGTGGCTTTTTCTCGAAAGTCAGGAGAACATTTTGCTTCACATCTCTAAATGGACTAATTATAAAGTAATCATCGGAGGAGACGTAAACGCAGAGTTTGATGTCACCACAGATAGGAAGTCGGTCTCGGAACTTCTCGATCTTCTCAGGCAGTTTGACTTCTGCCACCACAACACCCTTCCTACCCGAGGGAAGGCCTGTTTGGACAATGTTTTTTCTAATTTTTCCACACAAGATGTGTATTGTGAAGTTCAACCTTTTCACTTTTCTGACCACCACGGTTTGATTTTTCGGTCTGTTTTTGAAAATTCTCCCGAGCCTGACAAGATCAACACCTTTGCACTTCAAAGGTTCTTTTCAAAACAGAATCTCGAAAATTTCAAATTTAATCTCAGCTTTATCAATTGGCACGAACAGTTTGGCACTTACAATTGGCACTCAAACGAAAACCCAGGTACTACTTTTTCTGTATTTTTTTTGATAATTTAATGCATGAGTTTGCTGTTTGTTTTCCACTACAAAAATCTCGCTCAAACCAAAAAAGAAAGGGTAAAGCGAGGAACGCCTGGTATACACCCGATCTTTCAAGGCTCAAGGAGCAGGTAACAACAGCTTATCATATGATTAAAATTGTATAATGACAATCCTGCTAAGGCAGCCTATAATAGTATTAAGAGTATCTATAGGAGAGCAGTCAGGGAGGCCAAGTTGAATTACAATGCTATGACTATTGTAAATTCAAACAACAAATGCAAAACCGCTTGGGCAGTTATCAATCAAAGTTCTAAAGCCCGTCCCAAAACTCATGTACCTCTTAATCCTGATACAGTACTTTGAATGATTTTTTCATTACTTCTGTTTCTAACATTAGGCAGAACATTAAGACACCACTTACTACCTTTGATCAATATCTTGACTTAGTACCGCCTAACAATCATGTCTTTCATTTCTCTCCTGTTTCTTGTGATGATGTAAATGCCATTATTTCTAGGTTTAAAGATTCCAAAACCAAAGATTACTTTGACTTTTCTAACTGGTTATTGAAAAACATTTCTGATCAAATTGTGACACCTCTCACCTTTTGTATAAATGTTTGTCTTATGGAGGGGGTCTTCCCTGAGTGTCTCAAAATTTCCAAAGTCTGTCCAATTTTCAAAAAGGGGGATAAATCTTGCCCAGGTAATTATCGGCCTATTTGCCTAGTACCTGTTCTGTCCAAGGTATTAGAACACATCATATACAATCAGGTAAGCAATTTTTTGGAGTCTCACTCGCTCCTCAATCCGCACCAATTTGCCTTTAGAAAAGGACAGTCCACTATGGATACCATCGACGCCTTGGTCCAAGACATCTTAAATGCTTTTGAAAACAAAAACCTTGCCTGGGCTACTTTTATTGACCTTAGCAAGGCATTTGATTGTGTCGACCATGGCGTGTTGCTCCATAAGTTGGAATTTTTTGGGATAAGAAATTCTGAATTAAATTTGTTTCGTTCTTACTTGTCAAACCGAAGACAAGCTGTTTACTGTGGGGGTGAATGGTCCTCTATAGCAATCAGTGACTGTGGGGTGCCCCAGGGCTCTGTTCTTGGGCCCCTTCTGTTCCTGGTTGCTATCAATGATCTATCATATTGTGTGAATGGGACAACCTATTTATACGCAGTCGACACAACCCTGCTCTCCTGCAACGATGACCTAGTGGAACTGGAGGAAGAGGTCAACCGCTCCGTAAGTACTGCAGCTGAACACTCCGTAAAAAGTTAATGATGTTGAACAAGAGGTCGAAGACACGCCAAGTCGAGAGAAGTTAAATTTTTTGTATAACCGCTTTCAAAACTAAGGATCTAGTTAAATGTCGAGAGGTAAGTTATTTTGTCTTTAAACACTTAAAAGGTATTTTGGTGTTCTAGAGTTAATTGATTCTCACTTACATCGTCGTCATCTATATAAATAAAAATCAATTGGCTGAGTTGTAAACACAGTACGTTGTTCCAATGTTAATCTTACCTAAATAAATAAAAACATTTCTATTTCTTTTTAATTCAATAATTTCTTTTTATTTATGCACAAAAAACTAATTAAAACTATTATTGAGGTGAAACCAGAATGAAAACGAAGAAAATAACTAAACGACCGAGAAAAATCGATCATAATAGTATAATTCTAGGTTTTCGTCCATTTTGAAGGTCCAAAAGTTTTTGGTCGCCCCATGTTAAGCATAGGGCAAAAGGCCAGGCTCTGACTTTTTTCGTAATAAATACTTTATCCGTCGGTATAAATGAATAAAAATCCATAACCATATTGGAAATAAACATTTGAACGATATAACATAAAAATATCTTAGATAAATAATCGCTAAACAGAATTTATACGTGTTTAAAAATGAATTTTAAAGGTAGAATTAAGCCTCGCTGCTAGCGCCCCCTGTGGAATTCGGCGCAAGCGTGGCTGGTGCTAACCACACGTATTTGAGGGAGCTACGCCGAATCCCTTCGATTAAAAAAACATAATAACTTTGAAAATAATTTTTTAAAGGCTTGAAAATGTTCAACAAAAATATCTTTCTGTTTTCATACGGTATGTAAAGATATAAAATAAAAATATTTCCAATAAAAGTTATTTTCAACAGTTTAATTTAAGAGATTTGGTGCAGTGCTCGCAAACACGCATAGTCAGCGCTAGGCTCGCTTGCGCCAAATTCAAAAAGGGGGTGCCAGCAGCAAGGCTCAATTTTACCTCTAAATACTGTATCGCGTTTATTTTCCCACAGGGGACGCTAGCAGCAGAGCTTAATTTTACCACTAAAAATCATTTTAAAACAGATATAAATTCTGTTTACCGATTAATTATCCAAGATCTTTTTATGTTATATCGTTCAACGTGTTTTTAGTCTAGTGTGGTAATTAGTTCTGATGGGATTTTTGGGGGAAATCTTTCCGATTTAAATGTACTTAATAATCCAATTTTCAAAACATGTAATTCACTAAAATGTTCTGAGAATTGTTCATCAAAATGTTCAAGGGGTTTTAGCTACACTGTGTATGATAGAAATTGTCTTAGAAACAACCTCTCCCAACATTTTTTGCATGTCAGAACATTTTCTCAATCAGGATGAGTTAACCTGTTTTTGTTTGCCTGGTTATAAAGTGGCTTCTGGTCTTTGTCGGTCTAGTATGGATAAGGGTGGTGTGTTGTTCTCATTAAAGATAACCTATCCTTTCAGTCTGTAGACGTCACTAGATTTTGTAATGAATGCTATTATGAGTTTGCTGCTGTAACCTTTGTTTTTGACGATTGTCCGCATGTTTTGATTTCTGTTTATAGACCACCTCACAAATCTGTAAAAAGTGTTGACCTTTTTTTGGAATCGTTCAATGACTGCCTGGAGTCATTTGATAGACCCTACACCAGAATCATCATCATAGGAGACTTTAATATAGACATGTCCGTTGATGATACTTCATCAAGGAAATTAAGTGAGTTGATGTTTTCATTTGGTCTGCGGGATACTGTCCGATCATGTACTAGAGAATTCAATGGTTCCAAGTCACTTGTCTGTTGTTCACTCACACTGTCACTTGTCACTTGTGTCTGTCTGTCTTGTCACTTGTCTGTCTGTCTGTCTGTGTCTTGTCACTTCTCTTGTTGTCTGTTGTTCAAGTCACTTGTCACTTGTGTGTTGTTGTGGAACTTGTCTTTTGAAATATTGGCCCGTGATTTTTGAATACTGATATTGTTATTTCTGGAATTTCGGATCACCATGCCCAGGTTTCTGATGTAAAATTTAATCAACCCGCTCTCAGTTGAACAACCGAAATGGAAACAAAAAAGAGTCCTCAGTGAAAAAAAATATTCGTATATTTAAAATCTTGTTATCTAAAGAGTCATGGAATGAAGTATATGCTTCAGCTGGTATAGATAGTAAAATGGATTGTTTTATTTCTACTCTGAATTACTACTTTGATTTGTCTTGTCCTGTAAAGAGATGCAAGGTTACGGATAGGAAGCCTTACACTAAAATTCATTTTGATAAAGATCTTTCCACGATGCGGGAGGATTTATTGAGGCTGTACAATTCTTCAAAGGACTTAGATCAGACACACCCTTTAAAGCAGTCTTATCTCAATTTAAAGAAGCGTTATAGGTCAGTTGTCAAGACAGCAAAGGCAAACAATGTTCTTCATCATCTCACTAGTTCTTCTAATCAATCTAAGGATGAAATTTCACATAAATTACAAAACTATGTTACAGTACCTGTTCATATTTTAAAGACATATTTTATACAACAAAATAATTTTAAAATTATTATACAACTACGACATGTAATCCAGTAAGTTCTTTGAAATCCTTTCTTACAAGTCTTACGTTTCTTCGTCATCCTGGTCTTGCTATTTTCAAATTTTCAAAAGGTCAAAGACCCGCAAGGTCGAGAGAAGTTAATTTTTTTGTATAACCGCTTTCAAAACTAAGAATCTAGTTTAATGTCGAGAGGAAAGTTATTTGTCTTCAAGTATTTAAAAGGTAATTTGGTGTTCAAGAGTTAATTCAACTCGAGTTAATTAAACTTTGGTGTTCTAGAGTTAATTCATACCTTCTTGTATGATTCTTACTTACTTACATCGTTGTCATTATTAAAATAGGTACTTCATTTAAGATGAAAATATAAGTTTGTAATTAAATATCTTCAACTTAATTAAAGATACACCTAAAAATAACCGATAAAAATTACTATGAATGCCTAATTTATTTTTATTAAAAAGTAAACAATAAAAAGAAGTGAATAAAATTAATTTGAGGCAGAGTTAGCGGTGACTTCGTCTGAAAGCATTAATTGCTCATCATCATTAAGGGTATAATGATTATGAATGTTGGGATTTTGAAGAATCACGAATGGTAAATCTGTCATTTGTTTGTAGGTGTTAAGTTGTTGTTCTTGCCCATTTCTTTCAATACGATTTGTCAAATCACTGTGAGCGATTCACTATATTCACTGTACAATTCTAACCTAAGTTGGAAAAGTAAACAAACAAATCCCAGGATACTCTTGCAATACAGGAAAAATTTACAGGTGATTATATGATTGTAGAGTAATTTTAATGAATCAGATGTTACAGGCATTGTACTTTTTATTCAAAAAGTCCTGTATCAAAGGACCTGTATAACAACACTTTTTTTAACAACCTCTTTCATTCGAGCAATACTGTTCTCATAATCACTAAAACTACTACTGGAGACCATTTCAACTACTAATACATATGAATACTTCCAAAACTACACTGTTCAAACTGAAATATAAACGTGTACAACTGTTATGGTATTCTAAAGAATGATAATAATCCATCGAATTTACTGGGCCTATAATTCAGGCAATATTTAATTCCCTGAAAAATTGTTTTAAAGTTGACAAATATTAAGAAAACACATGATTGTAATATTTACCAATAATACTGAGAAATTCCCTGTATTGCAGGCCCAGTAAGTTTTATGAAACGGCCCCCAGGGCTAAAGAAATGAATAGGGCTGATTAATTTCTTTGATCAGCCTCATGCGACAACCATTTCCCTCGAGGGACAAATATGCACTTTACTCCCTTAATACGCAAATAACAATTACATTTGCAACCTTCCCTACTCAACTTTCCTCTAAATTTATTAACCTCGACATAACACACTTGAAGCAGCTGGAGTGGAGTGAAAGTTATCTGAACACCACAGTTGATTTCCGAAGTTGAAATATGTCAAGTTAATTTCTGGGCACCTCAACCCATTCGTTAATTTTTCTTTATCTGATCTTCAATCCTTTTATATCATAAAAAAAACAATCGTTGAAGAAAACATACAGGGAACAAGAATTAATGATCAATTTATTGACTGATGAGAGTTAAGACCCACGAACGAGGTTCAACATTGCGAGTCTGGGTGGAATGAACTGACACGTAGTGGAGTAATAGTCTGATGAGAGTACCTGCCGCCTTTCAGTGGGTTGTCCCTCACGAACAATGTTAGTTTTAACAGTTGCCACACCTTAAGTTTTCGCTAAAAAATTACAAAATTGGTGTTAATTTAAAGGTTAAGAAGGATTAAAAGTTTTAAACATGTAACAGTTCTTTGAATAATTAATTTTATACATATGTAAAATTAACCACTTTACATATACATTTTTAGCTATTGAATGAACATATTTCAAAATTTTTCTAAACAGTTCTCTGCTAAATATTAGTAAGATGAACAACTTGTTCAAGAATAATACTCATACAATTTAAGACAATCGAGTAATTTGCGTTCAAAGCCATGCGTGTTTCAAGAAAATTAGCATTGTTCTTATGGGACTAAAACCCAAAATGCGGGAGGTAATGCAGGCTCTTGAGAGAACCTCGCACAAAAGTGGTATGTGGTTTAGACACGATCTAGTGGATGTACGAGTATGATTTATTTTTTATATTTAGGCCTAAAGCTTATTCTCTCTTGATACATTAATTTTGTACAAGAATAACATCAAATTGTTAATAAAATTCTGTAATTTAAATTTTTAAATGCACTTGGTGCGTTCTATTTTGAGTTATGGTCTACTCCATTGCCGGAGTTGTCAAACATTATTCTCAATGATCTGGCACAATAAACAATTTAGAAATTAATTTTTAACAAAGATGAACTTGGTTTATATTTACAACATACAATAAAAATATAATTTTGACGTCCGTCATAGATACAGAGCATAAAACGAATGTTCTCCTCACGGTTGTAAGGTGCTATAATTGAGTGATAAATTGTTGCGTACACTTTATACATGAAAAAACCTCCGCCATTGTTTTCTTCAAATTAATAGCTCTTTTGCTTGCCGTTGCGAGCACAGCGTTCTTTGAATTAATGTTTTCTTTGTAGTTTCTGCTCAGTCTATCGGTACCAGTAATAAGACTTTGAATGTAATCGCTTTGTTGAGAAATAATTAGATTTACTTTACGCTTATAGCAGCTTGTATGAAAATCCTTTGTCTCTTCCTCTTTTTTCTCCTTGAAAATGTAGCGCGCCACATTTCTGACATGGTAATGCCATCCCGCCAAGTGAATTCTGCTGAATCCTTGAATTTGTTAGTGCGATTTTGTAAGTGTAATTTTCCACTAATCGTTCCAGCTCCACGTATGAAGCTTCTATTTGCACACCTTCCCGTACGTTGTCCCGCCGTATGCGAACATCTTTCCTTACTTTGCCCCGCCGTGTCCGACCGCTATAAAATTTCTTCGTCGACTCGTTCTTAGCATATTTGAAAGAATATGAAGTGTCCGATCACAACAAATTTTCGTCGTCTTATTCCTTTCCAAATAAAAAAAAACAGCTGGGCTGAGTTTTAAACTACTTTGATATCTAAATTTGTTTTCTTGGTCTGTGATCTATATAGGCTGTTTTAAATACCACACAGCTGGTCAGATGTTCATTTGTTTACATAATATCAGCACCACATGTTTTATGTAAACAAAGCTGACGTTTTTAGATCCCAGAGCAGGTATTTTACGTTATTTCTCTTTTTCTGGTAAATTTCAAGGAATGTCAGTATTTTCCCGCCATCACGGTCTACGTACCTTAAATTTGAGCCCAATCCTATCTTTCTACGACTTGCCAAATCTTTCTACATCTTTCTATGTAAATATCAAAAAGTGACCATATGGCACAAAGAATGTTTACTTAATCAATATATATATATAAAAGAAGAGTTGTGTGTTGGTATATTTTGTACTACAGCCAAAACTACACGTCGTAGACCCATGATCTTGGTATCAAATTAAAGCTTGAAATCTCATGATCTACACTATGGTGGTTGGGTTTTGATATCTTATTGGGTGTAGGCACAGGATCGTCCGAAAAGGACCTATGTCAAGGATTTTGTGAGTACTTGAGGTTTTATTTGTTTATATCAAAACACATGGTTTAATTTGAAAAGGTAACCGTGGTTAAAGTGGTTGCCAACAGAATGCAGCACCCACAATTGTTTTGTACAACAGGTGAATATAGTTTTATTTTTAGCAAATGGGTTTTTATTTACGTTTTCAATTATTTATTAAATTTTTACTGTTAGGTTATATTATTGAAAAACATGAAGTGCACTAAAATGTAGAGTTACATATTTTTTGTTTTTAAATTCAAAGATAGTAGTAAATAAGACGAAAAAAATGTCAAAACGTAGGAGAAAATGTTTTCAATTCCGTATCTTATCACGTAAATGAACGATTGCAAGAAAAAATGAAACAACGAGGAGAAAGAAACACGTAAGGGTATCACGGGAAAATTCACAGCGACATCAAGAAACACTGTCGTAGCAGATTTTGAACAGAAAGGGAGACAGACGCACAAGGTGATGAAAGAAATAATCAGAACAGAGACATAATGGAGAACCTTCGAAAAAGCGTTCAAACAGAAGAAGCTGAATTAAAATAAACAGTTTAAAAGCTGTTTACAAAAGGACAAGGAACTATGATTTTTGTAAAGTAGGCTACACATTATTCCAATAAAATGTAGATTGTGTTGAACACCCGAATGTAGTAATTTGCAAGATGGACAAAATTTGTAGTTATTTCATAGCACAAAGATTAATTCAAAAAGAAAACGCATATTATGTGCTGTTTGAAAGGGAAATAAGACTGCTACCACCAAATATGCCACCCCCGGTTTTATCAAATGTAATATGTATGCGAGAAACATCATAATATATTAAATTTTAGATTACATCAGACGTTATAATTCTTGCTTCCAAATTACATCTTTTGGGCTACTATTTAGGTCTTCATAAGATTTTTCAACCCAGCGAAGCGGGTTAACAACAGCTAGTATTATTTTTAAAATACCACCTAGAATACCTTGAGAACATTGCATTCACTGTATTTATTAAATATTTATTTATTTTATTTACATAAATATTTACTTTTAACGTTGTATTTTACTATATTTATCTATTAAAAAAAACAGTGATATCATACCCAAAATCACAAAGTGTTGAAGGGTCACCAAGCCCTAAAAATATGTGATATCAAAGTGCATACCAAGTCAATTTAATTTCCTGTAGTTCAACAATGTTCACTTGAATATATAATTAAATTTGTTTGAATACTATTGTTCTGAATACAGATTATAATTCTTCTACGTACTTGGCCAGCAGCTTATGAATTTATATATTGATGTTAAAAGTCTTCTATGTAGTTCACTTTGGAAAATACAAACATTTCAACTGATTTAGCGTCTGTTAAGCTGCTGGCCAAGTACATGTAGAAGAATTGTAATCTGTATTCAGAACAATAGTATTCAAACAAATTTAATTGTGTATTCAAATGAACATTGTTGAACTACAGGAAATTAAATTGACTTGGTATGCACTTTGATATCACATATGTTTAGGGCTTGGCGACCCTTCAACACTGTGTGTTTTTGGGTATGATATAACAAACAGCTGTCAGAAAATGTTAACATGTCAGGCTAGTACAACTTCAGAAATCAGTTTTGTTGTTCTGATGACGTTTACTCCACTCAAACTGCTTCAAGTGTAAACGGTTTCCAGAGCTCATGATAAATCGCACCAACTATACATGCCAAGGTCCGGAACGCATTTTGATTTGTAAAAATAAACTAACAACTGTTTTATACATTTTAAATTGAATAATTATATAACTTTTTCGCATGGTCCATATCAGTATGGTTTCCTATATTTCATGATACTTTATAATTTAAGCCCCTTTTTTAATTCAGTGAAAACTCTTGGAAAAATCAAGTATGAAAAACATTTACTCAAAATAACAATCATCGGATTCAATAAGGCTCAATACAAATTTTGGCGAGGGGGTTAGAATGCCTCACGACCAGGCATAATTAACATTTGTGTTTCTATTGGTATGTTTAGAGGTTATGTGGCGTTGCTTCCTTGTATTCTATGAATTTTCCTCCTTGATCCATTAATTCTGTATTCACACGGTTCCAAACATGTTCGTGCAAACATTACCAGTTTTGACGGTGTGTTTTTTTAAGTCGACCCAAAACGTTATTTTAACAGTAAAGGATTATTCCCCCCCAAGATCCCCGGATTTTACCCAAATATATTATTTTATTATTTTCATCATACTGTCCCGAAAACAGCCGTTTTTAGTTCTCTAAATCGTACGCAAAATGACCGTTTTTGGATTACTTCGAATAGGAGTACTGAAAAAACATATGGTAAATTTTGCCGTACTCTAATGTCAAAATTTGTTTGTTTTACGTTTGAAAGGTTGAACGATTTCTTAACTTGTGTTTGTAAACAACTAACAAATGTGGAAATGACGGTGACTATTTTGGATAACCTCAAAATTATGTAGTATAATTTTTTAACGATTAAATGGTTATTTATACATAGTGATGAAAATAGTTGTTCATCACAAGGAGCAAAAGTGTCTCCTTGGTACTCGATCGCATTTCCAAGCTCGGCTGCGCCTCGCCTGTAAATTACGATCTCGTACCAAAAAGAGCCACTTTCGCTCCTTGTAATGAAAACTACTATTTTTTTAAGTAAGGCTTTCGAAAACTGTTCACAGGATATGCAGCACCTCAAAACAAACATAACAAATTGAATACAAGAAATTCAAAGAGGTACTTTGCCAAACGTGTTCAGGAATTTGAATGAGAGAGCACAACTTGAAACTAGAAATGGCAATGGCGGATTGTTTGAACACGTAATGTAAGCTAAATGTGATCAAACTTAAACAATAGGTTGTATAAAATGTAAAGATTAACAAAACAATACTCATTTCATCTTTATATGTGCATTATTCAATCTTTAAAATGGGTCGCATAAAAAACACCCTGTATTTATTTGTCTTAACTAGCCGTCACAAATGAAGCCATTATGAATTAACCGGTATATACTGTATGTATTTGCCGTAAGTCTCTTTTATAAAAAAAATTAAAATTCCGTAGATACGAAGTCATCCGTAGTAATTTTCTTAAGAGCAAAGTTTTAACATCTCGATTGTAAAGTCAACTTAACATTCTCCAACTATCAGAATATTGTAATCTTCCCCTGCATATTTTATAGTTACAAGTTTGTTGTTCTCTAACGACTTAAATTGCCTTTAGGTGTTCGCAAGTTTAAACGGTTATTGTAACTAAAGTGTTTTATTTACGTAGTTTGCTCGGTGAACAAATAAATCCTGACCATCGATTAATACATCGTCTTACGGCAACGTTGGCTTGGATCCGGACTTGCCTTGGTCATTAGTTTCCATAACTAGACTGATCGATAAGTTTAGATCAAAGTATGTCAAGTCAAGCTCCTAAATCCAAAATACTTTGATGAAAACAATGTAAAATCATTAAGAACTTGTGATGTTCCAAAATCACAATATACAAGATGCAAGAGCTAGGCCAAAAGCGAGGCCAGAGCGTAGGCTGCTAGGCTGCGTTGGGTAGCCTGGTTTACAAAGGTTTGATCATATTTGATTAACAATTGATTTATTATGTAGGCCCATGTTAAGACTTTTACTATTTGAAGAAAATAATTACCCTTTATATCCATTTAATTTGTTAACTTTCTTGAACAGTTTAAAGAAATGTCATGTTCCAGTTTAGGCCCATGACGTATACATGCCATTTTATTAGCATATATGTTCAAATAAAATAGAATCATGTCTGTAAATATAACCTTATTATTCAGTAGACTTACTATTATTATTTTATTAGTTGTTAGAATCATGTCTGTAAATATAACCTTATTGAGTAGACTTAATTTAATATTTAATTATTTGTTGTAGTTAATATAGTTAGTTGTAGTTTCATTAAAATACGTTAATAATCTTAAATAATCTAGAAAACAAAATGTTCACTTACCGTGGAGGTTATAGGTAATCCGATTATGATTGTAAATAACAACACAGTCTTTATTTTCATTATTTACTTGTAAATAGGCGTACTTTGTTTCTATTGTAAAAAAGTTTATATTTATTAGTTTTGAATTGTGACAACATATAACTAATGAATAATTGACAATAATTATAAATGTAGATTGAAAGATGGTTATGTCAATAGGTTAGAGTAGTGTTAAGTCTGAAGTCCACGACTCGACTCTGCCCATGGTGTAAAGAAAAAAGAAAGGTGTGTGCACAGTCAGCTGGTATGACGTCATTGGGCTCATGAACGTAGCGGCATTACAGCAGAACTGAGACTGTACACAATAATATTTTGATTGAGTTGCATTAATTGATTTATATTGTAGTCGTCGTAAGCACTAGCTGTAAGAGCCCAACTACGTCACACCAGCTGACTCTGCACACACCTTTCTTTTTTCTTTACACCATGACTCTGCCGGGTGGCCACGTGATCACGTGATCATCCCCAGCTGATCGGGGCTATTTAAGCGGCGGTCCACTGGCCGGCTCCTTCAGATCGACACATCTCACTGGTTGATGCTGCACTCTCTCAGAGGTCTGCAATCGCATCTCCCCCAGGGAAATAGGAATTTACGAACAAAGGCAGAGTCCCCGTGCCCCAGATTAAAATCAGATCTGTACTATTTCAATTGTTAATTGATTCCCATTGTATCTCAAGAACAAAATAAAAAAGTTAGCCTACCCTATTTCCCGTTTTCTCTATTTCTTAATTAATAATTTCAGATTTTCAAAGGCTGGGCGAATTTGGAGGGTAAATAGCATTTAAATAATACACTAACACACACATGTTGCTTAGACCTGACTGTCCGTCGGCGCGGCTTCCTTAACACTGTGCTTTCGGCACGAGCTGATACATCTTAATTCATGCTGCGGCCAAATCAAACACACAAGTAGTGACACTCACAATACAAGCACAAGCCAAGGCACTTGCTCTTGCATCTTAGCTGATGCTGCGGCCTTGATTTACACTGAACACGTCCAGAAATTGCGGTTGTATCTTAATTGATGCTTCTGCTGGATAAACAATAACATACGAAGGCGTTGCTCGGTATTTGGCTGTAGCTGCGACCTTAAAACAAACATTTTAGGACATTAAAATAGCCTGTAAGTGAATTGGGCTAAGGCAAAGAACTCATCCTGAGATATAATAAGAAACCTGAGGTAAACAGAATAAGTTTGAATCATAACACTGCCCTGCAACCACAAATTAATACACTGGAATGGCGCCCGACGCGTTGCACGATTCACAGGGTAGGCCTATTTTAATGAACCGCTATAATTTTCGTAAACATATTAAACTAACTGTTAAAGGCCTTGAAGCAGAATTAAAAATGAATAGGCTGTCAAATGAACAAAATATGGACGAAAATAATGATATTCCAGAAATTAACCCTAGCCTAAATGATACAGATGACCAAATTTAGCATCTGGTGATGGTGTAAACCGCAGTCAAACAAAAAGTCCCACTAAATCACAACCAAAGGATATGCAAATAATGTAAATGACATTACTTCAGAATTTTGAAGAGTTCAGTCAAAACCTTCATAGGGAGGTCAACCAATTACGAAACGAAATGACTGAGACGAGGAATGGCGAGACAAATGACCTTCAGAGGATGGGAAGAAAAGTAATGATATTGGAAGAAGTTGAGAAAAAGAATGAAAAAGGAGGAGAGCAGAAGGAGAGAAAGAGAAGTAGAGAGCAGAAGAAGAAAGAACAGAAAAAGGAAGAAACAAATGACGAGGAGATGTTACGTATGATTTTTAGTGGAATGATAGTGAATATGGACCTGGCGGAGGACTTCATGAAGCCTAAAAAAATAAAAAATAATTCCCATTGATTTTTAAAAGAATGAAATTGTTAAGGACAAGAGTGAATGTAATGAAGACGTTCTTGACAGCACAGACAATTATATGGATGTAGAAGAGTAAAATAAAAATAATTGTCAATAATAGTTGTAATTTGATGTAAATTGATTGAGTTGATGTTCTGGTTTGGCTTTAAGGTTCTTTGTAAGGCACCAGATGGTACCCCCTTCGCCGAAACGTGCTTTGTTTGTTTTAACCCATAGGATCGTGGCTCTTTGTGGCAAGGTCAGTAATCACCCGTTACTTTTAAGTTCCCTAACCCTCACTTTCTGCCCAACTTGATGTTCAGGTAAGTTCCTTGTACTTCTCAGATTGTGTTTTAGAAGAAGCCATGTACTTTTCAGTTTTTCTAAGATCAGATATACCGGGTGTCTCACTTATAGCTAACTTTTATATTATAAATCTGACAAAGAACTTCTTATGGGGCACTTTCCTTAATTTTTAACGCTGCTTTTTGGAGTCACTTCGAAAATTAAAAATATGGCCGCCATTTTCCAATATGGCGGACAACTTTGATTTTTCTTATGGAACACCCTATAGTATTTTAGGGCGTTTTTGGATTTCACGCTTAATTTTAGGAACTTTTTATTCTTTATAATTTTTTCCTAAACCCAATGGTTAAGGAGGTATGAACAGTTAAACTTACATTGTTTCCCCATTTAAAATGCATTGGGAAATTGTTGGTAATCTGTATATCGAAAACTGTTGGGTTTATTAAAAGGCACCAAAGAATACAAGTGCCTAAAAATGTTAGTTTAGTAGAGGTTTAATCATAAAATATTTTTAATCGAGATTTAATCGTGGAAATGTGTTATTATGAATATGATTTTACTCCATAAGAAATACATGGGATGGCACAGTTAAATGGACACAATGCATTTTAAATGGGGAAAAATCAAACTTCAACTGCTCATATCTGCTGAACCATTGAGTTTAGGAAAAAATTCAAAAGAATAAAAAGTTCCTAAAATTAAGCGTAAAATTCAAAAACGCCCTAAAAATAGGGCGTTCCATGAGAAAAATCGAAGTTGTCCGCCATATTGGAAAATGGCAGCCATATTTTTAAATTTCAAAGTGACACAAAAAACCAGCATTAAAAATTAAGGGAAGTGCCCCATAAGAAGTCCTTTGTCAGATTTATAATAAAAAAGTTAGCTATTGGTTCACTTTAGGTGAGACACCCGGTATGCCTAGTTTTTCATTCGGTTTCCACGGTAGAATGGGTAAATTGTCACGGAGAGTTCTGTTGAACAAGAGTTGAGCTGGACTAAGACTATTAGCTGTCAGGGGTGTTTTACGGTATGCGACTTTGCCGCTGTGGATAGATTTTTCAATGATGCCATTTAAAATATCGTGAGAAACAACCGGAAATAACAACGGACCAAAATATAGGTATTAAGTTTTAACAAATGCTGCTTATTCCAGACGAAAATCTTAATCCAGAAAATATATTAACTGTAATAACCTAATGTAGAAATAAACAACATAAAATATTCAAATAGGTAAATGAATTATTAATTTAGTGTTTTTTTTTTTACTCGTGCACCTATTATTGGCAGCATCATTTTCATTTTTAGTGACTAAACAAACGGTTTATTTTTATTTTTGATCCAAAATAACTGTACAACTAATTCAAAATTATATTTTTAAAACTTGTCTGTATTTTAGATTATCCCTGGTAATCAATGAAAAAGAAGTATTTGAGATTATATTACGTCGATTGTTAAGCAAAATAATACAGGATGTTTTTAAACGCAACCCATTTTTAAGATTAAATAATGCACATATAAAATTTATTTGTTTAATAATATATGATAATAATAATAATATTATAATTAAAATAATAATAGATGATTTTATATGTTTAAAAATATATTTAATATGAAATCTGTTTTGATAATATTTAAACTTTATACAACCTATATAAGTTTGATCACATTATGTGTTAAAACAATCCGCCATTGGTATCTGGATAAAGTGGTGCTCTCACTATGAAATTCCTGAACACGTGTTGCAAGGGACCTCTAATTTCTTGCATTAATTTTGTTATGTTTGTTTTGAGGTACTGAATATCCTGTGAATTGTTTTCGTAGGCCTTACTTTTATGCACTTATGAAAATAATATAGTGGGGTCAAATCCGGGGATCTTGGGGGAAATAATCCTTCACTGATAAAGTAAAGTTTTGGGTCGCGTTTTAAAAAAAACCACCCTGCATAATGTGCTGTAAACCTAAAGAATATAAAATTAGTAATTTTACTGCGGTACATAAATCTATTTTCCCTCACCTGCTATATTTAGACGCTTTTTACCCCTTTGAATGGGTGAGTAAAATAATAATTTGTCTCTCGGGGAAGTAAAACGATTACTTTACCTCCCGGCGGGAGACAAAGTAAACCCATAAGAATTACATTGAACCCCCTCTTAACCGACCCTTAAGGGACCGGACCTAGGTCGGATAACTTAAAAAGTCGGTTAAAACGGGTAATCCTTTAATCCTTTAAACACCTAAAAATAAAAGCTAAGTTGATTTATAATTCTATAAACATCATTATAAAGCAGTTCTTGGATTATTTAGAAAATAAACTATAGTAATTATTAACCTATTTCCCAAAATTATTACTGTAGAAATGTCACAGCAACGGTCAAAAGCACGGTCAAAACAAAACACTACAATAAACTAAATAGGCCTAAATATTAAACGTAACGTTCCCATCGCCGGGTATGGGAACGGAAATGCCGCAATTCCTAGAAAAGGGCGGTTAACCCGAACTGTCCTCAAAACAGGGCCGGTTAAAACGATCTTTAATATTTGACCAGCAAGGGCGGATAATCCGATCGTCGCGTCGATCGGTTAAAACGAGGTCGGTTAAGAGGGGGTCTACTGTTATATGTTATGTGAGCGCCTTCAAATATCCAAGCTCACATGCAAATATATTGCAACTCATCCCAACATAAAAAAAGAAAAGAACTCAATGTGTGCAGGCACTCGCAGGAATAATAAAAAACATCAATTTTGGCTGAAATCAGCAGTGAGAACGTTTTAGAATTGAACATGTAAAAACGTTCCAACAATCAGCTGATCGCTGATGCATGCGTGATTGCAGCTACCAGGATGCAGGCGATATTAGTAGAACGAAACAAAAGGGATATTCTTATTACTTCCTAAGTTTTTATGGTCAGTATATTTATTATTGCAGGTGAGGCAAAGTGTGTATTTCCAGAATAAAGTACATTGTCTCTTTCGTGTAAATCGTCGCACTCGCAAGCTCGGGCGCCAACATTTTCTTTCGTGAGTCAATGTCACATTTTACTCTCTCAACACACAAACAACTATTACACTTATGTCCAGTCTCTGATGCACTAATTAAACTTATTTTTTGACGTTGGAACACGTTTGAATCTATTTACTGAATTACTTGGTAGAGAGCTGATATTGGATGGAAATCAACTAACTGTTAGGGCTTCAGTGCCCTGATTGCCATCCAGAGACCATGTCACATCACGTGTGCGTGTCAGGCTTAAAATCAATTCCACACAAGTAACAGGTCAAAGTAATTTTCCATCCTTTACCAGCTAGATAAAATGTTCGGCAAATAAATCTTTTAATTTATTTTTAATTTTAATTTGGTTTTTAATTTTTATAGTGACATATTCTTAGAATGCAACTTTTATTGAGTTTTACTTTCTATATTTTGATTTGGGTTTAAATCTTACTCCAAAGGTTTATTTCATGTAAAGTCAGCTGAACTGGTAATATATTAAAAATTATACTCAAGATGATTAACGTATAGATGGTTCCTTGCACTTCCTTTCGTTACGTGTCAGTGACATTAAGGCCGAATCAAAAAAATAATATTCAGCATTGTGCTTTACACATGACGGCCCACAGTGTGGCAGGATCCAAAAACAAGGCGAAAAGTAGTAATTCATGTTTTTATTTGCAGAAGTCATGTGAAACACTTTGAAAGGCGGGTTTTTATCACAATGAAGTGCATCGTGCCGGAAGGAGTAAATTCATTACTTTTTCATATTTAATTCTATACAATTTGCTTATCACGTAAATGTACACAGTTAGTTGTTTATCTTCACGGATAATGCTTTCAATAGTATGTCAAATTCTAAAATTCTTCCTTAAAATTTGGAAGGAAATGCTCTTTCTTACAAAGGAGGAATTGCTCTTTTTAAGGATTTTAAAAATAATGTTACACATATTAAGAATTCATTTGGAATCAGGAAAAAAAAAATTTGTGTTGACAAGATACAGGGCATTCCGTAATTTTATATAAGGGGACAGAAATACCGTATAGTTTCTCCCTTTAAACGTAACTCGATTTCAGTAAGACTTACACTTTTGAAACTGAATATCTACAATCATGTGGTTGGTGTCATTTGATAAAGTGTTCTAACTACCTAATTTTAAACTACATCTAATCAAACATTGCCGCCATTTTGAAAAGAATTGAGGCAATTGACTGTTGGCCTTCTCTCTTCAATCTGTATTGTTTAACAAAATGGTAAGTCGATTGTAGTTCCTTTATTTAATTCATTATTTAGCTCATAATTTATTAGTGAAAACTTTATCTCTCATATAAATGAGATAAGTACAGTTTAGTGATGTGATAAGTACAAAGTTTTTAAAACTCATATTAAAGAGCTGAGAATCTTGTTTCCTTTCCAGTGGTGAAACAACTGGAACCAACCAAGTGGTTTGCCAACTTCAACAAAAATATATTAACGTGAACACAACTTAAATCAATGTTGGAACTTCATGTACATAAACAAGTGACATTTTACATCAGAAACTGCTAACTCGTAGTTTTTGAAGACGTTAAAAAACTCATGAGTTTACTCCAACACCATCACTGAACATTAAAAAGTAGCCAGTTCAAATTTTGGTAAAATAAAAAGAGAACAAAAATTAACGACTAATATATTTTCCTACAAAAAAAATATATCTTCCTACCCCCAAAAATCTTCCTATTACCAAAATATCTTCCAAAAGGATATTCAATATACCGCAATCAGCTCTTCATATCTCCCTGAGTACCTGGCTTATCCACTTGAAGGCTACGGCTGAATTAATTGGTTGACCTCAATTATAAACCTTTCCGGAAAAAATCGTACATGTTACTTGTGCAATTTAAATGATCCATAAAGTGTTTTCATTTAGTACCTGTTTGCCCAACGCTAAAAAACATTAGAAAATTTTACTTTGGTCGAAGTTTTTAAAATGAAAACGATTTTTGAGAATACTTTAGTGGGAAGGATTGGCGGTTACTCGGAAAATGTAAGACTGACACGTGGAAATATTGGTGTAATTTTAGAAATAAATTCAACTTTTAAAAATAAATTTGTAATATCTCGGAAAATAGAAACAGGTTTTATAACTTACCTGCTTAAAAACGAGCAATAAATCGGGAAATATGAGTAGGTATTTTAACTTGCTTGCTGTCAACAAAAAACTCATTCGTGTGGTCTTATATCCATCGTCATCTTAACGTTAAGTTTATTTTTTCCAATGCCCTCGTAAATAGTAGGAGTTTTATATTTTTGTTACTTTTCTAGCTTGTGTAAGACTGGCATAGGTTTTCTTAACGGATGTAGTTCCGTAATTATTATTATTTTGTTATTTGTAATGTCATGCTAGTTTTATAATTTTTAGAGTGTGAACAATGTTGTTAACTAAATGAAGTGGTGTCAACCAGGCATGACGGTCTAAGAGACTAATGCTTGTCATTTCTATTTTTTATGTTAGACATTTTGTAGATATTTATAGTTGATAAAATAAAGCACATTTTCTTCCTTTCTTTCTTAGTAACTCTTTTCCTTCCTGGATCAGTTTTCGGATCCGAAAATTTTGTTAAAATTGTTTTTATTAATTATCGATTTGAACAATTACAACAAAACACAGAAAATGCAAACTCTATTCTTGTCGCCGTTTCAGGAGTGGCCGATTTGTAGCAGTTAGAATCAAACTTTAACTGGCCAAAGGTTAGCCGAAAAAAATTCGTGTGTTTAATAGGTCAATACGCAGTAGGTGGTACAAGAGCACCACACTAGACGGTACTTCAGCCATCCGCTTGAGATATCACGCAAACGGTCTCCTCTTGACATTAATACTCCCTCAGCCCCTTAACGGGTTCTCAATCTGATTCTATATTAATCACTCTAGGTTATAAGCAACCAGCAAAACTATGACGATCAAAACGTTCAATTGCGAATAATTATAACCAACGTATATGGTGGTTTTACATTGAAAATGAACTATCCATTTTGTAAGGAAAGAAAACATAAGAAATTTACTAACAAAATCTGCTGACCGATTGCAATTTTTATTCATATCCGATCAGTCACTCAAGACTGTAGCCGTAGGTGCAAATATACGTGGGCAACATATTGATAAAAACGTTTTATCAGTCGAGCTCAAGCTAGATAGCTATCGACAGAGGAGTAATCAAGCTCAAGAAAAATCTTTGGTCGTTTTTAAGCGATGAGCTCTTTCAAAGAAACAGTCATTTTTGTTGAAGGCATTCAGTAAAAAAATGTAATGGTTAAGGATCTTTAAAAAACCGTTATGTTTGTCTAGAGTAAATTAATTTCAATCCACCGTAGGGTAGACAGAACGGACATATTAAGGATGGGAGGAATAATCATCAACATATAATAGCAGAGCTCTGGCTAATTTAAAGTGGCACCTTGTCTATGTATTCAACTTTATACCAGTATTTACATGTGTTAAAGGGATTTTAATTTTATACTGGGACGATGACGTGACCTGTAATCCAGCTACTTAGAGGCCGACGATGGCTTATGAATGCGGTGTCTCTGATTAACGTCTGAACTAGGGAATACCACGTTCATCCGTAAAGACCATCCTCATAATTAAATCAAACCGTAATTGATTGGTGAAATAGTGGTTCGGATCCCACGTTAAACTGTATAGATGTCATTGGCTGTTATACCTACTATTAAGTAAGTAAAAGTCCTGTCAAAGGAAAATGTCTGCCTTAACAATACTAAAAGATCGTGCCACAAATAAATACCCTTCACTCATCCCTCATTAATACTTAGCTTAAAATACCTAGCTGGGCTGGTCGCCATTTTAAGGTAAAGTTAAAAAGTTATTCCTTGGCCAAATACACATTCTGACTTCATACAAACTTTCGGTCAAACAGTTCTGTAATTTATGCGTTTACCACGACTTATATGCAAAGAAATTTCTTTTATTTTCTTACACAAAATAAGCTGCATCAAACAGATAATACAATTATTATTATTTTTAACTAATCACCCTGATCATACAAAATGTTACTTAGCCTGTCTTTTCCCACGGGCAGCTCTATGTAGCGTTAAGCCGTACCCGATCACTTAATTGAGTAAAGATTTTTATAAAAACTGCAAAAGGACAAAATGTTACTTCTACCCAAGAAATTGTAATAGACAATGTTGTCTGGGCAGAGGTCCTGTAAGATATTTTATATACAGGGCGTTTATAAAAGAATCATCAGGTTTCAATTGCTTATTACTCACTTGTTTCTCAAAATTAATCAGTTAATCAAAATTAATTCAAACATCGGATTTAAGAGCATACTTTCAAGTTTTAGAAACATCTGTTCAATACCCAGATCCATAGTTATCTCGGGTTCATTTTCATTAGTAATCAAATTAAAATTAAAAAATGATACTCTTAATTAAATGGCCAACTCGTTCTCCTGTCTATGTGGGATTATTTTCTAGGGCTTTGTGAAAGACAAAGCTTACATTTAACCAAAGCTTAAGAAGAGTTTTAAGCACTAGTCGAAAATAAGCTTGGCCTTTCACAAAGCCTTAGAAAATAAATCCAACATGAACAGGAGATCGAGTTGGCCATTTAATTAAGATTGTACATTAAAAAAAATTAATTTCATTGCTAATGGAAATGAACCCAGGGAAACTGAGTATTGTTGGTTATCAAACTTGAAAGTATACTCTTTAATCCCATGTTTAAATCACTGATTCATTTTGACAAGCAAGCGAGTTATAAGCAATTAAAACCGGATGATTCTTTTATAAACACCCTGTATTATGACTGAATATGAATTAAAATGAATAAATCAATCAATTCGGCTTATTTAATTTGAACTTATTCTGGAGTTCTTAATTTTATTTGAAGTCAAGAAGTGACGCTGGCTGCTAGTATTGAGTTAATTTGTAAATATACATTTTCATTGTTGACTGATTGCTGTTGATCTTCGTTTATCTCGAATCTTACTGTCGGATCTATAATGAAGGCATTTTTTTTATTTTCGTGTCAGTAGCAATTATACAGGGTGAGTCTTCCAGGCCGTCCAAATGAGATTGTAGACGAACGGCTTGTCATGTAAGGACGAAACAACACTTTTACCCACTAAATCATAATCAAAGAACAACGTAAACATATTTTTAACCTTTTTAAAATACGGGGTATTTCAAAAACCGAGGGTCATGGGTCCGAATATCACAGTTTTAAATGTATATATGTCATATTATACATAAGCTCTAAGCAAGACAAACAAATTGGTGAAAACATAACTCACTTATACTTATTATTTCAAAATGGTGCCCGTTTTTGTGAAAACTATTGGAATTAGTCTCACTTTTAAAAATAGAATTAATTATTTTTAGAAATGCTACAAATGAACTCGCTACAAATGTTTAATACACGAGTAATTATTATGGTTAAATAAACACTTAATCGTTATACCACCAGATCAGATTGTGAAATGCACTTAACATTGTAGAACTTGGTCCAGTCTCTCGGTGTGGGCAGTTGACTAAGTGATTACCTCGGTTCTGTTCATTCTGTTACCTATATGATTTTATAATCCATTCCATTAAATATTATTTGTTAAAATCAATTACTTAGGTTGTCCTGTTCTATTTAAAGGGAGTCTTAAAATTAAATCTCCCATTCAATAAAGGCATTTCTTATTAAAATAATTGAATAAAAATCTAATGAATAAGTAAACATTTTGTAATTTTGGGAAATATTGATATCCAATCTCACCCTCTGTGCTTGACGAGTTCATAATATTAATCAATTTGATTATTTTCAACGACTCGACACGGAAAAGAGCTACTTTGTCTTCAAAGTGATTTCCTAATTTAGGTAATTCCAATTACCATACTCGAACTCCATTGGTATATTAAAAGAGGTGAGCATCGGGAGGACTTTATTCAAATAAGTAGAACCAAGATTGTCATATGTCATTAATATTTACATTTATTTTAAAAAACACATGATATTTTTTCTTTGTTCAAATAATTCCATCATCATTCAATCATTCCTTCAACAATTTTCTTACAAATCATGTAAATATAAAAGTGAACAAAACAGAAAAGACAGGTAGATGTGTAACTGGAGAAAAGGACAAGGAACTAATGGACATCAATATTAATCTTAAGTGAGTGTAAAACCTCGCAATCATTAATTTTCATTGAAGTAATCATAACCATCTTTGAATTTTTAATGTTACAATTAAATAAATGTTCAGTTACTATGTATCATCATATATTTAATTTCGTAAGGCGATTCTTTGCGTCAAAATTGTGGGCGTCTGACAAGTCGTATAAAGATGGGAGTGGGCTCAAATTAAAGGTCTCTATTTCGTGATGGCGGGAAAAATAATAAAATTGCTTAAAATTCACCAGAAAACGAGAAATAACGTAAAATATCTGCCATTTAAAAGGCATTGGGATCTAAAAACGTCTGCTTTGTTTATATAAAACATGTGATGCTGATACTTGATTGAAAATCATGTGGTAGGCTAGATATCAATACAAGGTGGATTCAGTTTTTTATGAAGGTATTTTGTAGTATAATAAATGATTGTTTGAATTTTCCCTCATTAGGGGCATTTAGCCCCGTCAAGCCACTAGTAATATTTTATTTTCATCCACATTCTCAACCAGAGTGGTCCTCCGTTGTTTTAATTTAATTCAACACCTTAATTACCTTTCCGCTCCAAAAGCAATTAGCGACTTCATTACTCAAGATAATCTTAATCACAACAGTCGAAAGAAGTTTTAAAATCAATTATTCTCGCGTCAAGAATAATCAGTTTTAATACATTAACTAAGTCATGTTTGAAATTCATAAACTATTTCGAATTATATAAGTAAACTTCAATCGGATTTACTCTTTGTTTACTCAAAATTAATTTGTAACTTTCAGGAGAAATTTCAGCAATCCTTAATTACAAAGTTAAGAAATTTCACTCGGTGGTTAATGCTTTTGCCAATGCAGCAAACAATCTGATGAAATCTTATTCCTAGAATTAAGTTATGTTCCTCGATACAAGAACGTTATTGGCAGGGGAGAAAGCATGCTTTCCTCATTCATGCTGATTATGAGACTCGCGCAAGTAAAAACTACCAATGAGGAAACTTACATTACAGAAGTGGACAATAATGAAACATTATATTAGAATACAAGCAGAAATATAAAACTGGATCTATTTGAGCTGTTAGGATGAATTAATTCTATATAGTTTGCCAAAAAAAGTTTCTTTATTTAACGTTTTTAAAGCGCAATCATCAGGTAGAGTTATTTGCCATATACCACCAGTTGAATTTCAGATCCATTTCCTTGTACATGATTAGAGTGCATGATAGAGGGATTGTCACTGTTTGTTTGTTCGTTTCCTCGTTTTCCTGTTTGTTTCCTCGTTTGTTAATTTGTACTCTCGAGTCACATCCATCGCTGGGTACATTTCACCACTAAAATTATGAAATCGTTTTTTGATGGCTTGATAGATCTCCGATACAAAAGTTTTTAATTTTTATAAATAAAAATAGCTATTCTTTGGCTCGCTTAAACCTCCGCAACAACTAACTTTAGAGACCTCAAACAGGTGTAAATTGTAGCAACTATCGTCTACTTTAGCTCCATAAATTGTTTTTGTTAAATAAAATTTCTTCCTTAAAACTAAAAAAAAGTACTAAAATTTGGTAATTGTATAAATTTATTGTAGGGCTAACCTAAAAATCAAACAAAAACGTCCATTTCTCTCAATTAAAATTTCGTTTCATAAGTAATGTTAAACATATTTGAGGGTTTTTACACACATCTATGCTAACAACTAGCTTACGCCTATAATTAAATAAGTAGTTAAATAGTAAAAACAGCTGATTTAATTTATAAAAATAAATGGTAAAAAAACATAAGCACTTGTATTTGACAAGTGGAAAATTAACTGAGAGCAAGAAGTTAACGAAAAGATGCGACAAAACGTTAACGAGACCTTGCTCGTAATTTTGACCAAAGCTAAAGTGGCAATATTAAACGCAGCAGTCCTCGAAGCGAGGAGTGCGGCGTAGGAGGCCCTCTTACTGTTTCACAAAGGCTCCAACTTGTTAGGAACTATTTTAATCTTTTAGATCGCTTTGATTACTTCAAGATCAAGTACGTCCCAATTTTTGGAAAGGATCTTAAACGGTGATAACTACAAGGAAGGAGCTATTGTGCTGAAATAATATGTATATAAAAATGAATTAATTACGTTAAGATGGTGTAGTCAAAATTTTTTACGATACGTTTTCTTCTCTTTTACGATAGTTCCGAGGAATTAAAACAAAATGTTTTGGATGTAAAATTTGCGAGCTACAGACTTCGAAAATGCAATAATAGGGCGAAAATTCCTATCTTTCTTGCATCATTCACGGAGACACAGTCGTCGATGTAAATAAATACGTTTAATCTATAGTGCCTATATTTGGGAATTACTTATGATTAATTATGATAATTACTGTCTTGAAACTAACATCAAGGAAATCATCGTTTGGGAATTTAAAACTGCGGTTGGAGGAAAGATTTATTCACATGGAAAGCGTCTTTCTCGCTTTCGCTAAACATACCTAGCTCAAGCAGCTGTTTAGGTCAAGCAAAAAAGATCTACAATACACTCTTAATACATAAATAACTATTATGACTCAAAACAGTGAGCTATACAGATTACTTGGCCAGAGAAAATGTAATCTACTATTTTCAAGCAGCTGTTTAGCTGTTTAGGTCAAGCAAAAAAGACCTACAATACACTCTTAATACATAAATAACTATTATGACTCAAAACAGTGTGCTATACAGATTACTTGGCCAGAGAAAATGTAATCTACTATTTTCAAGCAGCTGTTTAGCTGTTTAGGTCAAGCAAAAAAGACCTACAATACCCTCTTAATACATAAATAACTATTATGACTCAAAACAGTGTGCTATACGGATTACTTGGCCAGAGAAAATGTAATCTACTATTTTAAAAAAACTCCCTCAGGGCTACGCCCTATGATACATCAAAGTTTCAATGTTAAAGTATAGGGAAGGAAGCTCATCTAGTTGTCATGGCAACCTTAACATAAGGACGTTTTACTGTTTTCCACGGGTAGAACCGTGTTGATCAGCTAGTGAAGTAATACAATTAATTTTAAAGCTGCAAAATTTTAACATTGTCCTTACGAGTTGCCATGATAGTAATGAAATACATATAGAAAGTGTGAACAAATAAAGTAAACATTACAGCCATCTAGGAAAATTACTGCGTGTGGGATAAAGATTGTATAAAGTAATAGGGAAAGTTACTATTTCTCAATTTTATGAAACTGATATAGTAATCGTATGAAATAGTAATTTAAGATTAATCGGATGAACTGGTAAACTTGAAATAACACCGAGCAAGGCTCGATCCATCAGGTATTTCTAAATGATCTGGGACAGTAAACAATGTAAAGAATTAGTTTAAACAAACATATTTTTGTTTGCACATTACAGTGAAGCTATAAGTAAACAGCTGTTAAAAAAATATCAACATGTCAGGCTAGTACGACCTTAGGGATCAGCTGTGGTATTCTGATGACTCACTCCACTTCAAATGCTTCAGGTGTCATGGTTCCCACAACTCAAGATTAAATGCGCGAACTGAACTAATCTACCTAAATTTATAAATAATACATAAATTGAAAGAGCAATTCAATCAGTTTTTCCTACACGTATTTAGTGTGTTCGTCATTTGCATCCGGCAGACAAGAAGTCGATAAATAAAAAAAATCTAAAACCTTACAGCTAAGTTTACACTAGCATGTAGCAGTATCGACATTAGAACGCCTCAGTTTTAGTGTCGTGACACTAGAGGTTTAGACTCAAAACGAAATTTATTAATTCCCCACTACTAGTGGCAGAACTGGCGGAAGCGGAAGTTTTGACCGCGAAGGTTGAATTATTCACGCACATATTTCTTCCTCATCCAATATGAAAATCTGATTAGGCCTACCGCGGTTGAGTTAGTTTAATTTGCTATTCATTTAGTATTTTTAGTGTGAATTTAAAATGTCCGATTATATTGGAAATGTTCGGGCAGTTCCAGCGAGGGTGATCTGTGCCGTAAGTGAAGAGTTGCCGTAGCAGCCTAAGTTGTTAGAGGAAGCAAACGAAATAGTGAGGCGGTAAAAACGAGGAAACCTAGGTCTTGTTGGGGAAGAAAATGGACAAGGAGACGGTCAAATGTTGGTGGTTCTAAGCTGTTGGAAGAACTTCCAACCGACGACAAAGAGAGCTTCAGAAATCATCTTCGAATGTCAGAGGACAAATTTGACGAATTACCTATCATCTGCCACTGTCTTACCTGCCATTGAAAAATCTAATACAAGGTTGAGAACGGCTTTACCTGCGAAACTGAATTTGCAAATTACCCTAGGGTTTTTGGCCACGGGTGACTCGTTCGCATCCCTACAGTATTTATATCGGGTCCCCAAGTGTACCATTTCTAAATTCATTCCTGAACTCTGCGAAGCAATAGTTGCCTTCATGTTATCACTAAGGTAGGATAAATCTACAAGCAGCTACAATATACAACTTTACTCATTTATTAATCAAATAAAACACAATATAAATAATTTAATCAATTAATTGATGTATAAATAATGTATGATTTTAGATTCCACAAAGAGGCTTCACTAAGCCATCAGGATGGTAAAGAAACTAAGATGGCAATGTCAGAGAAAACTAAGAAGGCAGAACTTGTGAGAGACGTAAGTGAAGATTCTTTCTTGATACTATTAGACACCGAGGAATAACTACAAATTACAATTCAATAATGGGGAAAGACTTTATACTGTTAATTATCCAACTCGTTCTTAAAAACACAATTTGAACCAATATTATTGACAAATTAGGTATTTTATATTGGTTGAAATTCAACCTCAAAATTTTTTGTTTAGGTTTCCTTTTAGTTACTCAAAGTCTCGTACAGGAATAATTGGAGCAAGTGCTGGAAAAAAACTTTCGGTACATGTTATGAACGATACTTTTCATCGTGACGCAAAAATAACACATTTATTTGAAAAATCAAATAACAACTTTCATTCACAGTTAAAATGTTGTTTAGTAAGAAATGTTTAACACATGTAGAGGGCTTTTACACACATAATATGCTAACAACATAGCAAAACTAGCTTATGCCTATTTTTGTTTACAATTGAACAGTTAAACAGTAAAAACAGCTGATTTAATTTGTAAAAATAAATGGTAAAAAACATTAGCACGTGTATTGGACAAATGGAAAATTAACTGAGAGCAAGGGAGGGTAAATTTAGAGCAAGGGAAAATCAGCCGATCAACCTTGCTCTACATAAGAGCTTGGGAAACGATCATTTTCGTTGATATCAGCCGTCATTGAAATTAGCTACTTGCGGTACAGAGTGATGAAAAGTTATTTTCTGACAGAGTGCTTAGTTTTTTGCTTTTTGTAATCAACCGATCAGACGACGTTCACTTTGTTTACCATTTTTTCAGATGTCCCTGCAACAATTGCTAATGGCCTCCCTATCATCAGAGAGAGAGGAATTTGTTGAGAATGTGCAAGCGTTGAAATAAATTTTACCGTCAATAAGAATTCCACTGTTGGCAGCAACATTGTGTAAGTAACGATAATTTTACTATGGAAGGGCAGTAAAAAAATACCATACATTATGAAAATTACTTTTAGTGTTGACTTTAAAACGTTTTGGACAGAAAAATTCTAACATATTGCCTTAAAAAAAGAATTATTGTCCATGAATGTTATGTACAGGTCCATAGCTAACAATTGTCAAAAAAACAACAAACTCTTTAGTATATATATTTCTAAATCTTAAACTGAGTAATAAATAAATCTGTGCCACAACTTAACATCTCCAGGACTTAATTTTTTAATTTAGATGACAATAAAACACTCTTATAAAAAAGGTCAATAACTTTATATTTATAAAATAGGACGTTGGTATATGTACTTGAAGTTTATGGACTGAGACATTATTGGAACGTGTGTCAGTTCACCGAAAAATAGCATTAAATTTTGAAACGAATCCCCATCTTAGTTATTTAAAATTTGATTTTGAAAATTGGGAAAACCATAAAAAACCCATTAGCATTGCATCTAGGAAAATTACAGCGTGTGGGACGATAAAGATCGCATAAGGAAAAGTTGAGATTTATCATTTTTATGACCCTGAAATGTTTAATAGCAATCGGGTGAACTGGTAAACATGAAATGATACCGAGGAAGGTTCGGTCCACCAGGTACTTCTAAATGATTAAGAACAATGTAAATACTTAATTTAAACAAAGAAACTTTGTTTACTCATTACAGTGAAGGTAAATTAGACAATTGTTAAGAAATATCAACATGTCAGACAATTACGACTTTAGGAATCAGCTGTGGAATTCTCATGACTTTCACTCACTCCAAGTACATGAGGTATTAAGGGTTCTCACTGCCCAAGATGAAACGCGCGAACTGAACCATTCTACCTAAATTTACAGAGAAGTACCCGGTGGACCGAGCTTTGTTTGTTATTATTTTACATTTACCAGTTCATCCAATTACTATATAACAATTCAAAAATATTAATGTATAAATACACTTTTTACTCCTCCATTCAATATTTATCCCACACACGCTGATTTTCCTAGGTGGCTGTATTTTGCGAACAGCTGTTATGATTACTTGATTTGTTTATAGTTTCCTTGTTGCTATCATGGAAACTCATAAGGCCAGTGTTAATTTTTACAACTTTAAAATTATGTCATTACGTTATTAGATTTTTTCTGGCCAAGTAATCTGCATAGAATATGCTTTTTAGTCATAATTGCTTATTTCCAAAATTTGAAGAAAATCTTCGGAGCCTTTCAGAGATAATTGTGCAAACATGCAAGCAAACACGCAAGAAACATTGCTCATACAGGATGTTTCCTAATTGTCTGGACATAATTGGTCCAAATGTTTAGTTTACAAGGCTAGAAGAGCTTACAAAATTTCGTTCAAATATCTCAAGCCGTTTCAATATGGTGGCCATATAAAATCTTTAATGCCTAATTTCATGAAAACCGTAAATATTAAGAAAATAGTTTTTATGATAACAAGATAGAGATTTTTAAATCCAAATCAAATGAGACCTTGAAAAGGACTTTGTTTGTTTAGATCGGATCACAAACAACCGAGTTATCAGTTTTTTCTACATTCGGTTACGCAATTTAATAGGACTACTATACTGCTCTTAAGTTAGGTTTATCATTTTGCTATTTTACAGAACGTAAGAATGGTTATTTCCACACAAGCCAAATAAAAGTAGAACTTATGTTGATAAATTGTGTTCTTTAAAAATTCTATTAATAATAATGATAAATAATAAGGCACATTTTGCCATATGGAGTTAACATTGCAAACAACAATGCATCAGCTGTTTTCTTTAGAAATAAATATATGTTGTATTTTATACAGGGTTGGGCAAAAGTCTGGAATATATAAAATAACTTTTATATTATTTTGCAGAAAGTGATAAAACTTTACAGTAGCGTATCTAGTACGAATAGGAATATTTTGGCGTATTTTCTCAGTTTTTCGCAGGATGAGGGGACGGCCCACGCTGGAAGTCTTGAAATTCTTATGTATAAGCATACCTCGAGTTATACCTCATTTTAAAGTTCTTAATTAGTAGATCACAACAGCGCAAACCGCGCCTCAAAAGGTAGATCCAATCAGAAGTTACAGTTCCTCAAAGATTTTAATGTTGGCCATTAGACTCAGGGCTAAAATCAGGGGGAAAATCTTTATCAAGCTGTAACTTCTGATTGGATCAACCTTTTGAGGCGCGATTTGCGCTGTTATGATCTACTAATAAAGACCTTTAAAATGGGGTATAACTCGAGGTATGCTTACCCTTCAGAATGATTGGACTTCCATCGCGGGTCGTTCCCAGGTCATAAGTAAATTTATTTTAACACGTCAAATTATCCTTATCAATGAGAAATGCATGTATCTCAAACTAAACTACATCTTTCAGAGTGCTTTATTAGTAATTAGACTTTTTTCCCTGATTTTAGCCTTGAGCTTAATGGCCAACATTAAAATCTTTGAGGAGCTTTAACTTAGTTACACGGTTAGTAAATAACAAAGATATAGGTTTTTAAATATTTGACATAAGAATAACATTGGACAACGTACTGCATTTACCGCCGAACTAAAATCTCAATTATCTCCGGAACCAGTTGACGTAGACTAATGATTCAAAATACTGGATTATTTAGTTTTTCAAGTCAAATTTAATTTGTATATTTACAAGTATATTTTCTTTAAAATTTAGAAATTTTGTGGAGTTCGAAAAATATGAATTTTTTAACCTTTAAACCCCCATAACATCTGAACCTGACTATTTACAGACATGCGGGTGGTGTCATTTTGTTTGTCATGTTAAGCACTAAAAACCATGAAATTTTTATCAAAATCGCTAGAGCAGTTTTGAGTAATTTGAATTTTTTTTAAATTTTTATGGGGTAAATATCCTTAAAAATCAAAAATTCAAAAAAATGAAAAATACGCCTGGAGATAGCACGGCTTTATACCTATATGCCAAATTTCATGAAAATCGGACCACTGGTTTCGTCTCTAGCTTTGTTTATATCCCCACACACACACACACACACACACACACACACACACACGCGCGCGCGCGCGCACGCACGCACGCGCGCACGCACGCGCGCACGCACGCACGCACGCGCGCGCGCACGCACGCACATAAAGTTTACCGTAAATGTCTGGGTTGGATTGGTTGGCAATCGCTTGATTGGTTCTTACATTTTGCCAAATCGGCTCAATTCAAGGATATATCATCTTTATTCGTGACATTCTCCCAGACCTACTAGAGAATGTATCTTTGGAATTAGATGGAACATGTGGTTCCAACATGATGGATCTTTGGGAGCACCATCACATTTTGGTATCACTGTGCGCGAACTTTTGAACAAACTTATGCACGGCATTGGATTGGCCGTGGTGAACCGGTGAAATGGCGCCCTAGATCACCAGATCTGACACCATTAGATTTTTGTGTGTGAGGTTTTATGAAAGAAACTGTGTACAAGATCCCTGTTGAGGATGAAATGGACCTTGTTGCAAGAGTGAGTGAAACAGCTGGATTGATTGAAGACATTGTTGGTTTATTGGAGCGAGTTCGGCAGTCGATGCGAGAGCGCTTCAGGCCGTGCAGCCGAGAAGGAGGCCGACACTTCGAACAGTTTTTTGTAAATCATAAAAAGTAGGTTTTATTTTTAATGGTAGAAACTTTTTTCCTAATTGTGTGAAGATTGTCATTTTATGTTTTATTTAAAATCTCAAATCGTAAATACACAACACCATTCATCAGAGTGATCAAGTAATAATTTTATCATTAAACAGAATTTATCAAAATAAGTTCTACTTTTATTTGGCCTCTATGGAAATTACCATTCTTACGTTCTGTACAATAGTAAATAATAAACCTAACTTAATTAAGAGCAGTGTGGCAGTCATATTAAATTGCGTAACCGAATGTAGAAAAAAACTGATAACTCGGTTTTTTGTGATCCGATTTTAACAAACAAGGTCTCATTTTATTTGGTTTTAAAAGCTCGTATATTTTTGATCGTAAAAACATTTTCTTAATATTTACACTTTTCATGAAATTTGGCATTAAAGATTTTAAATGACCGCCATATTGAAACGGCTTGAGATATTTGAACGAAATTTTTTAAGCTCTTTTTACCTTCTAAACTACACATTTGTATAGATTTTGAAATTTCTGTCTCCAAAAATGCGCAAGATATAAAATAATTTAAAAAAATCACAAACAGACCAACAGACAGAAATCTAGGCATTTTAGAACCATACTTATACCCATTTTATGTTTGTCTGAGCCCAAGAAACAAGTCCACAAAATACGTCCAGACGATTTGGAAACACCCTGTATAATAGTATAGGATAGATAATTTGAAAGAGAAGTCGATAAACCATAACTTCTAAACCCTTAACGAATGCTACTGTTATTTCATGCAACTCTTGATTCGCTACTATTGCTAGGGTTGGGCACATCATTTAATATCAAAACAATTACTTTTATTTGTTATATCCTTAAAAAGGAAAATTACTTTGAGTAAAATCTGGTAAACAGTGAGATTACGTGTAACTAGATTCGTCGTCCATCTGTAGGTACGCAAAGCAGCAGTCAGATGAGTAATTTGCTGTCAACCAGGGCTGTATGAGGATTCTTTCTTCTATTTGCTCATAACATCTCGCAACACACAATTTTCCTTCTTTTGCGTATGAAAATGTCTTGAATAAAGATGTTTTGCTATTTCGTACCCAGTATATTGAGTAGTCAAATGTGAGTTATATGAGTGAACTTAGTGGCATTTATGAGAATTTAGAATTTGTTATTTATTGGCTTCTAGTCAAATGACGTGTAGTCATTGTCGTCAAATGACGTCAAAACATAGTAAATACGTGTAGGAGAAGCTTTAATGATGTATAATTTTCAAACATAGACTGAGTGTTGTATATACCACAAGGTTTTGAAATTCAACTACTATTTTTTTAAATACCCGGCACTTAAAGCTAAATAAGCTTATATTTCAACTATTTATCTTCAAGTTTTGGAAGCCTAGTTTAAATATTTATTTAATGTTTGGGTTTGCTCAAATATATTTTTTATCTAACTAATAAAATGTGATTTTATCAAAATGGCCGTTAAGCCACTATGGATTAGAGAAAATTTATTAAAAAAAAATTCATTTACTTTGTAAAATCACTTCAGAAACACAAGAGGCCAAGTATGGTAAGACATGGAGACCAGTTCACAAGAAAAGGGTTTGGCAGTATGGGATAACGAAGACCCATTTAGTCGTTTATTATCTCGTCCTTGATAGCTAACAAGCACTCTTGAACCAAATGTCCCATAATGCAGTAGAGAATGTTTTAAAGCATTGTACTTTTTGAAACGTTGTACTACCTTGATACTGAAATGTGATCTGTTGCTATAATATTGCCAAACAACAACAAACAATAAAATAAAAACTGCAATCTAACATATTAAATAAAAAGGTATTGCCAATCGAACGTAATACCGAACTTTAAAAATTGTATTTATCTTAATATCTATAAAATTCCAAAATCATTATTTTAACATTAAAAACTATTACATCGACATTTATAATTAACATCGTAAAACCTATTTGCCTGACAACATGTTTGATTTGTGTGGTTTTCCTATTCTAAAATAAATGATCAAACTATGTAGCACAACAATGTCAGAAAAATGTTAAATGAATTACGAAAATGACTAATTTTGTTATTGGATATTATCATTTTTACTATGTAAAGGTACGGTGGAGACATATAAATGCTACTGTGCTGTTAGGAAGTAGGCTTATGTAGAATATTTATTTTTAGTAAATTTTTCGCCGGTGTAGGCCCTATACGTTATAAATCTAAAAGAAATAAAATGCTGGAGGGAGCAACAAAATAGCAGCATAAAGTATGTAAATTACCTTTCAAATACCCTTTTTACATTCACCAAAATACAATAAACATAGTCATGTAGACTTTTCAATAAAAACAACTCGTTTTGACTTACCAGTGTGACTTTATCAGGATTTAGTTACAGTACGGATTGCTTTCTTGCAGCGAACAAATTTAAGGAAACTAGGAAAGGTTGTAATTAATGGAAAAATGGGCAGGTATGATATTACAGTAAAAGAGTAGCTCCTCTGCCTATAGATCCCATCGAAAGGCACTTTTTTGCGCATTTACTCTAAGATTGAGGAATTCAATCAACCGATATTAATTTACTTTCGCCTTTACTTTTCCTGCATGGATCGTGTTAAGTCTGCTTTATTCTAGTGTAGATGTTGTGAATTACATTTTGGTGTGGGCCTTCGGCCACCCCAAAAGGGTTTGCACGGTAATTCATTATTTAATTCATCTGCAATAGATCTATTCGCTACGTTTTGGTACGCCTAAATCATTTACAGCGTTAAGAACAATTGTGGAGCAGGGTTTATCAAAATTGACGGAGGCGAGGTTTATCTGGCGGGCGATCCTAGTCTTTGGGTGATTCAGTCTGCTTCCCGGTTTAGTTTTTTAGTATTATTTTCCTATAGTAACATCTTCCTATAATTTCATTGCAATTCTTGTCAACATGTTATGTTATTAGTCATGCCGCGATCTCTAGGGCCATCAGTCAACTATCCAGTTATAAATATGTTTTTCCTCCTGATCAGTTCGACCTCCCCTTACTTAAAATGACACCAAATTAACTGAAATTTAATCCTTCCACAAGCCTTTCCTTGATGTTCACCAACTCCCAGCCAAAATATATCATTTTAACCTTTCATCCCATTCCATGAAAGGGATGAAACCATTGTACAAACTATTGTAACTATTGTAATTGAAACTATTGTACAAAATACATTTTGTACAATTTTCCGTTATAAAATCGTGATAATTTAAGTAGTCAAAGCCTTTTCCCTTACAACCGTAAATTTTATCAACACATACTAAATGCTGAAACTTGCATTACAATTTGAAATATCTCAAGTCATTTGTAGAATCTTGATATTCTTTGTACCAAAAGAAGCTCCCAATGGTTTTTATACACCTTTTTGGGAAGGCGGTGACTTATGTGGTTTACATATTATGTAAAACTATGTAAATCATTATAAAAATCGACAGACGTTTAGACAAATAAAGCAAGCGAGGTGTAATCTGGGATCATTGATTGGATAAGTAAAAATTTTTTTTTATTACGTACTGGACACTATGTGTTACATTAATTTACATCTTAATACGATCCTTAAATGATTAAGAACGGCCTCGTGCAAGTACTTGTAAGTTATACAAAAATTATTTAAATTTTACCTAATTCAGTTAAATGAATATTTTGATTGTTAGACTTATTTTCTATAGTCTTTTTTCTCAATTAAGCATGATAGATTATAAACAAATTTTCTATCATATTGCGAATGAGCACTATTTATTGATTGAGGTAAACATCAAAGGTGGATTGTCAGTTTTGAGTTACCAATCAAATTAATTAAGCTTAGTGGGGTTTGCTTTCACTTGGCGAAATTGATTGTTTCAGAGTTATACCAGGCATCTCACCGAAAGTGAACCAATGACTAATCATCAAACGTCAGACCAATTGACCATAAAACGCCAAACTCACATTGTACAATTTACTTTTTAACACATAAATATGTGCTAATAACAACAATAACAAATATTTTATCCCAATGCTCAACTTAACATCGATACATTAAAAAAATTTGGTTTTTCTTTTCCAAGTCCGTTCGGTTCTTCTACTCAACCGATTTTCATAATTGAGGTCTTAAATTAAAGGTATGGACGCGCAGATTTACCATCAAGCATCCGCATTCATTTATCTGCCGTATTACTCGAGTTATGCACAAAAGCAACTTCCTCCCTGTACATTTCTTATGGGAGTTAAATATGGTTTTCCGAGTTCGTTTGGCTCTTCTACTCAACCGATTTTCATAATTGAGGTCTTAAATTAAAGGTATGCACGCACAGATTTGCCATCAAGCATCGGTATTCATTTATCTATTGTATTACGGTACGTCCTGAGTGCACGCTGGTTCCGATTCCGACTCAGATTCAGATTTTCGGCGACAGGAATGACACTTGAATTTTAACAGAAGTGGCCATTGTGGCAGCCGGAAGCAGAGCTTGCGTGCAGGTGCCTGCTCACCGGAATGTATTATTCATTCCGGTTGCGGATTCCAGTTTCCGATTGCTCCAGCCGCCATTTTAAATAGCAACATTTAATTCTGAAACCTAATTCAGCAGTTTAATGGATTTACCAGCTTTAATCTATCATATTGTAATAAACCCACCAATCTGGGATTAAATACTCATAGCATATTCAAACAGAGATATAGTAGATCAATGTTGGAAAGAAATTTCATTGGAACTCGGCGTTGAAGGTTAGTGAAACAACCTATTTGTGCAAGATCAATACTTTTAAATTTATGTTCAATGATTGTCCTAGTGAATAAGACAAAATAAGGGTTTTCTTACAAATAAAGCAGCTTATTCAAACTTAAAAGAATAATGGTCTGATTCGTCACAGGAAGTAAATGTCAAATTTGAAATGATAGGTTATTATATCAGTCAGCTAAAATGGTTTGTAGAGTTAAAATATTCCTTATGCGCCTCCAAGTTTTTGTAAGTCCATTGTTGTTTCCTTATCTGCTCGTCGCACAATCTCAGTATATTTTTTGTTGATTTCCACGAACCAGAAAGACTTGAGATAAGGTACACAAATTATAAATCCTGACTATGTCAAAGTTGCGACCATACATTATCTTTGTTGTTAAGCTTGCTTTGCTGCCGTTTAGGCTACCATTATAAAATAATTAATTGCTTCGTGGTTTTTTTTCCACTCCCCGACATCTTTTCCGCAGAGGCCTCCTAAATTACCAGTTTTCCGTGTAAATTAATTAATAACACTTATTAAGTTAGGCATTTATTACATTAGCTGTACTGGTGAAATAATATACACAACATTGGCAACTCTATTGCCAGCTCGCCGAGTCGGAAGCCTTTCATGCCTCCACAATGGCCACCTACAAAAAATCTGAATCAGACTAAACAGGCGCCGATAATCTGAAACTGAATCGGAATCGGAACCGGCGTGCACTCAGGACGTACCGTTACTCGACCAAAAAACATAAATTAGTTTATTTCCCGGATTTTGAAAGCAATTAAAGATATATTTCCCCAGTTCTAATTACGTAATTCTATATGTTTTGGTCTAAGAACCTTCAGTGAAATACCACCTTTCATTTAACCTATTGATTATTAAGATCGGACGTACCCAAAGCACTCTGCCGAATTCAAAACTAGGTTTTTTTTCTTTTCCGAATCCGTTTATGGTCTAATCTTAATAAAAATTGGTACAGACGTGTAAAGTGGTAATCAATTGGACAAATTCGTGAACCAGCCCGATCGGACCACGGGAAGGTCCCCACCACCCCACGGGATAAACCACCCCAAAAGTGGTTTTTTTTTTAATTTTTTACATAGAAAAAACAAAATTTATCCAATTGTTGGCACATTGATTTCAGCTCAAAAAACAAACAATTTAGGATTTTGAATCACTGGTCTATATCCATTAGTTACCGAGATATTGAAAGTGGTATATAGATAGTGAAAGTGGTGAATTCCTACTTTTTCCTTCGTGGAACAAATTATTGCCTATTTGGTACCAAATTGGTTTTCTGAAATTCCAACATAACCAGGCTGTTTCCGAGTCTGTTCGGCTCTTCTACTCAACCGATTTTCATAATTGGGGTCTTAAATTAAAGGTATTTACGCACAGATTTCCCATAAAATCTACCATTCATGCATAATAAGTACATACACCTCTTTTTCAACTTAGGCAAGTGCCGGGCTAGTCACATTGAAGTTGTTAAGCGCATTGCATGTAACATTAATTTTGTAAATGAATAATTATTTGGTTTGAGGTGATTTTGTGTCTTAGTACCAAAATTTACTGCTGCGGAGCAGCGTGGGCCCTCTAGTAATCCAAGAAATAAATGCGTTTTATGGTATAAAATTTAATAAATTTAGTTTTGTAACATTCAAAATACACATTGTCAATAAAACTGGACATCGAAACTATAAGTTATGAAACTGTAGGTTTACAAATTATATTACTAATTTAAACATATTTTTTAATTTGTTGTCCGGATTCCACTTTGATTTTCCTTATATATTTCAGAAACATAACCCCTTTATAAACAACAACCCCTTGCCATGAAGTAAAGGGAAAAACGAAACGGGAAGTAGGGCGCGCTCTTAAGAAACAATCCTTGAAACAAATGCAAAGAATTGATATATTGAATTCCTTCACGTTTTTATTAGAACTAAAAGCACTGAATCTAAATTAATACACCTATTATTCGAGTGGTTCTAGAAATCAATAACGGCTAAACTTTTTAGGCCTATATTTTTATAAATCATTGTGAAATATCGAATATAAAATAATACTATACACAAATAAAATAATAGCCAATTCTTACATACATATCCCTTTTTTAATGTGTCCCAAACCATTCCTTAGTATTATCTAATGTCGCTCTAACATTGCCTCTATAATTTTGCCCAAACCTTGCCTTAGTGCTATCTAATGTCGTACTTTTATTATTAAGGCCTCTTTTAATTGTATATTTTTTAAATTTATATTCCGATATTCTTTTATCCTTTATAAAAAATGCAAATGGCAAAAGTGTGCAGTTTTGAGTTTTTCCTTGGGTTTTTAGTTTTCTCGCTCAGTACTGAAGCAACGAAAACATTTTTTTTTTTTTTTTTTTTTTGGTAGGAGGTGGAATGCGTTTACGCACACTGAGGGGCTCGTTGTCCCCTCAGTAGTGTCGGACTCCCACGAGCTCGATGTCCCGTGAACTACCGACTAAACCACCTCCCTCGGCACCGAGGACACTAGCCTGGAACTGTTTCACACATTACTTCGGGCTAAGCCTTTGATATTACGCCACTAGGGCAACCTCCTTGGGGAAAAGCTGAGGATTAAGGCCGATCGAGGTCGACCTTTTTCGCCCGAAGAATGGCCTGGACGTAGTGCTGGACACAGTTCCAGTTGCCCTCTCCCTGGAGCATAGCTCCGACGATGTCGTTTGGGCTGACGACCACGCCGATCTCAGATGAAAGCGAGGCTCGGCGGACGTGCCAACGGTCGCACTGAAAGAAGGTGTGCTCGGACGTGTCTGGGATGCCGGGGCAATACAGACAGTCCGGGCTGGCGACTTTGCCCATCCGGTGCAGATAGGCTCGGAAGTACCCGTGCCCAGAAAGAAACTGGGTCACGTAGTAATCGACCTCGCCGTGCTGCCGTTCCACCCATGGTCGGACGGAAGGTATGAGCTGGAAGGTCCAACGTCCCCTCGGCTCGGCTTCCCAGTCGCGCTGCCAGGAGTCGAAGCTGCGATCGCGCTCTTCCCTGGCAGCTACTTCCCGGCCCACTTCAGGCCTCCTCCGGTAAATCGCCTGCCTCTCCCTAGCGAGGAAGAGGACGGGGATGACTCCGGCGATCACCATCACAGCAGGCTCGGAGACTGTGCGGTAGGCCGAAGCGACCCGCAGAGCTCCTCGACGCAACGAAAACATTAGTTAAGTAAATACTACTAATAATTTACTGTAATATCCACATAATAAACTATTTTAAGCTTTATATATTATAATTTCAAGCAAACAAACTCATGGCTTCATTAAAAGGATCAGAACGAAATGTTATCATATTCAGAGTGTCCATGAAAACCGATGATGCCTAATATTAAGTATTAGCTTTTGTAAACTGTACACAGAGTAATAGTAATTTTCTGCATTAGACTATGTACAGTATTCTCTTACCCAGACATTGGTTATCATGTGTACGACACGTTAGACTCCTGGTCTTGACCACTAACTATCCCCCTCGAGATCCCCTTGACCCTTCACCTTAACTGCAGTAAACTGATCCGCTTGTACTTGACCAATTCATGCCGACAAATCACCAACTACTCATTACTTCTTCGTTAGAGGGACACTTTAATTCTTGGAATGAATTTGTTATTTAAATTTTTTGTCATATTTAAGTAATTTATGGTATTTTGATTTATTGTGAAACGAATTTAGTCAAGTATTATCCTTCCTTTTGTAACTTTGTTTAGAAAACTGTGTTCCTCAAAATTAATCATCTATAATGCTATTTACGTGCGTTACTGAACATTTCTTGCTTTATTACTCCTAAAAGGAATTTCCCTCCGTACGAGAACTTCCCTTATAACAAAATAAATTTATATCAACTTATATTCAGATATAATATTAGCAGGATATTAAGTGCAATAGGTTAGAAACCCGATTGCAATTTATGGAAAATCAAACAAAATTATACGTTCGCAAACAAACAAATGCTATCGACACTTGTGTTAATAGTTGTGAAAGCTTTATATAAACCAACTTTACGTTTCAAAATGAGTGGGTGTAAAAATAACATGTTGTACAGTCTTGATATGTTGTTTGCAGCATCGATAAAGCAGGGGCTAGGCTGCCTAGGCACGCGATCGCTATTCAGGCGATATTATAATGACATTGGATTAACCCGATCCGGATTCTTCGCTCTCCGGGTCGGTGTTCCACCACATTAATCGGAATAGTCCGAGGTGTACTGTACTAGCTGTACAACAAAGGCACACATAAAGTATAAAAATATATGGAGTAAACAATTTATTTTCATATCGAATTTTGGATCTAAATGGTTGAAAATAATCTATTCAATGATCTTATTAATATTTTACAATGTCATATTACTCTATATTTTATCATTTTACGATTTAATACCGTTCTCTAATTCTCACAGGCTCTTTGGATGTGCGAATTATTACGAGGAGATACATTCTTGAAAATGGAATTTGATGAAAACAACATTTTAACAAGTCAGAATTATTCTGAAGATCAGCGTCAAGAAATAAAACAAAAGTTTTCTCACTATAGATCTGAGAACAAGCGCAGGTGGTCTCAACCGAAGAAAATTGATTTGTTTCTAAAGAAGAATAAATAATGGTTGGATGTGACTATAACTTTCCCAAAGGTGGCAAACCAAAGAGGGCGTCCTTCAAAGGAATTTAAAGAGTTCTCAGACCGAGGTAAGAGCCGATTTTCAGAGGAACTTCGAAATTCTATTGATACTGAAGTCCTGACATATGCTGTTTTTTGGCTAAACCTAAGATTGAATAAAGTTGAAATTTGACAAAATAAAAAGACATTTTATTAATACAAATTCTAACTAGATCATCAAAACAAGATAAATCCAAAAGGTAAACAAAAAAACCAACTGATTATAAATCATTATTAAATAATTTAAATTACCAGATGTTCATATCTCACATATTTCCAGACATACTCCCACCTTGAGAAGTAATATGTTACTTCTCAATTCTGTTTAAAGAAATCTTGAAGGAAGTTTGACAAACCTGCCTCTTTTTGTCTTGATTGTAACTTCTTGTTTAAGCTCCTTTTCTTCTTCTTCCTTGTTATTCTCGTCACTGTTTGGTGTTAAACTGGTTGGAGGACTGATTGGCAATACTTCCAACGGGAATACCCTTTGTATAGGACGACAAAGAGTACCGTCACTCGTTTTCAAGTAATCCACTCGACACTTTCCATCTTTTCCATATACCAAATTTTGAACTACTCCCAGTGGCCATTCAAACCGCTTTCTATTGTCGGAACCGATTATCACAACTTCTCCGACTACTGACTTTCTAGTGCTGTCCATCTTTCAATTGTGTGAAATGAGTTGTCCTAAATATTCCGTTCTGGATCTGTTCTTTAGGTCTTCCGTTAACCGAAGTCTATACTTGAGCTTCCTACTCAAGCTAGTTTTGACTATTAAATCACAATCTTGAGTACTTCCGTCATTAGTGATATGCTGAATTAACATTTTAGGAGTGATTGGGATCAAATTCAAATTCAAAATAAGTTTATTTCAAGAAAATATTTACAATAGCGTACAAACATTACGTGAAATAATAATTCCCACATAAGCAAATTGCTCGTGTGTGGGAATGAGCCGTGTACATCACGCATCGATACAAAGAAAAAAATATATATAAAAAGTTAAAAAGAAGATGTTTAATTTTTATTATATTTGTGATGAATACAAAATGAACGTTGAACAAATGAACAATGAAACAAATGAAAGTTGAGAATAATTTAAAATAAAAAATAAATAATAATGTAATTAGGGTTGAGAGTTGGTGGTGTTATGTGTAGACGGACCGAACGAGCCGCTCCGCCACATCAGGGCCAATGTCCAGCAACCACTTTGTAACAAGGTGTTTGAACCTAGCCTCGCTGCCACCCTCTGCTAACTTTATTTCCAACGGAATGTTGCGATAAACAATGTGAGCGAGATAAAAAGGATTTGTTATGCCAATAGTTTGTTGTAGACGAGGAAAATAGAAACCTAAATTTGACCTATTTCTAGTTGAATATTGATGATTTACGGAGAAAAAAATGTTACTTTTGTTGTTTTTAATATAAATTAAAAGTGATTTCAAAAATATTTGTCGTATGTTTAGTACTTTAAATTCATTAAACAAATCAAGAGTTGGATACTGAACAGGTTTTTTCAATGCAGCTTTGATTAATGAACGTTGCGTAATCGCCAATGGTTCCAGAATGTTGGAACTAGCCCCACCCCACGCCAGAACGCCGTACTGTAGTACAGATTGGACGTAAGCGAAGTACGCCATCCTGCAGTGTTCCTGGGCCAGCACACTGCCCAGCTGCGAGAAAGCAAAAGTTAATTTGCGGAGTTTTTGTTTAATGTATTGCACGTGTGGAGACCAGCTCAGCTTATTATCAATTATAACACCAATTAAACATCAATCTTAACATCAATTATAAGATAGTGATCGGATCCTCACTATCTTCTGTTGTGTAAGTAATTGGTCATGAGTTGATTAAAGACTCACACTCACAAACTACAGTAGACAATTCTTTCTCAGACAAGCTTGATCTTCCCAATGTTTTTCGTAGCATGTTCTTCAGGATGCCTATCAAACGCTCCGAAAATCCTCCCCACCAAGCTCCAGTGGGTGGATTAAAGCGCCATTCGATTCTTTTCATTGAAGCGTAACCCTTAAACTTATCCCATTTAAATCTTTGAAAAGTATTATTTAACCCTTAAAATTCGTACCATTATCACTGTAGATCACCGAAGGCCGTTCACGTTGAGCAATAAATCTTCGAAATGCTAACATAAACGATTCAGTTGATAGAGAACAAACCAACTCCAAGTGTACAGCTCGGTAAATGGCACATGTAAAAATACACACCCAAATTTTCTTCCCCTCTTTCACATAAAGAGGTCCACATAGGTCTGTTCCAGTAACTTCAAAAACACAAGCATCTTTAACTCTATTTTTCGGTAAAAGTGGTGTTTCAACCCGAAAGTTTTTGGAAGAGTACCTTTTACAGACTACACATTGAAAAACAACTCTCCTAATAGTTTATCTTACCTTAATTATCCAATAATCTTCTCTTAGTAAGCTAATTAACCCTAGACCCTTTACATGCCCTTCCATAAAATGTTTTTCAAAAATTAATCTATCTACAATCAGACTTTTGGAGGGTAAAACTATAGGTGTCCGGAATTCTTCAGAATCTTCCCTGTTTAAAAGTTTTGTTTTTAATCTAATCAATCCCTCAGAATCCACAAATACTCGTAACTTTAATAGTCTTTTGTCATTTAAATCACTAAATGATTCTGTCTGTAGAGTACGTAACAGTTTCTTCTCTGCCATATTCAACTCTCCACTACTTAGGTTACCACAAGTTCTACTTTGGGGATTCTTACAGTTTGAAATAAAACGGTACATCCATCCTACAACTCTAACCATTTTAGTACATTTAGAGCATCCTTTGATCAAACTCTCAGTTAAACTCATACCTTGTATATTGCAGTTAGAAATCACCGTCTTCCGTAACTCCTTTTTTACCTCTTCTTCATCAGGTTTAAAGTCAGACGAAGGCCATGAAGATGGATCTTCTAAAAGCCACTCGGGTCCCTCACCATTTCGACTGCAATAATGCCTTAGGAGAGCAGTCTCGGCTCACCAAATCAGCTGGGTTCATTGACCCTGGAACATGACGCCAATTATTTCGATCATTTACCGATTTAATTTCCTCAACGCGATTTTTAACAAACACTCCCCATGGCTCTTCTTGATTAATCCGTGCCAGAGTAGTCATCGAGTCGGTCCAGTAAATCGATCTCTCAACCTTAAAATCTTTCAAAATACTATTAGCTCCAATAGTAGCAGCCAAAAGTTCCAGTCGGGGAATAGTTAGGGTTTTTATAGGTGCCACTCTTGCTTTGGCTCCTAATAAATAAACAAATGCCTCACCATCACATTCTACCCGTAAAAAACAGACAGCCGCATAAGCTACTTGACTGGCATCACAGAAGGTATGAAGAGTACAACTTGCACCGGTCTGGGTCAATCTTATCCATCGTGGAACTTCTATTTCTCTTAAGGAATCAAGTTCATTCATCCAACATTTAAACCTTTTTACAATTACATCATCAACTTCACCATCCCAATCACCTTTAGAAACCCACGTTTGTTGAATTAACAATTTCGGAATGAGGGTCGTTGGGCTCGTAATACCTATTGGGTCAAATAATCTTTGTGACGCCGAAAGCAACGTGCGTCTTGTTACAATATCAACAGGAACAGAGTTAAATTGGTGATGATTAATTTTAATTGTGTCTCTTTGTTTATTCCAAATCATATCAAGGCCGGGGGTTTCTTGATTTTCAGAAATATTAGAGTCCTAATGCTCCCACCCTCTGAGTTCAAACTTAGCAGCTTGAAATATAGATGAAGCTTGTTCAATAAAGTTAGTTAGCTTATCCATATCTCCTACACTGGTTACACAATTATCTACATAAAAACTCCCTCGTAATTTATGGATTACTGACAATGAATATTTGTCATTCCCACTGAGAGATAACTGCTCACATGTGTCTAGATGATGCCTGAAAACTGCACCAAGAAGAAAAGGACTGCAAGAGACACCGAAGACAACACGTCTGTGTCGAAAAATCCTCATGTTGCCCTCTCTATCTGTCCAAATAAATCTAAGAAAATCTCTGTCATCCTCATTGATTGAGATCTGTAAAAAGTTTTTTTTACATCTGATATCACTCCTATGCGATCAAAACGAACTTTAAGTAGTGCGCTAGGAATTAACTCTATAAAATTCACTCCTTTTTCAAGGCATTGATTGAGCGATACCTGTCCTTTAAAGTGAGCTGAGGCATCAAACACTGGTCTAATACGGGTAGTACTGCCTTCCTTAATAACAGGACGATATGAAAGGTAATGACCAACATCCCATTGTTCAGCTGACACTTCCTCAACAATGTTTTCACTTAACCAATCATTGAATACAGCCTCATAATCATTCTCTAAATTAGCAGATTTACGTTTACTTACAGTTTTGTCGAGTCTCTTTCTAGCCAAGTCAAAGTTGGTTGGTAAGGGCGGATGCTCTCTCGCCAAGCCAGTTTTACTTCATACCTTCCGTCCTCCAAAATTGTTATGGTGTCCAGGAATTGTTGTTCGGCGTCGAGAATCTGTTTACGATGAGATTTCTGCTGCACTGGATCTTCCATCACCAGTACATCCAGTCTCAAGAGGTATGTAACTGAATGTTCAGTACACAATATATTTAGATTCTCCATAAACTATTATCACCGTCTCTAGCCCGACCCATGACTGTCCATCCTAATAAGGTTTCGACTGCTACGAGACCACAGTTTAACACCTCCCTTTTTCCTGTCAGCAGCTTCCCAGCAACGTCTGCACCCACAAGAATATCAATTGGACCTGACTCAGTGTCAGTCAATAAGATTCCCATTTAGTCTAATTCCTTAACCCACATACCTTTTCCAACGACAGGAACATTCTTACAGATTTTCTCTGTATCTAGGACATCAAAATTACAAGCGTATTTGTCATCATCACTAGACAATCTAACCTTATAACATAAGTGAGTTACAAAATCGGTTTGAGCTCCACCAAACAAGACATGAGACAACTATTGAGAAATTTCATTAAGTTGGCTAAACGCTTTGTTATATAGGATCTTTGAGAACCTGTATCAACTAACAAACGACCAGTCCTTTGTTTACCTTCCTCATTTACTTTTACTTTTAAAGTTTGTAAAAGTACCTGGTTCGAAACAGTATTAGATAAGTTCTGTTCTACCGTTTCATGTTCCAACTTCTTAAGAGAACTGATCCCTTTTCGGTCAGGACACAGTGAAGTCGAATGACATCTCTTACATAAATTACATCTTACATTTACCTTACATTTAGCAGCGATGTGACCCTTCCCTAAGCAAATAAAACAGCAGCCTCTATCTTGTAAGATCTTCATCAAGTCTGTAGACGCTAGATTGCGTACTTTGAAACACATATCATTAGAATGTTGGTCCTCACAGAATACGCATGTAGGTTGTTGTCGTCGTCTGACGTTCATGAGATCCGCAGCTGTCGGCATCTGTTCTTTCTGAAAAGAGTCTGAATCTTTAAACTTAAAATTACTGTTTTTGGGAAGGTGCACTTGTGACTTCTTACAATCCTTGTTTTGAAAAGAATCCTTTGCTAGTTTTAGTCTCTCCTCACACTCGACCTCCTTCCTTAAATACTTTAAGAGGCTATCTAACTGGGTTGTCTGCTTGATGGTTTGGTCCAAGCTTTCTAAATCAGAAAGCCTCGAGCGTTGACGCTCCCACTCCTTCAAAGTTTCCTCAGGAAGTGCTGATTCAACTAGAGGGAACAACATACATGCATATTTGTCAGATGTAACACCTAGACTCTCCAATGACCTTAACAAACATTGACCTTAATGTCAACAATGACCTTAGAGACATTTTTATGTCTCTAGTTTGTCATATAAGCTACTCAGCATGATATCTGATTCCTTTTGGATTGGTCTAAAACTAGTTTGAGCAACTCCCTAACATAGAGTTCTATTAACAACTCGTCTCTACCAAACCTAATTCTTAGTTGATTTATAGCTTTGCTGTAGTTAGAAGATGAGGGAGGAAAACTATCCAACAACTCCCGAGCTGGTGAACATTTGAGAGTGGATTGCAAAAGATACTGGAATTTATCTTCCTCATCCAAACTCTCATCTTCGTGAACTTTTCGAAATTGAGCCCAAAATTTGATCCAGTTTTTTATATTACCATCAAATTTCTCTATTTCTAATTTAGGTAGTCGAGAAACCCTGTTATTAGAGTCAGGTGAGGAAGCCCTAATGCTATTTGCCACAGATTTATCATTATTTTTATGTTTTAGAGTTAACAACTCATCTCTTTTATTACAAATAAATAACCACCTTTCCCTATAGCTCTCCGTGACATCATACTCTTTGGCTAACACTTCTTCATCCTCAACTGTAGAAAATAAAAGGTCACTCACCTTCTGATCAATTTTAAAAAGCCTTTCAGCTTTATCCTCAGCTCTATGGTAGAATTCGTTCAGCTTACCAATGCCAAGTTCCTCTTGGCCAAACAAAGGTTCTATGGAATTTAATGTTTCTGATAATTTCCTCCTAAGTTGAGTCCTTTCCATTTTCAACCTATTCAAATCTTGATCTGTCATCTTAATTAATATTCTTTCCTTGCGCTACAAGGGATGCCAAATTTTTTGGCTAAACCTAAGATTGAATGAAGTTAAAATTTGACAAATTAAAAAGACATTTTACTAATACAAATTCTACCTAGATCATCAAAACAAGATAAATCCAAAATAGTGAGGTAGGTTAGTTTGAAAATATTAGGTTTCTGGCTACCACCTTAAAACTTTGCATAACCAATTATCATGCATTTTGGAACTAAATTCAGCCCAGACCCCAAAATTAGACATCTAATATTCAAAATGGCGGCTAAAAATTATTGTAAGAGGACAAAATTTAACTATTTAGACTATGGGCCGCCAATATGAAACCCTCCCCCCCGTGGGAATTTTCGTCACATGTATTTTTTTGTTGCTGCTGACATGTACTTTAAGGGTTTGCTTGTTTGCGACGTTTAAATTACACCCAGGAAAACAAAAAATATCACTGATAAATCGTTAAAAAAAAATAACATGGGATCTTTTTGAAAAAAGTCACTTGACTGCATTTTTTACATGCGTTTTTTGAGATATTGATTCGGGACCAACGCCCATCATTGTTCGGTGGCGAATCCTTTATTTTGACAGGATAAATATTTTCGGCCGCCATCTTGGATCCACCATATTGGATATCAATTTATTTTTTTAAAGTAAAGATGGTGTTGTGGCACATCATTATGAACTAGATTTTTACGCTGATTACAATGATGAAATCCGTTTTTGAAAGTATGCATTCGTTAAAAATATATGCACTAATAAAAATTTATCCCTATACATTTCTTATGGACGTTTCGTATTTTCATTATTTGTTTATTATATTTCTTCTATCTCTCATTATAATAAAGATATGTAGTTCGTTTTAGTCTTAAAATACTCAGTGAAATACCGGCTTTAATTTGTGATATTAATCATCAACATCGGTTAAGTGACAAATAAGCTATAAGGCTCAATTTTTCTTAAAAATCAATTTTTCGGAAACTTTTTTTTAATCAAGTATGTGTATCTCTGGTTCTAAATATGCTATTTAGTTCATTTTGGTCTTAAAATAAGCAGTGACATGTCGGCTTTTATTAAAAATATTGATATGAAAAACCGGTTAAGCTGTAAACGAATTTTAAGGCTCGTTACGATATGAAGTTAAATTATTTTTTAATTTTACTCTTAATTTGGATTACAACTCACCCCGAATGTGTTTTAATTAAATTATCACAGTCTCAAACGAAAGCTGATATTTTACTGAGTCTTTTAAAAACATTCTGAACTCCAGACCTTTCCTGGAACTAGAGATATCAGTCTTCATATATACGAAAATGTCTGAAAATTTAAATTTTATGTAGGTTTTAGGACCACAACTTAGCTGAAACTCAAAATATGATAATAATTTATGACTCAAATGAAAGCCAATAATCTAATAAGTCAATTAAGACCTTTACGATTTCTGAGTCTTCTTTGGAACTAGAGAAATCCTTCAAGAAATGTATAATTATGCAATTAAAACGAATTTATGTTGAGTGAAAGCGCAAAAAGGTACATAAACTTCCTTCTGATCTTATTGAAAGTCAGCTTCTATGAAAGCTGATGATTTCCTGAGTAATTTAAGACCAAAATGAATTCAATACCTAATTTATAACCGGAGATATTAATACTTGACGAAAAATAAATTTCTGAAAAATTGATTTTTAAGTTAAATTGAGCCGTACAACTCTTCTGTAACTTAACCGATATTGATGATTAATATCACAAACTAAAGCCGGTATTTCACTGAGTATTTTAAGACTAAAACGAACTACATATCTTTATTATAATGAGAGATAGAAGAAAAATAATCCAAAAAGAATAATGAAAATTCTAAACGTCCATAAGAAATGAATAGGGATAAATTTTTATTAGTGCATATCTTTTTAACGAATGCATATTTTCAAAAACGGATTTCAGCATTGTAATCAGCGTAAAAATCTAGTTCATAATGATGTGCCACAATACCATCTTTACATTTAAAAAAATAAATTTATATCCAATATGGCGGATCCAAGATGGCGGCCGAACATTTTTATCCTGTCAAAATAAAGGATTAGCCACCGAACAATGATAGGCGTTGGTCCCGAGTCAATATCTCAAAAATTGCATGTAAAATATGCAGTCAGGTGACTTTTTTCAAAAAGATCCCATGTTATTTTTTCCAACGATTTATCGATGATATTTTTTGTTTTTCTGCGTTATTCTGTAATTTAAACGTCGCAATCAAGCAAAACCTTAAAGTACATGTCAGTAGCAACAAAAAAATACATGTGTCGAAAATTCCCACGGGGGGGAGGATTTCATATTGGCGGCCCATGGTCTAAATAGTTAAATTTTGTCCTTTTAAAATAATTTTTAGCCGCCATTTTGAAAATTATATGTCTAATTTTTGGGGTCTGGGCTGAATTTAGTTTCAAAATGCATGATCATTGATTATGCAAAGTTTTATGGTGGTAGCCAGAAACCTAGTATTCTAGCCAAAATGTAGCTATCATACCTCAATAAAAAGTAAACAATAAAACCAACTGATTATAAAAAATTATTAAATAATTTAAATAACCAGATGTTCATATCTCACATATTTGCAGACATGCTGCTCAGGTGAAATTCGGGAAAAAGAGATGCCGCAAAAGTTTTAAAAGATATAACTTCTAGTCCAACTTGAGCATCAAAGTACAAAAAAGCTTACAGTAGTACTTTAGAACAACACGAAAAACAGATGTCACCAAAATCTGCTCTAGCAATGCTCATCGAAGCTAACTTTGGCAGACAACAGTAGGGTGTTGTAAGAGCAACTAATAAAAAGTTTTACCCCTGTTATATGTTCTTCACAAAGCCAAAAAAGATTGCTATCCAAAGAAAGAATCCTACATTGTTACCGAAACAACAGCAGAAATAAATATGCGAAGTTTGTTGAATCTTACAGCAACAAGATTACTAATGGATTTAGAAGAAGTAGTTCAATCACTGACTGTGGAAGAACGAAATGATATTCTCCTAATATGTAAGTGGGGATGTGACGGTTCTCTGCAAAGTAAGTACAAACATTTAAAAATGATTCAGACTCAGACTCTAATATTTTTCAAAGCTCCTTCGTACCGATTCAGTTAATCTGTCTATTTAATAATAAAGTGATTTGGCAAAATCCCACTCGTTCTTCACGAAGGTATTGCCGCCCAATCGGGATATAATTTTCAAAGGAATCAACAGGCATTATCAACGAAAAAATAGGTTATATCCAAGGGCAGATAAACTGTATTAAAAATACGGAAATCTCTATTTTTTACAGCCATTTTAATCTGTGGATTACGACCAAAGATTTCAACAATTTGACAAAAAAGTGTAACCATAAAACCCGAAACATTGAAATTCGGTTTATCAATCCTTCATGCAAGAATTAGACTGTTTGAGAATCTGCTACACATTTCTTTCCTGTGGAAAATTGGCGAATTCCTTTTTCATCCAAACCAAGGGTGACCTGGCTTTGCACGGAAAGAAATAAGTGCTGCAGTCTGTAGGTGATCTTTCAAATTATATTAAAAATCGCCCATACATTAAGTTGTAAACCAAATGACTCAAGTTTGTAATACTGTCGACGGATAGCGCCACCGTTCCGAACAATCAGCTCTTTATTGTAACTAGAGATCGCCCAGTGGTCGAAAATTCGACCACAAATATTTTGTTATTTAATTGTAAAGTCAAAACCTTTAACTTAATGAAAAAGTTTTTTAACTTTTAAAATTATTTTATTATAGAAATATTATAAGAAAGTGGAGGAGTTACTATACTAATTATACTAAATAATAATTATTTGAATTGTAATTATTTTTTAAAGATTGGCTTATGCTTATTGTTGCATTAATGAAACAGCATATTAGGGCTAATAATTTCATAATATACAATGATTAAAGACTGATTAAAGATTCTTTGTAAAAACTCTATCATCGTTGGCCAAATGACCTTGACCGCCGCTATTTGAAACATAAAACCTCATACCTTAAATGATCTTACTCGACTTGAGGCAACATATAGCTGTCCATGAGAGAAGACGGGTTGATTTAGTAAGATACCAACATTATTGAAAGTTTGGCCTTGGGATTTATTGATTGTCATTGCAAATGCATGAATGATGGGGAACTGTGTTCTTTGAAAATCAAATGGCAAAATGGTTCCTGAATAGGTTAAATTAATTCGAGGAATCAATATACGTTCGCCATTTGCTGTCCCAGTTAAGACTTCACAATCAATAGCATTTCTATGCAATCCTTTGATCCGCATTCTTGTTCCATTTACTAATGATTTTGATGTATTTCAATTTCTTTTCAAAAGAACAATGCCATTGACTTTTAACATTAGTTTATGTGGTGGCAAACCACTGACATCTAAAGAATTCAAAAACTCAATTGGATAGTTGTTGACATCATTTACGTCATCACTGATTATTTTGTCGGAACTGAAATAATTTCTTTGTTCACCTGGTATTCTACTCAGAATTTTATTGTTAATTATAGAGCAAGATTCGTTGTTAGGGGCTAATATAACAGAAGTCAACATACGTTCTGATAAAATATTTTCTTTAATGTTTCCAAAAATATCATCAATTATTTTCTCCTCATTCCCCACTAATTCTTTTGGAATTTCTATGATATCGTCACCATACTGTGGGTATTTAGTTACTTCTCCTTTGCCTATTGCTTTAAGGAATTCCACAAATTCAACTTCCTCTGGTAATGCTCGCATATTTTGGGTTAATGTTAAGTGATGGAACTCTGGAAATACATTCCAACTTATAATACAGTTTTCGATTAGCGTTGCACGAGTTCCGTGGGGAATAACAGGTAGAATTTGTCGGTAATCTCCGCACAAAAGTACTGTTTTGCCTCCAAACGGTTTATTTTTTTCTTCCTCGTTCGAACATAGATCTCTGAACAATCTATCGATAACTTTCAGTGCTCGAAGTGTACACATTGATATTTCATCAACAATAATTAGTGATGCAGCATTTAAGTATCGGCCATGATCACTATTTGGAGTAACATTTGCAACAGACGTTTCTAAAAGTGGAATAGGCAGCTTGAAAACATTATGCAAAGTTCTGCCTCCAATAAGTAATGTTGAAGCGATGCCACTGAATGCAGAGACAAACATCTGAGGTTAAGGGAGCGAACTCTATGAATAATAGCTGTTTGTGTGAACGTTTTGCCACATCCTGCATGAGCAGTCAAACAGAATACATTTGATCCAGTGTTATGATACTGAACTTCATGAACAACCAAGTCAATCACATTTTTTTGTTCAGCCGTTGCAGATGCGTAAAGCTCCCCAAATATTAACTATTAATTCATCATCGGGGTCAAACATTTCAACTGCATTATCCTCAGGCAATAAAACTGGAACCGGTAACCCAAGGGAAGTGCATGACATATTATGTGACGTCAAAATGTCTTCGATTTCCAAAAGCACTCTATTTAATGAAGTATCTTCATCATAATCTCTTAAAAAGTCTTCACTGAGATAATATTTGAATTCTTCCCATAACGCTAGTGCATTTGCAGGGATATTTAAAGCACAAATGAAGCCAAACAATTCACGCAATTTTCGGGGCGAATGAAAGTCTTTAGCTTCATTTATACACTCTCTCCATTCGTTTTCATTAGAAGCTATACCGCGAGCATGACACGCTTCGACAAAGCTGTTGTATACGATCCCATTGTAAGTCCTGACACCTTCAAATGATTTTGGTCCTTGGAACATGAAGCAAAAGAGTTCTCAAATGGAATAGTTCTATGGCCTTTGGAGATACTGAGTACATTCGTGATATGACTTTATTGCCCCCTATAAGTCTTTTCTTCCATTTTTTCTGAGCATCGATCAAAACGTAATGCACGGGATTTCAGTGTATTTGTATTCATTAGCTGACATATCATTTTCATTCAATTCAAAAAAAGCCAACAATTTAGTTTGTTTCATGTTTTCAACTGCTTGACGCTCATTCCCTGGTCTAAAATATACAGTTTGCTGACGTGGCAAGTGTATGTCAAGCCTATAAATTGTGTGTGATTGAAAATGCATCGGAATTTCATAGATCCGCTACACAGCTTCTGTTCGGAATTTCATAGATCCGCTACACAGCTTCTGTTGAACCAACATATCGTCCATTCAAAAAGTCTTTAATTTCGTCAACTTGAATAGTCTCGGTTGCTCCGTTTGGTGCACGTCCTCAACCTCAACTGTTGCACAGTCATGACCCTTATACACATACTTATATATGTATTTCACACTTCTTACTGTTGTGCAAACCTCAACATTTATATGACAATTATATTTTGCCAGTAAATATGGGTTGTACGGTACAACATATCTATTATCAAGTGATGATCCTCTTACTTCAGCACTATCTCCATTGTCCCGTCTCCTATATACAGGAAACCCATTCAAAGACTCTCGAGTAGATTCATTGAATTCTTTTGGTAAATTCTTGCGGCATTTTCCATCCCTCATGCAAACATAGTTTGCATTTAACTGTCCGCAAGGTCCATCCATCATATGTTTTACAACATATTCACGCAATTTTGGCTGTGTTTCAGTATTTGGCAGCTCAGCACTTACAACCTTATCGATATCAGTCGCATTGATAATTCTATCATTTTCATTTAATGACAGCAAAATATGCGCATGGGGCAGACCCCGCTTCTGAAATTCGATCGTGTAAATCAACGCTTTCACTGAGCCAAATATTTCTTTCTGCGTGATTGTCGAAATTAACTCTTTCAATTTTGCATTAAATACGCGCACAACAACGTCCGGACGATAAGTCGCAATCTCTGAAGTGTCATTCAATACTCTTGTGATTTCTGGCCATTTTGGATTGCAGGTCATTGTGATGAATAAAGTAGGTTTGCCGTGAATTTGGACAATAGACATTGCATCTAAGTAATTCTGATACATATTCCTTGGGGAACCACTAAATGAGGATGGTAAAATTACTCTCCGTCCTATATTATGAGTACCGCCGTCAACATTAGATTCCACAAAGTCGGTTACATTGTTATATACGTCTGCTCTTATGTTTGCCTGATTTTGTCTAATAAAGTGTAATCTGGCGCCTTCAATCCGTACATACATATCTACAATCCACTGTAAAAATAATTTTTGCGAGATATGTAACAAACTAAAGTCATCTCGAATTGCCAGTCTGTAGCATGCATACTGCAGCATTGTGACTTTATTCCTGGGGGCTCTTGAAGTGGATGCTACTTGGTTCTTGTGAGTCATATTTTCGTGCCAACCGGAGTCTCCATTCGGAAATAGCATAGGATAGGCTAATGGATCAAGTGATGAATCCAAAACTGACACGTTGCGTACGGTACCATGTTTTTTAGAAAACGTTATCATGTTACGTTCAAAGGGTGGCTCGCCATCTTGTGTACTGAAAATGACAGCAACATCTGTTTGAATCGCATCATTAAATCTACGAATGTCCGATTCACGATTTACTTTTATCTGCAAACAGATTTCTTTGTTTCCATTTCCAGGAATGCTGCAGAAATCTCTCATGGTAAAAAATGAACGCACGTAAGGGTTGATACGTTCCAGTTCAACAGCTATTTCATGCATTAAATCCCTATCACACGAACTGTTTGATACATGCCCTGTTCTATGATTGTTTGCTGTGTCAACATCATAAAAATACAACTGGGCATACATTCAGGAGTTATGTGCAGGGATCATAGGCCCCGATCTGTGGTAGAAAGCATCATGGATTTTGAAATTATATGCTCCATTGTGTGAAGAATTGGCAAGTTTAGCTTTGAGCTTATCATGGCAAAAGAGGAATTAAAACATCTTATGTTTTTAAAAAAATGTGTCGACCTTTTTTTTCACCGTTTGGTTTGCTGAAAAAAGACCGTCAAAAATAGCATTGAAAAACGCATTTTGTTTCAAGGGCTGAAGAAAAATTTTCCCCTTGTGACAGCATGATGTAAATGCTGTTGTGTCGCGTTGCGTGGTTTCAGATTGGAAGTGTCTGCCATTGCAAAATCGGCATTTTAAGTACATTATTCCGATATCTGAGCCACTGAAGTTCTTTGGCACTTACTTTAACGCACATTTAAATTCGTCTCTTAAGTTATGCACAGCTGCATCTCTCCGAACGTCTACAATTCTCCGAAAGTGGTTCCTCCTTTCCACACGGCCAGTTAATGTTCGGTGTAAAGGCATGTTAGTAAGGCCAATAGTTTTGATAACAGGATTGTCACTTCTTATCTTGAAAACAAAATAACACAGTAAAAGAAATAGTATTACATAACGTGCACACATTTCACGTTCACAAAATAACAAAAATCTAACATACTTCTAAAAAATATAAATAAATAAAATAAATCAGTTATTGTGAAATGCATAATTAAATGGTAGTGAATTCCTTTGTTTTGGTTTAATGTTTCATCAGATGACAGAAAAAAACAGCGTATATTTTTACCCAATTTTTTACACTGACATTTGTGTTTCTACATCTAATCTTTACTCCACAAAAAATAGCATGTGATAACAGTTACATATGATGCTAACTTTGTTTACATTGTTTGTTATAATATCACCAAAACAGCAACTCATAAGACTAATGTTAATTTTTTTTGAAATTTTAAATTGAATTTTCTACATTTCTAAAAGACTAATATAAATTTCAATGGGATTCTGCACATCTACAGGAAAATACAATTCTATCGGTGTTCTTAGATTTTTGCTACGTTGCACACAGGCTGAGAAAAAAGGAGCACAAAAATCTTATGTAAAAAATGCTTGCCTATTAATATAATGTTTTCATACCCTATTTGACGATTCTAAGTCGTGTTGTCAAATTGGCATAGAAATACCTTAAAATTGACTCATTTCATGTTAAAATCGGCCTTTCCGTTTTCGAGTCATGACTGAAAAAAGAAAACCTACACTATCTACTGTAATACAAGTATAACTGGTTTTTAACCTATACACAAAGCCATAGCATGTAAACAGACCACTACATTAAATATTCCTTGATATAACCCTTTTTCATTCAGCCCTTTCACATTAGTCAAATCAAGGTTAGACTATAATTTTTATCGTGAGCGAAGCCACGGGAACTGCTAGTTACAGATATTTCAGTTTCGGACTTTAGTGGAAACATGCGCTTATTAATGACGAACAATGCCTATTATGGCTACAAGAACATCAAATGATACCTACAAACCATACATGTACAGAGTGTGGAAAGGTGGTCAACGCTAAATTGATTGGACCTTGCAATGTCTCATTTATTTGTCAATCTAGAAACCCAAACATAATAAGAAAATTTCTGCATTAAAAGGTACATTCTTTGAATCATCAAAATTTCCGTTAAGAAAAATTCTATTTGTCATGTATTACTTCAGCATTGGTATAACATCATACGATATTTTAGTCAGAGAAACGTCTGATGATTTCACAACTACGTCTTCTGAAACAATTTCAGGTTGGCTGCAGTACTGCAGAGGTAGCGTTCGCTTAGATAGACGACTTGTTCGCCAGAGAAGAAAAATTGGGTGGAGGAGTGGTAGTGGAGGTTGATGAGTGTAAGTAGGGACAAGGAAATACAACAGGGGAAGATTGGTAGAGGGGACTTGGATAATTGGAATGATAGAGGTAAATGTCGGCATGGAACAAGGACAGAGAAGAGGGGGAAAGTATCGTATTGAACTATGTCCAGATAACAAGTGGGATGCTGAAACACTCTGATTCCAATAATTTTGAAACATGTAAAACCGGGAACCACTATTGTGACTGATCTGTGGGGTGCTTACTTCGGGTTAACCACTCATGGGTATCAGCACTTCACTGTTAATCATTCGAGAAACTTCATTGATCCAGCAACCGGGGCGAACACCCAAACAATAGAAGGGATGTGGTGGAAAGTTGAAAACAAATACTTGAGGGTTGGAGGTAGAAGGAATCTCGCTGACCACCTCGCAGAGTTCCTGTATAGAAGAGAGGCGGATTTGTCAAATATTGTTCAGTTTTTTTATCTCCTTTAGGCAGTTCGCCATGCACATCCAGGAAATTAATGAGAGAGATACAATAGGCACAAAGGTTGTTGTCTGCCGTACAAAATAATTACAGACATTTTCAACAAGTTCAAGAACATAAAATAATACAGATACTGTATCAATTTGTTCGTGTTTTATTAAAAAAAAATATCACGTTCGAATTGATAATTTGTAGGGAAAGTGTTTCATTTTTTAATTTTATAGAATATTTTAAGTTATTCAAATTGTAATAAAATTTGTTTTTTTTGTTCAAATTTTATCTAGACAGTTAACGATGTACGTCTGTGCTACATGACGTTTATAAACCAAGTGTTTATCCGTGATCACATTATGTAAGATAACTTTCATATATGAAATTTTACTGAACATTGTTATTAATGTTATTAATACATTTTAAAACAGAATTTAGTGCATTCAGTGAATTATCAATGTGCGTCTGCTTTACAGTAATGTAAATTATTTGCGCAATGCATTATCGTGTTTTATAATGTTAATTATGACTCAAAACTCTTTACTCTCTCATCTTTAATGAATATTCTGTGAGTATTTACATAATTTAAGTGATTTAATGTGATTACACAGTACATTCTGTAGTTGTATGTCGTGTTTAACAATCATAGTGTAATGTATAATGTTTGAAATACAGATTTAATATATTTTTATGTTTATAAAACGTATTCGCTTTTCTCTAATAATGAGACAAATTTGTTATTTTAATTTTTTGTTTTTTCTTTGAAATTAACAATTAATTGTGTTATGATTATAAATTTATAGGTAAAATATTTAATAATTTATTGTTTTACAAAAATAACTTAAAAAATGATTTTTTTTATACTTCAGTACTTAGTGCATTTAGTAAAATAGGAATCGATGTATGTCTGAAAAGACAGTATTATGAATCTATATATCAAGTGTTTTATCGTGTTTAATAACGTTATGATTTAAAACTCTTTACTCTCTTCATTGGTTAACATTATGTGAATATGTACATAATTTATGTGATTTAATTTGATTAAGCAGTTCATTTTGTATTGTTTAACCCTGTTAAACATGCATAGTGTAATGTTTTCTGTTTGAAATATAGTTTTATTATAATTTCATGTTAAAAACCACATATCACATTTCTCTGACTATATCCGAAATTTTTGCTGTTGCGACCAAGTATCCTGTGAAGTAGGTTAATAACAACACAATATATCTAATAAAAAACATCAATTTATCATAACTAAATTAACAGATTTATTCTCACTAATGTTTTTGTTTGATATTATAGAATTAGTTTTAACCAGGCTACAAATTTCATTTATATATAAGGCCTTCATTGACGACCGCATTACGTTCGTAGAACATACCATCCGGAATGGCTGAATCATACATCGGTATAGTTATACAAAACGAAACAACCGATATATCGAGAAAAAATCGATATATCGAACAGATACGATGATTGACAATCGATATTTCCCCACCCGATAGCCCGGTTCCCACCGTGTCCCCAAGTTAGACAAGGAGTGACCATTCTGCGGAAGTTGCACCAGATAATTTATCAAAATTACAATATATCTAAGGTTTACAAAAATTTGGACTATTAAGAGAAGATGTATCATGTGAAAAATGTATGACTGCGATGTCACTGAGCATAAAAAACGACATTAGTGATGGTATATATGGAGGTTTGACGTATGCAAAACCACAAGATCCATACGAAAAGGTATATGGTTTGAAAAATCTAAACTGACTCTGGAGAAGATCATGAAAATAACGTATATGTGGTGTCACAAGTATACACAACAAGTTCAACACGAACTATCTGTGTCTTCACAGACAGTTGTAAATTGGTTTAACTTTGGCCGAGAAGTCTGTGACGTTATAATGGAAAAAGAAAATAAACCATTAGGTGGACCAAGCAAAGTTGTACAGATAGACGAATCATTATTTTCTAAAAGAAAATACAACTGAGGAACGAAGAAGAAATATCAACAATGGGTTTTCGGTGGTATTGAAATGGAAACAAACAATTGTTTCATGTTCAAAGTAGACAAAAGGGACACAAACATCTTGGTTCTCATTTTAAAGAAGTATGTTTTGCCAGGAACTACGATATACTCTGATTGTTGGAAGGCGTACGACTGTCTATGTCACGACGGATATCACCACATGACGGTGAATCATTTTGTAACGTTCGCCGAAGTAAAGTAAACACCAACAAAGTTGAGGGGATGTGGAAACATGCCAAAAGCATTTTTCTTAAATGCAACAGACAAAAAGAAATGTTTTCATTCCTACTTGGCAGAATTTATGTAGCGGTATTACAGAACTGATTCACCGTGTGTTTTCTCATTTCCTCGAAGATGCCTCCAAAGTATATGTTCCTTGAAGTTTTTGCTATTGTTTTTTTTTCTGTATATATGATTCAATGGTGTTGTATTTTTTCAATCAAATATGTTAGTCAATCAAAATCAAGAATGTTTATTTTTTATCAAAACTAAAACATTTAATATAAAAAAACAACAGAAACAAGACAGTTAAAGTTGTTAAAAATGTGCCACTTTATAAAGAAAAAAAGGTAAAACATTTATTCTAACATATACTCTTTGCATGAATAAACGTATTCTTTGATCAAATTTGTTTCTCTTTGTACACGAATTACAGTTTAACCTCCTTGGTTTCTCCTTAATTCTCGTTTGACTAGTTTGATAAAAATATTATTAGATGCTTGTTCAAGTGAAGTGAATTAGCTTTATAATATTCTGTATTGGCTTTCTGTGTATTATCAATAATGTTACTTTTCTTAGTGATATTGTAGTGTAAGTTGTTTGTTTGTAATAATGTTGACTAAGTTAGTTGTTATAATTTAAATTAGTATAGGTATCGATTAATTGACGAATAATGCAGACTGTGTATCGAAACTGTAAAATCGATAAAAACAATCGATAATAACGATGGAGTCGGAAATCAAAGTTTCGCCTCTTTTTACATATAGCACTTTTTAGAAATTCGATTTTTATATTTTTAAAATTCATTAGATTATTAACCTTTTAATAAAGTAAATTTAGAGACTTGACATATATCTCGAGTTTCCCTTTTCTGACTAAAAATTTAATAATAGTCCTTCCTAGATGAGTGGTTGTGTACCCAATGGAATATAAATCGTTCACCTTCCTAATATTAATCGCAGTGCTGCATTTTTTTCAAATCATACACTACGGCGGTAACACCATTTTGGTTAGGAAAAAATGCTTTTCACTCGAATTAAAACAATACAAAAAAAACTATCTTTACAAGTATTTTTAAAGGGAAAATACCGTGTTATGTCGTATGTCGTGTGTCATGGACAATAGTGACCGCGGCTCGTGTGGTGTGCCTCGACACGCCAACCGGCCATCCAGGCTTTCCAGTGATGAAGCCACATTTAGCCTCATTGATGGGTCTCGGTGGCGAGTGAGCCACTAACAATGGAGTAATCCGTTTAGGCCCCCGACCATCTCAATAGGAAGTCCTAAATTAGAGTAAGGAAGTTGGTATATTACTTGATGTTCATAATGTCGTATAGTTTGTGTTATATCATGTGTGACATTAGTTCTCTTATGTTGCTGAATGGTTTTGGGTTGTTTCGTAAGTACTTAGGGATTTCCACGCCTACCCCAGAGAGAATGAAATCCTTTGATTAATACGAAAAATTTGTATATACTATATAAAATAAAGAGGAAGTCGAATCTTTCTGTCTGTTGAACCCGATAGACACTAAAACAATGAACTGACTGGGCTGAAACTTTATTCAAAGGTATACAGTGTGTAAAAAACGTCCGTCCCCCACTCCTTAATTTTTTTGTTTGTTAAGACAAACAGTTAACTTTGGGGAATGAAACTACCTCAACCCAAGTTATTTTTTGATGTTACCAGAAATTTTGAGTGTCCCCCAAAAATGGGGGATTTTGGGGGCAACTCAAAATTTTCAAATGCAAACCCCTTTTGAGTGACCCAAAAAGTAGATGCAAAAAAAAGTAGATAAATGGTGAAAATTGGAGGTCTCTATCGTTTTTCTATCCAAATTGACAGCTTGTCAAAGGTTTGAATGCACCACATCCTTGAAACCTGGCGTCGGGGACATTTGGAGTTTTAATTCACCTTTGGTGACGTAAAAATGAAACGAGCCTGGGAAAAATGTTGTTAAATAAAAAATAAGTCTCTTTTGGTCTTTTGGTGGTGATATTTAAAATTTTGAGTGTCCCCCAAAAATGGGGGATTTTGGGGGTAACTCAAAATTTTCAAATGCAAACCCCTTTCGAGTGACCCCTCATTTTAAAGAGCTTTAAAAACATAGGCGATTGGTGGAGGTTGGAGGTCGTAGCGACCTCCAACCTCCAACTGTTTTAACGTGTTTCTATCAAAATTGGCAGCTTTTCAGTTTCTAGGAGTCGTATTCAAAACTTTGACAAGCTGCCAATTTTAATAGAAACACGTTAGCACAGGTATGTGCTACTATGTTGGGAATATGTTCAAATCCGACATGTGGAGGAGTGGAGAGCTATCTGTAACGTCAAGTGTATGCCATTACTGTTTAATCGTTATTGCGGGCAAATGGCACCACGTACTCGTAGGAAGTGGAGGCTGGAAGTCCGATTGATTTTCGAACACCCTTATTAGTTATTGGGGCCGTATTACAATATCAGGTGTAATGACAATCAATGGTATTATTAATTTTTGTCGCCTGTTCTGAGGAATGTCACGCAATCTGCTTAAACTATATCCCTCCTAAATTTACTTCAGTTCCATTTTGGTAAGGAAAGAAAATTTGAATAATCTGGCCAGACAAGTGGAACAATGGCACCCCCTAATCAAGCAATAATTTTATAGACCAAAATTAACCATTCCTGATGATTTCTCAACAGAAACAATCGTTATCTCACCTTTAAAATGAACGTTTTAGATCATAACCTCCTACGAAGAGTACACTTCGAGCTTTCTAGTAAATTATGTTAACTGAGCACTATTTAACTATTTTATGTTTAAATATGTATTGTATGTTTGAATTGAATGTGTATGTTCTTTAATCCAAGGAATTTGATTGAATTGCTCTGAAATTTATTTACGTAGTGATTCCTTGGAAAGGAACCACTACGTAAATTATGGCCCCAAATTTTTTGAACACCATGTATATCAAGAACAAGAAGAAAGCCTCTTTGGGAGCTATCTTCAATGGTAATATTTTGGTTTTCTTAAGTAGTTAGGCTGTTGTATTGAGCGGTACAACGAAAAATATAGTTCATCGCACGGGCCTAAAGCTGCTTTTCGTTTTGATAATTTTTTCGATGCTCGGTAAAACATGATCTCGTACGAAAAGCTTCACTTTAGCCCCTAGTAATGAAATATACTATTATCTCACTAATAAAATCATATTATGCAAATAACTGCTTTACCGTAGCAATAAAAGTATTTTTCACCACTCTACGACGAAATCACCTGTTTTACAAACGTCAAACGCGGACCGAAACACACTGTTTGCCGCCACAGGACCGAAAACGTTTGGGGCCCTAGCGCCGAAAGTCAGCTGATCGTCTATTTGCTTGAAACAACGTCAGAACATCACATAATTATACGGTATTCAATAGGTTCCAATGACAGGATGGTTGCGATCATATGATTTTCATAACTGTGTTTGTTTCAATCATAATAAAGAAGTTTTGAAGAAGGTCATTCATAACCTTCAAGTTTTGTTTTCAATTGAGTCAAATAATAATTCGTTTTTTTTCAATTATTTAGGGTGTATTACATTGGGTAGTGTGGTGAAAAATAGCGTTCGCACCTCGGCCGAAAGGGTTTTGCTGCTCTCGATCGTTTCAAATTCTCGACTTCGTCTCGAATTTGAAACACGATCTCGAGCCTGCAAAACCTCATTTTCGGCCCTTGTTGCGAAATATACTATTACATGGATTCATTCATATTTAAAATGTACACCAATAATAGAAACACCCATGTTTTAAATCTTTTGTGTGTTGGATCTCAAAACAGTTTATTTTTTAAAATTAAAATTCGTTTTGTAGTCACTATAGATTTTAAACTTTTAAATAGTGCTCAAAACCATTCTGTAGGATGTTTGCAATGTTAATTAAATGTAAAACTCCAAAAATAATATTCATAGAAGCTACTTGTATGACCTAAAACATTCATTTTAAAGCTGAGGTGACTATTTTTCCTATTGAAGTTATGTTAACATCAGGTTATAAAAATGGTTGCCAAAAAGTGAATAGTTCGATTTTTTTAGTGGTTTTAGACGTACTTGATTTACAGAAGAAATTTTGTAGTGTTTGATTTATCGAGCAAGCAACATTTGGTTTATTCTTCTAACTATTTGTTCCAAACATAAAGTTTAAATTTTTTACCGAGCGTAACAAAAACTGCATTGAAACCTTTAAAATTCTGCTATTTCAGATGCAGCTAAAGGCGCAATAGTTTTCCGGAATTAAATGTACAGAACAAAAACCAAATTATTACGTTTTCTCGGTAACTGACTTATCATTAATTTAAGTTTGCTTCATTTGCTTAAAAAAAGATTTGAAGAGAGTCAAAGAGCGCAATTAGTTCTTTTTTTCAACATTGCACTGCGTTTGCTAAAGGAAAATTATTTCCTCGAGGACTCACGAAAAAAGGAAAGAAAGAAATAATTGCTTTGATCTAAAAACGTCAATAGCAAATATTTGTGAACCAGTTAAATTAATAAATCATTGAAGTTGCAGGGCAATGGACAATAGTCACTAACAACCATCGTTAAACCTAGTAACTTGTAATAATTAATTGAATTTAGTACTCGTTCGTCGGCAAGCGAGCTTGATTCAATAATTTCACAGTCAGTTCGATAGTTCATTTTCTTCACATTTTCTAGACTTTTTCCCAGTGATGAATCGGGTGTCTACAAAAGGCCTCCAGTATTAAAAAAAGTGCTCTTGTCAAACGGGATGAGTTACCTAAGGGTTTAATGACAACAGTTTGACGTTTTTTCATCCACAGTTGGCATCCCAATCCATTGTTTACTTATTTTTTCCTTTTTATCATTTCATCACTATTTTAACACAATTTAGTCTAGTAGCGTAGGCATTCCTGGTACGATACCTGTTTATTATTTGCACGGGAGTTTTTGAATTTTGGGTCGTTGATTGTTAAAGATAAATCTGCTGTGATTGAGCCTAAACCAGCGAATTAGACACATACTTGCAATCAATGGTTATTCTACAGCTAAAGGTCCTGCGTTTTATCTATTTCAGCGATAGGTGGATTGGTAGGAAAAGACCCATGCTTGGCCTCCGATGGGCCCAGATATGGCTCCTTTAGCCTTTCCTTTTGAGAATTGGTGAAAAATAATATCTACTCTGGCAGAAATCAAGATTTAAACCACCTCAGAGCAGAATCATAACAAATATGGCTGCAATATCTCCAGAAATTCTTGCCAATGCTTGGGAAAAAGTTTAGTTTTGACCTGGGCCGCACCACTAATGGTGCACATACTGAGTTGTACTTTGTTTTAAATAAAACTAGACAATATAAGCTTTAAATACATGTCTTAATCATAAAACCACTCTATTTAGTATCTCTCCAGGCCTTCTAAACCGAAGAGTTCTTTTCTGGAGGTCCAGTATTTTCAACACAAACATCCTCTACGACAGAAAACCATTACTAGAATCACTTTGGATTCAGGAAAAACAACAATAATTTCAATTTGAGGTATAATACTTAACAAAAAAATCTCAATATGAGATGTGTAAGGTAACGCTTCTAATGTGTCCCCTCATGCCATCCAGGCATCTATGCTGGGCAAGTGGCGGGGCCATATTTAGCTCCCGGAGACGGGTGTGGGTATCAAATGATCAGTTAGTTGTTTTTGTGTCCAACAAGACTGATTGTTTTGTGTTTCTAAAAAAAACCTCTTTGCTAAAAAACTTACTTTTGCTTTCTTTCATTACATTACAAAATTCATGTTCGATAAATAATAGTGATTTGGAGAATCGACGAGATCTTTGTTTGTATCATAATAAATATAAATATAAGCTGTCATCTGAAATAAAATGGGTTTGATAAGTTCACTACAAGCCACAGGAAAAAACAATAATTTGGTACTTTTGTGCATCTTGCACGGCATCTACTCCCAATATATTTTGTCTTGAAGACAGCCAAAGGGCGTAATAGTTTCTCCGCATTAAATATCAAACTACTGAAAACTAATTATTTATTCAGTAGCTATCCCCCCCAAGGCCGGTTATCATTTTAATTGTACAGAGAGTAAGAGCAAATGAGAGCTAGGGGCTGAATAATCAATTAATTATCATTTAGGAGCAATTTGTGTTTCCTAGAATACATTAAATCTAAAGTCATTACTACGAATCCCCGGGGACCGACTTTTTTGGGCCCAATTTTCCCAAGGGTGGTTTTTAAATTTGTTTATACATCATGAAACGAAATGGGTTTTGATTACTTTGATTGCTACGGTAGGTTAATTAATGACTACTTTGCAATTGCATCATTGAAGTTTTAGGTCGCTCTAACTATTTACTAACTTAATAAAAACAAAGTAAATCTTAGTTTTTTTTTTTTAATAATTTGGTTTGATTTAGAATTCGATCGCTCTTCACGCGTATTTTCATCAACGGACTTAAAAAATTATTTTCGGATTTTTACATTGGAAAAAACTCATATTTTAAATTATAAAAAAACATATTTAAAAAAATTGGCGTGTTTCTCATTTTAAACATTTAAGAGGGGGCTCCAGTCCCGCGCGACTACCTGCTTCTCTCATAAGACCAATGTTAACTTTCAAAATCGGTACAGCGTCAACCTCACAACCAAAATCGTTGATTTATAGCTCATTTGAAAGAACGAAAAATTATCTAGCGATTTCAGTGTGCTGAATTTCGATATCAAATTTAGAAGAATTTATAAACAATTCCGAAAATCTCAATTTTTGCGATTTTCTTACAACTAAACAAAAAATGTTACCAAAATTCTGCTCACTGAAATCGCCAGATAATTCTTTTTTCTTTCTAATGAGCTAAGAATTAACGATTTTGGTTGAGCGGTTTAGGCTGTGCCGAATTTGAAAGTTAACATTGGCCTTATGGGAGGAGAAGGTAGAAACGCGATATTTTTCGTGACTGGAGCCCCCTCTTAATACTAACCAGTATAACTGTATTTTGTTGTTCGTCAACAAACATTATTTTCGACTAAACCAATATTTCTTTGCAGTCTGGTTATTTCTTTGCATCATACATACATATTTACAGTATATATCACCAGATGCCAGACAGAAAACCTAAAATGCATCCTATTTCATTTTATGTTAATATAATATAACTTATTTATTAGTCCTTTAGCATCTTTGCAATTAGTAATGGTTTTGAAATCAAATCCCTCCTTCAAGTGGCAAATGCAGATATGATCAAGAGGAAACACTTTTATCTTTTAAACTTAAAAGTATCGTTCTGGAATTGACACGAAAGAAAAAGAGATAAACGGTAAAATAAAGGCAGAGTACGATGTGCTGGGATTGTCATTGACAAATTGTTCTGGGCAATCTTTCTGTGGGTTACATTTAACGTATGAGCCGTATTAATATTTACTGTTATAAACATTGTTTTAAAAGGTTGGTGTTGAAATCCGTCGCTTTGTTGTATCGGCCTTGGCCTTTAACGGCGTCTGGCATGTTTATACTGGTGCAGATGTTGACAACGATTAGAGAGCAGTAACCAGAATTTCATCGAATTGTTAAGTCTCTTTGTATCGAAACCGGCAGTTAAGTATCTGTATCTAAGCAAATGCCAAATAGTCCAGTCGAATTGTAGTTTTCTCGGATATAAATAAAAGCGATCATGCCCAACCGGCTGTGGCTTTTAGTCCTCCACTAACGATATACTATTTCATCTGTTTCTACGTCAGTGGCATTTCTTTACAATTTGATCGGGAACGGTCCAAACCCGGGTCTTGTTACTATTTAACGACGACCCTTCTTTGGATAGCATGATTACTTCATAGCCCCAGTTTCGATTGTTGTCAGATTTGGACCGACGACCCCAGGTTGTGTGAGCACTTTATCCACTCGGCTATCCAGTCAACTAAAAATACGGTCTTTACGTACATTTGCGTCGCCGGTAATGCTGGGGCTCCCATTCCTTCAATAACAGTGTAATTGTAGGTCAACATTCCACAAACATTAATCCGTACTAGACTTTATAATACAAATGGTTTCATGCGGTGAACATTTTAATGCCATTTATCATACACTTTTTTCATGATTTGCTATATCAAGTGTAATTCAAAGTCAAAACTCATTATAGATTAAATTTGTTTCAAAAAAAATTCAAACAAAAATATCAAAAAATATTTTAACCAGAGTTCACAGATTTTATTTAAAAAAACTAGTGTGAAACCAACGCTGTGACCACTCAACCAAAATTGAATCATGTTCCATAGTAGTAACTAAGTTAAATTGTGGGAGTCTCCGTCTGATTGCGTTTCCGACACGGCTGACAGAATACGTGATTTAAACATCCTGTCGATCAAAGTGTAAGTTTGCAATTCTCGATGTTAAAAGGGAACTTTTAATACCGATATTTCAAAACGAAACCAAACGAATTTCCTCCACTTTATTACATTTTATGTGCTTGTTTTTGTTACTTCAACTTGTTATAATTTACACTTCTGAGACGAATATAGCGTATACTTTAACCAGGTTGTGATAAACGATGGTATAACACCAAGTAGCTAAAAACAGTTCTCGGGATCGAATAGGAGAACTGAATAGTTTTTTAACTTATTAAAAATAGGAGATTGTGATTACTTAAATGAAAAAGAAAACTTGAACATCTAAATTTAAGTAAATAAAGGGTTTTCTGGTTTTAACTCAAATATTAGTTACTTATTAGTCAGCAAATATAAATTTTACTTAAAAGAAAAAATCAACTTGCCTATTGAAACAAATATACTTTTAAAAGTTCAAATAGTTGTTTTCAACGTTACAAAACTTAACAAACATAAAGAAAGTTGTCGCTGAAAGGGACCGGAAGATTCCGTGTTCAAGAGTGGTTCATTATCCGGGTTTGTTCGATTACCAAAGGCTGCGGTAGAGTTGTTGTGACACCGGTGTGTTGGATGGCCAAAGGCTGCGGTACAGTAGTCCTTACACCGGTGTGTTGGATGGCCAAAGGCTGCGGTACAGTAGTCCTTACACCGGTGTGTTGGATGGCCAAGGCTGCGGTACAGTGGTTCTTACACCGGTGGGTTAGATGGCCAAAGGCTGCGGTACAGTAGTCCTTACACCGGTGTGTTGGATGGCCAAAGGCTGCGGTACAGTGGTTCTTACACCGGTGTGTTGGATGGCCAAAGGCTGCGGTACAGTAGTCCTTACACCGGTGTGTTGGATGGCCAAAGGCTGCGGTACAGTAGTCCTTACACCGGTGTGTTGGATGGCCAAAGGCTGCGGTACAGTAGTCCTTACACCGGTGTGTTGGATGGCCAAAGGCTGCGGTACAGTAGTCCTTACACCGGTGTGTTGGATGGCCAAAGGCTGCAGTACAGTGGTTCTTACACCGGTGTGTTGGATGGCCAAAGGCTGCAGTACAGTGGTTCTTACACCGGTGTGTTGGATGGCCAAAGGCTGCGGTACAGTAGTCCTTACACCGGTGTGTTGGATGGCCAAAGGCTGCAGTACAGTGGTTCTTACACCGGTGTGTTGGATGGCCAAAGGCTGCGGTACAGTGGTCCTTACACCGGTGTGTTGGATGGCCAATGGCTGCGGTACAGTGGTTCTTACACCGGTGTGTTGGATGGCCAAAGGCTGCGGTACAGTGGTTCTTACACCGGTGGGTTAGATGGCCAAAGGCTGCGGTACAGTAGTCCTTACACCGGTGTGTTGGATGGCCAAAGGCTGCGGTACAGTGGTTCTTACACCGGTGTGTTGGATGGCCAAAGGCTGCGGTACAGTAGTCCTTACACCGGTGTGTTGGATGGCCAAAGGCTGCGGTACAGTAGTCCTTACACCGGTGTGTTGGATGGCCAAAGGCTGCGGTACAGTAGTCCTTACACCGGTGTGTTGGATGGCCAAAGGCTGCAGTACAGTGGTTCTTACACCGGTGTGTTGGATGGCCAAAGGCTGCAGTACAGTGGTTCTTACACCGGTGTGTTGGATGGCCAAAGGCTGCGGTACAGTAGTCCTTACACCGGTGTGTTGGATGGCCAAAGGCTGCAGTACAGTGGTTCTTACACCGGTGTGTTGGATGGCCAAAGGCTGCGGTACAGTGGTCCTTACACCGGTGTGTTGGATGGCCAATGGCTGCGGTACAGTGGTTCTTACACCGGTGTGTTGGATGGATGGCCAAAGGCTGCAGTACAGTGGTTCTTACACCGGTGTGTTGGATGGCCAATGGCTGCGGTACAGTGGTTCTTACACCGAACGGTGTGTTGGATGGCCAAAGGCTGCGGTACAGCGGTTCTTACACCGGTGTGTTGGATGGATGGCCAAAGGCTGCGGTACAGTGGTTCTTGCACCGAACGGTGTGTTGGATGGCCAAAGGCTGCGGTACAGCGGTTCTTACACCGGTGTGTTGGATGGATGGCCAAAGGCTGCGGTACAGTGGTCCTTACACCGGTGTGTTGGATGGCCAATGGCTGCGGTACAGTGGTTCTTACACCGAACGGTGTGTTGGATGGCCAAAGGCTGCGGTACAGCGGTTCTTACACCGGTGTGTTGGATGGATGGCCAAAGGCTGCGGTACAGTGGTTCTTACAACGAACGGTGTGTTGGATGGCCAAAGGCTGCGGTACAGCGGTTCTTACACCGGTGTGTTGGATGGATGGCCAAAGGCTGCGGTACAGTGGTTCTTACAACGAACGGTGTGTTGGATGGCCAAAGGCTGCGGTACAGTGGTTTTTACACCGGTGTGTTAGATGGCTAAAGCCTACGGTACAGTAGTTTCTTCACCGGTGTTTTGGACGGTCAAGGGCTGTAGTTAGCAACCGAGTCTGCATTGACAAATCAAAAGAAATAATGTTGGTAATTAATACAATAGGAATCCTTCAATCAATAACTATACAAAGCCAATATGATTAAATAATGTTACCAACAAACTGAACGAACTGTACAACTGAATATTTTATCGGTATATAAACGATGTATTGGCTTCCGCTGGAAAACACTAACTGTTCACTTGACTTCAGAGAAGTGGATTTTAATGTTAAATAAGATTGCCTTATTTCTAGCACCAAAGAAGGATTTTGTTAATAAAAATCTTTTAAATTTTACATCGAGGAAATAAATATGATAAAGTCACACATTTGTATGACTTAATAATTCTTACGTATAATGAAACACAATTCTTCCGTTCAGTTGAAACTGGGTGGTTTTAATTCAATATTTAGTATATCTGAGCTAGAAGAACCCATGTACCAAGTTTTTTTAAGATGTTAAGAAATAAGGAAGGAATAAGATTTTTATTTATTTTTTCCCCATAAGGATAACACAGAGAATGACTATTCAGGTTGTAGCCATAAAAATTGAGAAATCAGGGGTTTTGGACTAATATATATTAATCTCATCTAGATAAAGCCACAAACCTAGTTTTATTAAGATATGTTGAGAAATAAGCGAGATATTCAATTTTGCTTTTTCCCTACGAGATTGACATTTGGACAACGTACTGTGTTTACCACTTTCAATATCCTGGTAACCAATGGCCTTAAAGATTAAAAATGCCAAATAGTTTGTGTTTTAGAGCTGAATTCAATTGTGCTAGTAAAAATGTTATTATTTTTACTTTTATTTCCTTTCTTTGCAGTGCGGATAATTTAGTACGCAGCAGCTTGTTAGCTAACTGAGGTTGTTGTAGGTGTGAAAGCAAGCATAAAAGAGAGGACTTCGTTATCCAGGGCTGAAAATAGCGATTCCCTTCATGGGTTGCCGCGTTTTGTTCCATCTATTTAGCGTTTTTTAGAATATCTTCCTTAGGGTTAGGAGTTCATTCCACCAGATAAAAATGTTAGCTTGACTTTGTCGCGCTTCCTTAGGGCTCTTCTGGCTACAAAGAAGTGGCTTCTGAAATTTCCCACGTCAACTGGAAGAATTAATATAGGCTTTGTCAATCATCGTATATCTTTGAAGGATCGTAATTAAGGATCTATAATAACTCTAAACAAGCACTTCGTTTTTCGGGAATATTGTCTTTTATCTACGGCCGTTGCAGTAAGCAGCAATAATGATATTTAAGTAACATACAAATGTAAATTATTAAACTAAAACAAACCAGTTGCTTCAATATACAGGAGTCAATTGTGATACAGGTTATAAACCAATGAGAGCTCAGCATCAACGAAATGTCAGGACACAATTTACGCAATTCGTTTATCACCTGATTGTTCCACTGCATATTTTAGTTTGTTTATGTGCCTAACCTTAAATGTAAGTTGACTTCTTCCATTCATGGTTTAGTCCAAGGTCTGTAGAGTAGAAGATAAAATAAGAAGAATACTCAGGCTATCTCGGTCAAAAATGTAGACAAATTGTGACGTCTTTTGTAGACCGGAAACCTAACCTCCAGCTTGGACAAAAATTATTTATCTTACCCATAGAGGAAGAATTAGAGGAAGAATATTACCCATACCTCGTTTGAGGCTGTATTTTTACCCAACAGTCTAATCCTGCTTGCTTAGAACCGGATATTGGGTCTACGACTGTCGTCACAAGCTTTGGTTCCACATGCATATGAGAGTTAGGCGTTCTGACCATAAAAATATCAGTATTCTCTCCTAATCTACAGATCTTGGGTTTAGTCTGTTTATGAGCCTAATCTCAAATGAGAGTTTAATTATTCCATCATGGGTGAAAGTGATTGGTCCGATGGAGATTTTGTTGAATATTGTTGGTCGTGGACAAAGTAGTGTACGCGACGATTGTTAACAACCTTCAAGCCTCTCGTGGAATGTTTAGAACTCACTCTATTCGTGTTCTAACTTACTTCAAACTTGTGACTTGAAGGCGTACATAATACAATCGTTGCATAACCTACTAAGTTTAAGCTGGAATTTGAATGTTTTCTGAAGTGTCGTGGTTTTCGGTGTGTCAACTTCGGTTCTCAGGTGCAAGATTTTTTCGTGTACATGGTAGTAAATGGTTTTTAGGGTTGCAATTATGGGTGTAAATCACTTCAAGGGAACTGAATGAATATAAAAAATCAGATGTACGTGCGAGTTACGTTACGTTTGATTTAGGCCGAGTGAGTTGTAGATTGGAATTAACGTTGCATATCATATTAGACAGTATAATGGGGTAGTGACTTATGTAAAAAGGGTGACTCCGCTTCGGATCAGAATATCTAAATTGCAAAGTTTGACACATCGCCAACCTCTTATCAGAAGAAACTTATTTAAAGTATACATAACTAACTTCAAGAGAGTTAAATTTGTTAAGCTATTAAGACAAGCAGCATTGTGTTAAATTTTATAACTTTAATAATGATAAATTTCTCAAAGTAAATTTTCCTATTTAAATGTAAGCGCATATTGGGAAAGGTTTTACTACTATTTGTTTTCACCAAGAGTTTTCAGATGAAACTTAAGTTTAATCAATGAGTCCCCACGCAAGTAAACTACAGAAGTCCCCATATCAGTGGTTCAATAAATGTCTAGGAGTTTAGGGAATCGACTGACAAATCCTGTCTAAGTAGACATAACAATCCATGGAAACCCCTGCTATGCAAAGATTGCCCTTGAAACAAAGATTGCCTGTCCGTAATTTTCAACACATTTTTTTCAATTAACACAAAAATGATGAGGAATACCCAAAAAGTGTAAGTAATGTTTTGTAGGGGAAAAAATTTCCAATGTAATTAGTATGAACATTTATACATTTTTTATTATACTTGAATCATAAACTTTCTAAAATATTGTGTGTGTGTGTGTGTGTGTGTGTGTGTGTGTGCGTGTGTGTGTAAATAAATATTGATTATTTATATATTTTTATACATTAAGAAATAGGTTTTGTGAGCTCGCCCATGTCCAAGAGATTATTGTAAATAGTAGTGTTGTTGACCGATTTTGATTGTTCCAAAAAAACTGGACGTTTTGCAAAAATTCTAAGAACATAGTTTATTTTTCTTAAAGAGGCTTCTTCAAAAGGCTTCGTGTGGTTGAGAATGTATTTGACATTAATATTCACATTTACTAACTATGGTAAGAATTTCAGAATGAATGAATTAAAAAAAAACTTATGTCACAGGTTATTTTTAAAATATGTTTGACGTTACTCAATCTATTGGAAATGTCTTCTTCACCTTTTTGTATTTACTTTGTGGTTTACCGTATAATTGAAAAACTATGTTGGAAACACCGACTAGATTGGGGTTTTCAAGATAGCGGCTTGAGCATAACCAGAATTTCTCGGGAAATTTCATTTCAATTAAGAAGGTTTACTCAACATGTGGGCGAAGTTATTTTCATCCCTAAAATTCCAGTTATGGTTTAGGGATTCCGGAAACTATCACGGTTTACAATGCTGTTTCCTTAAGGAGAACAGAATATTCAACTGAATTTACTGAGTAAGCAATTTTACCTCGTAATTTTCCCTTGAAGTTAAAAAAGTATCTAAAATATTTTGCAGTGCAATCGCGTTTTCGTTAAAAAAATGTCTATATACTTAATACAATAAGGGTTTTCTCTGTTACATTCCTTTTTCAGTTGTCCTACTTAACCGATCTTTACGATAGAGCTGTCATTTCAAAGCTTATAATGTAGCGCACCAGTGACTGACTGATGAATAAAATGGGAATTTGTTTACAACCTCGACCCCCAAGCCTTTAATTTATTTATAGAGGGCGCATGCAACGCTCCGGTGCTGACGAACTTGCGTTATAAGTGTTTTAAACCGTGACAGTAATTTAACGGCCACTAATTTAGCTAGTAATTTTTTTAAGCTACATTGAGATAAATTTTTAACCAGTTACATTGTCTACAAAAATAGATTGTGAGTAACTGTAAACAAGATCCGATGCGGCTTATGAAAATTAATTTGCGCTACTTTTGTAGGTAAGTGTAGCTTAATTGAGACGGGTAAATCATTCTTTGTGGTAAAGATCCACAATCGACAGATTATAAATATATTGTAAATTGAATCCTAAAACAGAAAGAAAAATAAGGCATAGAGAAAAACGAGTCGATGTGATCAGGGAAAATATGCAAGAACAGAGAACTGCTGAGAGACAAAGACTAACTTAAATTCAGAAGAAAAAATTAAAATGCTCAATTCCTCTAGAAATACCTTTGCTATCCTACTGTTGAGCTAAAAGACAACCAAATTAAAATACATAGTGCTTTCGCGATGAATAATGTGTATGTGTGTTTTGTAGTTAGGCCTTTGGTTATTTAGGTGAAACCTTTAAATTTCAATTGAAAAGTTTAATTTGATTGATAAAGGTGAGTTAAATGCCAAACAATTTATTCTAAGTGTAAGTGAGTTTCTCACAGACAGAAATAATATTAAAATGCGCAGTTCTAATAATTCATATTTATCATCTCATAATTATTATAATCCCCAAAAAATGAACCCTTACCTGATGTTTAAAATGCTTTAGAAATATTTGCAATAACATTAATATAATCGGCAACAGTAACTTATTCGTTGCTATAAAGGTAGGTTTGGAAATAGTTCTTTGGATCAAACAGAGCTTGGATCTGAAATGTAAGGGGACAAAATACCGGTTTGTTTGGTTTCAAACCCTTTGTGTCATGAAGTTGTGTCACTCCCACGGCCTTGTTGAGGCTGGAAGGGTTGCTTTGTTCGACGTCTCGCCTTTGGTTTCAGTAGAATGAGTAAAAACCGTGGACAATAGATTTGAATAATAGTATAGAACCTAGTAGATCAGTATTAAATCGAGTTTCATCTACTTCCTAAAACAGTTCATCTAGATATAAAACATATAATTTTCATTATACCGGGTGTCCAGCCTAAAATGTTCTAATACGTAACTTTTTTATTTTTGCCTGACAGTACACTTCTTATGGGGCACTTCCCCTTATTTTTAAATCTGCTTTTTAGAGTCGCATTGAAATTTTAAATTATGACCGCCATTTTCCAATGTGGTGGACAACATTGATTTTTCTTCTAGAACATCCTGTATTTTATAGCGTTTTTGCAGTTCACGCTAAATTTTAAGAATTGCTATATATTTTTTTCCTAAACCAAATCAGTTGAAATAAATTGGGATATTGTTAGTTGTTTGTTTAAAAAAAACAGCGTAGTTAAATAAATCATACCAAAAAAGCAGTGCCTAAAAATATAAGTTTAGTTGAGAGTTAATCGTAAAATATTTACTTAGTCGAGATTCATCTCGTGAAAACGTATTAGTTTGGATATGCTATTACTCCATTAGGAATACCCGGGACGACGCATTTAAAAGAACGCAATACATTTTAAATGGGAAAAATTAAAGCTGTAGATCTCCTTAACCACTTGGTTCATCAAAAGGCCCTAAATTTAAGAGAAGAATCCACAAACGTCACGAAATACAGGTAATTCTTTAAGAAAAATCATAATTGTGTGGGATATTGAAAAATGGCGTCCAACATACAAAATTAAAAAAACAGCTATTGAAACAGTTCAAACTGGACACCCGGTATTTATAAATACACTTTTTTATTGCTCTATGCAATTCTTATTGCACTCGCTGTACATCTCCTTGTTATAAATACATTTTTTCATTACTCTATACAATCTTCATCTCGCACGCTGAAACAGTTGATGCAACAATAACAAATTGAAATTTGTTTGTATCTCAAAAATGAAACAAGAGGAAACATTACTTTTCTACAGTAAACATTGTAACGATGAAATTTCGCATGTAATTAACACATAACGAGAACGTGTTAATGCCATCAGATTAATGTAGCGAAAAAGCTTTATCATTTCTATCGGTATGGTTTTCCGATCGAGAGTGTTAAGCGTCTAATTTTTTAGTACATACGTCAAAGTTGGTTGAATTTACATTTGATTAAGAAACCTTTCTATTTACCAGCATACTTCTAGACAGTGGTTAGTTTAAAGTATAAATTAATGTAAAGCGTATGACAAATCACTATTAAAACGACCAAATTAAACTGCTTTTACGGATTGAGATTATACTTTTATTTAAAGTAAGATTTTTTCTAAAATTACAGCCGTAACTAATGCAATCACTGGAAGCACTTTCTGTCACAGACGTAATTGATAGTTAAATTCCTCAGTAACAGTCAGAATCGCTACTTTGATCTCAGCTAAAAGGGTTATTATGATTAAACGATTTGCTTTACGAGATAGTAAAGGTTAGAAACTAATGTGTAGCAAAGAGATTTAGAGAGTAATCTCCATCATACACGGTACCAAATTAGCCATCCGTTTGTTGCTTTTGGCAACAGTGATAATTAAATTTATGACGCATGAAATCGCAATGTAGCAGTACGACAATTTAACTTCAATAAAAATGTTGGTTATTCCTTCAAAACGGCTCAACAATGTTAATCATGTAATAGCATTGACAACATGCACAACTAGCTGATCAATCCGTTTTCACCTGTTTAAAAATAAAAACACTTCCTTGGGTTCAAGTTGTATTAGGTGTTTTTGTCATTAGGTTGTCATGACGAATCAATAAGCTTCCTTGTCGTTTAACATTGAAACTTTCAAGTATCATAAGGGTATACCTGAGGAAATCTTTTAAACCGGTTCTTAGCGGATGCCTACATACTAAGAGGAACGTTTATGAAAAGTTTCAAGGTTCTGATTCAAGTAGTATGGGCTGTACGATGGATGATACGTCTCTGGTATTTGACTAATTAATAGTAGCATTGACCTTAAATACAAAAGGAGACTAACCTTTTGTACCACCTCAGGCTGATCCTTGTGGGCCACCTCTGCCTGTTTTTGTGTCAGCCAGGAGTGAATGTAGTTCGATTAAATCGCCAACATATAGTGCCGAGGTAAATGATTTATTTCAGTTTTGAAAACTTATTATGCTAGCTTACGTTTGCTCTCTGAACTTCATATCGTAAAAATATCCCCTTCTGATGGCGTAGTTAAGATTTGACAGCAGTATACTGTAACTAAATCCTCTTTCAAATCCTGGCTGACACTAAAGTTGGTATATTTTTCATAATGACAATGGAAAGTCTCCTTCTGTATTTAAAGTCAATGATAGTAAACTACCTGATCAACCCGATTTCACCCGTGGGAAACAGAAAAACGTCCTTGAATTCATGATTTCGTTTTTATGTAATTTTCCATACTTTTATATGTTGCCATGATAACTTCATAAGCTTCCCTATAGTTTGGCATTAAAACTTTAACGAACCATAACGCGTAGCCCTAAGGAAATTTTGGAAAATCTGTTGTTAACTGAAGCCTACACCTTAAAAGGAACGTCAGTGCCAAGTTTCAAGGCTCAAGGTGAAGTGATTTGGGCTTTGCGATGATAATTCAGTGGTATTTGAAAAATATGTAGAAGATTAGCTGATCAATACGGTTTCAACCGTGGAAAACAGAAAACTTTCCTTGGATATTTGATTTGTCAAACGTCACTAGGTTGCGACAACTTCACAAGCTTCTCGTTAGTTGAACATTGAAACTTTGAAGTACCATAGGTCGTAGCCCTGAAGAAGTGTTTAAAAATCCGTTCTTAGCGGCCGCCTACGCCTTATGAGCAACGACCATTCAAAGTTTCGTTTGGGCTGTGAGATGATAGGTGAGTGGTACTTGACAGATATTTAGTAGATTAGACTTTTCAATGTCAATGTAAACAGGGTGCCAACTTTGATGCTAGGATTTGAAAGAGGACTTAGGTAACTTCATACAAGACACAAACAAAATATACTTCTACCAGCTATTGATTACACTTTTAGAGGGGATAGTTTGTCAGTTTAGTGTGAAAGGGAGCAAATATAAGCTAAACAACTCTTAATTTCTAGCTAGTATATAAAGGTTTTAAAACTTAGCTAAAACAAATTGATTACAGCGATACGTTCTTTTGCCTATCATAGTTACCCGCACGTGGAAGGCAGAGTGGCCATGGCCTCTGCCCTGTAAGAATGAAGTGTTGTTTAAATCATAATATTTTGTCTGGGGCAGATATGTTTTTTTTATTTTTACAGCCAACTTTCAATTTTTAAAACGTTATAAGGAATGTTGAAACAAAATGTAGATTGCAAACGTTTTTGGAAGATTTTTCTGGCTTTTAAATACCTTCAAAAATGTTTTGAACCTATTAAATTCTTCTTAACGAAACTTTCATTTTTAACAATTGCAGAAGATTACAGACTACAAAATGCCATGTTTTTCAAACAATACCAATCTGTAGGTAATTTTCTTGTTAAACTTGTGAAAAGAATTCTCTTTGTAATTGAACACATTTCGTTAAGTGAAGATTGTCAGTCCAATCTACCTTCAACACTTGTTCCCAGCGGAACGAGAGTTTCATGCTAATGGTTAAATTAGAGTTGCTTGTTTTTCAACAACCTGCTCCTCGTTACGTGTTTTGAATAACGGATAAAAGAAATGTTTACATAATTAATTTCTTTTTACATTAATGCAACGTTTACAGTACTGTTTACAATTTATTAAATAGCTGCAGGTTTCATGCATGTATAATATTACAATTGTGTGTCATGTTAGACCAAATCTACAACTGCATGTATCGCCTCTTTGGATGTAAACTCACGCATATTTAAATGGATTATTTAACTCATTTATTTATTACTTTGCACGTTAACAGGACTTCCAGTGATTGGTAAACATTGACCAGGAAGGAAGTTTGAATGCAGATGTTTCCTTTTTGAGAGATTGATTACGACACTGGGTTTGAGTGTGGTTTGAGTTAAGATTCCTTGATTGTTTCCTCAAGAGTGAGAGACATTTGCTGCTTCAACTTCTTACATTTTTTCCTTTTTTGCGAAGATAAGAAGTTGTAATTTATTTGATTAAGAAAGATCGTTGTAATTTATTTGATTCCTTTCTCTCTTTAATAACTTCAGATGTTGAAAAACAGGTCTTATACCCAATAAGAAGGTAGTATGTAAGCAAAGACTTCTTTAACTTAAAACATTTCACCTAAAATAAAATAAGTCTAATAAGCTGATTTTGTAAAATGCATCCGTTGCACGGAATATTTTGGGACTAAATCGCATAAATTGCATATCTAAAATCGTATAAAACGATTGGTAATTTCATTAAACTTTACTTTTAGTTTGAATCCAAAAGAGGCTCCTAAAAATCAGAAATCCTAAAGAATTGATCAAAATAGCATTTATTTTCATCTTAAGAGGAAACAAACCAGAATTTAATAGTGTTCCTATTCGGGCCCATATTTAAAATAACGAATACATTTTAACGCTCGAGATTAAAATATTGAATTGTTGGCCGAGATAATTGCAAAAAAATCTACAAATCATTTCAGGAATAGAAATATTACTGCTAAATTATATAGCTTTTTATATTTTTAATTAAATTGATTTTTGGTAAAACCAAATCACCGAATAGGGTAAGAAGTCTTAATTCTTTATTTCAATTTCTAATACTTATCAAGTTTTGTTTTCAATTGTATTAAATAGGTGTTATAAAGAGGAGGATACACTCCAAAGGAGGGATTAACATTGAAAAAATCAAAGTCCGTGTTGCGTCCCTTATTGACATTCATTTCATCTTTTAAATTCATGTTTCGTAATAATTTACCACCATGGATCATTCACTTTTTTATGTAACCATCCAACAACAATAGTTGTTGTTAGCTGTGTGTTGTTGTTTATGTAACCATCCAACAACAATGTTAGCTGTGTCTAACATTGGATTTTAGTTACAGTTGATTTCAAGCCTAAAGTTAGATTTTTTTAATTAGAAGCGGTTAAGACGAGATGGAATATCTTTGGCAATGCACTTCTTTTGTTTAAAGTAAAATCATGCATTTCTGTATATCTTGTAATGCCTTTGTTTACAATAAAAAAGTGTGAAGTGGCTTAGAATAATCCATTCTCAACCTTTCCTCAACCTCAACCTTAGAATCCCTCAACCTCAACCTATCCTCAACATTTGACAATTAGAATCATATGATTATGTTAAAAAAAAAGATCATTGCCAAAGATTCCACCACGCGTTGACCGCTTCTAGTTGAAAAAAATCTAACTGTACTCCCTAAAATGCAATTCCGACTATTAAAAATAAACAATGGCATTACCTTTCCACCTACTTACCTTTTCACCACTTCAATAATAATTTAGAAAACGGATTCAGGTGATAATCTTAAGTAAAAAGGTTTCCTCAAAAGGGATGTCCGCTTCATGTTTTATTCATATAAAAACAAGCAACATTTGAATTCTCCATTTCAAGGGTGTCTGTGGGGATCTGAGGATGAAACAAATAAACATCTTTCCTTGTGCAGCTTTGCAGCGTTTTCCCGGTGAAGCTCGCCTTAAGTCTCTAGGTTTCTGGAAAGCTCACAGTGCAAACACACGTGGAACAGCATTTATGAATTTTTGAATGAGCACGAGTAATCTTACTCCTTAGATTGATGGAGGACATTTTTAGAAGTAAGAATAAAAGATTTTTAATTTGCATGCTTGCAGAAAACATAACCTATTTTAATTTTTTGGAAGGGAATATTATTAAAAGCTTATTTGGATTGCTGCAAGGTGTTCAAAATTCAATCCTCTTAATTTTACTAAGCTGCATTAGAGGTTGAATGAACAAAATTTTCAATATTTAAGATGTATATGAAATACTTGAATTACAAGTACCTCATTAACATACCATAAATAGCAAGTAGGCCTCTCATTTGTTTGGTTTTTCTGTATATCGTGTTGAACATTGTTCATACACTAAATCTTATCTTTCCTCCCGTTCAAGGAGTACTTTTTTGATCTGCAAAGGATGGTATGGATAAATTTAAACTCTCAACCTTGACATGTTGTCAGTAGGCAGGGCTTTTAATCTATAGTATGCATTTTAAAGAATCTTGTAATATTCAAAAATAAATAGCGAAAGACTTTTGAAATAAGGAATATTCAAGAATATAACAAGTTTTTACTACGCACATTAACTTTTGGTACAGTTGGCGGCCTTCTTTTCCTTATACTACGCCCGTTTACATAGACATTAGTTCTGTGCATGGAACTTATCAAGCAAAAGAAGAAAGTTGGGTGTTAACGAGGATAAACATTACAACATAAAATTGACTTAAAGTAGACTTGGACTGCGACGACTCTTCCGCGCCTCCGAATCAGTAGTTGCTTGTGTTTTGATCCAACTAAAGTTGATATTGCGAGTAGGTGTCTAGAACTCAGAATATTACTCAATTAAGATATTTTGGCTCGACAGATCCGACGAACGGAGAATAGTTACCTGAAAGTCTGAGCCTAACCTTCAAGTGACCTCATGATTAAAAGGATATTTTAGTCACCATCCGAAAATAATGCTTTACTGTGAATAGGCTAATGTTAGTGTTGAATTTTTTTATACAGGGGCTAAAGGAATCAATAAATAACTATCTCGTATAATATTTCATTAAAATATAATTTTTATTTTAAAATAACCATGCCATCATGTCATAAATAGAAACAAGATTGTGTGAACAACGTTTAACGGTCGTATTTCTAACACAATGCCTAAAAACTACAAGTTAAGGAAAATGCAGTCTTTCTATTTGACCAAGCTCAATCATTTCTGGCCATAATAACAACTTACCCCTCTGGTAATAAACTGGCCAGATCTTACCCTCACGATTTCTTTGCATTGGGGTTTATCAAAGATATTGTGTACCAGTTAAGGGTGCAAAGTTGACGGGAACTAAGGCACAGGACTGTGGCTGCAGTTAAGATGATAACGCCAGAAATGCTAAACAAAGTGTGGCGGGAGATTGATTACCGATCGGACCTTTTGAGATATTATATGTTAGCATAGTTATTTTAAAATAAAAATTAAATTTTAATATCAGACGAGATAGTTATACCTCTAGCCCGGACACCCTGAATATAATACCTTTACATATTATTTTATTATTTCACCTGCAGTAAAGATAGTAAGACAGTCTACTAAATGGACTCATGCCAGGCCACGCTTTCAGTGTCTTATTCATGTGAGACTTGAACTGGAACTTACGAAAACCAGCCATACTGCTGCCGCTAATCGATTAACATGTTGCACAGTTGGCATAGTAGCATAGTTTTTAGTAAATATTTTATTGTGACAGCCTACCGCATCTGGAACTATTTGATTATCAATACAAAAACCACCGAAAACCGTTCACGACTGACGATGGAGTTGTGAAGGTATTATTTTAACCAGAAAACCATGAAATGGCAGGATGGCGTCCGTTAAGGATGGCGCTGCTGCAATATTTAAATGTATGAGTGCTTGTGAGTCATAGGAACATTTCGATATCATTTAATTTTGTTACAGTTTGTGATTATTTTTTATTTTAGAAGATTATTATTTAATACTGTAAAATATTCTTTATTATACGCTAATTTAAGTCATTAACTGTAAGATAGTCATTTCGTTAAGTCATTAACTGCAAAAAAAGCCATACTGTTTGCTATGGTAAGGAAGTATTTTCATGCATTCATTATAGTTTGTTAATTTCAAAGCATGCTTGCATTTGTTTTATTTATATTTCATAAACTTTTGCAAACTTAATAAACGAAATACTAAGTCTAATTGCATGTAGTAGTTTTATAAGTACTTTAGAAAACATCAGTAGTAGTGTAGGGTGGTGGTTTAAGAAAAACTACCATAATGTTGAAAATGCTAATAAATATTCCTATTCAGTAACTTAAACAGTTTATTGCCGGAAATATCCTTATTACAAAGTCAGATTAAGATTTTTATTGAGATCATATGTACAGAAAAATCCTCAAAGAAGTAAAAATTTTAGATATGAAGTTACTTTTCTCACTACCTTAAATACCAGTTCCCTAAAAACATTTCCTTAAATTATAGAACTTAAAACAATGTCGGAAAGTTAGTTTTGAGATAATGAGGAAAAGGGATTTAACCTTCAGTAAAGTTGACACCTCCCTAGGGGACTTTGGATGAGTTTATCTTGAATAACGAGGACTAAGATGAATCACTTTCGATTAATCATTGTGTAATTTTAATTAAAACGGACAGTTCATTAATCCCTATTGAGGACCAAATTACATTTCCCGCAGACTCATTATCGAAATACATAATCATTTTAAAGTCTATGCCGAAAGAATCCGTTAATAAATATTAACATAACTGCTACAATTACTGAGAATCTCATGAACTACAAATCAATTCTACAAAGGTATTCTATTAGACCGGGAGCTGGGAGGTCAAAAATTACGTCATAAGGTGCACATGTAAAAGCTGTGCCATTTTGAAGGGGCAACCTGGGGGGTTTCGAAAATGGGTTTGTGAGCCCTCAATCTGGGGGCTTTCTCTAAGGTGGACAAACTTGAATGTGACTTTTTCGTATTCTCCATAAGAATAACATGGAGATCAAGTTTGCAAGTCTGTTGCAACAGGTATGTAAACATTCGGTGGTTTTAAGTCAGTATCCAATAAACCTCGACTACAAGAAGCCTTATGCCAAGTTTTATTATTATATGTTAAAAAATCAGTATGAAATAGGCTTTTATTTTCTCCCAATAAGAATAACATGGAAAAAATGTGTGCAAGTTTACAGCCACGGAAATGCAAAAATGGGGGATTTCAGGCTAATATACAATAGTTCTTAACTAAATGAAGCCACATATCAAGTTTCATCAAGATATGTTGAGACATAAGCGAGTTATACGATTTTATTTATTTCCCATAAGGTTAACATAGGACGACGTTTTGGGTTCATCACCCTCAGTATCTCGGTAACCAATGAACATAAAGCAATGATTCAACATACCAAATTGTTTGTTTTTTTAAGCTGAATCCAAAGGTGTGAACTAAAATTTGATCACTTTAATTGTTCTACTGAAAATTGCAAAAAGCCCATTTTTATGGGTCATTTTCAAATTTGTCCACCTTGGAGAAAGCCCCCAGATAGAGGGCTCAAAAACCCATTTTTGGCACCTCCCAGGATGCCTCTTCAAAACGGTATAGCTTTTACATGTGCACCTTATGACGTAATTTTTGACCTCCCAGCTCCCGGTCTATATTACAAATTTCCTTAGTTAATGTCATGTACAGTTAATTTTGCACTCCTCAAAGGATTATTCCTATTCCCCCTGAAGGAGTAAATCAGGAATAAACAAAGTTAGCTGGATTAGTTCTGAGAAATTCGTATATAGGCTATAGATTATTAAAATATATATAGAGCAAGAAATGTTATATTTTTAAATAAAAAAAATCTCATCATATGTTCAAAAAACAGCACATTCCGGCAGATTCGAAAAATTTAATTACCTTCTTTAAACTCGGAGTTATTAAAAAGTTAACCTTTTTACTTGAAATTGAAAGTTAAATTTTTTAAGAACTTAACTGAGAAAACACACACACATTGTCCATTGTCCCAACTCTAGGTACTTGAATTTAATTGTTCTGGAAATAACTTCTCTCAACAGTAGGATACCGCAAGTGTATTTCACGTTTGCCCTTACATAGTTTTTAAGTCGCTGAAAATAAGTATAAGTGGTATAAGTGGTAAAATGTCGCTCTGCTGTTCAATCTTTGTCTCTTAGCAGTTATCTGTTCTTGCCGAAGGATACGCATGTTTTCCCTGACCTCACTTATCTCTAACTCTTTTATCCTCACTACTTTTATCTATTTCAGGAATCATAAATCATCTTCCAGGCCTAACGAATAATGTAATAATTTCTTTTTACAGTTATAAATTTACTTCCTAGCTGGAAGAAAAGCATCGTTATATGAAAATATAAATAATATGAATGCTTGTTTGAAATTTTGTAGATGAATAATATTATTAATTTGCAATATTTGAAACATGTCGATACATACATCAAAGAGTGATTTACCTACCTAATCAATAAAAGTATCCTATAAAAATGACTGTTCATAAGTTTTTTCGTCTCTTATTGACAGTTGCAGACTATCTATTTTTATATACAATGTTACTGGTTGATAATTCGTGTGAAGATTATCAGCTGTTAGATGACGATTCAAATTTAGCAAGTTGGTTCCGTTGAGTTACGGATCGTACGATTTACATTCACTGGACGTTGAAAGCGCCCTCTAGAAATAAAACAAAGTCTCGGCGGTCGAAATCTTAAAAAATGCACTATTTTAATTACCAGTCGCCGGTGCACTAGATCACAAGCTTTAAAATGACACCTCAGTCGTAAATATCGGTTAAGTAGGACGGGTGAAAAGGGGATGTAAAAGAGAAACCCCTTAAAGTATTAAGTATTTAGATAGATGTTAAACATTTGTCTATTCGTTTTCGTTATCCATGTATAATCCGAAGTCATACATAATTAATTTCTTGGTAATATCTCAACCGCAAATTAAATATCAAACATAACCGGACTACAGATTAATATATGGTAATGAAGGTTGACAATTCTATTTCTTCTCAAAAAATATGTATACAAAAAAGAAAACAATGACCTGCAGACGTCAATTAACTATTCTGAAAAAAACAATAATTAAATTCAGAATAATTAATTAGAAACAAACTTCAACTTAATTTTGCTGCATTCACACAAGCTAAAAATTGTAAAATGTGAAGATAGAGAAGTTAAAACTACTTAACGTATTTTGCTTGAACATCATTCTTATAACTTATATTTTAAAATATAAAAAAAGTGTAATAACTGTACCTGATGATCTAATGAAATTCTGAAATTCTGAGCTGTTTATAATAAAAAAACACAAATACTAGCTAAGAGTTCCTAGAAATTGTCATTTAATTTTACTTTCGAAAATTGCAAGGGAAGTAAATCAATTTCGTCGTAACTGACAGGAAAAGTGTGAACACTGTTGCTTCACATCACTCAAAAACTTTATTATCTTTCTATTCACAATAACACAAGATATTTACTGTCCATAAATCACACAGTATGCAATATTATACAGTTGATTTACCTTTGACTTCATGAAAACGTTTTGCAGTATAGATTAGAATTAAAAAATATGAACAAAAAGTAGAAATAAAAGTACATTGAAAAAAAACCACCTACGATTCTCTTAGTATAATTAATTATTGTACTTGACCTTTTTCATATTCCATAAACCGTTCCCAGCTGTCGGTTAGTTTACGGTCTAGGCGTACTATCCATACGAGCACACCAATGATCAATGACGGGTTTTCGACGAAAAAACTTCCAGTCTATTCTTTTAGCTGGTCCATTTTCTTATAAAAGGACAACACAATTATCTCATTACGTTAATTCACGAATGAAGAAGTTCCCCCCCCCCAACCCAGGCCTTACCAAGGCCACACTACACTACAGGCCGGAGTCTCCCCCCCTCCTCCCTGATGCCACGTCACAACACCGGCCGAACTTCTAGCGCTGTGTTGGAAATAACAACTAAAATCATATGAAAATCGTAAACATTTACCAACAAATTATGACATTAGAACATCAAAATGAAAACAATTAGAAACAAAACTGTCAAATTTCCACTAAATCATCTGATGAAAAGTAAACAAATTACTTGCCTGTAATGTTTACCGGTTTTTAAGTTTATGAAATAAAGTCTTGTTTTTTTTAAATTATTTTCGACCGCATTTAGTTATTCATTAATTAATACAGATTCGAAAAAATAATGGTTTCTAAACGAAAACTTAAACGAATTACTTAGGGCACGATCGTTTTAAGAGTGTGACAGCGAATTGCCATAAGAGTACATTATAAAATCGTCTGCGATTCCGTCTGATAATGTGACGTCACCACAAAAGGACCCCGGCCTGTAGTGTAGTGTGGCCTTGGCCTTACAGATTGTGATTAGTACTGGGTGGTCCATAATAACCGCTAACATTTTAAACAGTTATTTCTCAGCTGTTACTTCACTTAGACAGTTGATTTTTGCAACAATTAAAAGCCCAGCTGATAGCATTTTAGTTGAAATGGAGCAGTGGGCTGTTCAACGCCGGGCTTTCGCTGTTACACACGGCAGGTGAATCAATATCTGTTTTGAGAAGACTGTTTCCAGGGCATCTTATTTCACGTTTAGGCGATGTCCCTTGACCTGCCCGGTCTCCAGACCTAACGCCTTGTGACTTCTGGTTGTGGGGCTACTTGAAGAGCCCCACGAAACCCCAAACTATTGCAGATCTGAAGAACAGCATCCGTAATGAAATTGCCACAATACCAACATCCATGAAACGACGGGTGATGGCGAGTTTCCAAAAAAAAAGATTGGATTCATGTCTGGATGTCGATAGACATCATATGAGGGATGTCATATTACATAAGTAAAAATGGTTTAGCTACATAAATACTTTGTAAATATTTCTTTGAGTCTTAATAAACTGTAATTGTTATTTAACACAGCGTTCTTTAATTTATTACTTCACACCCGCAAAACCAATTGCATAGATTTCACATATTTATTTTTTATGCCACCTCCATTAGAAAAGTTGAATAGTTTGAACAACTTATAATTACAAAAAATGCTATTAATTAAGGAACCACTCAACGGAAAAATCATCTGTCTAACCCATGAATTAGCTGAGCTGTCACAAAACTAAATGTTAGCGGTTATTATGGACCACCCAGTACATACGATTTAAAAGATTTGTACGAGGAGTAAATTCATCCTATGCTTATCTAGATAATAAGAAAGAACAGATTTGATATAATTAGAGAAAAAACTTAGTGCAATGGATATGGCTGAAAACCTAAATGTCCACATTGAGAACAAAATTTGGTAACACATAAAAAGAGGCCATGCAGAGCACATTTTCTATTAGTAAATCAGCAAGCTATCAACTAATAAGATAATAGTAAAGCTTTATTCTATATAGTTATATATTTTTTACTATTTTCGGCTCGGTGTTTAAAAGGAACAGTTTGAATCATTAGTAAAACATTTGCAACGCTTGTTAAATGTAATACTGTGGCTTTAACCTTCTTGCATTGGTTTAAAGTTCTACATTAGCGACAAAATATAATTTTGCTAGCAGTTACATTGTAGTCTATGCAGTAGTTTAACAGGGTGTCCACAAAAATTTCATGATAATTTTCCCTGACTTTCTCTGACCTTCCCTTACCACAGGTTACTAATTTCCCTGACTCACGGACCTTTTACCAAGAATTTTTGGCAAACATTCTAAACGATACTATGAAGTTTTATATGTTATACTGAAAAAACACTATATCACTATTACATTGTTTCTTCTATTACATTGTATGAACACTATATAAGCTCTAAACGAAAGTAATATCTATGTTTGAAAAAAACATAAAATTTCGGATGCATTGATTTTGAATTAACCTGTTTTCTGTTGTCAATGCACACTTCAGAACGATGTAGGCTACTTTGATTTTTGTAACTCACTATGGGTCAAGAATTAGGTGGTTTTAATTTCCCCATGCATTTCTAGTGACCGATTCTTGTTTTGATTTACAATATTGCAACCATGGCAGTTAGTTTCGCTGAACGAGTCAGTATACAGGGTGTCCCGAAATTATGGTAAAATATTTTAGTATATGATAGTACTGGTAAAAATAAGAAAACAAGTTCATATAAACATAGGTCCAAAAGTGCTTCGTTTTCCGTCTATGTGTCTGTTTGTGATTTTTACATATTTAATCATATCTCATGAACCTCTTGACGTATAAACTTAAAACTTGGTACATTGATGACCACTATTAAGACCTATTTTTGTAAGAAGTATCAAATTTCTACTTTGTACCATTTCAAAATGGCGACTCATTTTTGTTTTCAAAGCTAAATATCTTAAAAACCATAAATTGTTGAAAACTATAAAAGAGACAAAAAAGTTGTGAAATTTAATCCAATTAACGCTGATATTAAGATTGTGATGATCGGACCACTAATAACGGAGAAATATTAACTTTTCTGAATAAAAACATGGCCCTTTAGATCAAACTGTCAGAAAAATCCATGTTTTTATTTAAAAACATAAAAACATTATTTTTGGAATAATTTAAAATAAATATCAAAAACAGGGGAAGAAAAAGAAAACCTAGCCTCCTCCTTCCCATAGCTGTTATATTTATTTTAAGAACACATTAACAACAAGTTTTCAATATAATTTATAACAATTTACTCTTGGGAATGTTTAGACATTTTCTCAATATTACAAACTTTTCTAGATCTAGAATAAGTAAAGATGTTGTATGACTTAAAAATTAATTCCTCTTGAAGCAATAAAAAATAGATTATTGAATAGTAAAACCTGATCAGACTGGTAATTATTAGTAATTTTAAATGAAATAAATGCCAATTACAATTAAATTCATACAACGGTGAAACAATGGTAACGCAGAGATAGATTCATCAATGATGCAAATGGTAACATACACCAATGATGCGAATCACCATCTTAATTTTTCAGCATAATTTCTTAATACCCTGACTTTCCCTGACCAAACATCAATTTCCCTGACTTTCCCTGATCAAAATCTATTTCCCTGACTTTTCAGAATGTGGACACCCTGTTAAATTTATAATTTTATAAGTTTTAAAATTACAGTAGTCAACGTAAATAAATAAAATAATTGTTTAATCAATATACAACAGAGCCCTTTTTGCTCTTTGGGGAGTATAACATTGTCATAAATCTCAGCCCTAGATTAATCCTGGGAAATTAATTTTGTACAGTAGTTTTGTTTGAATGTTGAAAAACCCAGATGGCGTTGACTTTTTGTTCTCTTTTGTTATTGTTTTAAATTCAAAAATAGTGCATGTGACCAACAATGGACTCATTGACTCTGTGGCGGGCTAGATGAAGGCCCGGCAACATGAAGATCCCTGTTTTCTCCTTTTAATTTATCTTTTGTTACTCATAATATAATAAAGTTTCATTGTGCAAAAAACACGACTACTAAATTTAATAAACATAACATTTATCACTGTGAGTAAACTGCCTAAGGCAGTGGTTCCCAAACTTTTGATAATACATTTTTCAACTAAATATTTACAATTCTTCAATCTCTTGCATACTACCTGAAAGGCATTCGCATACCAACAGTGGTACACGCACCACCGTCTGGAAAACACTGGCCTAAGGGATTACACGAAATACACCCGTTGCAGCAGACCTGCATACTCAGCGAATTTCAAACGCAAAACAACATATTTTAATCCAACATAGCGAGATTCAACATGTTTTTGTAAGCTCCATAAGTGTAACATGGGGAATGAGTATGCAGGTTTGCTGCTACAGGTATTTTTAAACTAGTTGGTTTTAATTCAATATTTAGTAGATTTGAACTAGCCATTTACCAAGTTTTATCAAGATATGTTGAGGAATAAGCGAGATATAGAATTTTACTTATTTCCCATAAGGTTAACATTGAGACAACGTACTGTGTTTACCACTTTCAATATCTCGGTAACCAATGGACATAGAGCGGTAATTCAAGATACTAAATTGTTTGTTTTTTTTTAGCTAAATTCAATGGTGCCAAAAAAAATTTGATAAATTTTATTTTTCTATGTGAAAAACTCAAAAAACCCTTTTTTGGGGGGGTTTATCCCCTTTTACCCCCCCTTCCGGTGGTCCGATCGGGCTGGTTCACGAACTCGTCCGAATGATTACTACTTTACACGTCTGTACCAAATTTCATTAAGATCGGCCCATATTTACGGCCGCTATCGTGTTAACAGACATATACAGGGTGAGTCACACCACCCGTCCACCTCCGTGCTAGTGAGCGGGAGAACGGTTTGACATAGAAACGTCAAATAAAATTATTCCCCACTAATTTGCACATGAAGAATTCATTAAAAATATTTTCATCGCGATTCATGTTCAGGGTGTTCCAGAAATGAAGGTCATGGGTTCGAATCTCAAAATTTTCTTAAGTAAACCTACAGCAAATATTATATCATTTTAAAGGTCTTGATGAAAGAAACATTTTGGTGAAAACATAACTGAATTATCTCAAGCCGTTCCAAAATGGCGGCCATTTTTGTGAAAATTTTCGATATTTACGGAACCCCCTGTATTTTTCAAACCACTCAACATTTTTCAGTTCTGATTCAGAATTCTTAATAAGTAACTCAGCTTTACTATAATATGTCACATGACAATATTTAAAAAATTTTGAAATTTTGAAAAACAATTATTTTTTGAAAATGTTGGCAGCCCTGAAAATAAAAAAATAAAAAAGCAACATATACCAAAAAGCATATAATTTTAAAGGTCTTCAAAATTCCTACAACTTTGTAATTTACACAAGTGTTCTAACTTTTTTAGTTTTTTAGTTTTGGTCAAAAAACTCCATTTTCCCACATGAAGTGCATGTTATTTGCACGTCCATAGCAAACGGTCTGTGGGTTTATTATGAACTGCATAAATAACATGCACTTCATATGGGAAAATGGAGTTTTTTGACCATAACTAAAAAACCAAAAAAATAAGAATACTTGTGTAAATTACAAAGTTGTAGGAATTTTGAAGACCTTTAAAATTATATGCTTTTTGGTACATGTTGCTATTTGATTTTTTTTTATTTTCAGAGCTGCCAACATTTTCAAAAAATAATTTTTTTTTAATTTAAAAATTTTTAAATATTGTCATGTGACATATCATAGTAAAGCTGAGTTACCAAGGATTAAGAATTTTGAATCAGAACTGAAAAATGTTGAGTGGTTTTAAAAATTACAGGGCGTTCCGTAAACATCGAAAATGTTCACAAAAATGGCCGCCATTTTGAAACGGCTTGAGATAATTTAGTTCTGTTTCCACCAAAATGTTTCTTTTAACAAGACCTTTAAAATGATATAGTAATTGCTGCAGGTTTACTTTAGAAAATTTTGAGATTCGAACCCATGACCTTCATTTCTGGAACACCCTGTACATGAATCGCGATGAAAATATTTTTAATGAATTCTTCATATGCAAATTAGTGGGGAATAATTTTATTTGACGTTTCTATGTCAAACCGTTCTCCCGCTACAATAGGTGGACGGGTGGTCTTATATACAGGGCGAGTCTCTACTGACTACATTAATTTTAACAGTTGATTCTACTTATCAAATGGAACACAAAAATCTATATAACCCCTTATCTGACTTTAACCGTTTAGGTGTAATGGCGTATTTTGTGATTTTTTAAAATTACACGACTTTGTACTATTAGTTCGACGGTAAAAACCAAAATAATGTATTTATGAGATATAAATTAATACTGTTTGAAAGAGAATTAAATTCCCTTCAAATTAAACATAGTACCAAAGTAATAACTCCTTATAAAACGTTTATGAAATAACATTAAAGATGAAAATTGTAGTTTTCAGAATTTTCCTTTAAACTTCAAGGCTCAATTAAACCAGTTAAATTTGCTGTTTTCTTAGGTCCAATTACATAAAATATTTCCTTATTTATTTATGTTTAAAATCATGTATAAATAAAAGGGGTCATAAGAGGAAAATTTTGAGAATTCCTTTAAAATGATGTCAAGATACATTATCAGGATTGTCATCATCATTGGGTATTGGCTCTAAACACCAAATTTATTACTGTTTATTTGTCTCTTATTTCTTTACCAGCTGAATCTGTTGACTAAATCAGCTGACTGGGAATTACAATAGTAATACAGTAATCACCTGATTTTTCTTTTTTTTTCGTAAAACTGTTTATTAATGTTCTTTTCAATTGTACACTACAAGTAAAACGTAACTGATGCCGTTAATGATAGATATCATTGTTGTTTCGAGTTGTTATGTCGTTTACAAACGTAGAATAGGTGGATATCATTGTGGTTACGGGTTCTGTGACTATAATGCACCGGAATGCCGTCACGAGTACCGTCGCTGCTATCCAAACAGAAGGCTTCTGAATAAACGCAGGGGTCGGTCGTAATTGTAAAAAATGTTGGAGTTTCATATTAACGTTGTTAATGTACATCATTATGATTCATCGCATTGGTTCTAAACACCACATAAATTGCTGTAAATCTGTACTTTCTTTAACAGCTGAATCTGTCAACTAAATTAGCAGATTGGGGATTCCAATAATTGTGATCAGCAGATGTTATATGAAAAATAAACACATCATTTATATTTTACATATACTGTTATTTATATCTCATCCGTCAACCGGTTTTATCATTTTAGGAGCTTTTCAAAGTATCCACCGTTTACCCTGATACACATGCAAAATATCTTCCTGAATTCCCTCACAGACGCCTCCAAGTTCAGTTCATCAAGTAGAAGTTCACAAGCTGTCAAAATCCTGTTCCTTAACTCTTCTACATTTCGAACTGGTATGCGAAAAACTTGTAATGAGGTGCCCCCAAACATAGTAGTCAAGCGGTATAAGGTCTCCCCCAAACATAGTAGTCAAGCGGTATGAGGTCTGGAGACCACGGAGATCAAGCGATTGTTCCTCATCTTCCAATCCACATGTCTAATGTATCACTGATGTGCTGACGGACATAAACACTGAAGTGTGGGAGTGTTTCGTCTCCTTGGAAGATAATGCGCTGACGAAAATCCAAGTCTTCAAGGAGCATTGGTAATGTTTCAGCAAGTAAGTCCAGGTACTAAATGCCATTTAAGGCTGTTCGAAGGTCCTATGAGGCAGCTTACAGAGTCTGATCCAGACGCTTAATTTAAACCTTACATGATTAGAAGATTCATGCACCAGGAACAGCTATGAACATTAACAAAGGTGCGTTCATTGAGAATCCTCTGTTTGGACAGCGGCGGCGACGGTACTTGCGACGGCATTCCGCTGCATTATAGTCACAGAACCCGTAAACCACAATAATGTCCACCCTCAAAAGGTGCGCCTCAAAAGGTTGATGGAATCAGAAGTTACAGCTCCTCAAAGATTTTAGCCTGATTTTAGCCATGAGTTAAATGGCCAACATTAAATTCTTTCAGAAGCTGTAACTTCTGATTGGATCAACCTTTTGAGGCGCGGTTTGCGCTGTTGTGATCTACTAATTAAGACCTTTTAAATGAGGTATAACTATAGGTATGCTTACGAATTTCAAGACTTCCGGCGTGGGCTGTCCCCTCATCGTGCGAAAAACTGAGAAAATACGCCGAAATATTCCTATTTGTACTAGTTACTCAACTGTAAAGTTTCATCACTTTCTGCAAAATAGTATAAAGGTTATTTTATATATTCCAGACTTTTGCCCAACCCTGAATATAGATATATTTATATATCTATATATATACGGGTGGTATATATATATATATATATATATAAATTCGAACGAATGGTGTTTTTTGCTTCTGGGGACCCCAAAATGAAAAGTTAACATGGTCCCGGACTTAGGTCTTACCATGAGTACTACCGTAATAGCTTATTCCTTTAAGGAAATTCGCTAAAAGAGTGATCTTTGAAAACTCCTACTTTAAATAGTAACTGTATAATTATTTTGATGCTCAATATTTCTTGTCCCAAGCGTGCACTTTGCTCTCGTGGAACTAGAAAGTTACATTTTTCCTCTAAAATTTATTGTGTATCGTATTTATCATAAAAATGAAGCAGTTGATCTGGATAATGAATATGGAATATTCTGGCCACCAGTCGACCCTGACATGTCATGATGTTCGGGGACAAATGACGTCATCAATCATGAAATATCACCTTGAGACGACACGTGGTTGAAGCCTAGTTGCATACACAGGTTATCCTGAAACGGATTGGTTAAATAAATAAATATTGGGCTGTCATAATAAAACGTTTAATATTCTAATTTTCTCAGATTCCGTTTTTATTCATCCGGTTTAGAACCAGGATAAAATATATTTTCTTTTAAATAAAAACATAAGAGGCGATGGGTGATCAAAACAATTTATTAATCTGTTTACCCTGGTGAAAAAACCGTGCTTTGGCTTTGTTAAACTTATCATGTCAGTTAACCTGGTGTTCTCCTTATTCAATAAAAACAATTGAATCGCAATAAAATACCCCATCAATTTGTAGATTGAAAATAAGTATAACAGTCAAATGTAATTTTTGCTTTATGGTTTATCATATTTATTTTTAGACATATTTCCTCTTAATTTTAGTTTACTGAGACCATTTCAGTATTTATAGTCCAACTTAGACTTTAAGGTGTCAGGTTAAAGTGATTTTTCTCTGGAGCCATAAACTATCTTTCGTTCGGTTTTATAGTCTGTGTCTCATCTGATGAGAAATTTCCTAATTTTCAAACATATGTACATTAACATTAAGTTTCACCTCGTTAAAAATATACAAAAAACTTAACTACTCAAAACCGCTTTCTAAGAAAATCGAAACCTCTACCCTCTGTGACAATAATGTTCTTATTATTGACCGGAAGAGCTTAATATCAAGAAAACCTCTATTTTATAAACTTGCGACTACTAGTTTATATGAATATGCTTAATCAAATAAGTTAGTCGAATCTGAACACGTGACAACCATATTAGTCAAAAAACTAAATACGAGTTAATTTGCATATTGAAAAATCTCTCGAACAATGTTTGAAAACATTTAAAAACTGAAAAAAAAAATAAAACAAAACAGCGCTACAATTTTAAAGCAGAGGACGAAAGAGAACAATCGCAATGATTGAGCATTCAGCGCTGCGAGCGGAGAGCGGAGAGCGGAGGGCGGAGAGCGGAGAGCGGTTCTTGAGCGAACCGACCGAGCCTCATCAACATGCGGCATGTCGGTGTCCCGACTAGGGAATCCGATCCCGGCCGGCATTTTCAATCCCGGGATTACGGGATTGAGAACGTTAATCCCGGGATCTCGGGACCAATTCGTGTCGTATGCTTAATATGAATAGATTTATTTACTTGGTCAAATTATAAGAGCATCGTAATAAAACTCAAAATCAATTTCAATATACTGAGTCAGAAACTAATTATAATCTTTTAGTACAATTTAAAAATACCAACTGAAAACCATCACTTACATAGATTATGTAAAGACTGCAATAACACATAAAACCAATGTTTACTTAGAACGGCATTTGACAAGGTTCTCTTAGTTATGAACGTAGTTAAAACTGATGGGAAGCTAATCAACATCGATTTTACACATAAATTTGATTAAGCCTGAGGATCCAGGGATTGGCTACCCTAGTCCCGACACGAAATAGAATGTGAGAAAATACACGATGAGGTGGTTGTATTTGACTCTGATGACAGTAATTGATTTGATTGCGATTGTGGCTACCTATCCAGAATAATACATTTTTACTTAAGGTAATAGTTCAATTTTGTTCATTAATGTTAGAAGTTAAAACGCTTGGAATTAAAATTTGGTGAGAATGAGTTTAAGTTATTTTTTGGATTTATGCGGACGATTCTCCATAACTGATTGGTGAAAACAAGTTTCGCGATGTTTTTGGATCTGGAATCTGGGATTAATCAAAAAGGATCATTACAAACAATTGATCCTCGGCTGTTTTGTAAGGTGATAGTCCATAACCTGAACGCAAAAGACAAGTAAAAGATGCGGCTGATCCTAATTCTCAAAATATCGTAAGACGTGTTTTTACCAATATGTGGTAACCAAATTTTCGCCAAAAATACCATTATAAACAAGTCCAACAAGGATTGAAAAATATATTTCTAAGAACAATATTAATTTTAGGAAGGATAAAGACGTACCTCGCCCTCAAATGGTTGCTATCCATTCGAACATTTGTCTACCTACTTGGCAGACCTAGCAATACATCAGCCTCCCCCCCACTTCCCCAGTTGGCATCGAGCCAGATAAAGTTAGCGTGTGTGGTTTGGCATAAGGTATAACGTTCCTGACATGGAAATTTAACTTTTTAACTAAAACTTTGCTGAAATTGATCTCTGATGTTGCAATGCAGTTTAAAAACGCTGCAAATTTCCTTTGCTGTAATAAGCATGTGCCTTGCCTAGGTCAATAATACGACGGCGCTGAAGGGCCATAGAGAAAGAAAAATTATTTGCGAAATTTCGATTTTAAAACACAAAGTTTTGACTTTTAAACACGAAATTTCGTCTTCAACTCAAACCTTCAAGCAGTTTCTGCCTTTATACAAAACGAAGTAAGGTGAGGGGATCTGGACGGCTTCTTGGCTATAAATGGATGCATTTAAAATGCATTCAAGATGGATACGTTGTTTCTCAAAAACAAGTGAGACTTATTTTAAAAGAATTGGACCTTGTTGGAGTAGAAACCAGAAGACGGCAACGGCTACGTCGTAGACTGTAACAGAGTAAGGGTCCAAATTTGTTGTGGCACTTAGATGCATATGACAAGCTCAAACCTTATGGTACAGTATTTGCGTACATGGATGTATTGATGGATTTTCAAGGCAGCTGGATATTATATAAATTCTGCAGTAAGTATCAAGAATATTTATTGTCGTAAACTTGTACAAAGCATGGACAATCGTCAAACATATTTACATAAAATAAACTAAAAATACAGTGCACTTTTATACATTTGATTCTTATGTTTTCTAAAATAATTCTTTATTTTCATAATTCAAATAATCCTGGATACTGTAGTACTCCTTAGTCACTAACAAATGTTGCAGCCTCCTTCTGAACATGATCTCATTTATTTCAGATTTTAATGAAAGGGGGAGGGAATTGTAAAGTTTAATTATGCTGAAAAATGACTGCTTCTCAAAAAATGTGGTGTTGTGTTGTGGAATAGTTAAGGAAGTGGAATGTCGGAGACTGTAGTAGTTACTATTGCGAAAATTGAAAAAATGCTTGTTTTTGAAGAAACATGAGAGACATTCGTTGAGTTGCTGTTAGCACATAGATTGGTCAAAGCGTTAGCAACGAAAACAAAGTATAAAAATGCAGCACGGCAACGCACAAATCGCAGAGGCGATAGAGTCCCACTTTCAGGGTGCTGAGACTCAAGCGTTAAGGACGGCCCTTACAGAGGGTTTAACTGATGCCATCAACGCTAACTAGGCCAAGACCATTGAGGCCGGATTCGCCTACCAAAGATTTGAACCAGTTAGAACAATAAGGCTTTTTTATGAGAGGTCTATGTCAAATGCCACAGCTACAGGTTCAGTCACCTAGACCAGATACCAGGGGGGCAAGCAGTAACGCTCCACAAGAAAACCCATTTCAAGGATGATTTGAAATTGTTCGTGGGGGTCTACTGTGTCAGGGGGACCAACATAAAGAAAATTGTTGGATAATTGCCCGACAACTTGTCACAAGTGTGATCAATAGAGTGCAACACAAGCCTCCCAAAAATAGGCTATCACTCACGCTAATGCGAGCGTTTATAAATAAAAGTAATGTTTAAAAAGTTCAACAAACAAATGTGGACGACAACAAGTTATTCTTTTTTTCCATATTGATATCCAATAAAAAACGAAAACCCCCCGCATAAGCCGATTAAAAAAATTATATTACTTCAATTTTGTTTGTAGATATTTGTTTTTGCCAAGAAAGAAAGAAAGAAAGAAAGAAGAATTAGATTTATGCCAAGAAGAAAATTGAACGCAGATCTGAGATATAAGAAAAAAACATTATTACAAGCTTCTCCAAAAAATGGAGAAAAAGTACAAGTCTGACATGATACGTTTCGTAATCTTAAACGTTTTCTACTATGATTAAAAACTGAGAAGCGTTATCTCCGCTGATTTTTTAATATATTTCGTGAAGTTTTGATTACTTTCATGAATTGTAAATGAGTATTAAATTAAGTTGACAAGTTTTCGTAGGTAAATCTCTGTTGCATAATAAAATATAATAAATCAAAACCAGAATGATATATTTGATTTGTAGCTAAATTGGCCATATTTTCCCTAAGCATTGGCTCACATATTGTACTGTGGTAGACCAGAATGCTACAAGAAAGAAAATGCTCTGCTGTAGCCAAGCATAAAGTATATTATGCGGCAGTTAGCCCATACACTGCTAATAAAGTATCAAGCGTCTGAAATAGACTGGTACCTGATCTTTTTCCACTTAGTCTTTCTTGAAGGGCAATTGTTTATATATGAGGAGCTTGGCTATTTTGACACCATTGGTTGGTTTTTTTTCAGAAAATGGACGAAGTAAATTGAGTGGACATCCTACCACGGTAAGACCTAAGCCTAAGACCATGATAACTTGTCGTTTTGGGGCCCCCAGAAGCAAAAAACACCATTCGTTCAAATTTATAGATAGATATACACAGGGTTAGTTTTAATTGTCCCCCCCATTACTTTTTTTACATTTCTAAAAATAACTTTCCCATACCCCACCCAAACATTATTGGGTAGTCAGTACCTCGTTTTGAGGGGGTACTTCAAGTCCAATTAAAAATAATAAGGAGTGGAGAAAACAAAAAACAAGACAAAGACAACTGCTACCACGGTAAGATCTAAGCCTAAGACCATGATAACTTTTCGTTTAAAACCTCTTTTTTATGCCAACAGTAAAGCTCAGGATCTTTGCAAAAATGAGAATTGGATAAATCTATCAACAGAAAGAAAACAGCATTATGATAAACTGCTCCAGGAAATGAAGGAATGTATTGAAAAAATACATTGGACAGATTGTTATTGGAATTTTTTTATTCCAACCACAGTTGGATAATATGTAATTTAGTGTAACGTACAGAAGGGTAATTTCTACGACTAATGAATAACTATGATTTGTTTGAATATATTTGAGATTGCTTTCAGTAGTTTATTTTACATAAAAAGCGTCACTTAGCACCTGTAGGAGGAAAACTGGAATCCTTTAACCAACGAGAAGATTATGAACATAAAGACAGGCAACATCTTTACCGATCAGAGATTCAGCAAGATCAGCTAAAAGAACATCAGAATATATTTCCAGTAGAGGCAGAAGAAGCTATCACTGCAACCTCGTCACTTCCTGACACGCAGGATCAACTGCCGAATAAATGAGAATCACCAGGACTACCGCCAAGCTAATGATGCCCGACGTTTCCTAACACAAACCATCTCGTTTTACAATGACATAACGTGCTGCACGACCTCCGCAATATTTGAAAATCTATGTTTCTGAATGAAAGTGGGGAGAGTGTGATAGTATTTCTCTTTGGTAATTACTTTTACCATATGATGACATGCTTATTTTATTATGATGATTGTAAACAGCAACCCAATACTTCAATTTTTAATGGGAGGTCTTTAAATTGATATAAAATTTGCTATAGGTTTATATAATAAAATCGCGAGATTCAACCCTCTATGACCTTTTTAACTCTAGAAAACTGTATAAGTAAATCGCCATAAAATATTTTAATATATTCTTCATGAGTAAAATAGTGGACAAGGATTTTATTTGTCATTTTAAAGTTGAACTGTTATCCCATTAAAATATGCTAATGGGTGGTCTATCTGACCCTGTATTGATTGTATTATTTTTTTATTATTTTTTTTCAAAACATAGTAAAAAGAAATAGTAAATTGCTTGTAGTTAAGAGAATTGTATTTGAGAATAAATAACATATTTGTTTGTAAACAATTACATATGACAAATAAAAGAAAATTACAATAAGTGCAAATGTACAGGATTGCACATAACGCCCACCAAACTGAATTTAATTAATGCAATAAAACACAAATCCAAGTTCAAAAATTCTTCTTAGATGGCAACAGTTTTTTTCGTTTACTTCACTTTTTAGTTGGTAGTGGACATAGCTTCACCACAGGTCTGACCAATGTCTGTCCGTTCTCGAGGCGTAGTGAGACCACACGAACAATGCCGTCTCGACCTGAAGTGACGTCGGTGATTATTCCCATAGGCCATTGAAGTGGGAAAAGGTTAGCTTCTTTCACAAGAACAATATCTCCTACTTCTATGTTGGGTTTTGTTCCATTTATAAATTTGCTGGAGGGTATGTAAATATTCATCGCTCCATCGTTTTCAGAAGTGTTGAGCAGCTTGTTGGACTAACTGCCGACGAAACAAGCGGTTAGGTGACAGTAATGTTGTCAGGTTGCGGTGGAGTGACGAGTGAATCTCCGATGAGAAAATGCCCAGGTTTGAGAACTTCAAATTCATTTGGATCGGTAGATGTAGAAGAGAGGGGGTGAGAATTCAAAACTGCTTCAATTTGGCAGAAGAGAGTTGACATTTCTTCAAATGTTAGTACTTCTCCTATAACGCGTTTCAGGTGGTACTTGGCTGATTTTGTGCCTGCTTCCCATAACCCACCAAAATGTGAAATTTTTTATTTTAGCCACAGTTGAATAATATGTAATTAAGTGTAACGTCCAGAAGGGTTATTACTATGGTTTATTTGAATATATTTGAGATTGCTTTCAATAGTTCATTTTGCTGTTCATGTTTTTTATGGTCTCCAACGTCCTCTATTTTTAATGTCCCCACTGCAAATTTACTAGACAATATCAACTTGTTACAGCTAACAGTTTATAAATACGTAGTGTGCCTGATAAATAGCATTCGGGCGTTATAATTTCTGTGATGTGTTCATTCATTTAACGATTGATAATTCCATGTAAAATTTATCACGGCAATGTGCGTTGATTGCATTTATACTGAATCCTTCGACGTGAGTGTATATCGCATTAGAGGCACTGTAACATGTATTAGATCAAGACGTGGTATTTATTTGTGCTTAAGAATACAGCATTTTCAATCTTAACACCTCTTCGAGTTATGCAACTTAAGCCATGTCAAGATAAACTACGCTGAAGATATGATAATAAACGAATTATATGAACGTTTAGCAAATTGACTTCTATTTTAAAACTAACCATAATACTTTAAGACAACATATTAGCAATTCTTTATTAAAATGAAATTTGGTTGGAGAGCTTTTGAACTAACGATAAATTCCGTTGAACTTAAAAGTTGTAACGGAAAATTTCTCTTACAATCGGAAACGATAGCAATGATATAATGTTCTTCCACAAACTAAACTAATGCTCGTCCGTTTCCCTCGCAGACTTGTGTTTTATGACATCCGTGTTTTCAAACTGCAAGCTTTAAATTCAATGTTTTTATTACTTGCACTCCAAAGGTGCAAAACCATTTGTTGATTTTACTGAATTTTCTCTCAAGGGAAGAACCCATTGCCGCGCGTTGGTCTCATGGTGAGACCTAAGTCCGAGACCACGATAACTTTTCGTTTTGGGGTTCACAGAAGCATTGAACACCATTCGTTTGAATTTTCATGTAAATAAAAAAATTTATATCTTCCTTAATATATCTTGATAGTACTTGGTACAGTATATGGCCTTTTCTAGTTAAGATCTACTAAAATATTGAATTAAAACCACCCAGTTTTAACATACCTGCTGTCGCAAACCTGCATACATATTACCCATACTTGTCATATCTCACTATGTTGGATTGAAATATTTGTGCATTTGAAATTCGCTAAATATCTCGGTCTGCTGCAATGAGGATTTATCTTTGTGCCTAATAACACTTAGATGTTATGTATTAGAGACCGTCGTTTACCCGTGCTTCGGGTTCGCCTAGTGGGCTACAGAATAGTTACAAAAAACTATTAGGACAGTGGACACTTCCAGTTACAAAAAGTTACAGTTTCAACTATTTGTTACATTCTCTGGACAGGTATGTGGAGAAACTTTCACCATGGTCCTCTAGAGGACCTTTTCTTAACACCTTGACCATTTCTGTAGCACAATCGGTTTTTGAGAAATCGTGTAACGAAGTTAACATTAACATTGGGAATAAAATCCAATATGGCTACCACTTATGAAGACTCTTAGAACAACTTTGTAAGGATATATTCTGTATAAACAATAATTTAGACGCAGCTGTTATTGGAAATCGGGAGATTGATATAGAAATAATGATTAATACCAATTACACGCTGATATCTTATTCAAATTACTACTTTAAATAGTACCGGTGAAATGGTCCTCCAGGAGACTAACTTCCCTTTGGCAGAATAGGTAGTGAGTGATACGAATACAATAACGGAAGTAGGCGGCAATACAATTTTAATAAGATTGGAGGCAGAGTTGTGCGATTAAAGCCTGAAATCCCCGTAGTATTTTCCAGTGGGGTGAAGTAACCGAGCCTGCCTACCCACCCCCGTTAAGAAAGTTCAAAACATCCAACAGTGGTCCGTATTGCCCGGAGAGTGTTCGGGGGGCACAGGCAATGAGGGTCAAAGCAGACTGAAATGTGTTTTATAAAGCCTCGGGTCGAACTCTTCTACAGGGATACGTAGGAAGTTCGGCCTGGGTTAAGGGGAGGGGGGGGGGTTAAAGAGAGAGAGAGAGTGAGGAGGGGGGTGTTAGTTTGCTGTCAGCCTTGAAGTATCTGTTTGTTCAGTCAACTTTGTTGACCCCTGAGCTGGAAAAATGCAAGTTGTGGAAACAAAGTTTGCAGCTCTAGTTTAAAAAATTTCCTCAATTAAGTTTTATTTTTTATTTATTTCAACTACAAACGTTTTACATTATCTGGCCTTACTAAGTAAAATAAGCTACTTATCCACAAGGTCCAATAACATGATCGTGACTTTAAAACAAATATTTTATCAGAGGATTAATTTAGGAGTAGAAAAACATTGAGATGAAGTACGGCATTTACCATGATCCATATCTCGGCAACCGGAGGACAGAGAAAAATTATTCAAGATACCTTTTACAATATAAATCCAATGGTCCAACCCAGGATTTAATTATTTTCATTTTTCTATGTAATAGATCACAAAAAACTATTTACAAGGGATTTATCTATTCCTTCCTAACCCCGCCATCCGAGGGTCCGATCAGGCCAGTGTTCGGTATTTTTAGACCCAACCTTTTGAATTAGTAAGACTTATAAGAGTGCTATTTCATTAATCAAATTAAATCCAATTAAACTTAGAAATCAATACATTACAGTTTGATGTCACAGAAATGAACAAATTGGGAAATTAACGCCAGGCCTAGTATTAAATATGTCGATAATTATCTCTACTGTCGTCGCTGCATTTGGAGGCAACGCCACGTACAAACCTTGAGGTGGGTGATGCCTATAAATAAAACAAAAATATATTACACCCCGCCTACTAGCATGTCTTTTACACAAAGGATCGTTGTTGTTGTATATATTTTAATAGTAATGTTATTGCCAGTAGTTGTTTGGTGATATTGATAGTCTAACTTTGTAGTTGATATATGTATACTATAATTATGATGTATTTGAGATGTTTTTGAGGTGCTGTTTGAGAACCGAAAATAATTATCATTAAAATTTGGTCTTTAACCGGTTAAAACTCATGAGTTTTGCATTATGCCTCCTTATTTTCTTTCGTGCAGGGTTTTTGTCGGTTTAAAACCGGTTGAATGTAACATAACCAGTCGTAACTCTAAACCGGTATACTCGATTTTAGACCAGTAGTAATATTGTTATACCAAAAAAACCTGTTTCATTCTTTCGTTTGTCTCTTACTAATGTTAGACTAGGTCGACAGCAATCAATGAACTTTTAAATTTTTAACCGGTCGATCGCCTTTTGAGTCGAACTAACCATTGGAATGCAGAATTGACCGTTTACCCGGTTTAAATTCAAATTTTTTTGACAATAACCTTTATAACCTTTTATTCATTGTTGCGTTTGTCATAACAACCGTATATTTAATTTCATAAGGCGATTCTTTGCGTCAAAATTGTAGGCGTCCGGCAAGTCGTAGAATGACGGGAGAGGTCTCAAATTAAAGGTCTCTATTTCATGATGGCGAGAAAAATAATGAAGTTGCTTGAAATCCACCAGTAAACGAGAAATAACGTAAAATATCTACCATTTAAAAATAATTGGGATCTAAAAGCGTCTGCTTTGTTTACATCAAACATGTGATGTTGATACTCGATTGAAAACCATGAGGTAGGCTAGATATCAATATAAGGTAGATTCAATTTGCTATTAAGGTATTTTGTACTATAATAAATAAGGATTGTTTGAAGTTTCCCTCATTAGAGGTTTTTAGCCCCTTCACGCCACTAGTTTATAATTAGTTATCAATTACTTATCTTCACAATATCCCGTCGTCCGATTTCTTCTGCATTTTTCATATCTAAAATAATCACCGCATTTCTTAGATTATTGCATTTTATTTTAAGGGTCGGAAAATTTGGCCGGTTAATCGTATTGCGGGAGAGACCTTTCTAGAATACCTATAAGGCCTCTCCGTCTAACAGGTTCCATGAGGGACTTAGCTTGGTCAGGTTTTTAGGCCCATTAGGGTAGGGCTACCATATCGCCGATTTCCCTGGAGATTACCGGATTTTTAGGGTACATTTTCAACTCCACGGAATTTCGACAAGAAATGGGATATCTCCTCTATTTTGGGCTGACATTTGTGAAATATGATGTATATCAACTGAAAATCGTATTTTAGAACAGATAAATATTTACACCCATAAGTTTACCGTTGAATAAAAACATTGCATTTTATCTTTTAAAATTCTAAACATATTTCATTGATGGTAAATTTCGTTTTTGACTGTACAGTACTCAGCAAAAGCGATAAAGTGTTTTCAACTACAAATATCGCCGAATCATTCGAGATTAAGACGGCACAAAGAGTTTTGAACGGTGTCTAATTAAGACACCCCAACACTGAAACTCGATGAATGACACTAAAAGAAATATGTTAAAGTGAAGTCAGATTTTGATTTTTATTAAGTTGATTTTTAGTGTTTTAAATATTCTTAAATTATTTTACATTTATTGTTCTAGAAAATAAGTATAAGAACGTACTGATCCATGTTGTAGCAGTTTCAATGAATAAACTTACTTAGTTTTATAAAAAGTAATAAAATAAATAAATAAATCAATAAAGTAATAAATAAATAAATAAATCGTTGAAATGAACTTGCACTTTTCCTTATTTATTGTTTGAAAAGTTTGCTTGTTAGTAATGAACTGAACTATTTTATTACAGATTTTTTATCATTTGGATGCAATTAAAATGAAGTTGTTAATGCCTATTTCCATCGAATTTCCGGGGGAGGAGCCGCGGACCCCCGTTGTCTCAAAGGGTATTCCATACCCGCCAGCCCCCCTGTTTTGGGGTAGCGTGCTAAAATCTCTTTTTCTTATATTACCAAATGGGAACCCTAATTAGGGAGTAGTGGGTTGATAATTTAGGTTTTGTTATAGAATTGACCTGCGGTTTCTGTGATCGGATTTCCATTTGTTCTGTACTTCAATGTGCAGTCTAAGCTTCACAGCCCAATATGCAGCTCATATGGTAGTAGCCCCCCTAATAATATTTTGTGCTCGCTGGGTATAAATCTAGAATATGTTGATACCGGTTTCCTTTCTATTCAATATTCTGATAGTGTCGACCAGTGATAGTGGAGCTTTGAGTCTATACTGGAGGTGCCGCGACAATGCTTCACAAGTTTATGAAAAAGCGGCCCTTTCATTTTGTCAGGCTGGCAATATAAGGGGGGGGGGGGGGGGTAATTAATTTAATAGACCTAATGGAATACCTTTCCCTTGTTTAGACGGTGATAGAAAGTTATTTTTCCTACTAATGAATAATTTAGTAATCAATAATATTGATCATTTTAGAAACGTGAACTGCGAGGAAGTGGAGTCTATTGGCGAGCTAAGTGATAGCGATAAGAATCAGTGGCGAGGCGTGACGTTTTTGCTAGTCATCGCATAATTATTTCAATAACAATAACAATGGAAGAGAGCAAATATAAGGAATTTAAGGACAAAATCACGAAACTATTTTTATGATCTATATAAACATACTATAATAGGCCAGGTTCTTGTTATGTTATTGTGAGTCGTTGATTCTTCACATACTAGATCGGACGAGGCATTGTTGACAGTGAATGAGCAAAACTAACTGGCGCTGTACTGAGTTTCAAAGAATCCCGTGGAGAATTAAATGAGTTTATCAAAAGAATATTTAATAGGATTTAGGCTTTTTTAACTTCTCAAAGTGATTTAATATAATTAAAAAAAATGTAGCCCATTTATTTATATTTATAAAACTTCCTCACTAATATTTTTGACAGGCCAATATGTAGTACTAGCAATGATTTATTATCTTATGAATAAATCGATATTTTACTTATTTGTATATATTTTTAGTAATCATTAATTAATGTATTTTCTATTTTTTGGAAGTTCGCTGAGTACACACGAACGGGAATTTTCCTGTTTTGAATATGTGATAAACGGATTGTAATATATTTACAATAACATAAATTTTATTAATAGGTCATTTTTTCTATAGATAACTATCCTTTATCTTCATGACATGCATTGTGGCTACTGTTCGAGGTTTGGTACTCCAAGCATAACATCCATGGACCCTGTACGTAATGTCGCACCCTTGCAAGAAAAGTGACACAAGTCTGAATTGGCTAATTTTACGTGGTTTTTAACTAGTTAGCTGTTGTTAGTCTTTTGTTATGAATTTCCATTGATACTTTTTAATTAAATATATATTTAAAAACTTTATTTTTTGTACAGTACTTAGTTTTTAGTTTCTCCTGTGTAATGTACGTACATATTTTTTTATTTCAGTTTGAGTTGTATCACTGTTCCACAAATTTGTTATTTTTATTTTGAGTTGGCTCTATGATTGTATTAACTTGTGACATTATTACTCTTATTTTAAAGGTAAACTTTATGAACAAAACTGACACAACTCAAACAGTTAAACTTTTCCAGCAAAAAAAACGTGATCACTCTCCACAACAGCTCAGTCATTACTACTGACAAGTGTCTGTTTAGACCAAAAAATGGCGGCAAGTTTGTACAGAAGAAAACTAACAGAAGCTCTACCTAGCGAAAACTACTAGAATTTCAGTTGTGACACTTTGCTATATATCATAACACAATGTTTCAATCTGTTTGATACAAAAATTAATAAATTAAAATAATTTGCTACACCCGGAGTGCCGGCAACCTCAATATCATTTTACCATTATCACCAAACCCGCACGCACTTGGAAGTTTACGAACGCCCTCAATAATAATCTATGGTAGCATGTAGATTAAAAACTATTTTTGAAATTGCAGGATTACTTCTATTTAACTAAAACAGATTTTGGGAATGAACATCTCTTACCAAATGAGTGTAAACTTAACCCTTGCAAGCAGATTGAAGATAGCAGGAAAGATGCGAATCGTCTATGGTTAGACGAGCAATATTAAACATATACTTTTGATTCTTTTCATTTTAAAAAATAAATGAGAAATGTTTGATAACATTCCAAGACTGGGTTTAAGCTTATAGCTTGCCTCATGAAAACTGAATACAGGCTTTTATCTAGCTAATAGGTCATTTGGGGGGTAATCATTCACTGGTGCACTCGCCCCAATAATTAAATGTAAGCTTTACTTAAATATGAGCAAAGGTAAAAATTATTCAAATAATAATAAACTTGTCTTGGATAACTTGATTTCGACAATTTTTTGTTTGGATAGCAATGACACGACTAGATAAAAATAAAACCAAAAGAAAAAGTTATGATAATTAATGGCATATTAAATCCTTTTGTGTTTCTTTCAATACAGCATTCTTGTTTGTATGTCATGTGTTGCCATAAAGCCTCAGAACAAGAACAATCGACTAGCACTGCCTCTGGGAAGTGAGTGAAGAACATTTTAGATTTGCAGGGATGCGTACACGAGCCCAAAGTGAATAAAAAAGAGGTTTGGTTGCCGAGAGTAATAATGAACACCAAGAATTTGAGGTTGCAGCTCATCAGAAGATGAACAAATATATATAATTCCACTGCAAGTACCAGCATGAGAGAAGAGGCAGAACAATTGCCACTCTTCACCGTTCCGTGGATGGTCTACTTATGGACATACGGGGAAAACATTTTCTTTTTCCAAGTAAATAGTATTTCGCATTCTTTGTTTTCATGAAGCAATGACCGTACCTTAATATTTGTCTTACTTTTCCTATTTGTCTTGCTTTCCCTGTTCCTCTTCCTTCTTCCCCCTCTACTCTACTTCTTTCGCTTGAATTTCTTCCATCACTGAATTGCCCTTTAGAATTTTCCCCTCTGATCGGTTGTGAGGTGTATCCAGGCCTAATGTTTGGAAATCTTCCGAGATTTTTCTTGGCTCCCTGTGTGTCATGTGTTGACCACCCATAAAATGGTGAAGGTTGGAAGTTGTTTTGCCTCTTCTTCTCCTGGGCTAGTACTTGTAGTGGTATTATATATATTTGTCTACCTTCTGAAGAGCTGGCAACCTCCAAATATTGGTCTTCATTATTACCCTCGGCAACCAAACCTCTCTTGTCTTCACTTTGGGTTCGTGTAGGCATTCCTGCAAATCTAAAATGTTCTTCAATCCTTTTCCAAAGGAAGTGCTAGTTGATTGTTCTTGTTCTGAGGCTTTAAAGCAGCACAAGACATACAATCAAGAATGCCGCTTTGAAAAAAACCGAAAAAATATAATATATCATTAATTAATATACCTTTTACTTTTGTAGGTATATTTTGTTTCTTATCTAGTTGGGTAATTCCTATCCGTACAAAAAAGTTGTCGAAAAAAATGTTATCCAAGGTAAGTGAGTTTATTTTTATCCGAATAGTTTTAATTTTTGCTCATATTTAAGTTAAGCATATATTTCATTACTAGAGCGAGTGCACCACCCTCCTGTGGGTGGCCTATACGCTAGGTAAAAGCCTGTATTCAGCATTGAATACAGGCTAGCTGTAAGCTTAAACCCAGCCTTGGAATGTTATCTAGCATTTCTCTTTCATTTGTTAAAATTGAAAGAGTCGAAAGTAAATTTCAACATTTTTAATATTGCTTGTCCAACCACCAACGATTCGAAACTTTCCTACCATCGTAAATCTCCTTGCAAGGGTAAAGCTTACATTCACTCGGTAACTGATGAATATTCCCCAAATCGGTTTTAATTAAATTGAAGTTATCATATTATTCTACAATACCAATATTATTTTGTTAGTCTACATGCTACCATAGATTATTATTGAAGGCGGTCGTAAACTTCCAGCCCCGTGCGGGTATGGAAGTAATGAACACCAAGATTTGGAGGTTACCGGCACTCAAGGGGTAGCAAAAGACATTTAATTCCACTGAAAGCGCTACAAGAGGAGAGGCAGAACAACTGTCACTCTTCACCATGGCTGGTCAACACGACATACTGTGAGGCCGACAAACAGGGGATGACCAGGGAAGACCGCTTAAAATAATCGGGGTTTTCACTAAATCTAAAAACTTTGCTGAAAATGCCAAAGCAATTAGAATCGTTTTTAAGAGAGTAAAACACGCTGAGATGGATCAAAAGCTAATTTTATATTTATTTCATTATTGTTACATACGTATGCATTCCCTGATGCTCTACCATAATTCATACTTTACTACATAATACTTTATTTATTTATATCATATGTCATATTTTGGTTTTGTTATTGTAACAAACCTGAACCTATCGAAGAGCTCCAAATAGTACGACTGGACAGTCACCATCACATCTTTTTATTGGTCGTCAAATTCGATCAAAACTTGACCTGCTGTATCCGTACCTCTCACTAAAAATGAACCAAAAGTATGGCTCGGAAATGAATTCCAACAATCAAAGAACATTTACAGCACAAGATCCTGTTGCGTACAGAACATACGGTAATGTCAGCACATGGTGCTTTGGGAAAATAATTCGAGAAGGCCCAAAAAATTTCAAGATATTAACAAATAATGACATAATACGACGTCACTTGGACCAAATAAGACGTTTAGGAGGTGACTTGTGTGAATCTTCAATCCAGGACGATCTGATCGAACGTAATGAAACACAATCAGCAAACGTCGGAGATGACGGGGGGAACATAGAGATGGTATTTACTCAAAGAATCAAGTGGCCGACTCATCAATTACGTTACACCAGATGATCAAGTGGATCCGACCCCACCTAACACGATCTTAAGACGATCGACAAGACAAAAGAAGCCGGTGGAACGACTTAACCTATGAAAAGGGGAGGCGTTACATACATATACATTCCCCGATGTTCTACCATAATTCATACTTTACTACATAATACTTGTTTACATCATACGTTATATTTTGGTTTTGTTTGTTTTTCAATGAAATAAAAAAGATACTTTTCTTAACTACAATCAAATACACGACAATTACATTAGGTCTCAGGAGTTGCAAAAGTTTTATTAGTTGTAGTTTAACATTTTACTATACTTCAAGAATAAAGCTTTTATTGCAAGCCTTTTTATCACATCTGAATAATTGCTAAAGGGAATGATCATATCCGGACAAGTATATCTAGCTTTACTGTAATCAAAGGTGATAAAAGTTTTCAATAGAACGCAAGAATACGCCTTAATTATTAAATGTTTCTTGAGCGCTATTAAAACACCAGTCGATTCAGCTAGGGAATGAAGACAATTTATTCAACTAGAGTACATTTGAAGGAATTACGTCCTATTAATTCGAGGACCTAAAATTAAACATGACCTTAATCCTGTTTTGCTTGTCTTTGGGTAAGTATTAGTATAAATCTCCTATTTATAGATGCTTATGAGGATAATTAATATGTCAAAAATTAATCTTGATCATAGCGTTTTTTTTTAAAGGAGATTTAATCCCAACAAACTGTCTTTCACAAAAAGTCCAAAACAAACAGCAACGTACTGCAACCTGTTATAATATTTTACAGAAAGTCAACAAATTCACTTGATGAAATGAAGTGTGAAATATTAGAAAGAAAGTAGTAAACCGAATCGTAGATCTTTAACAACTGAGCTAGGGTTTTTTGACTATAAGTACTGCACCGCAGTGTTCATTACTATTCAGTATTAATTTAAGATGTATTCATTACTATGAAATCTACGTTATCATGGCATCGCAGTACGTTTTGATATCTATTTTGATTTGGGCACGTACTGTATTACCGATTTGAAGTGAGAATACTGCAAGTTCAAGCTGTAACTGTGTGTGTGACCTACCCTCAAGGACGTGCAGCTTGCAATTTGGCTAATCAAAAAAAATCCAATGGTACCTCAGGTTTTGCTGAGGTTTCTGGTATCTTTGTTCGCCTTACCATTTACAGGAATTTACAGTAGTAGCTTCAGCGTTTCAGAAGTGTAATTTAAATTATATTCCAAGTCTTAATTGGAAGGATAACCTTTTTGGACTAACCGGAATATTAGTCAGGAGTCTCAAGAGTTGCAAAAGTTTTATCGCGTCTATCGTCCCTTATTAATTTAGTTTTGCAAGAAGTACCAGTATATCCTCTGCGGTTCTTCAGTACTTTTTGATTTGTGACAATCATGTAACACATAATATAAGACTGTACTTTTTGAAACGGCCATATCTCAAGTGCTCAAAAATCTTGCGTTTGTAGGTCTCATCTTGAAAATAGCACATACATTTGTCTTTCATGATCTTTACCATCGATATTTATCAAACATGATCTTTACTGACTAAAGTTCATATTCACCGGTTCCTGACAAGAAATAGACAAGAGTTGTTAATTAACATGGAAATCCATTATTGGTTTAGTTTTAGCGAATTTCCCCTATAGGGAAGAAGCTATTACCGTAGGTCTCATGGTAAGACCTAAGCCCGAGACCATGATAACTTTTCGTTTTGGGGCCCCCAGAAGCAAAAAACACCATTTGTTCGAATTTCTATATATATATATAAATTATATATATGTCTGTAAGCACGATAGCGCTCGCAAAAATGGTCCAATTGGAATGAAATTTGGCACAGGCGTGTAAAGTAGTAATTATTCAGATGAGTTCGAAAACCAGCACCATTAGTTTACTCTAAGGCGAGTTTTTTAACAAAATGATATTTATTTTCAGGATTTAATACCTTTATATTAATTTTATGTAAATTTAAATGTCAAAATTGGATTCAGCTTAAAAAAATAAACAATTTAGCATTTTGAATTATTATTCTATGTCAATCCGTTGCGGAGATATTGGAAGTGCTAAGCACAGTACGTTGTTTTATATTATTTTTGGTTTTAGCCTTAAAAAAGAATAATTACCCTGTTTTCATTAAGAAATCCCCAAAAAGTTGCATAATAATTACCCTAAATCCCTACATTTACCCTAATGTAGGGAATTTTAAAAATAAAACTCTGAACATATGATTGTATTTAAATTGTCATGTGAATATTTTATTTGTCTTTATTTCGAATTGCTAGATTTCATTGATCATGATTTTGCATAAGATATACTATATAAAAAAAATTATTTTAAATATTTTAAAGAAAGTATGTGCCTTTGGGGGGTTATGTCTTGGTCTAAACTAAATGTAGCATGATATAGATATGGTCGCGTTTTTAGTGTAGAGAGTGCTATGGTACTATTAACAATGCTGAGGAATGATAATATATGTTGATTGTTCTTTATTTCTGTTGCAAATAACGTGACTAACTGTTCTTTTCAAAGTACTTGTGTATTAAGTTAGTTAATTTGGGTTAGTCAAGATAGCTGATTTAGGTTTTTTCCTGTTGCTATCATGGAAATATGAAATGTTATATTGTACTATATTTATGTATATATTTTTCAATAAATAAATAAGTAGTAGACTCTCGATAGTTTGACACTTGGTATGAACTTTGGTCATGTCAAAGTACTGAAATGTCCAACTATAGGGAGTATATAAGCTTTTACATTGATAGAAACATTGAAATTAAAGGTTGAAGATATATACATCTCCTACATGCATGATATACCACCATCCTAAACCATTGTACAGGTAATGTGATAAAGTGATAATGTAAAGCTCTGGACAGCCTTACTGGCGGGGGAGTGAGTGCGCTGTTGTCGTAATTAGTGTTTATTATCTGCATGTTTTGGTAATAAATCACATGGTCATTTGTTTATGTAGAGGTACTTTGCACAAGAAAATATTTCGCTCCAACCGCAAGTGCAACTATTGTTAATTGCTTGCAAGCTCAACACAATTCATGAAGTACGACGACAAAAGTGAGGAAACACATTCTTAAATGTAAACAAATCATTTAAGATGAAAGATTGCCAATCTAAAAGACCAGCTGATGCATTGCGCAAATATTTTCCAGAAATTTTAATTGCGTAAGAAATATCTCGGTGAAATATTACAGGGCATTCTTTTGTATTGCAAATGAGGTGAAAGTAAACAAAGTTTTGACAGTTCTACAGAAACATGTGTTTATTTAGCAGACATTTTGGGAGATTACAATTTTCGCCACCCGCCAGTAAGGCTGTCCAGAGCTATAGTAACTTTGATTGTAATATACATAAACCATAAAAACTTTTAAGGTAAACCATAAAGATTTATGCAAATTGATTTTGACAGTTCAAGCCATGTTCTATGGTTCTACTTACACATATACCTTCATGAAGCAAAGAAAACATTTTGGATTTTCTAAAATTTAGAATTTTTTAATACGCAGGTCTGCTGCGAGGAGGGTATGTAATATAGTCTCTCCTAAGGGCCACTCTATACTCAATATATACGAACAGATTTATTAACGCACCGTCGAAATGCCTAGGGTGCCACTTCTTATGTAGTGCATCGATCATCATCAGGGGAAGCTCAGATACCGTGCGGTAAGCAGAAACGACTATAAATGCTTCTCACCGTCTGACTTGGATAAGCGAGTGTTGGTAATCTCGCTTCTTGAGTACGTGAGCGCAATTCTCTCCACCTCATAGCAAGATCGACTGGACAGCAGACACAACCAAATGGCACTTGCAAGAGGGAGCACTGCCGATATTGAGTTTGAGCCTACCCAGGGCAGCAACACCCTTTGAGGCTTTGTTTGGGGGCGCTGGATATGGTTGCTTTTAGCGAATTTCCCCTTTAGGGAAGAAGCTATTACCGTAGGTCTCATGGTAAGACTTAAGTCTGAGACTATGATAACTTTTCGTTTTGGGGCCCCCAGAAGCAAAAAACACCATTCTTTCGGAATTATATATATATGTGTCTGTGAGCACGATAGCGGCCGTAAAAATGGTCCGATCTTAATGAAATTTGGTACAGACGTGTAAAGTGGCAATCCCTCGGACGAGTTCGTAAACCAGCCCGATCGGCCCACTGTAAGGGGGGGGTAAAGGGGGGTAAACCCCCCAAAAATGGGTTTTTTGAGTTTTTTACATAGAAAAATAAAAATAATCAAATTTTTGTTGCCACCATTGAATTCAGCTCAAAAAAACAAACAATTTAGTATATTGAATCACTGCTCTATGTCCATTGGTTACCGAGATATTGAAAGTGGTAAACACAGTACGTTGTCCCAATGTTAACCTTATGAGAAATAAGTAAAATTCTATATCTCGATTATTTCTCGACATATCTTGATAAAACTTGGTAAATAGCTTCTTCTCACTCTGTTTCAATATACCTGTAGCAGCAAACCTGCATACTCATTCCCCATGTTATTCTTATGGAGCTCACCAAAACATGTCAAATCTCGCTATGTTGGATTTAAATATGTTGTTTTGCATTTGAAATTCGCTGAGTATGCAGGTCTGCTACAACGGGGGTTTTTTAGTATAGACAGGCCCTTTAGACATGAATGGAGTACCCCTGTCACAGCAGACCTGCGTACTCAGCGAATTTCTAAAAATATTTCTCTGGTTTTTATGAACATACAATTGACATGTTTAACAAAATCGATTTTACACGTAGAAGAATAAATGGAAAAGCAAAACTATGACTTTGAAGTATTTAGGGGTGATACTAATGTTGAATTTTTATCATGATATAGTTATGGTACCCATTATTCCCCCGGAATGAATGGTTTCTCATCAAATTTCCAGTCTTAGACTTAGTGAATTATACCGTGACAATGGCGCTGCTATCGGTAGCCTCACAGACCGGTATTTGTTGCTAATATGACAATCCAAAAGGCCCATTGATAAAATTACCAACAACAGCAGATATCAGCCTCTAGTGAAATCAGCTTAACTCCTGATTTGCAACGGAAAATTACGTGTTTCAAGAAACTAGTGCAGTGCATCTAGGAGTATAAGAATTTTTACTAACAAGCCTCCACAATCAACTTAAACTTGACTAAAAGCCTCAAATTTTTTAATTCTAAAACTATTTACAAAACTATTTAAAACTCGATCGAACTTTTTAAAACTAAAAACAACTATTTTTCAAATTAATTTACTTACATAAATTTTTATTGCCATAAGGTGTCAATATATTTTTGTTACTTCATGCCGGACTCGTTTCAGGCGAATGACCGCCTATCCTCAGCAGCAATGAAGTTCATTAAAATCAGTCCATTGTACTCCAACGGTTGTTAAAACGCCCGAAAAGTACATACACATAATTGACACATACAAGCACACACGACTTGGATGAAAAACATAAAATTGACAACCGTTGGAACAACAATGGACTGATTTTAATGAACTTCATTGCTGCTGAGGATGGGTGGTCATTCGCCTGAAATGCGTCCAGCATGAAGAAACAAAAAATATATTGACACCTTATGGCAATAAAATTTACGTAAGTAAATTAATTTGAAAAATAGTAATCACAGGTGTCAAGGCTGTATAATATTTAAAAACATCTGTGGAAAAACATAAACAACACAATAAAAGAAAATACAAAATTTAATTAATTTAAAAACTTAAATGAATTAGTTTTAACAGTCAATAAATATTAAAATTTTAAGTTGAACTTTAACTTTTCTAAAACTATTTACTTACAAAACTATTTGATAAAAATAAAAAATTAACTCTGAAAAAACAAACATTACAATAAAAGAAAACTTAATTTTTTGTCAATTCTTAAAATAATACTTTTTATAATTATTTTTAAAGCTTAAATAATTTTATTTTTTAGCATTATTCAAAACTTTGTGATGAAAACTACAAGGAACTTTCCTTGAAATTTGCACCTTGTCCCTAGAGTAGTGGCCTTCTATATTGGGGAACTAATATTCAATCATAGATTGATACCGAGACCTACTCTGGATTTCTACAAACTTTTAAAATAAATTATTTAAACAATTTCATCAAATTTAAATATATAAATATATATTGATCATATTAATTGAGAAATATTGCATGGAACTTTGCATTTGTTGATTTGTTAAGGTGTATATTTGGATTACTATGCACAGTAATAAAATGTGAATATTTGCATATAAAAGATTACTTCACGTTTTGTTACTATAAAAATGTACGAAATACTATTAAATGATGAAGTTGCCAATGTTATTTCTTTGATTTAACTACCACGTAAAAGTTGGTTTTTACCATATAAAAACTACCATGTATTTTTTTTTAGTTATTGTATATAGGTGTATTATTAATCACATGTATTTTTTTAACTAAAACAAACTTCAATCTTACTGTAGCATACTTTTTTGTTATTTATCTATTTATATCTCTCTGATCCAAATCATCTAACTCGTCAAGCATCTGAAACAAAATTTTGTTGTTGTTAATTCTTAAAATATTTCTGAGTTTTTTTGAGCTTAAAAAATTTTATTTTTCAGTACTATTTTTCAAGACTTTGTGATAAAAACTATAAGGAACTTTCCTTGAAATTTGCACCTTGTCCCTGGAGCAGTGGCCTTCAATGTTGGGGAATTACAATCAAGGGCACCAAATAGGGCAGATGAGTGCGCTGCTGGCAAAATTATCATTTGCCTTGTTAATCAACTTATGATCATATATTACAGTTAAACACAAATATGCATGTTAAAAGCCCAGAAAAATGTAAAAAGTTTTACAGGACAACAAAAACATTTAATTTTATCATTTCAGCTGAAGTTTAGCAGACAATTTGATGAGTTTACAATTTTTGCCGCCCGCCCAATTTCGTGCACTCTATGGTAATAGTCAGTCATAAATTGATACTAAGATTTGCTTAGGATATTTACGAACTTTTAAAATGAATTATTTAAACGTTTTCATCTCATTTCAATGTATAAATATATATTGATTTTATTATTTGATAAATATTGCATGAAACTTTTCATTTGTTTTGGTGTATATTTGGATCGATATGCACAGCAATAAAGTTTTAACACTAGTGTATAAAAATTTCTTCACGTTTTATTACTATTAAATGTAGGAAAGACTATAAAAAAATGATGAAGTTGCCAATGTTATTTCTTTGATTTAACCACCATGTAAAACTGCTATGTAATTTTTAGTTCTTACATTTAGGTGTATTATTAATCACATGAATTTTTTTAAGTAAAACAAACTTCAATCTTACTATAACATACTTTGTTATTTTCATCGTTCTTTTCATTGAACATATCCAAGTCAATATCATCCAGTTCCATGTCCACTTCATCATTCTCCTCAACTTCTTTTGGGGTTTGTTTTGAAGTGTCATCTTTCACACTTTTTTCTTTTAAATTTTGTTCGTTTTCTTTTTCGTTTTCTTTTTCATCCAGTTCCATGTCCACTTCATCGGTCTTCTCACCTTCTTTTGGGTTTTTTTTGAAGTGACATTTTTCACACTTTCTTCTTTTAACTTTTCTTTCAATTTTTCACTTTCTTCTTCATTATCATCTCTCTCTTTCTTATTTGCCCTCGTTTCCATTGCTAGAGTTTTTTTAATCGTTCTAGCTGCTTCCTCTACGGTTTTTTTCGAAACTAAAATCAAATAAACAATAATCAACAAGTTTATTTTGTCTAAAATTTTAATTTAAAAATATTGTAGATATTGTAGATATTTGATTAACTTGATTAAAACCATAATATATAAATTTATACTTAATTGAATAAATTTTTTTTTAACTTAACACATCCATTGACTTTGAATAGTCAAAGACACAACTAAAGATGTGATCCGCAATAGTATTTTTCGCATAAAAGTCTTAGCAGAGCGAAAATGAGGCTTTGGAGGCTTTAGATGTGATACAAATTCCAGACAGAGTCGGGAATTTGAAATGATCGAGATTTACAAAACCCTTTTGGTCGAGGTGCGAACACAATTTTCCACCAAACTACACAGAGAAATAAACCCTACATAACATTAAAAATCTGATTATTTTTTATTTGACACGTTTGGAAAAAAAACTTTGAAGTTATGAGCGACAATAGAAAATTTTGGTTATGGTTTACACAAACACAGCTATGAAAATCATATGATCGAAAATGTACCATCTTTTGATCTCATGTGATATTCTCATATTATTTCAAGAAAATAAATGTCTAGCTGACTTTCAGGCATAGGGCCAAAAGTTTTTGGCCCTCAGGTGGAAAAGAGCTGGTTTTGGCCACTAAATGACGTTTGTAAAGGTACGCTACCTTTCATGTACGTGCCCCACACGCCGTGCAACGTCTCAACATTGATCTTACGAGACGTGCCACGCACGCCGAAGCCCGCAAACGTATGGCACGGCGCATAAGACCAATGTTGTAGAATTGCATGACGAGCAAAGCACGTATATGAATGGTCGCCTTAAAACAGGTGATTACATCGTAGTGTGGTGAAAACACATTTTAAGGATGAAAAACATTTATTTTCCATTAAACTTAAATCACTGTTACATAACTCTGTGAAAAAGTTAGTTCTCGAATAATATAAGTTTACTAACTGATATCGTCATGCCTTTGACTATTTACCAATTATCACCTGTTCAAGTAAGTTAGGAGTACGCTCTTTTATTGCGTAATTGGATGAATTCACAAAGAGTAACAACCCGAATCCAATGGCATTAAATTAAAACTGGTCAAAAAGTACCATTCATTAAACCATGGAATTCAAATAAAGATTATCTATATATTAAAAAAATTTGGTTTTTCTTTTCCGAGTCCGTCCGGCTCTTCTACTCAACCGAATTTCATAATTGAGGTCTTAAATTAAAGGTATGCACGCGCAGATTTGCCATCAAGCATCCGCATTCATTTATCTGCCGTTTTACTCGAGTTATGCACAAAAGCAACTTCCTCCCTGTACATTTCTTATGGGAGTTAAATATGGTTTTCCTTTTCCAAGTTCGTTTGGCTCTTCTACTCGACCGATCTTCATAATTGAGGTCTTAAATCAAAGGTATGCACGCACAGATTTGCCATCTGGCATCGGCATTCGTTTATCTACTGTATTACTCGACCAAAAAACATTAATTTTATTATTTCCGGGATTTTGAATTCAATTTAAGTTATATTTCCCCAGTTCTAATTATGTAAATCTGTATGTTTTGGTCTAAGAACCTTCAGCGAAATACCACCTTTCATTTCAGCTATTGATTATTAAGATCGGACGTACCTGAAGCACGCTGCTGAATTCCGAACAACACAAAAAAATGGTGTTTTTCTTTTCCGAGTCTGTTTGGCTCTTCTACTCGACCGATTTTCATAAATAAGGTCTTAAATTAAAGGTATGCACGCAAAGATTTGCCATCAAGGATCGGCATTCATTAATATCCTGTATTACTCGACCAAAAAACACAAATTTGATTATTTCCCGATTTATGAATTCAATTGAAGATATATTTCCCCAGTTCTAATTAAGTAATTCAATATGTTTTAGAACCTTCTATATGCTAAGAACCTTCAGTGAAATACCAGCTTTCATTTGAGCTATTGATTATTATGATCGGACGTACCTGGAGCACTCTGTTGAGTTCCGAACAACACAAATCTTTTATATATATATAAGTTAGGTTTTTCTTTTTCTGAGTCCGTTTATGGTCTGATCTTAATGAAATTTGGTACAGACGTGTAAAGTGGTAATCAATTGGACGAATTCGTGAACCATCCCGATCGGACCACCGCAAGGGGGGTAAAGGGGGATAACCCCCCCAAAAGTGGGTTTTTGAATTTTTTACATAGAGAAACAAAATTGTGTTGGCACCATTGAATTCAACTAAAAAAAAGAACGATTTAGGATTTTGAATTACTGGTCTATGTCGATTGGTTACCGAGATATTGAAAGTGGTAAACACAGTACGTTGTCCCAATGTTAACCTTATGGGTAATAAGTAAAATTCTACATCTTGCTTATTTCTCAACATATTCTTCTAGATAAAAATTTGTTTATGTCTTCATCTTGATGAGATCTAATGTATAATAGTCTAAAATCCCCGATAGGCCTATTTCCATTTTCATGGCAGCAAACCTGATGTATACTCATTCCCCATGTTAATCTTATGGAGCTTACAAAAACACGTCAAATCTCGCTGTGTTGGCTTCAACTATGTTCTTTTGCATATGAAATTCGCTGAGTATGCAGGTCTGCAACGAGGGTATTTTAGCATGGTATGCAGTTAGTTTGTAAAGTCGTATGTGCCGGGCTGACATGTCGCTGTGCCGAAAACTTAAGTACAGAATATCTCATGAAAGTCCTACATTTTCCTTTGTGGAACAAATTATTACCAACTTGGTAATAAATCGTGGTTTAATTGGTTTTCTGAAATTCCAACATAACCGGGCCCAGCTACATGCACCTCTTTTTCAACTTAGGCAAGAGTCGGGCAAGTCACATTGAAGTTGTAAATATCCAGTGCATGTAACATTAATTTTTTAAATGAGGAATTATTTGATTTGAGTTTATTTTGTGTCTTAGTACCAAAATTTACTGCTGCGGAGCAGCGTGGGTCCTCTAGTTTCAATTAAAAAATAAACTAGCTATTAATTATGTGACAAATACAGTATTAGCCAAAAAACAGTAGTGAAATTGTAGTATTTTATTCTGTTTCAGTACTGATTATTTTGGCTAATACTGTATAGCATGATATTATCTTCATTTGTATCTCATCGTTTAGTAATTGCGTTTTTCTACCAATGCTAATGGTTTTTTTAATTTTTTTCCCAATTTTTTAAATCAAATTTAGAAAAACTGTTAAGGGGATTTGTTTAAAAATTTACGCTATTTTTTCAGTGACCTGACAAATGTCCCAATAATGTCTGAGTCCATAAACTTCAAGTACATATAGCAACATCCTATTTTATAAATATAGATAAAGTTATTGACCTTTTTCATAAGACTGCTTAATTTCCTTTTAAATTAAAAAATTAAGTCATGAAGATGTTAAGTTGTGCAAATATTTTTTTACAAATCAGTTGACGATTTTTTTAAATATACCTAAGTGTTTGTTTTTTTGGCAATTGTTATGTATGGACCTGTACATAATATTTAAGTACAATAATTCTTCTTTCAAAGCTATATATTAAAAAAAATGAGGTTTTGCAGGCTCGAGATCGTGTTTCAAATTCGAGACGAAGTCGAGAATTTGAAACGATCAAGAGCTGCAAAACCCTTTCGGCCGAGGTTCGAACGCTATTTTTCACCACACTACACAATGAAATGTACCCTAAATAATTAAACAAAACTGATTATTATTTGACTCACTTGAAAACAAAACACAGCTATGACAATCATATGATCGCAACTATCCTGTCTTGAATGCCGTATAATTTTATGATATTTTGACGTTGTTTCAAGCAAATAAACGATCAGCTGACTTTCGGCCCTAGGGCCCCCAACGTTTTCGGTCCTGTGGCGGCAAACGGTGTGTTTCGGTCCGCGTTTGACGTTTGTAAAACAGGTGATTTCGTCGTAGTGTGGTGAAAACGTTTTAAAGTCAATACTAAAAGTAATGTTCATAATGTATGGTATTTTTTTTCTGCCCTCCCATGATAAAATTATCTTTACTTACACAATGTTGCTGCCAACAGTGGGATTCTTATTAATGGAAACATGTGTTTCAATGATTCGATATTTTCTACAAATTCCTCTCCCTCTGTCGAGAGAGAGAGGAATAACAATTGTCGCAGGGACATCTGAAAAAATGGTGAACAAATTGATTGGCGTCTGATCGGTTGTTTATATAATGCAAAAATCCAAACGTTCTGTCAGAAAATAACTTTTCATCACTCTGTACCGAAAGTAGGTAATTTCGATGACAGCTGATATCAACAAAAATGATCGTATCCTAAGCTCTAATTTAGAGCAATCTGATCGGCTGATTTTCCCTTGATTTAAATTTACTCTCCCTTGCTCTCAGTTAATTTTTCAGTCGTCCAATTTTTTTTGCTAATTTTTTTTACCATTTATTTTTACAAATTAAATCAGCTGTTTTTATTGTTTAACTATTTAAATGTAAACAGAAATAGGCATAAACTAGTTTTGCTGTGTAGTTAGCATATCATATTTGTAAAAGTCCTCCAAATATGTATAACATTACTTATTAAATAAAATTTTTATTTGAGGGATATGAAAGTTCTTATTTGATTTTTTAAATAATTTTGTTTATTTTTGCGTCATGATGAAAAATATCATTCATAATGTGTACCGAGAGTTATTTTCCAGCACTTGCTCCAATTATTCCTGTACGAGGCTTTGAGTAACTAAAGGGAAACCTAAACAACAAATTTTCAGATTGCATTTCAACCGATACCTAATTAATTTGAACCAGATTGCATTACTGGTTCAAAATATTTTTTTAGAAAGAGTGATGTTAGATGATTAGACAGTATAAAGTCTTTCACCATTATTGAATAGTAATTTGCAATTATTCCTTGGTGTCTGATAGTATCAATAAGAAATATTTACTTACGTCTCTTACACATTCTGATTTCCTAGTTTTTCCTGACATTATGGTTAGTTTTTTGGTCATTCTAATGGCCTCTTGAAGACTCAATCTTGAATGCGGCTTTTTGTAGAGGAAATCTACTAAGTTACATAGAACTAGCCAGGAAGTCAGCCATTTTCACATATCTATGGCAGCAAACCAGCATACTCCATTCCATGTTATTCACTCAATGATAATAAGTTTCATTAAGGCACATTTTATGAACGTGCAATTCATAAATTGATACAACGTGAAATTGATGATACTTCATCCTGTTCAGATAAAAATTTCAACATAATATGAAGAATGGCATTGAACAATATAAGTTTTCAAGTCAAATAAGTCAATATATAAGCATGCTAAAATACTATCCATAAATATAATATGGGGTCATGTATGCAGGCTAGCTGCCAAAATAATATGTTATCTGTAGTACAAATTGATCTCGCTTTTATTAAATTATATGTTATGAAATGGATAAGAGTGTATTTATTATTATGTTTTTGTTTAGTAGTTTTTTCATTAACATACTTACAGAGCACTCCAGCCAGAAGTTTAGCATCTAATTTTGGGAACATTTTCGCCAGAGTCCGAGTTTGGTGTAGAAATTCCTCGTCCTCTTTTTTTAAATAATTGGAAAGAATTGCAAATACGGTTGCCATCTTTCTCTGTAAGAATTAATATCTAATAACATATGTATTATGATAAATTAATATTTGTATCCCAAGTATATACTCATTATAAAAAATTGTACCAAATTCTCAATACTATACCAATCATTGCAAATCAATAGTTTCATTAGTTTGCAAATCAATTCAGGCTTGATGCTTGTGTAGTCATGATTAATGTTTTAAATTTTAAAATTACTTTTAATACTTCATTATCAAAATGTATTGGACTAATTAACTATCAATTAATTGGTAAGCAGGTACCAATAAGAAACAATTGATAATAATATATTTATTTTTCTCAACGTATTTTAAATACAACTTACCTTTTATAAGAGTGAGACTTCAAACAATAATTAATGTTCTAGGTATCATGTGATTGAGAACATAACAGTTAACTTTCAAATGTAACAATTAAAAAAGTCACACATGGAATGCAAATATAAGGCCAGTATGATTGATAAATGGCTCATTATGTGTACATATGTGTATAACATATTATTAATTGTAATTGTACTAAAATGATTTGTTGTGACCTATTTTTAAAGTTTCGTATCTTCATAAAATAATTTTAATTTTAAAGTAATACAAATAAATAGAACAACATAATGATATCACTTATGTTTAATATGAAAAATATAATTCGTATTAGTTAGCGAAAGCTTGTAGTAACCAACTCAACAACATTTTATTCAAGTCGGATTAAAACATTGTTGGTAACACATGGTGTGTATCATTCAAACTGTCAAATCGCCACGCTGCATTTATTTACAATTTTTTAAATAGTTATAGTAATCATAATGGTTATTAATTACACAGCAGTTGCCCGTGGCTTAGCTCCCGATACAAATAATCACAGGTGATCTTGCTCCGCTAAATGTAATTCGGTGTCGTCCTCGCGGGTGAGATACCTCCGCGATGATGATCGGAAAAGGTAGTACGGCCCAGTTTTCTAATAACCAGTTTTTCTAAGATTATGGTCTAAACCAGCTTATAAAGTACTCTTTTCCACTTTTAATGTCCAAGATATAGCTTTAGAGGTGATATAATATGTCGTTGCTCATTCATATAAAAGTCCAAACAGTTATGAATGAAGTAAATATTCATCCGCGGGGTCGGTGATCGGACGTGCAGGCCTAAACGTTCACGTGGTCGCTATTTCCGTCAATATATTTCAATTGAGAGAAAATAACTGTATTGCACTTAAAGACAAATAAATTCAACATTAGGTTCGTGAAGTTGATTTTAACCCAAAGGTCTCATGGTAAGATCAAAGCCCAAGACCATGTTAACTTTTAGTTTTGGGGCCCTATAACTGTTGATAAACTGATAAAATATTGTTTCTACACTTTGATTGGTTCAATGTGTATTATTATCATTGCTTCAATAAGTTATTGAGTTATAACTACCCTCAATAAATTACCTTTCAACAAAAAAATGTACATTTAAGAATCCCTTGAGTTTTCTTTTACAAATAATAAAGCCAGCTTCGTACATCATTTACACAATGCTTCAGTTATTAGTTATTAGATATCATCTGAAGTGATTCAAAATAAAAACAAGAATGAAGATTTACAAGATTACCTAACCAAATTTTTTCGTGTTTTCATAAGGTAAGTTGTTATCAAGTTATTAATGATATACATTTTTTCCAATTTGTAACTACTTTATTTTACCAATAATTTACAAACAATAAAGACTCCTAATTATATAACTAGCACAGTAACATGCATATTTAATATCACTGCCATTTTTATCTATCCATATGACAAGAATGTATTTGGAATAATATTGTAAATATTATATATAGTCGTATTAAAATTTACAATAATTTTTTTCTCTATGGATTGGCATTATAATCTCCTTGCATACAACCAACTAAAATAAAGTAACCAATGAAAATTAAGATAATAATTGAGCAGTTGTTTTTTATTTCTATTTTAACAATTAATTATTAGCATCGTCATATAATCAATGCGAGCTTTAATTTTATTCTGGAAACCGGTGAGTAAGTGTTGTAACGTAATAAAATAGCCTATGTCGTGTACTAGTCCTAAGGCATGCGTCAGTCTAAGTATATATATTACTTATATTATAAATAAAGTAAAATAATGTAGGGGGGGAATAAATTTATTATTCTTTATACTCTAGAGTTATATTTATAGGTAGGCCAGTTAGGATTTGTTTTCTTTGAATTAAGGATTACATCAAAATTAGGCTTATGGCCTTTAACTGCTAACATAAAGTAAATCTGGTTTGTGGTGGCTAAGAAACAAGGCCAAAATAAAGTGGTGTTGATACACCATTACTCTTATTGCATACAATTTGCATAGGCCTAGACTAATATTATCTTTAAAATTTTCCTCAAATTAACTTGGTACCTAAGGCACACTGTAACACTGAAGAGCAGACCAAAAATTTGGTGTGCAAATAAGGATAAGGTTATGCCTAATTTGATATTTTGACAAGACTATAAAATAAGACATTAGAGACAAATTAATTTAATATATAATTCTAGCCTACAGGAGAGTTTTTTTTCATCTAGACAGGGCTCTGAGAGTTAGACTAGGCTAGTATAATTTATTATAATTTTCAATAAATGTGATGTAAAAAGTGAAAAGGGACTGCAAGTCGCTGGAATAAATTTTACATTTTGGGCATTTTAGCCAAACTGAGTAAAAAATATTGATTTTTAGGTTTCAATTAGATACCATTCCTTAATCTTTCATTCATCTGTGTCTTTCATGTACATATTCATTCGGTTATTTTAGCTATTAGAATCCGAGAAATATTAAAAAATAATCGATTTAGCAGTCTATGTCATGTATGTATGAAAAGGGACCTCAAGTCGCTCAAATTGTAAATAACATGGCGGGCAACTTCAGGTCCCATTTCCCAAATGTGCAAGCCCGCACTGACAGAGTCGTCAGGGGCATTAACAAAACTAGTCTCTCCTGACAACTATCGGCGGATAAGTGAACTAGGTTACTTCAAGTTTTTCGTTGTAAAGAGTGTTGTCCAAGTCCAATAACTTAAGACAAGAAGCAATAACTCCAAGAAGATTAACTTAACAAATTAAAGGATCTTTTTCACGTTGGACTTAAGTACGACATGTCATGTTTTCAGAAGTCCACGCTTCGTGTTGAGAAGAATTCTGTTCTGCTTATCTGTCTTCCAGATAACAAGGTCACTCAATTAGTTCAGCCATCTTCACTAGGGCCTATTTGTAAGTTTGTACTTCTTTTAATTTTATGAATAAAAAGTAAAAGTAAAAATCATTTACCTGTGAAAATCTATATTTTAGCAAATATCCCCTTTTAGCTGTAATGGTCATTAGGCCTATGTCTGAATATAATTTTTAGCAAATATCCCCTTTTAGCTGTAATGGTCATTAGGCCTATGTCTTAATATAATTTCACAGATATATAACAGAAAATATAAAATATTGTGCTTCTAAGTTTAATTTTTGTAAGCCTATCTTATGATCCCCAAAAATATTAAGAGCATTTCTCAGTGGTAATTTTTCCAAAGATGACTGGTCTAAAAATTACCAAGATTAAATGGTTTTTGAAATTTAAATACTATTTATAGCCTATATGTTATGGTCTTTTGAACATTTAATAGTCTGGCTTAAGTTAGTTACTGTCATTTTAGCCCGAGGAACATTGTGAACATGTCTGTGATATTTTGTTACCCTACTTTTTGTTCTCCAACTACAATATACTAATTAATCCCAAAGGGTATCAAAGCAATAACTTAATAAAATCAAGGATCTTTCTCACATTGGACTTAAGTACGGCACGTAATGTTTTCAGTACTCCAGCCACACTTCGTTTTGAGAAGACTTCTGTTTAATCATCTTCCAGACAACAAGGTCATTCAATTCGTTCAGCCATCTCCACTATTTGTAAGTTCCACTTCTCTTAATATTTTTGGATACAAAAGTAAAAATCAGGTCATCTGTGAAAATCTATACACTAGCAACTATTCTCTTTTAGCTGTTATGGACATTAAGCCTATGTCTGAATAATTTTACAGATCTATAATAGCAAAACTCTAATATTCTGCTTTTTAAGTTAAATTTTTATAAGCCTGACTCACATTCTCCAAAAATACTTATAGCATTTCTCAGTGGAAATTTTTCTAAAGATTACTGATGTAAAATTACCTAAGATTTGAATGATATTTTTTAATTTAATATATTCAGCCCGACATGCGCCACCGTTGGTATACGATTGAATTGTCAAACTTATTAAAAGGACGTTGCAATAATCGGTAGGCATAAACTGACCAAAAAGACGAAACTAACATATGTCGTACTTTTAACGAAATCTTAAAAATATCTGTTGATTTTATCTTGTATACCTAAAATAGCTAATTTGAGTGATGTTAATTAATTTTAATAGTGTATCACTGGTGGTACGCGTCGTCTGGTGGGCACATTGAAATCACCACGGGCCGACATGCCAGCCAATGTGCGCCACCGGTGGCACACGCAAGATTCGCCGATGGTGCGGCAGGCGGGGAAGTGGCAAACGATACACTGTTAGTTTTCGTAACCTCTGTACGAGTAAAGCACTTCCTGGGTCTTCTTACGCCCCTTCCACCATTTTTTTTGGAATTTCTACATCACCGTGATCTTTTCAACATTTATTTTTTTTATAAAAACGTTTACACTGGTGGCCACGGTGTGTCTACACAACCCTAAAATTTGAACGCACTAATAATATTACCGAGCAAAGCTCTGAAAGCGCTGTGAAAAAGTATTGAATCGGTGGCGCACGTCGGGATTACGGAAAGTACAAAAACTGACTGTTGACTTCCGTCAGGCTGAACGTTTTAAATACTCTTTATAGCCTATATGTTATGGACATCTTAACATTTAATCTGGCTTAAGTTAATTACTTTCATTTTAGCTTGAGGAACATTGTGAACATGACTCTGATATTTTGTTCACCTACTTTTTGTTTTCCAACTACAATATACTAAGTAATCACAAAGGGTATCAAAGCAATAACTTAACAAATTCATGGATCTTGCTCACATTGGACTTAAGTATGGCACGTAATGTTTTCAGTACACCACACTTCGTGTTAGAAGAATTCTATTTATCCGTCTCCCAGACAACAAGGCCACTCAATTCATTCAGTCATCTCCACTTTTTGTAAGTTTACACTTCTTTTTATTTTATGAATATGAATAAAAAAGTAAAAAACTTACAATATTAACTACCGTATAAGAATTCTAAGTTATAATTTATTGTACCGGTACCATTATTTAGTTTATTAAATTTACAGTTTAGTTAGAAATACAGAAGTGTGATGACCAATTTATGGACAAACTTAAATTCAGTAAATAAAGTGCTTCTTGTAGGAAGTTAATTTTTCCCTCAGCTAAAGTTTTGTATTGTTTAAAAAAATGTGGCATTTCTGTTTTTACCCTGAACAATATGCCCAGTTTTACTGGATGTAATATAGGACATAATGATTTGCCAATCAATGTACAAAGTACTGCAAAAATAACTGTTGATATACCGATATTAAATATTTCTTCTACACATTGATGACCTGCAATGAATACTAAGAGGCTGAGATGTACTGCACTACCATTAATTTATTTAACCACGTGAAAATTAAGAGACATGTTAACATAAATGTACATTAAATGTTATTCAATTGGATAATGTTTTTATTTAATAAATACCAATTTCATAATATTATTGGAATCTATACTTTTGATAACATTTGGCTATCAACTTCACCTTTTTTAAGATAATTAGTTTTATAACTGCTTTGCTAAACTAATTTTACTGCATGTCTGAAACACTAAACTCAGATGGCTGCAATTTTCATGACAGGCATAGATATTAGACCATTTCAAAGACGAGTATAGTAGTGTGCTCATGAATTTGAAAGCAAAAATAGGATGCAACAGGTATAACAACGGCACCATGAGTAACAAAGAATTTTTTGGCAGCTGAAACTACAACTAACGGCTGAACACTCTTTCATTCTGAAGAGCTTACTACCCTTTAGCTCAATTAATTATTAAGACTGTGTAGGCTGAATCTAATCAGCATAGCCTATATGTATTAGCATGAATTTATTGATTTTTAAAGCCAAACATTTATAACCAGAATATTTGTGTTTCAAATATATTTGTAAGCCAGTCTATGCCCTATATAGCCTATTTATTATGTTTTGACTATTGGAAGAAAAATATTGGCTACCATTAGTATCTTTGTGATCAGCTCAGTTCTTTGATTACAAGCTCATTTTTCAGTTGATAATATCTCTTATCACTATTATTTTGCTTATATATGTTTATGTTCTACAATTCAACGGCACAGCCTGGCAAGAAATCCACCCCCGACTAACTCTCCACCCAGCGAGCTCTCCACAACTGAAGTGATCTACGAATTAAGACCACCAGTTCAAGTGTTCTACCAGTCAAGTAAGATTAGCTTGTAAGAAAAGTACTGCTGATTTACTAAGATAGCTCTGTTGTAGTTAAATTAATTTTTTTAGTTAGTTACTATAATTATATTTTAATGTTCTTTTCCCAATAAATATTACCTGCGATTAGTCACCTATGTGATTTATTATGTTACTTTACTTGCCCAGGAAGTATCGTTTTATTGGGCGAGCATTATAGTTGTAGATTTTCATGCTAGCTGTTTTTCTGTGCATTATTGTTGGCAGGATTTCTTACTAGTAAGTAAATTTAAAGTGGAATTCTGATTAGAAATGCATGTTAGTAATTTGTCTGTGTAGTATGATAAGTAGGTAACTCTCTGGTAAGTTTTCCTTTGCTCCTTTGATAATCCTGCATGAGCCATAGATGAGAAGTATCAAGCTGGCCCAGTAAAACACTACTTCAGCATACAGGGCCTGTTACTGAACCTATTGTATCGCTAATTAGTAGACCCCCTTTACTGACCCTGCTTTAACCAATGGTTGGATTGGTTTACCAACTTTTGAAAAAGTATAAGTCAAGAAAAGTGAAGACGCCGTCACCCTCTTTTGTGAAAAAAAAGATTTCCTGCTATTTCAAGATTTTAGCAATTCCATTCATATTCTTAGTATTTAGCTCAAATCTCCAGGTCTACTGTAATGTTGATTGAGTATGGAATCAGTTTGTACCTATCATTTTCCGATGAAATTCATATCTTTTACAAATTGCAGACCTCAAATTAGTTTCTATTGGGTATTTTTAGACTGATCAGTACTATTTCATTATTTTATCATAGGCTAACAATTTTATTAATTCTGGTTTTGGTTTCAATTAATCACAATATTGTATGTATCGTCAATGTATAAAATGACAGGTACCACAAGTAATGATTGAAGTATTGAAAATTTCAAATCAACTAATGTTCCATTTTATCTTTTTTTCTGGCCTCTTAGTCGTATGACCTAGGCTTGGTCCATTGAATACAAATATTGGGGTCAATAAAGAGAGGTTCTACAATTTTGGTACAGTGGAACTTCTGTTAACCGTCAACATTGGGAGCAAGAGTGAGACGTGGTTAAGAGAATAGTTGGATAACTATATTTCATTATAAACTTGTACAGTAAGTGTAGATTTAAAGGTTTTTGAAGAAATCATATTCTACATAAGTAAATAATACATATTTGTTATTAAATTACATACGTACAAAAATTAAACAGAACTACTATATACTGTAAGTTTTATTAATTCATTGTTTTACAGCGTTTATTATGACACATTTTAAGTACAATAGCGGTGACCAATAACAGAGGTTGACGGTTAAAAGAGTAACGGTTGATCGAGGCTCTATTGTACTGCCACACACTTGCTGAGGCATGGTAAAAAGCCAAGCGAGGACAGTAGTGTACATTGTCCTGAAAACAGTTCACAAAGTCTCGTTCTACTTAACTCTCATGCAGCCTGGTGCTTAAAAGTCCTCTCTAAGATTCCCTAGTAAGAGTGTACTGATACCAGTTAAATTAATGCTGGATCATCAAGTTGTTCAGATCACTTTTTACCCTTCAAATTAACTATACTTTTCATCATACTGTACACAATGTGAACAATTTAATGTAATCAAAATTATATTATTATTATATTATGGATTCTGCTAATGATAACCTCTCTTTAAATATTCTCTTTCTGTTATTAGAATATTTATTGCTCAATTAATTTGACAGTCTGATTGTGTCATTTAAAGTCCGTCTAAGTCAGCCTAATGAGGACAAGGAGGGTGCTGAATATGTCAAATACTGGGTTATTAGAAAAGAGAGCCAAAAATAGAAAATCTTATTTCATAAGATCTTAAATGTCTTCCACCAAATACATTACACTATTATGTAGGCATATCTAAAACAGCCATATTTTGTGCAGTATAATGAAAAAATACAGCCAACTTTTGTGCAGAATGATGAAAATTGCTTTAACCTATGTTGTCCAACAATTATAATTTTTGTTTTTGTTTTTTACAGGTCAAAAAATACAATAATTTTCTCAATAATAAAAAAAATAATATTTCAATTGTAGCGTAATTATTAAGTAGTACCTATTTAAGTTTTTAAAATTATGTTTTGTAATTAGAATTACATTATTTAGCAGTAAGCATGCCTAAGTTAAAAAAAAGAGTAGTATCCAATGACAAGCGCAAGTTTAGCATTGTGTGAAAAATCTACGTGAAGATGAAACAAAAATGGAAAGATGGAAAGAAATAGATAGGAAATCCAAAGCCATTAAGAGAAAGGATCCAGAAGTTCGTCTTCATGACAATACTTTAAATAAGGTTGCTCAGAGGAAGCGACTCGCTCTTTCTGTAAACAGAAATCTTCATCGACTTAGAGATAAAAAAGCACATCAAAGCAGGCTTTCTAATGTAGCAAACAGAACTATTCAACGAAGAAGATTAAGAGAATCTCAGAGAAAACGTCTTGCTCATGACAATAACAGAAAAATTCATCAAACAAGACTAATACAATCCCAGAGAAAACGTCTTGCTCTTGACAAAAACAGAAAAATTCATCAAACAAGACTAATACAATCCCAGAGAAAACGCCTTGCTCTTGACAAAAACAGAAAAATTCATCAAACAAGACTAATTCAATGTCAGAGGAAACGACTTGCACTTAATGAAAACAGAAACCTTCATCGGTTGAGGGATAAAAAAGCACATCGAAGAAGCCTTTCTAATACCGGGTGTCCGAAAAAGAACTCCCTAATTTTGAAGAACTTTAATTTGTAATTTGTAAATCATATCGACTCAAATTATGTATTAAATGATAGTTGTAAATCATATCGACTCAAATTATGTATTAAATGATAGGAAAACTCGCCAAGTTTTTGATACAAGTCACAAATTTTTTGGTGGATTTTACTTTGGGCTCTTGGAAAACAAAAAACAAAAAATTACATTTTCCCTGCGCACCAGTAGTTCTTCAAAATCACGTTGTAATGAGTTTTTTACAAGATTTAACAGTTAACTTGAAAACTAAGCATCCTACAGAAACCTCTCAGTTTATGTTTAAAACCTCTTACTTTTACCAAAACTTGGTTATTTCCCTTTAATTTGGTAAAAATAAAAATTTTGGGGTTTTCCAACTTTAGCAGTATGGCACACGAAACACAAAAAAACAATTTGTTCGTTTCCAAAACTCATTTCTCAGGACCCAAAAAAGCTACAAACCTGTGAAAACACCCAAACTGTAGGGAAAAATTCATTTTCTTTTATGTTATAAACTGAGAGGTTTCTATAGGATTCATAATTTTCAAGATAACTGTTAAATCTAAAAAAATACTTAAAACGTGATTTTTATTCACTACTAGTACACAGGGACAATTTGATTTTTTGTTTTATGTTTGCCATGAGCCCAAAGTGAAATTCACCAAACATTTGTGTCTTGTAACAAAAACTTGGTGAGTTTACCTATCATTCAATATATAATTTGAATCGATTTGATTTATAAATTGAAAATTAGAGGTCATCAAAATTAGGGAGTTCTTTTTCGGACACCCGGTATAGAAAATAGAGCTATTCAACGAAGACGATTAATAGAATCTCAGAGAAAACGTCTTGCTCTTGACAAAAACAGAAAAATTCATCAATCAAGACTAATTGAAAGTCAGAGGAAAAGGTTAAAAAATATAAATCTACGACAAAAACACCTTGAACGATTGCGTGAATCACAATACAAAAGAATGCGTATTCAAGCATATCGTATTATGCACAATGCAAAAACCTTAAAAAAATATCATTTAAGAGTCAGCAGGCAACAAAATGATTGTAAATCGAAACGTTTTGCTAAATATAATACTTCTATTAAAGACGGGCCATTTTGGGAATGTGTGTCATGTTGTCGTTTGCTGTTCAGAAGTTCAGTAAGCTTTTGTTCTGTTGAAATGTTTGAAAATGTTCCATTGGTATTCATTAAGCAATGTTGCCCCAAAATGGCAAATGATACAATTATTGGTTACCTATGTTCTGCGTGTAAGAAAAGTTTAAGAAATAATGAAAAACCACGGTTTTTCTTGTGCCATGAAGGATTAAAATTTCCTTATATTCCTGATGAAATAAAAAAACTAACTCCATTAGAAGAAAGGTTTTTATGTCCTAGGATTCCCTTCATGCAGATAAGAACATTTGGTGGAAACCAACAGTACTCAGTTAAAGGCAGAGTTGTAAATGTCCCTACAGATGTAGCAGATAACATCGATGTATTACCTCGGCTTCCTCACCAAATGGATGTAATACCAGTAGTACTAAAGAAGAAAAAGGGGTATACTAGTAATGTGATGTTTCAAACTGTAAGACCTAATGTTATCATAGATGGCTCTAAAGGTTCTGCAAGATTGTCCTGTATACAAGAAGGCTAATGTTTCAATAGATTACGGAAAAATTGATAAGATTACAGAATTACAGCAAATTGAGGAAGACCCTGTAGAAAATGGAAACAATGAAGAAACCATAGATTCTGATGATTCTGATTCTGAAAGTAAATATGAACCAATAAATGTTCCAGCGGATCATACAATGTTAAGCTCTGAAGCTATTGTATTTGCTCCTGGAGAAAATTTTCAACCAGTGCCATTATTTTTGGACACAGATGCAGAAGCAATGAGTTTTATAAAAATTTATGGAGGAGAAATTAAAGAATACCCAACACACATGAGTTACCAAGACATAACAAAATCTGAAGTAATGCGTTCAGACAGACGAGTGGCCTCATCCATTGATAAGATTTATTACTCCTGTACATTTTTGCGGACACAAAAGGTATCAAACAGTATATCAATATGTATGAGAAAAAGTAGTGGAAGACAAAGTACTACAGCAGCAACTGTACTTGCAGATGATTTCGTTAAATCTATTACAGTTCATGACAGTGGTTTCAAAGTTTTTGCTCCTGATAGAGGTTCCCCTACTTTCTGGGAGCAGAAGAAAAAAGAACTTTTTGCTATGATAAGACAGCTTGGTCCTCCAACATTCTTCATTAATTTATCACCAGCTGAAACTAAATGGGCTGAACTTTTAGTTATCTTAACGAAAGTCATTGATGGAATGGATATTTCAGAAGACGAAGCTTTAGCTATGTCCTATGAGGAAAAAGTTAGACTCATCAAACATGACCCTGTTACTTGTAGTGTATATGTCGTAGCCACTTGCTGTAATTGGGCACTTCATGAAGAGCCCAACGCAGCCCGGGCACTTCATGAAGTGCCCAGCGCGCCTGGGCACATAGTGTAACTCGATTATTTCGATCGAAATTACAGCATCTGCCCAACGAAACTGGGCACTTCATGAAGTGCCCAACGCTCGTTGGACACATGGTGTAACTATTGAGGCATGTTGGGCAGTCGAATTTAAAATCTTTGTCAAAACCTTTCCTAATGTTTACGCATTAAATCCCAACGTCCGTGTTAAAGTAGCCAATATTACTGTTTGCTATTAAACCTTTTAATATTTATTATTTATTTATTCAAATCAAAATATTTTAACATCGGTTTTAGTTGCATAAGCCTTTTGAAAATATAAGTAGTCTACGTTATATTTGGACAACGAATTTGTTGGAGTATGAGTTGAGTTCAGACTAAAATAAACAGTTAACAATCTTAATCTAGGATAAAACAAACACTTATAATTGGTTTAAAGTTTAATACAAATATTGTCGGTTTCAAATAGTTGTAAAATCAAACAGTATATTATTGTATATTATATTATAGTATTATATTATTGCATATAAAAATAATCTATTTGTTCAGACGATGTCCATTACACAATGTACTTTTGAATAAAGACAAAGAATGATATTATATTATATTATAAATTATAGGTAATGCGCTAAGAAAAAAATTAATAATGATTAAAAACCGAACCGCTAGAATTTTCTAGTAACCACTTACTTTTGAATAACGTTTAACATTCATAGGTTATCCCTTTAGACAATGCTTCATATTAATTTCAAATATTTGAGTTAATAATATAAACTTAGATTTTTAAGCTACTGATGTCACTACGAATATAATGAAAGGCATTTTTTATCCCTTTAGACAATGCTTCATATTAATTTCCAAATATTTGAGTTAATAATATAAACTTAGATTCTTAAGCTACTGATGTCAGTACGAATATAATGAAAGACATATTTTTGAAAAGCTGTCAAGTAAATAGGACACACGTTTTTTTAATATTCTATAAACAAATAAAAATAATTACATATAAAAGACTTGATGTAATGATGTTAATTCATTCATACTGACATAAAAGAAAAACTTAAACCTAAATTGTTGTCAATGTTAATAAAATTACAAAAAAAAACGAAATAGTAAAATTTTATAGAAATTAAATGTTTTCAATTTCTATAACAATAAGAAACTTGTTTTTGTTATTTTTTCAAAGACTCTTATGACTCTATTTAAAAATTTGTTTTACCATGCTATATTTTAATCTATTATAAGTCTACAAAGGGTGACTCAGTAAGAAGTTAAAAAATTAAAACATAATAAAATAGGTTAATGTTAATATTTATGCGTTACATATAAATGTAATAGGTAAAGTGTTTCGTGTTTTTTATTTTATTACAGCATACAACATTGAAATCGACTGAATTGTTTGGTTTGTGTTTTATGAGTAATTTGGCCACGCATCACTATTAATACTATTATTTAAACAGCCGTTTGTTGTTTAAATAATAACAATATTTATAGTTATGTGTAGCCGGAATATTTCAGAGAACATAAAAGAAACCACGATAAAACATACAGGCAAGAATTATTGTCTGGTTTAGTGGAAGACAATCTTATTCTTAATGTTTTACAAAATTATTTTAAAATAATTGTATTTTGTATTATTGAAAATAATACATCGGATACTACCAACAGCAACGTAAACAGCAGTTTTACATGTTTACATCAAGTGCCCAGCATCTGAACTGGACACATAGTGTAAAAGAAATAATTACAGCATGTGCCCAACGAGCGTTGGGCACTTCATGAAGTGCCCAGTTTTGTTGGTCACATACTGAAATTTTTAATGAAACCATTCAATTACACTATGTGCACAGGCGAGCTGGGCACTTCATGAAGTGCCCGGTTAGCGCTGGACACTTCATGAAGTGCCCGGTTAGCGCTGGACACTTCATGAAGTGCCCAATTACAGCATGTGGCTACGACATATATTTTGACTACAGACTACGAAAGTTGTTCAATGTTCTAAAAGCAAAAAATAGTGTTTTCAGAGAGTATGATCTAATTGATAGTTATATAAGAATTGAATTTCAACAAAGAGGATCCCCTCATGCACATTGCTTAGTTTGGTTAAATGGTGCTCCAAAACTAAATCCAGATGATCCAGAAAGTGTAAGGCAATGTGAAACGTTCATTGACAGATTTATACTTGCAACCACAGTAATGCTGATTTAGGAGATGATGAACTCATCCTCTTTCAAGTGCACAGACACACTTTTACATGCTGGAAGAAAAAGAAAAATGAGAAAAAATGTCGATTTGGAATACCTTCTTTTCCCATGAAAGAAACAAAAATCCTAGCACCATTAGATGATTCAGTTAATGAAATAGAACTGAAAAAACACAAGAATGAATTTGTGAAAATACGAACATTACTTGATGAAATGTATCATAAAGAACAAGACATCACTTTCGAGGAATTTCTATCAAAGTTGAATCTCACTGAAGAGGCATACATCATGGCCATTAGATCTTCATTGAAAAGACCAAAATGCCTTCTTAAAAGATCTCTTAAAGACATAAGGATAAATGCGTACAACACAGAGATCCTTTCTCTCCATAGATCTAATATGGACATACAGTTCATAACAGATGTATATTCATGTGCTATGTATGTTTTGAATTACATCAACAAAAGTAGAGGAGGTATCTCCAAAATACTTCGAGACACAATGAAAGAAGTGAAAAAAGGAGATTTATCCCTTAAAGAAAAGCTTCGTTTCCTGGCAAACAAGTTTTTGAATGCAAGTGAGTTTTCAGCACAAGAAGCTGTATACTATGTGCTAAGCCTACCACTATCGATATGCTCTCGATCGGCTGTGTTTATTAATACCTCAGTTCCTGAAAAAGTTTCCATTTTAAAGTCAAAACGAGAAATCAAACTTCTTTCAAGCAATTCAACTGATATCTACAAGAAAGGATTGATTGATTACTATATAGAGAGGCCAGAGGAGCTAAATAATGTTTGCCTTGCAGAATTTGCAGCTTATTACACTCTTTCAAAATCAAAGAATGTGAAAAATACAGTAGAATATGATGAATTTGATCATGATGAGCTAAGTGAACCTGAATCAATTGAAAATGAACCAGTGGCTTCCACTGGAGTGTACATTAAACGAAAGAAAGCCAAAATCTTGAGGTATGTGAGGTTCAATGTTGAAAATGATGAATCCAACTACTACAGGGAGCAACTAATGCTGGAGAAACGAACAAGAAGACATTATCAATGTCAATCATAAGGTGGAATTTGTAAAATTCAAAGACACGATTCTGAGTAACAGATCAAAGTTCATCTATGGAGATTCGGGTGATGACATCTCAATAGATGTTATTGTTACAGCAGTGCACGATCATAATACAGGAAACGACAGTAGTGATGAGGATGATGGCGATAAAGATGGTGGTAATGAATTTGAAGTACTAAACAACAGGGGCAACGAAGCTGATATATTCAATGATACAGGTATTGATGTAAATAAAAAAACTGGCGATGAAGTTGCTTTTCCTGTCCCACATTTGATTGATGATGGTGCTTTTGAAGGTATGGAACGTACATTGAACAAACAACAAAGAAAGTACATGTTACATGTCCTTAACTGTCACAAATTGAAAAAGCTTCCTACTTATGAATGTGTATTAGGAGGTGCAGACGTTGGAAAGTCAAGACTTATAGAGGTAATTAATCAATCATTATTGAGATATTACAACAGTCAAGAGGGTACTGATCTTGAATCGTTAAAGGTTTTAATTTGTGCTCCCACTGGAAAAGCAGCTTTCAATATAAAAGGAATAACATTGCATTCTGCATTTGTTCTACCAATGAACCAGTTTGGCGGTGATATGCCCCCACTCAGTAGTAGTGTCAGCAGTTCATTATTATCAAAGCTACATGATTTAAAGCTTATTATAATTGATGAAATAACTATGGTTGGAAGTAAAGTATTTGGACAGATCAACTTGAGATTGCAACATATATTTCGCTCAAGTGAGCCATTTGCAGGAAAATCAATTATAATATTTGGAGATTTCAACCAATTCGCGCCTGTGGGTGATAAATACATTTTCAAACCCGATCCAAGCAATCCATACAGTGAGTTGGTTGGGAATCCATTGTGGGAAAAATTCTCATTCTTTGTGCTAACAGAAATAATGAGACAGAAAGATGATGCAAAATTTTCAATTGCTCTAAACAATTTGGCTGAAGGAACTCTAACACAAGAAGAAGTTGACATGTTTAACTCTAGAGTCAATCACAATGAACCATCTGAAACTATAAGATTATACAGAAGTAATGCAGAAGTAGACTTTTTCAATGAATCAATTTTTAAGAAACAAAGTGATGTTTTGACTTTAAATGCTTGTGATAAGGTTATTAGTAAAGTTCATGAAACTATAAAAAAATCACTACTCAAAGTGGTAAAAGACCTTAAGGTGTCATCAACTTATGGATTACCAAAATCCTTGAAACTGAGTATTTGAATACATTACATGCTCACTTGTAACATAAAAGTAGAAGATGGACTGGTAAATGGTGCTTTTGGAGTATTAGAGACTTTGGATACTTTTCACTGATACAACAGTTGGGAAAATTACTCGTACCAAAATGAAACAAATTTCCATAGCTAAAGGTATTGATAGTTTATTGACTCCGATTGAAATGATATCCAAGAATATTAAGCCAAGGCAGAATACCTTGGCAATGATAATAAGGAGACAGTTTCCAGTTGTACCAGCAGAAGCAATAAGAATTCACAAAAGCCAAGGTGGCACTTACAGCTCTGCAGTAGTAAATGTAAAGCCTGGAATGAAACGTAATGAACTTTATGTAGCACTGAGCAGGGTTACATCCCTAAAAGGTCTGTATATTCGAGGTAATTTTGTCAAGCCTCAGAAAAGTAATGACGAACTCAGCAGAGTTATTAAAAGCGCCATTAAAGAAAAACCAGTGAATTTGAAGCTGACGTTTTTGGAAAAGGAGTCAGAAAACTTTTCAATTGTATTTCACAATATTCAGTCATTAAGAAAACATCACAAAGACCTTGAAGCAGACCATTTTTTGACAAGTTCCAGTGTAATTGCTCTGGTTGAGACATGGACATTAACCACTGACTGTGTAGACATTAATGGTTATCAAGAAGTGTATCGAGTAGATGACAAAAAAGGCTATCACCACGCTTATGGAATCATGGTGTTCTGTAAGGTTTACCTAACTGACAAGATTGAGATACTGTTTGAGTGTAACTGTGAGGAAAAATCTTTAGCTTGCAATATGGTAGTTATAAAAATAAAAGAAATAAGCTTATGTCTAACTTATAAACCTCCTTCTACTCCCTTTGTAAAAGTAAGGGATCAAATCAACCGAATGATTGACGTGGCTCTGAAGAACAGTAATAAGGTGGTGGTTTTGGGAGATTTCAACATAGATTTGATGAATAAGTCTGGTGCAGGTTTTGATTCATTCTTAACTTCAAAAAGAATTTCAAATAATATTGTAAACCAACCATCCACCAATGGAATGACTCAAATAGACATATGCTATTTAAACATTGTCGAACTATCAGCTTCCTATTTTGAATCATATTTTAGCTATCACAACCAATTATTTGTGAAATAAGTGAAAAACACCATAAAGCATTAGAAAATGATGACGTGACAATGGACGTTGATAATTCATTTGTGGAAGTCAATGATCCAAATACACCTTTAAACATTGAAAATTCTGTTCATAGTCAAATTGAATCTGGAAAATCCACAGAGTCAGTAGAAGTAAACTACGCAGGCTTTCAAAATCTGGATGGTGTGTCCTGCTATGCTAATGTCGTCTGTCAGTGTATTTTGCTTATTGCTCCTCTTCAGGAGGCATTAAAGGCAGAAAACAATAATGCCATAACAAATTTATTGATGTCTATGGATCATGTTAAAAAATCGTTAAGCTCTTGGGAAGTCAGACAATTAGTTGACAAGGAAAATAATATTGAAATGTTTACACTACCTGAACAACAAGATGTTCCTGAGTTTATAAATTATTTGGAAAATAGCTTTCCTTTGCTTGAGGAAATATCTCATTATTTACTATTCTACGAGTTCAAATGCATGAATTGCCACAATGTAAAAATCAATAATGGAGGAAGAAGTCGGATTCTTCCAATTTATACAACCAATGAAACAACATCCTTAAAAAAGATGTTCGAAAAAAGCTATGTTGATTGGGAAACTGTAGATCAAGAATGTAGTCAATGTGGCAGTAGTAATTCAATGTTGACAAAAAATAGTATTTGTGGAACTGAAAATTGCTCAGTTCTATTTTTACAACTATATATTTTTGAGCGAAATCCGACTGAAACAATTAAAAAAATCATTAACACTACATAATTTAAACACAGAAATAATTGAAGTAAGTGATGTCAAGTTTAAAGTGTCTGGTAAAGTCATCATGGCACAACCATATCATCTGGTCACTACATATGTAAACTTAGAATTGGAAACTCATGGTTTCATGCTAATGACAATATAGTAATTAGATGTGATGAGCCAAAAGTTGAAACTGACACATATGTCATAATTTTGGAAAAATGTTAATAATTTTATAATAAATCACAAAAAAATGTTAAAACAGTTTTGGTGAACCTCACGATTGGTCGAGGTTAAAATTATGGACACCTTTCAATGTACGTACAACACGATAGGGGTTGTATAGACTTACGATAGGAGAGTTAAATCACTGTTCTATTGTTTTTTCGAAGACAGTAGTTTGGTGGCGGTTTTCTCCATAGCACAGTTCTTGCTGTGACCAAGACTGTGTGAACCTCTTTTCCCGTCAAAAAGAGTGAACTCCACATCTTTCAATCTTCGTACAACACGATAGGGGTTGTATAGACTCACGATAGGAGAGTTAAATCACTAATCTACTGTTTTTTCGAAGACAGTAGTTTGGTGGCGGTTTTCTCCATAGCACAGTCCTTGCTGTGACCAAGGCTGTGTGAACCTCTTTTTCCGTAAAAAAGAGTGACCTCCAAGATGGTGGTGAGGTTGACGTCCTTTGGAGGCTTTCTACCAACAACCACTAGTCACAAGCCTAAGAATGAAGTTTTTCTTTATATTTGCCTGAAACCTAATTTAATATTCCTTTTTCCTGTTCGTGATCAACTAAAACATTAATTTTAAATCAATTTCATTTCGAACAGTAATTTTAAATGTTGTACAACAATTTTAAAATAAATAAAATATTCTTTTCAAGTAAAACACGTTTGTGTTTCAAGCTCATGTTAAAGTAATTAATCAAAATACATTTTTAAAATGTTTACTTCAATTAAAAACCAGATTAAAATTGCCACATAAAACTTTATTCTTAGTACCATCATCTTTAACTCAAATTAATAATTTACTCTGTTTCAGGTTGACAGCTTGCAGCAGTTGAAATAAAAAGATAATGGAAAAAACTTTTTCCTTCAAATATTTTACAATACTTCAACAGTATAGCAATAATAAATGGTATACACAAATTGTGCTCCAAAACTCTTGGACACCACCAAACTGCAAGTAGTAAAATTTTAAATGATAATTCTTTATGGCTGGAAGTCTAAAGGCTAACTAAAAAATATTTTAAAACATTTAATTTAATATGGAATTATTTAACTTTCCACTATTTAATAACTCTTCATGTAGTATTGACAATTCATCTTTTATTGCATAAAATTATTGAATAAATGTTCAACTACTCTCTGTGCCTTCTTAATTATTTTGCCTTTAGTAAACATATCAATTAATTACCAATTAATTTAAGTATAGCTAGTTATGAAAATAAAGAACAATCATTCCAGAATATAATACAATAGGTAGTATAAAAGTTGGTTGTTAAAAAATTAGAGCAAATAAACCATGTTCACTTATGATCTATTGGTTCAAATAATATAAGGTAACAGGAAATTTGCTGAGTACGCAGGTTTGCTGCGGCGGGGGTATTTAGTCTTATCCTGCAGCAATTCATTTACTCTTTTAAGTGAATAGTATAATTCGTAACATGAAACTAAACTGGGTGTCAAAAATATTACAACTGTAAATGTACAGTAAATAATCAAGAAAATAGATAAATGAAGACGAAATTAAAATTCCGATCACTGGGAACGTTTCAATAGTATGAATTGTCATTTTATGTTTATTAGTTTGCGTAGAGTAATAGATGTAGTAAGTAAGCTTGTACGAAACCAAATATGGCCTCCTATTTTTTATAAGTTGGCTCTATCTATAGCCGTACTATGTAAGAAAAGAGTAGTTCCATCATCAGAGATTTTGATCAGAGATTTTTTTTACCAAGGCAGAATCATCAATTAACTTTATCTTATAATTACTTCTAGATAAAGTGTATACCAAATAAATGTTGGTGAACTATTTCAAGTATTTATTTATCAATAAAATAGTTTCTAAATTTTTGTTTGGAAATCTCAGTTACAGTAATGTATAATTTCCATAGCAAATCTATTAAATATTTACTTTCACAAAGGAAGAAGAATTATAAATTATATTCAGAGAACACTGAAGTTGGAGAGTAACAAACTCAATTTAACATTAAGTCTTGCGAGCTACTGTAAGAAAAACAAAAACAGGAAACAAATAAACGCCGAGTTAATGTTACAAAGAGAGCGAAAAACAACGCTTACATTTTAAATCTTTCTTTCCCGTATGTTCAGTCCTCTGCATGAAAATTATTTTGTTTTTTTAAGAAGAGCTTCATTAATTAACAATTCTTACAAAAGCTCTCTTATGTAAGAATTTTTCAAACGAGAAAAGCTCTTGTATTTGCCGGGCGCAGTATTTTCTTATTAGGGTTGATTAATTTAAAATCATTATTTTACTATCATTATCATCGTTTTGTATAAATTGCTAAATAAAAGAAGAGACGTTAGTTCGTTTTAAGGAAAGTGATACCAAGGATACCTGACAATGTTAAGTTAATAAGCTGCAAAGGAGAGGTCAGCAATACTACGGTACCTTTTGCCAAAGTAAGCAACGGCTCGATTTCAGATGGAGCAAACAACTCAACAAGTGGCTTAACATCAAGGATCAGAAGAAAATATTACCAAGGCTACGTAAATAGGATTTTTTCCTACAATAATTATTGTCTTGTATATCGATTTTAAAGTTATCTAAAAGACTCTTTTAACAAGTTTATAAACTGCGAGGAAGAGTTCATCAATCTTACAATACTTTTTACCAACGCAGGCAATGGCTTAATTTCAGACAAAGCAAAATAACTGAGCAAGTGGCTTAACATAAAAAAAACAGGAGAAAGTATTATTAAACCCTCCGTAAACAGGGTTCTTCACAACAATAACTATTGTCTTGCATTTAGATTCTAAAGGCAGAAAAAAGGCTCCTTAACAGGCTCCTTAAAGGGCAAGTTGTATGTTGCATGTCAAACTTGCACAGCAAACCGTGTTGCCGGCCAGGACGGCGATAAGGTCATATTGCTAGATAGGGATTAGGATTAAATGAACTGTTATTTTAAATATATTTAACATAGATTTTAAACCGATATTTTAATCCGAGATGACATTAAATCATGTAATCTGTAAAATCAAACTGTTCACTCGGACCATAGATACGTTTTGAAGTGGGGACGCGGAGCTAGTTGGCGTCACTGTTTCCCTTGATAGAGCAAAGTAGAGTTAGTCTTTCATTAATAAATTTTCAAAACTTAACCTTAAATAAAATATATTTTTAATATTGGTTTATAAACAATCCACTTCAATTTCTATTGTGAAGTTCTGGACAGGAAAGATAAAAATCAATTCAGAACAAACTATTTTAAATTAGCTTAAAGCAAAATTGTGTACTAAATATAGATGTGCAATGTGTCTCTAAAGTCTCAAAGCCACTTTCAACTACCCTTCCATTAGCCAGCCCTTTTATAAGTTACTTAGTGCATGATGACATATTTAGGGATTTCGCAGAAAGTTGCTAACTGCATGAATGTTAGTCTTTGTCAATGTTAGTCTTTGTTAGTGTTTGTGAAAGTTTTTGTAAATCTAGTTCATATATTGATAATAATGAGATTACAATATGAGAATGACCTTTTTTTAAGACGTGAGTTTGGGTGATTTTTTAAAGTCCAAGTACGTTAAAAAATCCAATCTAATTGGTAAATACTTGCAGGATCTTCTTAGATTTTATTTGTTGACTTTATTAGCCTTTAATTTCAAAGGTCTTGAATTACCTTTGAACCAAAGGTGACTGGAGACTAACAAATGTAATTATTTGACAAGCCAAACCCCATGCCATTCAGAAGTTAACATTTCTTTGTGTCATTTGAGTAAAGCATATTTATAGAGATTCTGTGGTGGAATCCTCCAAAATGAAGGAAGACTGAGAATACATGATGACAAAACAGTAACAGACTCAAAAGGAATCCCTGAATGTGTGATTAGTTTCCTCTCTTGATGGATGGAATAGCCTCATTGGTTACACGTCCTCAAAAGAAAAATCTTTCTGAGTCTTTTCCTGATTGCTTTCACAATCACGGAATAGCTTTGTGACTTGTTAGCAATTATTTGATTATTTGAGAATTTGGTGAGAAATAATACAATAAGAACATATTTTTATTACATTTGATCGTAAGTTTTGCAACGAAGAAAGATATACTTTAAAACATTGTAAATTATTTCTCCTCAGAGTAACTGCTCCCAGCTAAACAAATGGTCGCACCTGTCATTCAGATGGTGTTTTTTTATCATCCGTGAATATTAATTCTGAGAAGTAGTATATCATATTTACAACCCGGTAAGTGCAGTTTTACCAGGTGAGCACGACAGTTGTATTATATCAAAAAGAAAACTCATGGTTTTTTAATATTAGTAAAATTATATTATATTATAGCTCCTCCGGGATTTTCATGCAAGTGCAAAGACAGAGTCATTTTACATTAGACTATCCTCAAATAACATATTTTTAACACGAACCACTTCTTTTTCAATTATTATAAACTAACCTACAGTAAACAATCATTTAACTGACGTTGACATCAAAGATATAAAAAAATTAAAAGCAATATAATTGCATTAAATTGTTCTGTTTTTTATCTTTCATATAACACCTCATTTAAGTTATTGTCCATGTAGACCGAGTTTTATGAAGTTTTTCGTAAATACATAAAGGTACAAAATGGATTTTCGCTTAGCGTCACGTCAATACACATGACTTCTCGCAAAGGGTTTAGTATGCATTGCATTGAATGTACTAGTAAGGTTTCGTTGTGCAGTTTACAGCTCGTGAGCCTCAAAAGAAAAATGTGAAAAACGAAGATATTGCGAAACTGCAAGGGAGGCTACCATTAATCTGGAACTTGAGGAGAGGCTGAAAAAGCTCTCTGCAACAAGCGAAGCTGACAGAATAGTGAATGAGTGTAGGATTAAAGAAGCGAAATTAAAAATAGACATTCAGGAAGAGATATTTTTAAAAAATCGATACACAAGTAACAGAAATGAAAATGGTTTATGAGGGAGAAATTCTACAGGCCAGATTGGAGCACGAAAAAAAGAAAAATAACAATCATTAAACATTCATTCATGATCTCAATGTAAATAATAGTTTTAGTTAGGGTGCTTTGAATACAATTTTTTTAGTATTTATGTGTTTACAATTAATTATTTTTTTATTTTTATGAAATAAATGTAAAATCTTGTGTCAGCCGGTCAGACTGAAAGTTCAGTTTAAATTATTGAGCTTCAAAATTAATGGTATTGATGTATAAACTACCAAAATGGTTGAGCTGTAAATTTATGTATTTGCAAAATCCAGCAAATACATAAAGAAAATGTTTCATCTTTAAATTTAAATGGATTCTAGTGCACTTCTGTGTACGAAAACACAAAACACATTTGATACAACACCGATACAACAAAGCCGATGTGGTCATGACCTTTGCTACCCATTCACATTGATTAATATAGTTTCTTGTCTAATTGAATGATACTGGATTCTTCAGCCCATAGTGGTGTTGTGCTCACTAGGTAACAACTGTTTAAAACAGGAGTAATTTTGATGATGTCATAGTTTGTTTTAAACTATAAAAAAAAATTGTTTAGTACAAATAAATACTTTGAATCTTTTTATTCTATATCTTTTCTTACTTGCAAGACGATTGTCTTTATTGCATCTTAAGTGCTGAAAATAAATATTGACAATCATTTCAAAGTCTACCTGACGAAAACCCCCAAAATACGGGGCCCCCACACTATTCGGTATATATGTTTATTAAGGTGACAGTATTACCAATTTCAATTAATGTCTATCTTGTGACTTCGTAGTTTGATCGAGGTTTTATTAAGTATCCGACTTTACCATTATTTACCGTAACCACTTTACCGTTTATGTGTAAACACAGATTTCGTCGGAGTGTTCCATTGCATGGTAGTGCAAATAATGTTGGGAGCAAGGGTGGTTGGTAAATCGTGTGGTGGTGGGTTTGTAGTAGGGAACAATCAATCCAGAGTAAATGAGTTTGATCGGATACTGCGTAAACAATTACTCGAAAATATACATGGAGTTCAATTTTTTTAAATTAGGTCGGAAATTTTTATCCTCAATATTAACACGATTGTTTAAGAATAAAAAGTAACTTAAGCAAAAGCAATTATATAATGTTGGGTTTATTCCGTAAAGCAAAATGTGCTAAAGAAATACACCGTGTAAAGAGATACACATTTGCCAGGAATAAAAGACTTGAGCCAAATTAAGAGTCACTTAATTTACTCCTTTAATCCTTATAATAACCATGAAGGATGTTTTGCTATACAGTGTTAACCTGTTTTAATACTGTTGTTTTTTACTGTAGACTAAGTTGCTCATTATTCCAGCTGAGTTTCAGCCGGTCAAACTTTTCTCCCTAAGTGTGAAATTGTTCGAACATTAACTTGTGATTAGGGACGTTGGACGAGTCCTTTCCAAGGCATATTCACTCCTCAGTTACTGAGTCACAATATGCCTTTCTGCATTACCTTATTAAAGTGGTTACTAAGTAGAGTAGGATTCACCTAAGTTGGCCAAATCATGTACTAATCATCTCATCAAAAATTTTTATACAAGTCACATTGAAATCATTGTTGGTTACACATGGTGTCTGTTTACATTTTCTCAGAACTGTCAAATCGCCACGTTGCGTTTGTTTACAATGTTGTTATAGGTTATAGGATGTTTAAAATATCCTATTTTTATGATTTTTTATTTTCATTCAACCTTTTTACATAGCTGTCACAGTTTAATTTGATTTTATTTCTTGATTTACATGTTTTTTAGTTTGTTTAACTGCTTGTTCATTTTTTCCTGGGCCAAAGAGAAAACACCTTTTATAAGTTTTGACTGCAATATGAAACAATCTCTCTTTTCAGCTGCTGACTTGCAGCAAGTAGTACTGGCTATTCAAAAACTCACGTATTTTTCTTTGTAAATATTATTTCATAAGAAAATCTACGACTATTTACCAGGCCGCATCCATGACACTTCCTCTCTCTGTTAATAGATAATTAATTTGGAAAAGCCCTTGAGTAATATTTTAAGCTGCGCAAGTGAACTTCCAGTTGCAATATTGCACCAAAACTTTTCCTTTGCTACAAGTGGTACACTAAAACAGATGTTTTTTGACAATGTTTTCAGCACAGCTGGATTTTATGCTTAAATTCGTAAAAAGCTAATAATTTGTTTACTTTTGTTTTGGCCAACTTAGGTGAATCCTACTCTACTTAAAATTTTTCATTCAAGGACGTCCTGAGCCATTTTCATCGGAGTTCGTGTTAATGTGGCAATCACGACAGGGTCATATACGTTCTAACCTGGTTCTAACGTCAGCTGTGTGTGCGTGCCATAATCTCATGATTACGTTGGCCTAATTGAATGACACGTCTTGAATAGATTTGTTAATTTTATATTTTTGAACGCATACAGGGGGGCGAATAAGTCTGGAAACGCTTTTTGTAGCACCTAATCAGCAACAGAGAAAAACACCAAAGTTCACCCATAATTACTGGTGACAGTGACCTCTTTGCTGAATTATCTACGAAGTGTCGACAAAGGGGACAGTCCACAAAGAGGAAACCTTGACGTAAGCTTGGGTCGAGATGAAAATCGAATTAATGGGCCTTAACAATTTACCATTGGATCAAAATAAGACCTCACAAGTTTGATTATTACCTTATTATTCTCAGCCATTAAGTCCCTGGACTTCGCACAATCGGGATCCGAACACTCCAATATCCTTGTAGAAGGAACAGAAAAATTCCAAGAACCTTTTGGACGTAACATTCTAGTGGCTGTAAGAACATGTGATAACAATTATGTTTTCTTTATTTAACTGAAATTAACCATTAATCGATAAAATTAAATACATGACATACATTATACATCACTTGAAATGGCGTATAATAATATTAATAATACTCGTAAGCAACTACAACTGCATTCTAAATATTTTTATTAGTTACAGGTTAAAGACAGTGTTCATCAGTTACAATCGTTTACTCAACAAAATATTTTGTTCAGATGTGAACAGTTAGAAATATTGACATTTTTAAGGTTATTATCTGAAAATGACTAATTTTATAATTCGTAATTTACAGTCTAAAATATTTTGCAAAGAAAAATATATGAATTTCAATTTTGATAGGGTTAATCTACTCTATCTGCAACCAAATTTGATTCAAACCATTCATAGATTCATACATATTAGAAATATGGACCCTAGCGTAACCTGATAAAAACACATTATGCCGGGAGTTACGCTGGGTGAACTATGTTTTTAGAGGGAAATAGTTGTTTTTCTCCGTCCTTAACGATAAATTTGCTCAATTTACAGGGTTATCTCGGGCAGTTTGTTAAATATGCACCACTTGTCCCTGGAAGCCCGTAAGGTTCAAACAATTTATCTAGCTAAAATAATTGCTAACGTTAAATGTAGGGTCAATCCAAATTAAATCAACCATAAAAACATAATTTGTTGCTGACATATTTTATGTTATTTTTATTTGTTCATCCTATACTCTGAAACAAGCAATATTTGTACGGGCATTATTTTTATTTCGTCCCAGGATTTTTTATTTATTTTGTTTAATCAGGGGTTTTAGGCCTCCAGAAATCGATTGGAACTGGTCTCAAGTCAGGGAAACATTCGGTTCGTGTCCTTCAGCCTTTACAAAGTGCCCATCGTCATGGGCATTTTTTGTTTTTGATTTTAACCTAAACATCTGATTCAAGTTGTTTTTATTTACATGCAGGAAAGAAAAATAATTTGATTTGTAAATAACTAATTTTAAATTGCTTAAAGGTTATTTTGAATGAATTGTTTGAAGAAATATTTATTCTATTTATAGTTTGGTTTGATTTTGTACGGATTAGTATAAAATGCTTTCACGGGTAATGTTTAAGAACAAAAATGATTGTTGTCTACACGGGAGATACAAGCGGTCAAGTTTCCCAAAAGAACTTGCGCTGCAGTTCACCCGCCAACAACGCTGAAAATCGCCGCTCAGGCGACGCAAGATGCACAAGGAGAGTGCGAACGACCGCGCATCGGGCAGATGATTTTTTTCGGCCCCACAGATGCCGTCTACAAACAAATTTCTGCTAACGCCGACATGAACCTAGAATTGATACGGTTACTCGAGGGAATCCTACTTAGTGGCACATCACAGAATTCTATGGACATTAAAAGACAACTCATTCCTCCTGGCGGTCTGTCTCGTACAGTGCCTGCGACTGAATGAGAGAGACGTTGCATCGAGCGCCACATGATTGGAAATGTCAAATTCATGAAAGAGGTTATTATTTATGTTTACAATAAACAAAAATATATTGAAGGTTAGTCGTAGATTAAATTAGTAGTAGTTAATTTCTGAAATAGAACTTAATTTATTGCGAAGTAGTACGACGTAACGTCGCAACTACTATACAATATTTTGACAAAATTCATTACTGTAACCGACTAAAGAATGGTGAATAAAATATATTTCTCATTCATTGTTGATCTATAACTAAACGTCTTGAAAGATTTTATATAATTTTATATTGTGTGTAAATCCTTTTCAAATAAACACAGAAAATCTTATAGTTTGAGACACAAAAGAACAAATTTGGGACACAAATTGAACAAACTAGAGAAGAGAATGTCTGTGGGACTGAAGAAAAGGCTATGGAAATGCATAACAAATCCATTAATGATCTCTTGGGTAACATTTCAAAAGCAATCCTGTATAAACCTATCTCTAAAGCAACAGTGAAAATAGTTTCTCCGGATAAAACTAAAATGTTATCTGCCACAATCTACGGCCTCAAAAATGACCTGACTCTGTTATGTAGAGCTTTCATTATAAGCCAGACGACTTTTTCAAAGTGCCTTTTAGTGCCCCGCTTAAGTCTTGACTTACAAAGATTCTTGCAAATTCTATTGAAGGCCGGCATTTTTTACGACAAATGTGATAGTATCCAATACGATGGTAAAGTACTTTTTCACTCTGTACCATGAACTGAGCTGTTTAATTCAGCTAATGAGGCGGCAATTATTTTGAGGAAAAGTGATGCCCATTTTTGCGCTGAAAAGGGCCAATATGGTTGCCTCGTTAGCTATATCAAATTTACCTCATTTGTTTCTGAACCAATTCTCAAAGTTTGGTGTCGTTAGATTGGAAATTTAAGTCAATAAAAACTGTTGTTCTTTACATTTATTTGTAAACTCGTTGTTTTTTCGGTATTTAGCTCGAGAATGAATTATGAAAACTTGGACACTAATTAATAACAGGGCGAAGAAAGTTAAAAAATGTAAATATATTTCATATTCCATACTAAAATATTTAAGCAATTTTTTAATTAGAATTATTATTATTACCAAATATGAGGAAAATGATTAGGTTATAGTATCATCAACGTTATCAAATCTACTAAACGAGAGTTTACTGATGGCATAAATAAGTAAAGACTAAAAATATTTAAAAAACCGAGAGTTAAAAAATTATTTGTTTGGTTTGTTATGGTTTATTGATCCCAATTCTTACTAAAAAGACCAACCCAAAAAACTCACACTTTTCCCCTCAAAACATTTTGATATTAAGTAAATTTCATGCAATGCCTTGTCAGTGAATACTTTAATACACCATCAGTCATTACAATCGCTTCTTTACCTGTTGGATGGTGATGTGCTGCGCGCATTGGACCGGGAGCTGGGAGATAGAAAATTACCACATGAGGTGCACAAGTTATGCTATTTTGGAAAGGCATCCTGGGGGGTTTCAAAATGGATTTGTGAGCCCTCAATATGGGGGCTTTCTCCAGAGCGGTCAGCCGTGATTGTAATATTTTTGTTTTCAAGAGTAGCATGGGGATAAAGTATTCAGATCTGTTGCGACAGCAATGTATAAATTGGGTTGTTTTAAGTCAATATCCAATAAAACTCGACTACAAGAAGCCATAAGCAAGTTTTACCATTACAAAGGGCGAGACATTGAGTACACCACTGCTTACAAACAGCACAAATGTAATACTATTAAGGCTACACTTGAAAATAGGACATCAAAACAAAGTTTATTTTATGACATTTTAACGAGATTGAGTCATTTTTTTATTTCTTGAAAACATGTCCATATATCGAACTGAATTCACGGTTACTATGTTTTCACCATTATCTAAAAAAAATTCGGGTCCAAAAATTTTTTCTGTTTTAACTGCACATCATACTGTCAATTTGGGGCTGAGAAAGGCTTGGGATGAAGCCTTTAGGATTTTCAGCCCTCCCATGGCTCATGTGTTTGTTTATGTGGCCAGAAAGATAAAAATGTCCTTAAGCACGATTTTAGATTGTCAGTATTTCATTGGATAATAATGCTCTTCTATCGCAGTCTAGCTCTTTAAAATCTTGCACAACTTGAATGGTAAAGGCGCGCCCACACATGCATCATTCGGCATGCATCGAATGTTGGACGTTCGGCGAACTACAGGGTTATTCAAAAAGAATGGTGCAAAACTAAACAGTTGGTACCTCTGTTTTTATGAATTAAAACAGCCGATTGTTGTAACAATAGAAAAAGCATTGTTATAAGTTTTATTTGACAAATTTATGTTTTGTCTTAGTTGCTTGGTCTACTGACTCTAGACAGTTTGTAAAATGGCTACCTCAAAGCAAGAAAAAGCGTTTTGTGTTTTGATCTATCCCCATGAGATTTTTTCTTATGGGGGTTCGTTAAAGACAGAGTTTATTGCCCTCCCATGACTCAAAACCTGCCAGACCTAAGACAGCGCATCACAGAGGCAGTGCAGTCATTAACACAGGATATGTTACAGAGTGTCTGGGCGGAGTTCGAATATCGCCTCGATATTTGTCGAATAACTAACGGCGCTCATATCGAGCATCTGTAGTACATATTAGAATGTTTGTAATGTAAATTAAAACTTGTTAATATAAAAAAAATTGTTTCATGCAATTTTGAACATTAAATGTCTCCTTTATCTACAAACAAATTAATGTTATTTTTGCACCATTCTTTTTGAATAACCCTGTATTTATCTCGCTATTTGCCGAAAAATATATGAATTTCAATTTTGATAGGGTTAATCTACTCTATCTGCAACCAAATTTGATTCAAACCATTCATAGATTCATACATATTAGAAATATGGACCCTAGCGTAACCTGATAAAAACACATTATACCGGGAGTTACGCTGGGTGAACTATGTTTTTAGAGGGAAATAGTTGTTTTTCTCCGTCCTTAACGATAAATTTGCTCAGTTTACAGGGTTATCTCGGGCAGTTTGTTAAATATGCACCACTTGTCCCTGGAAGCCCGTAAGGTTCAAACAATTCATCTAGCTTAAATAATTGCTAACGTTAAATTTAGGGTCAATCCAAATTAAATCAACCATAAAAACATAATTTGTTGCTGACATATTTTATGTTATTTTTATTTGTTCATCCTATACTCTGAAACAAGCAATATTTGTACGGGCATTATTTTTATTTCGTCCCAGGATTTTTTATTTATTTTGTTTAATCAGGGGTTTTAGGCCTCCAGAAATCGATTGGAACTGGTCTCAAGTCAGGGAAACATTCGGTTCGTGTCCTTCAGCCTTTACAAAGTGCCCATCGTCATGGGCATTTTTTGTTTTTGATTTTAACCTAAACATCTGATTCAAGTTGTTTTTATTTACATGCAGGAAAGAAAAATAATTTGATTTGTAAATAACTAATTTTGAATTGCTTAAAGGTTATTTTGAATGAATTGTTTGAAGAAATATTTATTCTATTTATAGTTGGGTTTGATTTTGTACGGATTAGTATAAAATGCTTTCACGGGTAATGTTTAAGAACAAAAATGATTGTTGTCTACACGGGAGATACAAGCGGTCAAGTTTCCCAAAAGAACTTGCGCTGCAGTTCACCCGCCAACAACGCTGAAAATCGCCGCTCAGGCGACGCAAGATGCACAAGGAGAGTGCGAACGACCGCGCATCGGGCAGATGATTTTTTTCGGCCCCACAGATGCCGTCTACAAACAAATTTCTGCTAACGCCGACATGAACCTAGAATTGATACGGTTACTCGAGGGAATCCTACTTAGTGGCACATCACAGAATTCTATGGACATTAAAAGACAACTCATTCCTCCTGGCGGTCTGTCTCGTACAGTGCCTGCGACTGAATGAGAGAGAAGTTGCATCGAGCGCCACATGATTGGAAATGTCAAATTCATGAAAGAGGTTATTATTTATGTTTACAATAAACAAAAATATATTGAAGGTTAGTCGTAGATTAAATTAGTAGTAGTTAATTTCTGAAATAGGACTTAATTTATTGCGAAGTAGTACGACGTAACGTCGCAACTACTATAAAATATTTTGACAAAATTCATTCCTGTAACCGATTAAAGAATGGTGAATAAAATATATTTCTCATTCATTGTTGATCTATAACTAAACGTCTTGAAAGATTTTATATAATTTTATATTGTGTGTAAATCCTTTTCAAATAAACACAGAAAATCTTATAGTTTGAGACACAAAAGAACAAGTTGGGACACAAATTGAACAAACTAGAGAAGAGAATGTCTGTGGGACTGAAGAAAAGGCTATGGAAATGCATAACAAATCCATTAATGATCTCTTGGGTAACATTTCAAAAGCAATCCTGTATAAACCTATCTCTAAAGCAACAGTGAAAATAGTTTCTCCAGATAAAACTAAAATGTTATCTGCCACAATCTACGGCCTCAAAAATGACCTGACTCTGTTATGTAGAGCTTTCATTATAAGCCAGACGACTTTTTCAAAGTGCCTTTTAGTGCCCCGCTTAAGTCTTGACTTACAAAGATTCTTGCAAATTCTATTGAAGGCCGACATTTTTTACGACAAATGTGATAGTATCCAATACGATGGTAAAGTACTTTTTCACTCTGTACCATGAACTGAGCTGTTTAATTCAGCTAATGAGGCGGCAATTATTTTGAGGAAAAGTGATGCCCATTTTTGCGCTGAAAAGGGCCAATATGGTTGCCTCGTTAGCTATATCAAATTTACCTCATTTGTTTCTGAACCAATTCTCAAAGTTTGGTGTCGTTAGATTGGAAATTTAAGTCAATAAAAACTGTTGTTCTTTACATTTATTTGTAAACTCGTTGTTTTTTCGGTATTTAGCTCGAGAATGAATTATGAAAACTTGGACACTAATTAATAACAGGGCGAAGAAAGTTAAAAAATGTAAATATATTTCATATTCCATACTAAAATATTTAAGCAATTTTTTAATTAGAATTATTATTATTACCAAATATGAGGAAAATGATTAGGTTATAGTATCATCAACGTTATCAAATCTACTAAACGAGAGTTTACTGATGGCATAAATAAGTAAAGACTAAAAATATTTAAAAAACCGAGAGTTAAAAAATTATTTGTTTGGTTTGTTATGGTTTATTGATCCCAATTCTTACTAAAAAGACCAACCCAAAAAACTCACACTTTTCCCCTCAAAACATTTTGATATTAAGTAAATTTCATGCAATGCCTTGTCAGTGAATACTTTCGAACACCATCAGTCATTACAATCGCTTCGTTACCTGTTGGATGGTGATGTGCTGCGCGCATTGGACCGGGAGCTGGGAGATAGAAAATTACCACATGAGGTGCACATGTTATGCTATTTTGGAAAGGCATCCTGGGGGGTTTCAAAATGGATTTGTGAGCCCTCAATATGGGGGCTTTCTCCAGAGCGGTCAGCCGTGATTGTAACATTTTTGTTTTCAAGAGTAGCATGGGGATAAAGTATTCAGATCTGTTGCGACAGCAATGTATAAATTGGGTTGTTTTAAGTCAATCTACTATATATTTGTCAAATACCACTCAGTGGAAACATCGTACAGCCCAAACTACTTGACCTAGAACCTTGAAACTTTGCATGGATGTTCCTCTTAGGGCGTAGACATCCGCTAAGAACGGATTTTACAAAATTCGTAGTATAAAGGGGGTTTTGGCGAGGCCGAAGTTTTCAAATTTTACCATTTAAAAGTATGTTGGACGATTTTTGTTTACATTTTTAATGTTCATAAAACAATCAGCTGGTAGTTAGCTTCGGAAATGTATACGTTGATACAGATGATAATAAATTGATTTCTTTGATCATGGCTTCATTGATTTTTGTTGATTTGTTTCAAGAACATAATTATGTACTATATAAAAGTTACATTTAGATTAGATAAAACCCACCATTAATTAGTTAAGTGGCACCATCTATATTTCGGTAGCGGGAGTTACGTAGTTTTAAACGTGAAGAGCATACTGCCTTTTGTGGCTGAGACGAAATCCCGGTAAGATGGAAAGAGAAAAGAACAGTGGTTTTTCAGTCACAAATAGAAAGTGCTGAAATGATATGATTCTTTGATCTACTTATGTAAAAATTTATAAATTATACAAATCCCAGATTGTAAGTTATATTTATACCATCTTTTCTACTGTATTTTTAAAAAAACCACTGACCTATCTTATGTACAGCCAAAACTACTTAACCTAGAACCTTGAAAATTTGCATGGTTTCCTTACAGAGTGTTGACATTCACCAAGAACGGATTTTTTTAATTCGAGGTTTTTAGAGGTTTTTCGTGGAGCTGAAGCTTTGAAAATGCCCCATGTTAATGTAATGGATGATCTTTTGATTAAATTTCCAATTTTATTCAATCAAGCATATTAGCTTCACAAACGGATACGTTGTTACAGCTGATTTATAATTTGATTTCTTTTATCATGGTTTTATAGTTGTTTTGATGATTTTGTTAGGTTATTCGTACTATATAAAAGTTACATTTGGTTTAGTTTCGTACCTTATACGTTCAATCATAAGCTTGTGGTACCATCTTTTTAGGCAGCGGGAGCTATAGTTATTTCCTTAGGCCGCCCTTCATGTTTTTAATTATTACAATCATGCCAGTTACAATAATTTGGCAAATTCCTTTTTCATCTAATTCGACGGTATCCCGGCTTTTCACGGAAAAATAAATGCTGCAATCAGTGGTTGATCTTAAATTATTCCTACCCGTCCATATTTTAAGTTAAAAACTAAGTAAATCGAGTTTGAAATACTGCCCACTGATAGCACCATAACTTTTTCGAACATTCAGCCCTTTACTGTACTTAATTGATGCCCTACTAGGCAATCCAGGGACGTAATGGTAAATCTACAAGGAAGTACCTTAAAATCGACACATTTGGTGTTAAAATCGGTCCGGCCGTTTTCGAGTTATAACGGTGAAAAGAAAACCTTTACTATCTACTGTGGTATCTACATTTTATCCTACATTCCGCCATAAAACAAACATATCTCTACATGACATATTCCTTGATATAAATATTTTCTATTCAGTCCTCTAGATTCTTCATATCAAGGTTAGACTTATCGTGAGCGAAGCCACGGGTTCTGCTAGTATCCAATAAAACTCGACTACAAGAAGCCATAAGCAAGTTTTACCATTACAAAGGGCGAGACATTGAGTACACCACTGCTTATAAACAGCACAAATGTAATACTATTAAGGCTACACTTGAAAATAGGACATCAAAACAAAGTTTATTTTATGACATTTTAACGCGATTGAGTCATTTTTTTATTTCTTGAAAACATGTCCATATATCGAACTGAATTCACGGTTGCTATGTTTTCACCATTATCTAAAAAAGTCGGGTCCAAAAATCTTCCGTGTTTTAACTGCACATCATACTGTCACTTTGGGGCTGAGCAAAGGCTTGGGATGAAGCTCTTTAGGATTTTCAGCCCTCCCATGGCGCATGTGTTTGATGATGTGGCCAGGAAGATAAAAATTTCCTTAAGCACGATTTTTGATTGTCAGTATTTCATTGGATAATAATGCTCTTCTGTCGCAGTCTGGCTCTTTAAAATCTTGCACAACTTGGATGGTAAAGGTTCGTCCACACATAGATCATTCGGCATGAATCGAATGTTCGACGTTCGGCGAACTAAAGGGTTATTCAAAAAGAATGGTGCAAAACTAAACAGTTGGTACTTCTGTTTTTATGAATTAAAACAGCCGATTGTTGTAACAATAGAAAAAGCATTGTTATAAGTTTTATTTGACAAATTTATGTTTTGTCTTAGTTGCTTGGTCTACTGACTCTAGACAGTTTGTAAAATGGCTACCTCAAAGCAAGAAAAAGCGTTTTGTGTTTTGATTTATCCTCATGCGATTTTTTCTTATGGGGGTTCGTTAAAGGCAGAGTTTATTGCCCTCCCATACCTCAAAACCTGCCAGACCTAAGACAGCGCATCACAGAGGCAGTCAATAACACAGGAGATGTTACAGAGTGTCTGGGCGGAGTTCGAATATCGCCTCGATATTTGTCGAATAACTAACGGCGCTCATAACGAGCATCTGTAGTACATATTAGAATGTTTGTAATGTAAATTAAAACTTGTTAATATGACAAATTACTTCATGCAATTTTGAACATTAAATGTCTCCTTTATCTACAAACAAATTAATGTTATTTTTGCACCATTCTTTTTGAATAACCCTGTATTTATCTCGCTATTTGCCGATTGACGAGCAGACGCCTCCACACATGCGAGGTTTCCGCAGAGTTCGTCCTGGGAATGGTAAACATTCGTCAGCATGGACGACCTTATAGCGTGTCACGCTTTCATCATTTTAACGTGAGGTTATTTACTACTGAAAATGAGGAAGAAACCTCCTAGAAGATGGTGGACGGTGTCCGTAATTCGTAGTAGAAGCATGCTAGAACCTTGTAATAATAACTAATTTGTGAGGACAATGAGATAGCCGTGAGGACCAGTATGGCCGCACCCGGCAAAAAAATAAAAAATGCTTGTATAATAACTCAAATAATTTTTTAATTATATTATTGTTTATATGTTTCTTTATTTATGATGGTATTTTTAATTAGCAACTAAATTTTGGTGGGTACACATCATTAAACATCAAAGCAATAAAATATTTATTATATCTAGATTTATAAAACAGCAATTAAATTGTTTTATCTATTATGATTTATAAAAATCAAAATTCAAATTACTTGTTTTTTCTATTTTGCATGTTTCTGATTGTATGTACAGAGGTACAAACTTATTAGTAGATTTGTTAAAAGAGCCTACTGGACAGTTCGAAAACTTCTGTAGAATGTCTAATGAAGATTTTAGTTCACTACTAGCAAAAGTGACTCATTTGATTGCCAAGAAGGATACAAAGAGGAGAAAAACAATACCACCGAATGAACGTTTAGCCATCACTTTGCGATTCTTAGTAACACGAGACAGTTTCCATAGCCTGCATTATTTATTTAAAGTATCACCGCAAATCATATCAGAGATAATTCCAGAAGTAAACAATGCAATGATTGAAGTACTAAAGGATGTAATTAAGGTACGTCAATCAAACATTTCAAATTCACTCAATTGCAAAAGAGCATTGTACGAAAACATTAATTTGCAAACTAATTACTACATACCACATAAGTACAATAATATTATTTAATTAGATAGAATGTAAACTTTTATTTAAATTTTGAAAAGTAGTTTTCAAGTCCAGCATTTGGAAGTTGTTCACTTTTTCATCAGAACATAATACAACAGTTTCAGAGATAGCCTGTAATTCGTTGGAATTAGATCAAACTGTATACATAGTTGCAGTGTCATCAGGAGATGGGGACGACGAGGGAGGTGACGCTTCTCCAATTATGTAATAGTTGCCGGATTTTATAGGCGCTTTCATCAACCGCCTTTCAAATAGGACGCTATCATTCCGGTGCATTTATATTTTCCTTAATGATTCGTCCACCGATTTCAATTTGGCCGCAAATAATTCGCCATGAATGTCACATAAGAGTTTATCTTTCTTCGGTTGAAATGATTGAAGTGCATTAAAAGCGGAATTCGTCTTCTTTTCTTTTTCAATTTCCCCAGCTGCTCTGGACCTTTTTCGTAGTGGTGGTTTAAATTAAGAAGCGGCATTATTAAGGGAATGTGTGAGATTATCAGGCAGAACATTAGCTGAAAACAACATTACAGAGCTAAGATCAAGTAAAACGGTGAGTTCAAAAATAAATGTAAAGAAACAACAGTTTGTATTGACTTAAATTTCCAATCTAACGACATAAAAGCTATGGAAATTGGTTCAGAAACAAATAATTTATGGTTTGATTTAGCTGACAGGGCAACACTATTGACCTATTTCAGCGCATGGTTCAGCGCAACGAGGGCAAAATTTGTGCTTTAAACAATGCATTAATAAATCTAAAACAGTACATATCAATTTCACTCCAAATAATAGAAATAAAAGTGAAAACAATAGCCTCAAAGTACAAACCTCGTCATCAACCAAATTTCTTGGTATTATTGTCGATGAAAACTTAAATTGGCAAAATCATGTTGAACATCTACTAAAAAAACTGGCATCTGCACTATATGTCATAAGAAGAATCCGGGGAATCACCAATGAATCAACTGCTTTGGTCGCTTACCACTCTCTGTTCGCGTCCCATCTGCGATACGGCATTGTTGCCTGGGGATCAGCGCCAACCAAGAGCATCGAGCAAATCTTGATATTACAGAAGAAAGCCATTAGGACAATATTCAGACTAAATCCCTTGGAACACTGCAAACCAATTTTCATAAATTACAATATCCTGACCGTTTTTTCCTTGTACATTACAGAATCCATAATTTTTGCCAAAACCTCTACACCTTCCTTGAGACTTGAACAACATTCCTATAATACCCGTAATCGACATAATTTTGACTTACCACAGCACAGATTGCAAAAATTCAGTAAAACTGCACAATACTATGGTTCTTACTTTTTCAATTTACTGCCCGAAAGTTTAAAAACAATCACTCAATGCAACACATTCAACAATAGAGTGAAGCAATGTTTCATTGGTAAGCCCTACTACTCAATCTGACTTTATTGAGGATCACACTTTCCAACACTTGAAATGACAATGACAATGAGCTCACTTCGAGAAGATCGAAGGAAGAAACCTGACGATTCCCGGTTCTACGGATCCTGATGAAGACGCCGTATGTAAGATGTAAGATGCAAGATGCTGCCTCAACAGCAAATTAACTCAGTTGGTGGTACAGAGTGAACAAGTGCTGGACCATCGCACTGGATACTATCACAGTTGTCTAAATGTCGGCCTTCAATAGGATCTTCAAGAATCCTATTGAAGATCCTAGGAAAAGAATCAAAATTTGTTGGAAAAGACTTTTGCGGGACACAAAAAGGTACCTTAAAAAACTTGTCTGAATCTAAATTCTTGTTTTGGCTTTAATAAAATGTCTATAAAACAGGGCCAGATCATTTTTGTGACCGTAGATTGTGGCAGATACAATTTTAGTTTTATCGGGAGAAAATATTTTCACTGATGCTTTGATGATAGGTTTATACAGGATTGTTTTTGAATTGTTACCCAAAAAGGTACCTTAAAAAACTTGTCTGAATCTAAATTCTTGTTTTGGCTTTAATAAAATGTCTATAAAACAGGGCCAGATCATTTTTGTGACCGTAGATTGTGGCAGATACAATTTTAGTTTTATCGGGAGAAAATATTTTCACTGATGCTTTGATGATAGGTTTATACAGGATTGTTTTTGAATTGTTACCCAAGCGATCATTAATGGAATTGTTATACATTTCCATGACCTTTTCTTCATTCCTACAAACATTCTCTTCTCGAGTTTGTTCAATCACTACTTTTGAGTCCCAAACTATAAGATTTCCAGGTATTCAGGTTTGTTGCGACAGCTATGTATAAATTGGGTGGTTTTAAGTCAATGTCCAATACAGTAATGTTTTCATAAAATATTTAAAAAATCCCCCCCAAAAAATATAGCGTTCTAATTTCCCCAAAAGATGTAGAATATGCCTACAAATTAAAAAAAATAGCTGCAGGCTTGGTGTAGTTAGTGCAGAGTTTCTCAACCTGGGGGTCGCGTGCAGGGCCTCGGGGTGTCTCGGAAGCTCCGAAAATGAAAATTCATTTTGCTCAAAATGTAGACCCGACTTCGACCAAAATAGATTTAAATATCTCATTTTTATACTTTAAGATGGAAATTGTAATCTCTTGAGCAATAATATGTTTAAGAGATACAAAATAGACACAACTAAATCTCATAGGTGGTTTTGATTACAACACAAAAAAACCCCTTAACGGAGGCAAAGCAACAGACTCTTCGCGCCGGCACGGCGCAGCGGGCTGTCGCCATATGCCGACTGCAACTATCGTGCCGACGCGATGCCCGACGCAGACGCTCCTCTTGTCAGGTAGGCCTAAGTCAAAATCGTCATAGCACTTTACTTTAAACAACAAAATAAATAATAATAAAAAACAAAATAAAATACTTTAACAAATTAAATAAGTGTAAAATAAAACAGGTTATGTTGATGTTTTGTGATGCGATCAGTGACTTGTGAAATATGAATTTGTGAAATAAAATTTCAGACATTTGTGAAATGAGTGGTGGTACTTTAATAAGAAAAAAAACAGGAAGGCCTACAACCACTGTATTTTCTATGCTAGATAAACTGATAACAACGTCAATTTCTCTCTCACTGCGGTACACCCCACAATGAAAGTTAAGGGTAGGATGATGGTATAAGGGGTCGCCAACATTTTAATACTTAAAAAGGGGGTGGCGGGCTCGAAAAGGTTGAGAACTCCTGAGTTAGTGGATTTAAATTATAAGTTAAGTAATATGGTTTAATTTAATTTTTTCATCTTTTTTTAATTTTTATTTGAATTTATTGCTTATATGTTTGCCGACATTATTCATAGTATAAAAAAATACGTTTATTGAAAATATTTAGACTGAGAATAATATTTTTTTTAAGTTTAAATTACTGTAATGAAAACCAAATACAGTAAATCAACCAAATCAAATCAATAAATCAACAAAAAAATATTCATCATCCAAAAAGCCTTGCCCAACAAATGCCTAAAGATAAGCCAAAATACAAACTGCACAATCAGTATAAACTTTCATATGTAGATAAATAGGTTTTTATACTTTTTATTTTTTACTACCAATGTTTTGTTCTGTTTAAAATTAATTTGGCTAACTTTTTCAATATAATAATTTTAAATGAGAATTTCTTCGTTATTCTATTAGTAAATTATGAAAACGTTGGTAAACAAACGATTTCTTAGCTTGTGTTTGTAAACAACTAACAGATGTGTAAATGACGAAGACTATTTTGGATAACCTTAAAATTATTTAGTCTAATTTTTGAACGATTAAATTGTTATTTGTACATAATAATGAAAATTGTTGTTCATCACACGGAGCAAAAGTGTCTCCTTGGTACTCGATCGCATTTCCAAGCTCGGCTGCGCCTCGCCTGTAAATTACGGTCTCGTACCAAAAAGAGCCACTTTCGCTCCTAGTGATGAGAACTACTATTTTTAGTGTATTAATTTCACAACAAATTAAAAAAAAAAAAATTCCCTTGTGTTAAGTATGTTCTTATACAAGACGAACCCCTTGGAAATTCGCTGAATACGTAGGTCTGCTGCGATGGGGGTATAAAATATAATTGTTATAACACATTTTTTTATTAACTACACTTTTGAAGATTAAAAATACTATTATATTTTAATCTGTATTATAGAAATGTATTGGAAACTTTATTGGAATTAATTTTTTTTTGACTGGATTCAAAATAGGTTTAACTGTGTCATATAAACTTCAATTTGTAACTTTAATCAATTTTTTTAGGAGAAGGGAAAGTCCGTTAAAAATATATTCACCTTCTAAAAGCAAGTAAATCCAGAGCGAAAAGGCGATTCCACAGCACCTAAGAAGAGAGACGATTTCAATCAAATTTGAAAATGCTCCGGCGTCTGCGGAGCAATACCTCAACCATATCATCACGGCCCAGGATTGAGAAAACCTCTGGGGCCTTAGAGGCTCTCTTCGAGGAGTCTATGGCAGCTGTAAATTGGCAAAATTGTCAATGCTGCCATAACTCCGTTCTCTCTCAAATCAGGAAACCATGCGGAAGCCCTTTGTAGCCAATTTACCGCCGACAACGACATGGACCCTGGGCCAGTTCCGGAGGAGCTAGCTAACTTGACGTACCTCGAGCAACAGTATTGCGAGAGTACATCCAGTTATTAGCGTATACCGGATAAAGGGCCATCAACTTTCCGCAGATGTGGAGAGGTTTGCGGCCGTTCTGCCCCAACGCATCGCAAGCTACCAGCTGTGACTGTAGTTCGGATGCGGAACACTGCCACTGACTACGTGGATTTCCACGTCAGAGCCAGCAAGGTAATTGAGCATGAGAAATATATAAAATATATGATGAAAAAATATAATAAAATGGGTTGTAATTCTATTTTAAAAGCATGATACGTATAACAAATAATTCTGGAACATGTTTTTACGTTATATCATAATAAGTTACCACTTTACAAGTTATACTTTCAAAATTTTACCATAATAAAATCTGAGGACTGTATTGATTAAAACAAATTAACGTTTTAATTGGATTTTAAAAGTATAATTTAAATTTATAAAAAATATTTTTACCCAACATTGCTTGATGACACATCATTTTACTATCTACATGTTAAATTTGTATGCACAATCTGTTAAAGTAACTAATTATACAAACGAAAGAATTAAGCTAAAATAAATCTTTTTGAGAAAATTATAAATTGATTTAAAACAAGCATACAAATGTTGTTTATTGAAGAGTAGGTTTTGAGAAATAATATTATGTTCCCACTCACATTATTGTTTATGTTTTATATACCATTTTGTCAGAAAGCTAAAGTAGAATATGAATCCACCATTGAATCTGTGTCAATTGATTGTATTTTTTGTCAAATGTTGCTGAAATAGTTAGAAGTAATAACAAAAACACAACGTTTTAAAGACAAAATGTCTTGTTACATGATAAAAACTAAAGTTAATTTTAATTTTATACTAAAATAAGAATTTATTATAAAAATATTAACAAAATATATGACTTTATATAGGTGTCTTGACTTTTTACTTTTTTATTTGTTGACCTTTTAGTAGATTTTTTTTTAACTTCACTTGGACCAGAAGCTACATCGTCGACTACTTCTTTTGGAAGATCCTGAATATTTTCATGATATGTTTCCTGGATCAGGGCTTAGCAAGTCTTGCATTTATTCCTCACTGAACTCTCAGATTTTCTTAGCTTCAAAACGTTGAAACAGCATCGGGGAAGTCAAGGTCCTTGTTTTCCAGATTGCAAGGGTTCCGAAAAAAATAATTTAACCATGTTAAAAGTTGAATTCAGGTGTATGATTGTCCAAATATTGTTTGGAAACATATAAACATAAAGAAACACTAAAAATCAGAAAATGTGTTTTCTGACCTTATCCTCTAAAACTTGCTGTCCTGTAAAATTTTGTCTGGGAAAATAAGGTCCCTTTTCCCTTGGAGGGACACATTTTAAATATTATTAGAAAGTATAATTACGCCAGAAGTACTATATGAAGGGTACATGTACGACCGACAGTTATACGACAAATCTGATAGTATCCACTGCGATGGTGCAGCACTTGTTCACTCTGTCCCACCAACTGAGTTTAATTAGCTGTCGAGACGGCATTGTTTGACGCATAAACTTTGACCTTTGTTGTGCTGAACCATGCGCGCTGAAGTAGGTCAATAGTGTTACCCTGTTAGCTAAATCAAACCATAAATAAATTGTTTCAGAACCAATTTTCAAAGTTTTTACGTCGTTAGATTGGAAATTTAAGTCAATACTATAGTTTGATTACTGAAGCTTTGTGCGGCGATAGGGGAGGCTAGGGGAGGTAAAATCAGATGCAGACGACCTAACTGATGATGCCGTCTTAGCTGTCACCAGTGTTGCCAACGTGATGAACACCCGCAAATGCAGATTCAACCGATGCACAACTCAAAATCGGCGTAATCATTAGTGAATAAAAATTAAATTTTCAACTTTTAGGAATAACAGTTTGATTTTTTGTTTAAGTTGTGGCATTTAGCCTATATCATTATTAACTTTATAAATCTTAAAGTAATCTATGTGTAATGCAGCGGTTTATTTCCAAAATACGTTCTAAAAAACAAAATAAACAAAGTTAAAAATTAAACCTGATTTCAGGTTTGTGACATTATGAGAACTACTATTCTTTAAACAAATTATTTTCTAAAAAATATGTTATAAGCCTATTTTATTTAAAATGAACTAAAAAATTCAAGGATATTAAATAATACTAAAATTACTTTATTTGCAAGATCAAAAGTTAATTTAAAAAATTACGTGAGGAAATACATTTTAAAGTAATTTTTTAGTATTAAAATACAGTACCTAATATAACAGTACGTTTATCATATACGTAACAAGAAACTCTCGTGGCACTTTCTTGAGTAGCCTACTTAACAAAATTTTCATTCAAATAAGTTTTAGTACATTATTGTTACATTTAATAACTGTCCTCCATTACATTTTCTAGAGTGCCGAGTCATATTCATGTTCCGATTCTTCTCCGACATCATTAATTATAATCGTCATCTTGACTAATTTTATCGTCAGTGTCTGTTATCCGAATGACCAGACCTTTTTGCAAATATTTCGCACTGTAGTCTTCTACAGTATTATAGAATTATGGCGAATTCGTCGCAGCGACTCAAATAAATTGGTATAAGTGTTTTTTAGTACGAAACCAAAGTAATTTTTATCCTATTAAAAACTTAGGCTATACACTCACTAACTTCTCTCCTAAGCATTTAAACACGTTTGGAATAAACTCGAATAATACGATTTCTGTCGAACTTGTCCATCATCTCTTTTCCAACGCTGTTCCGGTTTTGACGGAGAAGGTCAAGATAGGTTTACGATTCCAAAACTAATGACGTTTTCTTTGACTGTACCGTAATTGTTTCCCATCCAAATCCTTGGGGTTGTCTTTTGGTAAATTTTTAAGACTTCTGCAGAACGATCGTCCACTTGAGCAGAAAATGTTACAGTCCACAAATTACACACCCTAAAATAGGTAAATACGTTGCAAACTTATTCCATCGTTTGCCTTCTCCTCGTTCTTTTCCCGACGATTTCGTAGCAGGGTGGAGTTTCATAAAGCAACTAGGTAACCACAGTTATATTGCACTTTGTACTTGAACTTTGCATTGGTCTTTCATATTACATAAAACTATGCTCATAGTATACGCATAGTTTACACATAGTATATACAGTAAACAGTATAAGTGAAAATATATCTAAAATAAACAATAAAACAACAGCGCATTAAAAGTTCAAGGAATGAGGTTATGTATGTTTGAGATGTAGACGATTCACAACATCTGACAGAAGCATTGTTTACACTAGTCAGTGTGTCAAAACTGGTTGTTGTCATGACGACCATAAAAAATATTCTTCACGTCACTATTTCCCCGCCATTTCCCCTCAAATAACCACCCCTATCGCCGCACAAAGCTTCAGTAACCAAACTATAACTGTTGTTCTTTACATTTATTTGTTAACTCACCGTTTTTCTTATAATGAACTCGAGAATAAATTATGAAAACCCCAAACTTGGATACTGATTAGTAACAGAGGGAAGAGAGTTAAAAATGTAAATATATTTCATATTTCATTCAATAAATATTTAAAAATACTTTGAATCGGAATCAATATTATTGTAATTGCAATTGTAAATATTGTAATTAATACCTAATATTATGATGAAAATAACCAGATTAAATTGTTATCAAAGTTATCTAAATTATCATAGCACAGTGAACTGATGGTAAAAATAATGGAAGGCAATAAACATTTAAAAAACCGAGAGTTAAACAATTATTTGTTTAATTGCTTGATGCTCCCAATTCTTACTAAAGAGACCAACCTGAAAAAACCACATATTTTCCCCCCAAAACATTTTAATAATAAGTAAATATCATGCAATGCCTTGTTAGTGAATATTCTAGTACCCATCAGTTATTACAATCACTTCATTACGTGTAGGATCGTGTGAAGGCGCGGCCATCGATGTACGCGGCATCTACATTGGATTAGGAGCTGGGAGATCGAAAATTACTTCATGGGGTGCACGTGTAAAAGATGCATCCTGGTGGTTTTCAAAAATGGGTTTATGAGCCCTCAATCTGGGGGCTTCCTACAGAGCGGTTAACCTTGATTGTGACCTTTTTGTATTCGCCGTAAGGATAACATGGGGATGAAGGATTCAGGTTTATTGTGACAGCTCTGTAAAAACTGGGTGGTTATAAGTCAATATCCAGAACAACTCGACTCCAAGAAGTCATATGCCAAGTTTGACCATTATAAAGGGTGAGGCTTAGTCTCGGAAGATTCCATATCTCCGAGGTCCGTGTCGGAGGTTAGCGACAAGCATGGGGAGCTAGAGTGGTCAAAATCCGGTAGGCCCGGCATCGGATGGTCGACTGGGAGTTTCATCTTGCAAGTTCATGGGTCCGAAAGCAAATGTCGCGTTGGCCTCGACCGAGGAGTAATCCCGAAAGCCCACTGGGTCCTCGGTCAGGTCTATGGGTTGGTTACCCTTTATCTCGCCCTTTTAGTCGGTTTGGTTGCTTGTACCGCAGGGACGTCTCCTCTTCGTGGCTGGGCTCCAGCAGCGGGAATGTCTCCAAATTTAATCTGCCTCTCCGGATTGCCGCGGCAGTGTGGGTTCTCCCCTCAATTTCTTTTACAATCAAGTCATCAACTCTGGCGCGGGCGGAGGTGGCGTCTGCGAACGCGCATATTTCTGTCATAGACCCCGCAGGATTCTTTGTCTGACTGCTTAGGGCAGGTTTTCGAGGTTTTATAGAGTATCCACTTCTCTTGGCCCAGATGTCTACCCTCCTTTTTGGCCAGCTCTTTGAGGATTATTTTTAACATCATCATCTCCTCGGTCCGGTCCATGTGCTGTGCCCCACATACGCACGCGCGGTACGGTCTTACGCCCCGTAAGACCGGATGGTCTGCGAAAGAGGTCTCGCGGCTATCATTGCCCACCGGCTGCCGTCTTTCGGATCTGCTGGAAAACAGTACCGGATTCCTCTGACGTGACCTCCCTCACGATCAATCCGAGGATCTCAGAGTAGGTCTTACCGGTGCTCGACTTGATCAGGAACACTTGGTTCCTAGTCTCCTAGACCGGGCCTTATTTTTGGGCTTCTCCTTCTGGCTGAGAGCCTAGGAAGGCGCGTTTTTCGCCTCTTCACGCCGTTGATTTTTACTTTTATAATTAATTAATGAAGTTACCCTATTATATGGAAATAAATAATTAAATATATATATATATACTAGAAGAACCCGTGGCTTCGCTCACGATTAAAATTAAACATACAATATCACCCATCAGTTGTATAGTTTTGCTTTCCCATTTATTTTTCTTGTTGTAAAATCTACTTCTTTGAACAAATCAAATGTACATCCATAAAGAAAAAAAAGTTTTTAGAAATCCGCTCATAGTAAGCAGGTCTGCTACGACGGGGATATTCTATTCCTGTATAAAGTGCCTGTACAAAACGGCACCCTTGGCTTTTTTGACAGCACTTTGAATCTGCTCGCATATGGTACCCTTAATTAGAACTTTATTATGCACCCCCGTCGCAGTAGACCTGCGTATGTGCATGTCTTCACGTGTATGCCTTCGTGAAAGAAAGATGTAGGATTCCTACTATTTCTTTCCTTCATGAAGGCATACACGTGTTAGAGGAACCATAGAACATGGCTTGAAACTTTATTCACTGTATAAAAGATCATTTTCTTAAGGTTTTAGGGTCTACCTTGAACAAAAATTACAATGCCAATCCAGCAATTATTAAAAAGGGCTGACACGTTTTTAGACACTATATTGAACAAAAAGATTGAATTAGCCGTCCCGGCAATTTTTTTAAAGTGCTGTAGATAAAACTGATTCTTTACAGTAGCACACTCTTCCTCTTTAAATAGCAGTTAGTTGTCATAAAAAAGAAGTCCTTCAAGTATAAGTGATCAGTGATCACTGAAGTCCTTCAGTAATGAGTTATTTATTTTATGTTATACTACATACCAATATTTTATATAGTGTATTGCACTTTGAAAAAATGCAAAAGTCTAATTCATTAACCACCTGGCACCAAGTAACAAATATTCATGTAAACAAATACAATTAAATAGCAGAAAGAAATACCATTAATTTACATCACCTGTTTTAAATTTTACTACTTTTTTTTTACTTTAAATTTTCTCATATGTTTTGTTAGTAAACAAATCTAACTCAACTTCCTTCAAAATTCCTGACATGGGTACCTTTAAGACGGTCCTAGGGCTAAGCCCTGAACGTTATCACGAAACTGATGGTGTATAAACATACTCCATGAAATTCTACATGTATCTACCAAGTTTCGTGGTCATCGGTCCAGCGGTGTCTGAGTTTATCAGTGGCAAATATATAAATATATAAATATATAAATATATAAATATATAAATATATAAATATATATATATATATATAAGTATAAAAGAGGATGTTGGTACATATATATATTTATATATTTATATATTTATATATTTATATATTTATATATTTATATATTTATATATTTATATATTTGGCACTGATAAACTCAGATACCGCTGGACCGATGACCACGAAACTTGGTAGATACATGTAGAATTTCATGGAGAACGTTTATACACCATCAGTTTCGTGATAACTTTCAGGGCTTAGCCCTGGGACCGTCTTAAAGGTACCCATGTCAGGGATTTTGAAGGAAGTTAAGTTAGATTTGTTTACTAACAAAACATATGAAAGTAAAATTTAAAACAGGTGATGTAAATTAATGGTATTTCTTTCTGCTATTTAATTGTATTTGTTTACATGAATATTTGTTACTTGGTGCCAGGTGGTTAATGAATTAGACTTTTGCATTTTTTCAAAGTGCAATACACTATATAAAATGTTGGTATGTAGTATAACATAAAATAAATAACTGATTACTGAAGGACTTCAGTGGTCACTGATCACTTATACTTGAAGGACTTCTTTTTTATGACAACTAACTGCTATTTAAAGAGGAAGAGTGTGCTACTGTAAAGAATCAGTTTTATCTACAGCACTTTAAAAAAATTGCCGGGACGGCTCATTCAATCTTTTTGTTCAATATAGAGTCTAAAAACATGTCAGCCCTTTTTAATAAGTGCTGGATTGGCATTGTAATTTTTGTTCAAGGTAGACCCTAAAACCTCAAGAAAATTATCTTTTACAGTGAATTAAATTTCAAGCCATGTTCTATGGTTCCTCTAACACGTGTATGCCTTCATGAAGGAAAGAAATAGTAGAAATCCTATATCTTTCCTTCATGAAGGCATTTACGTGAAGACATGCACATACGCAGGTCTGCTGCGACGGGGGTGCATAATAAAGTTCTAATTAAGGGTAACATATGCGAGCAGATTCAAAGTGCTGTCAAAAAAGCCAAGGGTGTCGTTTTGTATAGACAGGCACTTTATACAGGAATAGAATACCCCCATCGTAGCAGACCTGCTTGCTAAGAGCGGATTTCTAAAAGCTTTTTTTTATGGATGTACATTTGATATGTTCAAAGAAGTAGATTTTACAACAAGAAAAATAAATAAGAAAGCAAAACTATATAACTGATGGGTGATATTGTATGTTTAATTTTAATCGTGAGCGAAGCCACGGGTTCTTCTAGTATATATATACCAACATCCTCTTTTATACTTATGTATATATAGTGTTACCTCCTTTTATTAACACACTTATCCACACCTATTTACATTTTAAAAGAAAACACGATTTTTGTTTTACCTACTTTACTTTTTTTTATAAAAAGAACTTGTTCAACTTTTTTTGCGTTTATTATTTTCTCCTATGCAAAACAAAATAATAACCATCTGCTTAAATTACATCAAACTGTTACATTCACACAGACTACAGGAAAATAAAAAATTATATTCATCAACACCTTCCCTTAATTTTTTATTTTATGTAAACTCTCCTTCTAACAGAAAACCCTTTTCTTTCTAAAAAAAATCAACTTTCAAAAACAGGAAACTCATAAACACAAAATTTCTGTTAATTCACCGAACTAATTGAGTTTTAAAAAGATTGAATTTAACGTTACCAAGTGGCTTTGTATGCGACATTGTCCGAAGTGCTTATGAAAGACACACTGATTTTACCTGATTGGATATTCTCTGCCAAAAAATAATATCTTCGTCAATGTACTTGCTTCTTCTATTGAATACACCATTCTTCATTAGCTTGATTGAACTTTGATTCTCTACAAACAAATTCACTTCTACTACTTTGTTTGTTAGATCGTCCACGAGAGTTTTGATAACTTTGATAACAATATAATCTGGTGATTTTCATCATAATATTTGGTATTAATAACGATAACAATGATATTGATTCCAATTCAAAATATTTGTATTTATAGAACGAAATAGGAAATATATTTAAATTTTTAATTTTGATCTTTCTTCCCTCTGTTACTAATTAGTGTCCAAATTTGGGGTTTTCATAATTTATTCTCGCTTTCGGACACGTGAACTTGCAAGATGAAACCCCGGTCGTCCATCCGATGCCGGACCTCACGGATCTCGACCGCTCTAGCTCCCCATGCTTGTCGCTAACCTCCGACACGGACCTCGGAGATGTGGAATCTTCCGAGACTAAGCCTCACCCTTTATAATGGTCAAACTTAGCATATAACTTCTAGCAGTCGAGTTTTACTGGATATTGACTTAAAACCACCCTTTATACATAGCTGTCACAACAAACCTGAATACTTCATCCCCATGTTATTCTTCTGGCGAAAACAAGAAGGTCACAATCAAGGTTAACCGCTCTGTAGAAAGCCCCCAGATTGAGGGCTCATAAACCCATTTTTGAAAACCTCCAGGATGCATCTTTTACACGTGCACCCCATGAAGTAATTTTCGATCTCCCAGCTCCCAGTCCAATGTAGATGCCGCGCCTTCACACGATCCTACACGAAATGAAGTGATTGTAATAACTGATGGTGTACGACAGTTTTCACTAACAAGGCGTTGCATGATATTTACTTATTATTAAAATATTTTGGGGGAAAATATGTGGTTTTTTCAGGCTGGTCTCTTTAGTAAGAATCGGGAACATCAAGCTATTAAACAAATAATTTTTTAACTCTCGGTTTTTTAAATATTTTTTTGTCTTTAATTTTTTTGCTATTAGTTAACTGTGGAATGGTAATTTAGATAACTTTGATAACAATATAATGTGGTGATTTTCATCATAATATTGGGTATTAACAACAATAATAATAATATTGCATCCAATCATAACCATCTATTACTAGAGATGGCTATGTTCCAATTCAAAATATATTTAAAGGTTTATTGAATTAAATATGATATAGATTTAAATTTTTAATTTCCTTCCCTCTGTTACTAATTAGTGTTCAGGTTTGGGGTTATCATAGTTTATTCTCGAACTCAATACGAGGAAAACAGTGAGTTCACAAATCAATGTAAAGAGCAACAGTTAGTATTGACTTAAATTTCCAATCCAACGATGTAAAACGTATGAAAATTGGTTCAGAAAAAATTTTATTTATGGTTTGATGTAGCCAACAGATTTCAGCGTGCATGATTCAGCGCAACAAAGGGCAACATTTGTGCTTTAAACAATGCTGTCTCAACAGCAAATTAAACACAGTTGGTGGGACAGAGTGAACAAGTGCTAGACCATCGCATTGGATACTATCAGATTTGTCGTATAAATGTCGGCTATAGTACATGTACCATTCATATGTACTTCTGGCGTAATTATACTTTCTAATAATATTTACAATAAACAATCAGTTCGTTAACATAATAAAATTTGAGTTTTGCAATAAAAGAATAATAGTGCAAATTTATCAATAAGTATGGATTTAGATCAATTTTAAATCATTATATGTAATATCATAAAACAATTTATCTAAAACTATGAGTTTAAATATTCTATTTTAGTATTAACGGGAATCAAAACAGCCAATTTTTTATTGAATTTGAGTTGCTGAATGGTAAAAATCCGTTACTTTTCTTAAAAATTAATGAATGTTGATTGTTAAATAGTTAAGAAAATAATATTATTTCTTAAAAAATACTCTTAAATAATCAAAATTTATATGCTTGTTTTTAACCAATATATAATTTTCTCAACAGGAATTATTTTAGCTTGAGTCTTTCGGTTGTGTAATTAGTTATTTTAACAGTTTGTGCATACAAATTTAACATGTAAATGGTAAAATGATGTGTCATCAAGCAATGTTGGGTAAAAATATTGTTTTTAAATTTTAATTATACTTTTTAAATCCAATTAAAACGTTAATTTGTTTTAATCAAGACAGTCCTCAGATTTTATTATGGTAAAAGTTTGAAAGTAAAACTTGTAAAGTGGTAACTTATTATGATATAGCGTAAAAACATGTTCCAGAATTATTTGTTATATCATGCATTTAAAATAGAATTACAACCCATTTTATTATATTTTTTTCATCATATATTTTATATATTTCTCATGCTCAATTACCTTGCTGGCTCTGACGTGGAAATCTATGCAGTCAGTGGCATTGTTCCGCATCCGAACTACAGTTACAGATGATAGCTTGTGATGCGGTGGGGCAGTACGGCCGCAAACTTCACTGTCTGCGGAAAGTTGTTGACGTTGCCAGTTGATGGCCCTTTATCCGGTGTACGCTAACAACTGGATGTACTCTCGCAATAAACTGTCGCTCGAGGTACGTCATGTTAGCCAGCTCCTCCTGAACTGGCCCAGGGTCCATGTCGTTGTCGGCGGTAAATTGGCTACAAAGGCTTCCGCATGGTTTCCTGATTTGAGAGAGAACGGACTTATGGGAACATTGACAATTTTGGAAATTTACAGCTGCCATATACTCCTCGAAGAGAGCCTCTAAGGCCCCAGAGGTTTTCTCAACCCTGGGCCGTGATGATATCCTGAGGGTTGAGGTATTACTCCGCAGACGCCTGAGCATTTTCAAATTTGATTGAAATCGTCTCTCTTCTTTGGTGCTCTGGGATCGCCTTTTCGCTCTCGCTTTACTTGCTTTTAGAAGGGGAACTTTAGTTCGTCAACTGATGGCCAAAATGTATAAAGACAGTAAATATTTAAAAAACCGAGAGTTAAAAAAATATTTGTTCAATAGCTTGATGCTCCCAATTCTTACCAAAGAGACCAACTTGAAAAAAACACATATTTACCCCCAACATTTTTAATAACAAGTAAATATCATGCAACGCCTTGTTAGTGAATACTGTCGTACATAATCAGTTATTACAATCACTTCATTTCGTGTAGGATCGTGTGAAGGCGCGGCATCTACATTGGATTAGGAGCTGGGAGATCGAAAATTACTTCATGAGGTGCACGTGTAAAAGATGCATCCTGTAGGTGTTCAAAAATTGGTTTATGGGCCCTCAATCCGGGGGCTTTCTATAGAGCGGTTAACCTTGATTGTGACCTTTCTGTATTCGCCAAAAGAATAACATGGGGATGAAGTATTCAGGATTGTTGTGACAGCTCTGTATGAACTGGGTGGTTGTAAGTCAATGTCTAGTAAAACTCGACTTCAAGAAGTCATATGCCAAGTTATACCATTATAAAGGATGAGGCTCAGTCTCGGAAGATTCCACATCTCCGAGGTCCGTGTCGGAGGTTAGCGACAAGCATGGGGAGCTAGAGCGGTCAAGATCCGTGAGGTATGGCATCGGATGGACGACCGAGGTTTCATCTTGCAAGTTCACGGGTCCGAAAGAAAACGTGGCCTCGACCGAGGAGTGATCCCGATAGCTCTCTGGGTCCTCGGTCAGGTCCTCAGTGTAAACAAAAGCTGAGATGAAAATATGAAGAAATCAGGCGCAAAGACAAGAAACTACTTACAAAGCAAGCCGATTTGCAGCTGCAAGTCAGCATATATTCAGTGAAACATTCAATCTATTGCTGGCAATGCAGATGCCGCACAGTAGAAATTCAATGTGGAAAGAAGAAGAAAAACTGGCACTCGAACTACACTACCGCTCCCCAGCATCATACCAAAATTTGCTACTTGAAAAAAGATTCCAATTACCGAGTCGAAAGTCCATTTCAAGATGGCTAAATGTTATTGACTTAATGCCTGGTATATCGGAAGATTTGTTTCAAAAGCTTAAATTGAAAGTAAAAACGATGAGTTATCTGGAAAAGTGGTGATTGTAATGTTTGATGAAATGGCGATTAAAACATTTTTAAGCTATAACGAAAAACACAACGTCATTGAGCCCTTATATTCAGCAATGAAGTAACAGAGGGTTAATGCTGGTAAACATTTTGAAGTATGTAATCTGCATTGGTAAACATTTGTCTGAAAGTAAGGGTCTTAGTTTGTGATCAAGGAAAAAATAATGCAACGGCAAGGAAAAATAAGAAAAGGAAATTTCTTTTCTTCTTACCTCATTGTAAGTATCGACAGAAAGACCATTTTTTCATGTAGATAGTAAGAAAGTGTTTGTAATATACGATGCGCCCCATCTAATGAAATCTGTCAGAAACAATCTCATCAATGACGACATTTATTTTGAAGGCGGAAAAGCCTCTTGGCAACTTATTTCAAATCTTTATGCCATCGACCAATCAGCCGTAAAAGCCAAATTCATTTGACCGAATGAAGGTTAACTTGGCAACGCAGGTGTTTAGTCATTCTGTACAAGCAGCCATGCTCACTGCTGTTGAAAAAAAACAGCTACCGCCAGAAGCAAGAGAAACTGCATGATTTGTTGGCAAAATAAATGAAATATTTGATTGTCTGAACAGTAGGCTGGAAATTGACTCCAACTCATTGAAAAATGCAATTTCAAATGAAACCGAACAGGGGAAAAAAGTTTTGAACAAACCTCAAACAGCACTTCCCTGGATAAAGTGGAAAAAGATCGTTTTGAGAAAATCAAAGGGTGGATATTGTCCCAAAGAAACAAGACCGCCATGTTTCAGTGGGTTCGAATACAGCATCAATGCTATCCTACAACTATGGGAAGACCTCAGCAAAGAAAAGGAGATTTCCTTTCTCCTTACAAAATGGTTGACTATGACAAAAAAACATACCGTCAGAAGACGTATTAGAACAGACCGCACTAGGTTCCGAGTGTCATGGACAAACACCTTCTACCCAACGAATAATTGACATAAACAGGAAATCACAAGATGACAGCCTATGAAGTACATTGAAATCATTCTCCATAGAGTGAGCAATTTTAATGTTTAGTTGTAACATTTAAAAATTGCTTTTGTACAGTTTTATAACATTACATTACATTACACTGCTTGAAATGGCGACCTACCCAGGTGGATAAATTAAGCCAAGTATGAATGGCAGATGAGTGAAGGATGATTGTGGCGCGATCTTGTCATGTTACTGACTAAAGCCGGCATGCTTCTTATACAGGACTGTTAATTAATAGCCCAACAGCCAATAGCAACTGAGGGACCTACATTTATATTCCTTGGGTACTTGGGAATAATTTAGGTAATTAAAGGAGAACTTGGGAATAATTTAGGTAATTAAAGGAGCAAAAATTATATTTTCATCGTCCCGATACGGGAATAGGCGACATACAATTGGCCATGTGAAAATCATGGATTTTCAAAGTTGTTTCCACAAACATTCAACGACTGTCCATTTAATTCGGACATTGCAAATGCAAGCTGCTGGAAATTGTTGCCGCTTAAAGTCAAAGGGCGTATCATTTGGAATCATTTGGATACGTGGAATAAAAAAGTCTTCACCCGTGTAGTTTTTTTTTTACGAAATCATTGCCTCAATTAATTATGCTGTTAATTAATTTTTTCACCGTCAGATGAGTGCCATTACAAATACGTAGTGAGTTAATGATCCGCAACACAATAATTACGGAACCGACTTTTAGCTGAATGGATATCCTTCATTATGTTAGCTGATATCACATAGTCCATTTCATTCGGTTTTATCCTCTCAACCAACCAAATAAGGATGTGTGCGTGTTTCAGCCCGCGTTTTTGTCATTCTACTGAATACGTCCCACAATAATGCGTCTCGCCGAACATGCAATGCTTAACAATAAAATCCATGAGTAACATTGATTTTCTTTTAAAAACTCTTGTGGTAATATGGCGATCAATGGGAGATTGGCCAGATAATTCTTGTAGATTTTCTGACCAATTTGAATTGCACTGAACGTAATAAACAAATCTGGTGTACCATAATGACGTACATCCAACTTAGCTTCCTGAGCGTACTCATGCGCATATGTCGCGGACTTCCGACGTATATTGCTGGGACAATATTCAATCTGCCGTCATTAAATGCATTTCAATCAGTATTGGTAGCATCCCGAAGATATTCCACGGAACGGAGTTTTGTTTGGTTCAACCTGATATGCCAATTGTGTCAATTGTAGTTGGCCACTGGTGCAGTACATTACAAGGGCTTCATTTTTAAACCTAAAATCATTACAACTGTTGACACACAATGTTCATTAAGCCAATAGCAACTATTGGCAATAAACTATAATCGATCGTGGCGTTATAATTGAACGCAGCTCAATGGGGATTGAATGCAATATCTCCTCGTTGATGGTTTAGATTAAATAAAGCACATTCACCTTCATTTCGAGACTCGTTTTGCTTGTCATTTTGACTTGCCCGAAAGTGTCCTACACTCACAGCACTGCGTTGCGTGGCTACGGCCCAGGTTGTTGCGTCAAGGGTAACGTGGCATTTTCAAGAATCAGAATAATGCTGAATCAATGTTATATTAAACTTAAAATATAGTCATGATGTTGGTGAACTATGAACTCAAACACTTCTCAACCTCTCTGGTCAAATAAAAAACTACAGTTTTTCACATACTCATATAAGGCTTGCAATATTCATTTTTCTAAAACCAAACAAAACTATGGGGATTTATCTTCATTTCTGAACATCCTAAAAAATTAGTGAGATAAAAAGGTAGATTCACGTGTCATGTAATCAAAATTCTCCACTTACAAAAAGTAGCTGTAGATAGACCTTTTAATTTCACAAAATCCTTCAAATGCAAAATTAAATCATCCAAGTGTAAATAAATAAACACATATTTCAAATTCACATTTGTTTACCAGTCAACATATGGTTATGATTTGAATTAGTTCTCAAATTACTCCACCAGAATGCATACATGGTCAAGGCCAGTGGGAAAGAGACCCAGGGACGAATTTAAAATTTTAATTCACAGGAAAAGCTCAACTTCAAAGAAAATACCTTACATTTACCAAAAACAAATTGTCTTTTCTTCAGGAACCCATGCAAAAGAGGCCGTAAATAAAACCCTGGATATTTATTGCAGAATTCTATTAAATATTTATAGCTGGTCACTCCGGTTTCACCCGTGGAAATGCATAAATACTTCCTTGGGTTCATAATTTAATGTTTCATCTAGTTTGTCATTCTTCATTAGGTTGCCATGACAACTTCATAAGCTTACATATAGTATAACATTGAAACGTTGAAGCATCATAGGGCGTAACCATAAGGGAATTTTTAAAAATCCGTTCTTAGTGGATGCCTACGCCCAGAGAGAAACATCGATGCAAAGATCCAAGGTTCGAGATCAAGCGGTTTGGGCAGAGCGATTACAGGTGAGTGGTATTTGACAAATATAGTAGATTTTATTCAGGTAGATTTCTACTAAATATGTTTAATAATTACGTTAAATGTTGCAAATTTAGACGAAAACAAAGAATCTACCTTTATCAAATTTTTATTTCCAACATTAAGTAAAAGATCTGATCAAAGACATTGTAATCTTTTTTTACATGACTTCTGTTATGAATAAAACTTTTTTATGAGAAAGCTTTGATGAACTAAAATTGTTACATAGTAGGTAAAGTAAATAATCATAAATAACAGCTAATAGCTAAAAACTGCAATTCATAACATTCTCCCCACCCCCCCCCAATTTCAGTAAATATAGTCAGATAAGTACGTTGGAAGCTTTCTTAATATTTTTGGTCTGTCATGTGAATAGTTTGGCCTTTCTTGAGGATATTTTGCCGTTTCTTGAGAAGGGCTAAGCCTTTCTTGAGAACGCTGTTCTTCGATATTACATTCGGGTGTGAGGTCCAAGGCAGTGGCGTAATGACATAGTTGGGGGCCTGGGGCGGCCATTGATGGGGGGGGCCCTATATATATATATATATATATATATATATTTATTTATTATTATTAGAAAAATTCTCTTCATAATTCAGTGTTAAATTATAGACATGTAATGATGCGAAACCTTTCCTTTTAACTTTTTACATTTCTAGTTTATATGGTTGGTTTTAATATATCGTGATGAACAATCAACTTAGTAACACTAATAATCTTTTCACCGTCACTCTGTCACCCTATTTTTGTTTCTCGCGTTACTGTAGTCAGTTACCTTCCACTTTTCTAGTTACCGTTGTTACCTTCGTTAAAGACCTTCGCCGTCATGGGGCCTGATAAGTTGTTTTTAATTTTTTTTTATTTATTTGTTGTTTTTGCAGGGATGGACGGGATTGGATTTACAGTTCGGGAAGGGACGGGACGGGATTTTTTCTTCCCTCTTAAATTCGGGACGGGACGAGACGGGATTTTTGTCTTCCCTAAAGCTTCAGGAAATATTTGTTCACGAATTTCTTTGAATTTCAATAAATAAATTAAAGTAAAAATACTAACTTATCCTATTGACAAAATAGCAAAAATTAGAAACACATTTAGAAACAATTAGTAACTCAATGAAATTGTTAATTATAAATAAAGTGGTAGTTAAATTCATTGTTTATTTATTATTACGTGTTACTGAATTTGAATTTTTATTCTTTCTAATTATTTGAATGCATTGAAAAACATTAATGATATATAAGGAATAAATAAATATAATTTACATTTTTTAACGTTTGATAGAAACATAATAACTTAGTTTTTAAGTTTTTGCTTTTTGTTTTATTGTTTGGTTTCCAAAAAGCTAAAAGTAAAATACTAGAGTGGTTATTGTATGTTGACAATATACTGTCATGTATAATCAGTAAACATATGATATTGTATTTTTATAAACTTTTTTGAAGTTTTTGCGTTTTAGGAAAAAGACTCGTAATTTTTCCAGCACTTTATACTATGGTAAAAAATTAAAAATAAATTTAGTTTCAAGATGAAAAGTCTTTCTTTTTGTCAACTGTCTTCATTTTGTTTACTTAATTATGAAAAATATCATACTTTTGACAAGGATTCAAAAACATTTGAATTCGTTTAGAAAATTAAATCAATAGGCAAAACTACAATTTGTAGCAGACCAATGTGGGCTACAATATGAACAATCATCAGAGTCACGCCTTATAGCAAGTTATTTCCGTCGATCAACCGCTATCAGTGAACGCCTAAGATTGCTTTTCACACCCAATTGCGAGTTAACAATCTTAAATTTGCCGTTTATCAGCGATCGGCAAATACGTACGATCGTTTTTTACGGTCAAACGAGAGTTTCATAAAGCAACATTGGCCGTTAATCTGCGATCGGCAAATACGCGCGATGGTTCGCGAATTTTACAAAGCTAGATTTGTCGTTTATTCGCGATCGGCAAGATCGTTCTTCACGGCCGATCGCAGTTTTGTAAAGCTATATCGGCCGTTAATCCGCGATCGACAGATACGCGCCAGCGTATTTCGCGGCCGTTCCCGAACAGCGCAAACCTATTTTAGCCGTTCATCCGCGACTGGCAAATACGCGCGATGGTTTTCGCGGTTGAACAAGAGATTTGCAAGGCCGCAATTGCCGGTTATTTACGATCGGCAAATAGGCAATATAGTTTTTAGCGGTTTTTTTCTAGTTTTTGCAAAGCTGGATTTGCCGTTTATTTGCGATCGAAAAATACGCGAGATCGTTTTCTGCGGCCGATCACTAGTTTTGTGAAGCTACACCCGCTGTTTGGTTGCGATCGCTAAAATGATCGCGTCCCGAAAATTTCCCGAAGTAAATAAAAATCCCGCACGAACATCGGGAATTTAATTTTTCCAAAAATTTTCCGAAATTTTGGGCCCTGACCATCCCTAATTTTTTGCCATTTGGGGGCCTATGCTGGTTCGGGGCCTGGGGCGGACCGCCCCCCCCCGCCCCCCCCCCCCTCGGTACGCCACTGGTCCAAGGGAGTGAGGTTTATTGGACAATCGTTTGGTATTAAAACATCTGTTAGCAGGCAACGGTCAGCATCACTTGGAAGACAAGGTACCTGAATGCGAGGACAGTTTTCTTGTGGTTTGTCTATTAGACTTATGCCCCCCCCCCCTATGAGATAAGTGTTTGAGGGATACAGTTGAATTCCTTCCATCCATGTGCTTCACCAAAGCATAATGAGGGTTAGCATCAATGAGTTCGACTTCTTCTACTAAAGGTTAAAATTTTGATGACCGCACATTTCTTTTTAGGAATACTGGTTCCGGATTTATATGCCATTCAGGTAGAGAAGTGCCACTGAGAGACCGCCGGGGATGAGTAAAAAACCTGTCATGTGGTGTACTGTTAGTTGAGGTGCAATGGATTGCAACGCATCATTTAGCACAACTTCCCTCTGTTTAACCTTGTATGACCTGGTCTTTAGGGCTAGTAAAATTGATTTCCATATAGGATATCGAATTAGCTACCAGTCTATGCAAGCGGGCCTAGAACGTCTGAAACCCTTGTTAGATTTGCCAGTGTCAACTAATCCACCTGAGTTAAAGCGTGCATTAGGAATATTTTCTCACTACTCAAAGTGGGTTCCGAAATCCTCAAACAAATTTCGGCCTTTGGTCGATTTAAATCTTTTCCTATACTGCCTTCTTCTATGTCAGCTTTGGCATTTGAAACAGGACATAGGAAAATCAATACGCACCGTGATTGATGGTCATTCTACATTAGTTGTGAAAACTGACGCTTCAGATTTTGCTATCGCTGCGACATTAAGTCAAAAGGGTAGACCTGTCGATTTCTTCTCAAAAACATCGTCCGATTGTGAAAAAAGCCATTCCTCAATTGAGAAGGAAGCACTAGCTATAGTCGAATCTGTTAAGAAATGGCGACATTTTCTCGCTGGGCGGCACTTTCTCCTAATTACAGATCAACAAGCTTTGTCGTTCGTGTTCAACAGTCGCCATACCAGTACAATAAAGAGAAAATACGAGAAAATCACTCGGTGGCGTCTAGATTTGTCACCTTTTTCTTTTGGTCCCAACGGTACAGACCGGGCAAGGAAAATATCACCGCAGATGCATTTTCACGTGTGTGGGGCTGTCACCAACATAAACTGTGTTGATAAACTTTTTGCGCTTCATCAATCGCTCTGTCACCGTGGTATCACTAGGATGTTCAATTGGATATAAAGTAAGAATCTCCCATACTTAGTTGATGATGTCAAAACAATGACAAACAAATGCCCAATATGTGCAGAGATTACAACTACCACTTAATTATAATACAAACACTTACATTTATCAGAATTGAGCAATAGGGTTTATATTTTTTTATTTTTACAGGACATCAGGAAATATGAATGAGGTGGACCGAAATGAAACTCAAAGTTGTGATCGTACATTAACAGCAACTAATCCTACTACACCTACTGCTCCAGTGTGTAAAAAGAGGAGGCATCAGGATATTTATGAGAAAGAACTGATTTCAGTGTTGAAAAAAACGTTCCCTTCTTGCTCAACTTCTCAAAAAGACCCAGATGAAATGTTCCTGTTGTCTTTTCTCTCGTATATGAAACAAATGGCTTCAGATTACAAACTGGACTTCCAGATCAAGATTTTGCAAAACATAAAGTGATACAACCGGAGAACAGCCCTGACAAACAACACAATCCCTCCATCTGTAGACGTTACGGAGTCGACCTCCCGTACTTTCATAAACACGCGAATTGATACTTTTAATTATTTTATCAACAATTGATTAGTAACTGATAGAAACATATAACTTTACATATATCAATCATTCAGCAAAACAAAAACTTCCTCCATCTATATAGATCAATTATCATATGTTGTTTTATAACATGTGTTACATTTAATTTAAATTTACAGACCCTTAGATTTTACTTATTTTACCTTACAACACGTACGATCTCGACAGTTCGTGCGAGGAGTCCAATGTTGTACTTTTCCCCCGTTCCTCGATTGGACATGACGAAAATTCAATCACATCATTGGACGATTTATGATTATTTATTTTAATAGTTCTACTGGTTGAATAGTACATCAACGTTTCAATTATTTATGTTAATGTAGGTTAATAAAATGTATCTCAATGTTACTGCGAGTTTTTCCTCTACACTTATTGAGTCACGTATTAAAGTGTCTTTCTTAGTTAAGTTACTTTGGATTTTGGAATGTAGTAGATCAAAAGATGATGTTGACATTCGGTAATATTCAAAAACACATCCTGGAAACCTTTTAAGTTTGTTGTGGAAGGGAGCAAACTTTCGTTCTTGCTCTATTCTCTATGAGGGGATGAACCCACCACTTTCGTCGCCGGTCTCTTCTGCGACGGCGCCTAATTACATTCAAAGCTGTAGCAGCTTAAGTTTGAAACTTTGAGTAACAGTTCATCTTGATGTGGTTTTTTATTCTAAACCTTAAAATGCAAAAATGGACGACACACAAGCATGCTAGAATACAAAACAAACATCTAACATTTGACATTTATAAAATACAAATAACAGTTGTACAGAACAGCTGGCAAGAACGGCCGCAGTTTCGGGATTAAAACCGCTCTACGTGCGACAACCCCTGGCGGGTTTCCCGCCGCGATTACTATCGCGCGGTGAAAACCGCCGCCGTGTGTAACATTACTCTTAGGCGCACTCTGAGGTTGAAGGAGCAAACTAAATTCAAGGAGCAAAAACGGTAACAAATTACTTCAATCATCATGTTTTTCCAAAATATCCTTGACATAAATACAAATATAACGAAACACGAACCATTCCAAATAACGATTTTTATTACGCACATACGGATTTATTTATTTATTTATTAGTCGTCTACGGTACAAACCATTACACAGAAGAAAAAGAATACAATGCAATGAATAATATGGCACAAAATACAAGAATACATTATTCTTAATGGCAAACAAAATAAACATAACATTTTATGCTATGATAACAATGGAAAACAACAACAATAACAACATAATAACAATAGGTGGGATTGGCCGGTATGGCCCAGCAGAGTGGTGGTGGCGATGACGTCACAGCCCCCCCGAGGACCGCCGCGAGGATCAATGCCCCCCCCGCTAACCTAACCTAACTTAACCCAGACTAACTTAACCTAACCATTTTTATGCTATACTCCTCAACATTGTACTTTTATGTAATTGATTATTGTGAAAAAATAAATGAATTTGATTTCATTTGATTTGATATGTAAATTTGATTAATATGAAAATTTGATTAATTGATAAAATATAAAAATGAGATTACGTAATCAGCCCCCCCCCCCCCCGATGGAAAGATAAGATTAACAGGTCCATTAGCGAGCCATTAGGGAACAAAGACTGGGCCGTGGAAAATAGACTCGGTCGAACTGGCGGGTCGAGGATATAACTGGCTTTACTAAATGTGATTAAAAGCAGATGATAAAAGTTAAAAATTGATTTTACGAAATAAATGTTTTTACCAGATTAATAATTACTAGATAACACGTAGTTCGAAATCGAGCAAAATATCATATAGTAAAAGGATAAAGAATAAACAGCTTACTTGTATACATTTAAATTTAATCAAAGGGCTAAATTCAATAACAATATTATGGCTAAACCATTGAAACTAAGTTCATTTGATTTACCGCAGGAGTTTCCAGTTAACGATTTTTTGGAAAACTCCTTCATTTTCCATGTTATCTTAAATCTGAAATGTATATTTTAATACCTGCCAAATATCGAGCTCTGCCTAAAGCAACATGTAGCTGACCGAGAGCAAACACTGGCGCCGTGAGCAAAGACCTCATTTGTTTAGGGACTGCCTCTGCACCTTATCGATAGTTATAATCAAAACAGGAATTATAGGGAACGGCTGTCTTTTTAGAGAACCTTACCTTTGTGGCAACAACGCGTAAATGACGCATTATCTCTACCAGTCTTTTTATTCTTGAAGTACAACCCACCGCGATGAAAACATTTTAAGTTCATTGGTCTGAGGTTGGAAGGAGCATGAAATGTCACATCGGGAGGGTGATTCTAGGCGGATGCTGCTATCGTGTTCCCTCCACTGCACCAAATCCAAAAATAAATTGGCTTAAGTTAATAAAACTTCAAAAAACATAATGCTGAAATGTATTGAGATATCGTAAACTACATTGTAAAACTGGGAACTGCAATGTTTAAACCCTTTAAAAACACTTTATAACATAACCTAAATTACATAATAAATCTTTCTGTTGAAAGCCAAAGCAGTTGTAAAAAAACTTCTATTTCCAAAAAAATAATTATAAATGCTGCAATCTGCGGTTTACCTGTAGAACTATTTTAGAGCTTAGCCATATGTTCAGTTGTAAACAAAGTGAACCGAGCTTGCCCAAATGTCGACGAAGAACGTCACTGTTCCGAAACTTAAGCCCTTTACTGTACTTTAGAGACGCCCTTTTTAAAAATTCTGAGACATATTAACAAATCTACATGAAAATCCCTTTAATTTGACACCTTAATCATTAAAATCCGACCAGCCGTTATTGAGGTTGTACTGTGAAACGAAAACCGCTTGCGTATTAATATATAGATTACGAATAAAACCTTATAATAACATACCTTACAGTATAGATGTATATTTACTATTTGCTTTGTTGTTATCGGTTGATAAATATTTATTCATAATGCTTGCATGTTATCTAGCATATTAATACAAGTAATTTAGGAATAGTGCTACAATATATTTGGACATTTCTATGTGTTTTGTAGCAATACAAATATTATAAATAAAAAATAAATAAACATACAATTCATTCGTTATCGTTTTTGAAAAGCATATTTCAAAGAAATAAAATCCTTACAGACCCTGCGGGTAATCAAGAGGCGACCCCCAAATAGAATCTGAGGTTCGGGATATCGCACTTTTGTTCAGTTCAATAAAAAAATAACAAAGTTGTATTAAAAAAGATAAGTAGTGATAAATTGTTTCGTATAATTCAATCTCAGCTCCAGTCGGGTTTACTTTTACTTTTAATGTACTTAATATTTCAGTTAAAAACCACATCCAGTCAAGTGCAATAATTCAAATTGACTTAAAAAACCTCTGACAATCATACCAAGTTTTATCATAGGGCTCCAAAAAAAGTTATATTCTTAATTAAGCGATTTTATTTTATGATATTACATGTTCAAGAATCTCTTCTTGTTGTCCAAAATTTCATGGATTTATTAAGAATCAATCATTCCTTCCTTCAGCCGACGAGGTTCAGGTTCTGCATCGGAATACTAAAAACTGTCAGCATATCAGTATGTTAACAATGATTGTAGCCGTAAAGAAATTAAAAAGTTAAGCGAAGACGATTTTGGGAATAAATACGCTTTGTACCCGCTCCCCCCTAAAAAAAACTCAAAGTAAAAACAAACACATTAAAGCAAATAACCTGTTAACGCAATATGCAAACCAAATTTTATCATAATATGTAGAAGCATTATTAATATTCTAAATAAAGCTAGTTTATGTAATGGTATTACATGATCAAAGAATCTCCTTATCTTGTCGTCTAAGAAACCAGTGAGTCATTTGCTCATTCTTTCAGTTGATCCGTATGTTTTTTATTCATGTTGTTAGCCTCCTGAATCGTGTCTAGATTATTATAATTTTTTTTTTTTTTTTTTTTTTTTTTTTTTTTGGTAGGAGGTGGAATGCATTTACGCACACTGAGGGGCTCAATTGTCCCCTCAGTAGTGTCGGACTCCCACGAGCACGATGTCCCGTGAACTACCGACTAAACCACCTCCCTCGGCACCGAGGACACTAGCCTGGAACTGTTTCACACATTACTTCGGGCTAGGCCTTTGATATTACGCCACTAGGGCAACCTCCTTGGGGAAAAACTGAGGATTAAGGCCGATCGAGGTCGACCTTTTTCGCCCGAAGAATGGCCTGGACGTAGTGCTGGACACAGTTCCAGTTGCCCTCTCCCTGGAGCATAGCTCCGACGATGTTGTTTGGGCTGACGACCACGCCGATCTCAGATGAAAGCGAGGCTCGGCGGACGTGCCAACGGTCGCACTGAAAGAAAGTGTGCTCGGACGTGTCTGGGATGCCGGGGCAATACAGACAGTCCGGGCTGGCGACTTTGCCCATCCGGTGCAGATAGGCTCGGAAGTACCCGTGCCCAGAAAGAAACTGGGTCACGTAGTAATCGACCTCGCCGTGCTGCCGTTCCACCCATGGTCGGACGGAAGGTATAAGCTGGAAGGTCCAACGTCCCCTCGGCTCGGCTTCCCAGTCGCGCTGCCAGGAGTCGAAGCTGCGATCGCGCTCTTCCCTGGCAGCTGTTTCCCGGCCCACTTCAGGCCTCCTCCGGTAAATCGCCTGCCTCTCCCTCGCGAGGAAGAGGACGGGGATGACTCCGGCGATCACCATCACAGCAGGCTCGGAGACTGTGCGGTAGGCTGAAGCGACCCGCAGAGCTCCTCGGCGCTGGACTCGGGCAAGCCGGTCTCGGAAGACTCGCTTCTCGAGTGCGTGAGCCCATACCTCCGCCCCGTACAGCAAGACTGACTGGACGGCAGTCATGAGCAGACGGCGCTTGCAGGAACGAGGACCGCCGACATTGGGCATAAGCCTACCAAGGGCAGCGACACCCTTAGCGGCTTTGTCGGCGGCGCGCTGGATCTGCTCGCCGAAAGACAGTCTGCTGTCGACCATGACTCCCAGGTACTTTGCAGCAGGCTTAGTCTCGAGTGTGACGTCACCTATCTGCACCGGGAACACGGTGTTTATCCTCTTTTTGGTGAGGACGACGATCTCCGTCTTACTGATAGCCAGGGACAAGCCGTGATCTCGCATCCACCCGTTGACCTTGGCCATTACAACGCTGAGCCTCAGTTTTGCCTGCTCGACGTTCCTCGCAGCGATCAAGGCAGCGACGTCGTCAGCATAGCCAACGAGGCGGGTCTCATCGGGCATGTCTAGCCTCAGCAAGCTGTCGTAGGACACGTTCCAGAGATCTGGTCCGAGAATGGACCCCTGCGCAGCCCCGGAAGTGATGGGAATGCGCCGCTGACCTTCGGTCGTGTCGTACAACAGAACGCGGTCTGACAAATACGCTTCTATCATACGCAGGAGGTAGGAGGGAACTTGGAACGTATGCTCAAGCGCCCACAGCATATCGCTCCACCTGGCGGAGTTAAAAGCGTTCTTCACGTCGAGCGTGACGAGAAGGACCACGCGGCGCGACCAATGGTTGTGGTCCTCCGCCCTCCGCACTGCCTCAACTACCTCCTGAATAGCGTCGATGGTAGAGCGACCGGATCTGAAGCCGTACTGCTGCGGGGACAAGTCCCCCGCAGAGACGATGGCCTCGGTCAGCCTGACGCGCAGGAGCTTCTCAAGCACTTTCCCGGCCGTGTCGAGCATACACAGGGGTCGGAAAGAAGAAGGGGTCCCCGGTGTGCTCTTCGCCTTCGGGATAAGAACAAGGCGGGCAACCTTCCACGAAGAAAAGAAAACGCCTTCCGCCAGACACGCGTTGAACATTATTATAATAGGTTACTAACCTATTATAATGATCCATGCGATTTGGGTTCAGGTTCTGCGTTGAAATACCAAAGCAAATTCCAGCATTTAAGTTTATAATTTTTATTTCTCGTGTTAAAACTTAAAAATACCCCGTTACAGCAGACCTGCACACTCAGCGAATTTCAAATGCTTAATTAAATCATTTAGACAGACTTTCAAAACAGTTAAAATCAACTTCATTCCCATAATGAGCTTTCACCAACATTCTTTATAAAAATAACATGGGTAATGAGTATGAAGGTTTGCTGCCATGGAAATGAGAAATTCAGAGATTTTTTGCAACAATCCGAATCCAACGGTGTAACCAAAAATAGACTATTTCAATTTTTATGTAAAAAATAATATAAAAAGGTTTTGGGGGTTTATCCCCCTTTGCCACCTTTTGCGATCGTCCGATCGGGCTGGTTTTTGAACTCCAAATACACGCCTGTGCCAAATTTCATTTCGATCGAACCATTTTTGCGAGCGCTATCGTGCTACATAGAAATTTGAACGAATGGTGTTTTTGGTATCTGGGACCCCAAAACGAAAAGTTATGATGATTTCGTGCTTAGGTCTTACCATGATACCTACGTTAATTTCTTTTCCCCTATAGGGGAAATTCGCAAAAAATAAGGAAATGTAATTTTTCTTTAAGAGAAGTAAACCCCCACTCCCTTTAATTAGAAAAAAAATAAACACATTTAAGGTGTATTGCTTTGTATAATATGTTAAGGTAAATGTAATCCAATTTGATGTTTAATAAATTAATTTTCTTTTAATACTCTTGTGTAAATATTAGTTTATTCTTTGTTGTTATTCAAAGCTCAAAAATAACAAGCTATTTGAGATAAAAACTCAAATAAGAAGCTATTTTTCCTTTTAGCGAATTTCCCCCAAAAAGGGAAGTAGCTGGTACAGTAGGCGGCAAGGTAAGACTTAAGCGCGGGACCACTTTCCTTCGATTTTTATTTCCGTAGGCCCCAAAAACACCATTCGCTAATTTTCCTACATACAATGAAACACTGAAAATATTACAAAAAACTCACTTTATTTCGCTCAATTATACCTATATTATAAGGTATACATTTATAGATATTTATACCTAGACGCGATAAGTTTCGCAAAAAAGGTCCGATCGCGAAATTTGGCACATACGTGTATAGCGACATTTATTGCTTCGAGTTCGAAAACAATTACGGTTGGTTAACTCTAAGGAGGGGTTTTTAGCAAAATAAAATTTCAAAATTTAACAGTTTTTACTAATTTTACGTTTGTAAATGTCAAAATTGGATTCAGCATGAAAAAATTAACAATTTGGTTTTTTGAATTATTATTCTTCATCAATCGATTACTGAGAAATGGTTCTCCTAAATGGAGTACATTGTCTTTTATTTCTACCTAAAGTGACAAAAACTATCCAAATTCTGGGTATAATTTTTTCATTAAATGCCCCTTAAATGGGATTTCTTAAACTATACAACCATAAGATTGAATGCAATGTTTTTCAGGTGATGTTTTGATTTTTTTATTCCTTTAATTAAGGTAGATTGAAAATGTGTTTGCTGACATTAACATACTATAAGATAACATTTATTGACAATTATTAGATTATGAATAATTATTAAGAAAAAGCTCATGAATGATAAAATTTACTTTATTTAGAGTAATATTTACATAAAATATTCATAGCATTCATTCCCCTAACATACATAAAATAATCCTTTATAAATTCACTGAGTACGCAGGTTTGCTGTGGTAAGTGTATTTTTAAATTACAATTCTGAGCATATGTTTACATTTATATTTTCAGGTAATATTTTATTTTTTTATGAATAATATAAAGTCCATTATGATTTTGCAGAAAATTAACACCATATTAAATTCCAAATTATTTTAAAATTTAATAAAGAAAATATAAGCACTGGAGGGCAGGGGGTGTCTTGGTCTAAACCTTCTAAGAATGCAGCATAATCTCCTTACAATACTGAGGTATGATATGTTGTATTAAAATTGGCTGGAAATGTAGGTTTGTAGGTGTTTTAATTATAAAACAAACCATGTGAGTGAATTTAATTGCTTCATTTGATTATATCATTATTTTTCTGATTTGAATATTTAAATATATTTTATTGATTATTCTTCTGACATTTATATATAGCCTACTATAGCAAGATGACATATAATAAAAATTATTGTACCAACAATTTTATAAAATATAAAAAGTGTAATGCTAATATGGAATCCTAATGTGATACCATTGTTTACTTTCTTCATAAATAAAACTCATGAATGATTAAAAATACATTTGTTAGAGTTTTATTTACACAACATATTTAAAACAATAGTTTCCTTTATGTATCTTGAATATTCACACATACAAAATAAATCCTTTGGAGATTCGCTGATTACGCTGGTCTGCTGCGATGGGGGTGTTTAATAATACTGATAAGCCCGACAGATCGTGTACAAAACTAAAAAAATCGAGTTAGGGTAAGCCTATACTCGATATTTAAGAATATTTTTAGATAAGTTAAAGAATCAAAAAATACCTTTAATGGGATAACACCCCGATAATTGCAAAGTTGATGGTAAACTTGCAATTATATTTTGATTTTTTTTATGCATATGCTATAAATTACCTAATTAACTAGTGACCTCGTTAATTATTTTTTATTTAACCACGTAAAAACGTTCCTTCTGTTTATTAATGCTCCTATGTTAATTTTTGTTATCTACTTAGTTTTGAAAACAAATTAATTGGTTTAATTTCATTTCTATTTCTTAAAGACTGCAAGAAATTGATAAATTCGAATAATAAAAAACATATATCTCCTTATGTTTTATTTTATTTTAAAAAGTCAATTTTAATTTTAATTTAAAGTAATTAATAGGATTACTTTCTTTTATGGTGTGATATAATATCATCATTGACATTGGAATGGTCATATCCAGCTGCTATATCAGATATACTTACACCAACCAGAGCCACAACGGCAGCCACCGCCATGATGAAGGCAGAAGAGAGAGTCATCTGCAACAACTTTGAGTGTCAGAATTTCAACCAGCAAATATGATAAATTTATTGTATTTCCAGTTTTAAGCGTCAGTTAATTATTTTTAATTTATAATAACGCTTAAGAGGCAGTATTTCTAGTTGATATTTACAAAGTCTAAAAAAGTGTGAACTATCATGTACGGTGTATACTTACAAGGCAACCGATGGAAATGGACTTTTTATGATATTTTTTTTCGGTTAGACTTATGTAACGGAATTACAACGGTTATGGCAGTACAAATAGCCAAACTGTAAATGTTAGGCGTTTGTCTATCTTGGGCAAAACTTAGTTCATAAAAATCATCTAAGCTAGGGTTTATTTAAACGTGAGAATATGGTTCAAAACGAAACTGCTTTTTGAGGTGGGTTTCGATGAAGTTCCCCCAAAAGAGGGACTGATTTAATTCTAAAGGGGCACATGTTTAGATGATGTTATTTACTCTTTCCTAATTTATATAACTTTTGAAAAAAAACATAAAATTAAACAGTGCTCAAAGATAAAATGTTATTACAATTTTGAAAATTCAAAATAAAAAAATTATTTAAATATATAATAGGCAGAATGTCACCTTGTACGTTGTTTATTTGTGTCTGACAAAAACTAAGACGGCTTTGAAAACCTCTTCGTATATACCCTTTCAAAGTGTAAAAATCTACGATATCTAGAATAGACCATTTAGAACATTTTTCTATGGAAGGCACATTAAAGCACTAATCAAAATAGTCATTTGCTAAGAATTTTATACTATTAACAGTCAGAGTAGTGTCAAAACAATAACCTATTAGCAAAAATAATGAAAACGTCGCAATAAAACTATACGGTAATGAACCACTTCCCCTGAACAATTGGTGGTTACTAATTTCACATCTGATGATAGTCACATTTCTAATTACCCATAACTGTAGTTCAAAACAATAACAATAGGTAGTTAATATGTTGAAATCTGAAGAATCTTAAAAAATAATATTACTTCTATTACTAGTAACTGAATTTTTAGTCTTGAGAATTAATTCAACTATTTGTTGAAACGCTCGTCTATGTACGTAATTTAAAATTACGTTATTATTTATGTCTTTAAAAAAGATTAAAAACTGAAATGCTGGAAATTTCTTTATAGTGTCTAGCGCAGAACCTGAGCCTCAGAATTAGGGTGTATATAAATGAATCACTGGCCTTTAGGACGACAAGAAGAGATTCATTAGCCGTGTCATATCATGAATTGAATTAGCTCAATTCAGAATATTCAAAATGTTTTTCTGGAACTTCACAAAAGAAGTTTGTATGATCAAAGGTTATTTGGTTTTAAGTCAATTTAGATGGCTGCACTTGACTGGATTTGGTTATGTACTGAAATCTTTAGTACATGTGAAGTAAAAGTACATCGGCCCGCAACAAGGGGCGATAATGAGGTTTTGAAGGCTCGAAATCATGTTTCAAATTCGGGACGAAGTCGAGAGTTTGAAATTGTCGAGAGGTGTTAAACCCTTTTGGCTATTGTTGCGAAATATACTATTTTATTGCAACTACATAAAAATATAATAGTGTCTTAATTTAACCCCTAAAATGTATGTACTGTACCATGTAGAGGGTGTTGATAAAAAACCCTTCAGGGCTTCAGGATATGGTTACTTACATCAAAACTAATAAAAAAGTTCCATAATCATGGGTCCTAAAATGCTCGGTTATCCGTCTATCGGTCTGTATGTGTTTTTAACATGATTTTGCATAACTTTGGAGCTACTAAAGATATCAACTTCAAACTTGGTACATATATGCAGACTAATAGGCTCTATTTTGCTGCGGAGTATCAAGTTTATACTTTGTACCATTTCAAAATGACAGCCATTTTTATATTTTAAAACTTAATATCTTAAAACCCGTAAATTTTACAAACATTGTACAAGTGACAAAAAAACTGCGCAATTCCATTTGCCACAAAAACATATAAAAATTATTAAGATCGAAAAATAATTGACGGAGTTAATGCAATTTTACTAACAGAATTCAAGCAAATTTGCTATAACTGCCATGAAACAAACATGTATTCTGTTGGAAAAATTGCAATAACTCCTTTAATTGTATTTCGATCTTAATAATCTTTATATGGTTTAATAGGAAATAAAATTGCACACCATTTTGTTTCTTGCACATTTTTTTTAAATTTGTGGTTTTTAAGATATTAAGTTTCAAAATAAAAGAATTATGCCATTTTGAAATGGTACAAAGTAGGAACTTGATACTCCGCACCAAAATAGGTCCTATTAGTCTGTATATACGTACCAAGTTTGAAGTTGATATCTTAAATAGTTCCAAAGTTATGCAAAATCAGGTTAAAATCACATACAGACAGACAGACGGATAACCAAACCCATGTTTTTAGGACCCATGTTTATAGGAATTTTTTTCTTAAGCCAATGAAATAGCTGCTAACTAATTTCTTAAGCGGTTAAACTCCGTTTTCTTCTTAGTTTTGATGTAAGTAACCACATCCCGAAGTCCTGAAGGGTTTTTTATCAACACCCTGTATAATTATTTTAACAGTTATGGGAAGCCTATATAACATGTAAATTATTTTTGGATCCAAACAACTGAATTTTGAATCAAAGAGTTTCTAGTTGTTGACATTATTATTTGTAAGAGGATAGCCTGTAGGTATAAGAATATAAGGCACGTGCAATGACTCAAACATATCATTATCATTTATCATTCAATTATCATTCTTTTTGAGACAGGTAGCTCATGGAGGACGTTACCCTGAATATGAGTGAAGGATGAGTGTGATGATAGTGGCGCGATCTTGTAGCCTTGTTACTGACTAAGGTTGGCACGTTCCTTAGACAGGACTATTATCATGTATAATCAGGGACATAAAACCAGTAAAATCATGATTTACAGCAAAATGAGTTATATAACAGGAGTGGGGGTAGGTACCGGTTGTCTCGGGAAGTAAATTATAATGATCATTAGCCAACGAAGCGTCGGGGACGCCGCGCCGCACCTGGGAGGCAGCCCGTAAGCAGATACGCGTCTTGATTTTTCTCTGGAGGAACTGTAAAATGTAGTAATATCTTAAAATGCTAATAATTGTTAATATTTCCAGCCATTTATTTGAAAAAAATAGTAAATCACGAACAAAGTTTGTAATTTTCCAAGTAAAGTAAAGATATTGAGTTATTTACCGATTGTAAGTAAATTTGAAATGTATAAAGATTTTTATGTATGTTTTACAGAATAAAAATTTGATAATATAGTTAAGTACAGACGTTCTGGGTTCACTTGTTACAGGGGAAAAGTTTAGAAATAGAAGCAGCCTACAAAAACTCCCAAAACTATACCCAATTACCCTAATTAATTATACTTTGAGGGAAAAGTCATAAATAAATAATCATTAAAAATGTATTAGTAAACTGGCATATAACATGTTGAGAGAATTATCAGAATTTATTGCAGATCAGGTCTAATTATTATAAAGAACATTTATTGTTCAATTAAACACCATTAAGACAGGAATATTGTTCATAGTTTACAGTAATGTATTAAAATATTGTATTCATAATGTCTTTGAATTATTTTAAATTAAATTTCCCAAACGCCTCCTTGTACCTTGCGGGACTCTAAAATTAATGTCAGATTAAAAAGGTGTTTAATATCGTTTGAGTACCGAAGTAAGTTACTCTGTCTGTTGAGCACAGTACAGTTATGGTGCAGTACTTTTTACTTTTTTATACTATTTTTAATTATTACTAAATTAATGAAAGCAGACAATAAATATAAAATTAGATTTTACGAAATAAATGCATTTACCAGAATAATAATGATTGCAAATAAAACTGTAATCACACAAAGTTTATTAGTTATTTTTTATGTTATGCACATTTATAATAAAATCCTTATTTACAGACTTTGCGAGTAAATAAGAGGCGAATTCCCCAAATGGACCTGAGGTTCAGGATTTTGCGCTTTTGTTCGGTTCTATACACAAATAACGAAATTTTATTTTAATCAAATGTTTAACAAGTAATGATAAATTGTTTCGTATAAGTCAATCTCAACTCCAGTTGAAATTACTTTTACTTTACGTGTACTAAAGATTTCAGCACACAACCAAATCAAATTAAGTGCAGTCATCCAAATTTAATTAAAAGCAAACAACCTTTTATAATCATACCAACTTCTATTATGAAGTTACAAAAAACATTCTGAATTAAGCCAATTTGTTTCATGATATAACATGGCTAAAGAATCTCTTCTTGTAGTCCTAAAGGCCAGTTTATATGCACCTAAAGTTTATGTGCAGTTTATATATGTATGATAGTTTATATGCACCTAAAGGCATTTATATGCACCCTAATTCTGAGGTTTAGGTTCTGCGCTGGAAAACTAAAAAGAAATTTCCAGCGTTTTAGCTTTTAATTTGTGTTAAAGACATAAATAATAATTTAATTATAAATAACGTACATAGACGAGCATTTCCAACGAATAGTTGAAGTAAAAGAATTCTCAAGGCTAAAAATTCAGTTACTTCTAATAATAGTGCTATTATTTTAAACATTCTTCAGATTTCAACATATTAACTACCTATTGTTATTGTTTTGATCAGCAGTTATGGGTAATTAGAAATGTGACTATCCTTGACAATCATCAGATGTGAAATTAGTAACCACCAATTGTTCAGGTGAAGTGGTTCATTAGCGTATAGTTATATTACGACGTTCTCATTATTTTTGCTAATAGGTTATTGTTTTGACACTACTCTAACTGTTGATAGTATAAAATTCTTAGCAAATGATTATTTTGATTAGTCCTTAAAGATGCCTCCCATAAAAACATTTTCTAAATGGTATTTATTCTAGATATCGTAGATTTTTACACTTTGATAGGGTATATATGAAGTGGTTTTCATAGCCGTCTTAGTCTTTGTCAGAAACAAATCAACGACATTCAAGGTGACATTCTACCTATTATATATTTAAATAGATTTTTTTATTTTAAATATTCAGATTTTTAATAACACTTAAATTAACATTATGAAAGACTATAGAGCAACATCTAAACAACATGCGCTTCTTTAGAACTAAATCAGTCCCTCTTTTGGGGGAACTTCGAAATCCACCTCAAAAAGCAGTTTAGTTTTAAACCATATTATCACGTTTAAATAGACCTTGGTTCTCTTTAGATGACTTTTATGAACTAAGTTTTGCCCATGATAGACAAAAGCCTAACATTTACAGTTTGGCTATTAGTACTGTCATAAGCATTGCCATTCAGTTGCATAAGTCTAACCGAAAAAAATATCATAAAAAGTCCATTTCCATCGGTTGCCTTGTAAGTAACACCTTACATGATAGTTCATACATTTTTAGACTTTGTAAATATCAACTAGAAATACTGCATCTTAAGCATTATTATCAATAAAGAAAAATTAACGGACGCTTAAAACTGGAAATACAATAGATTTATCACATTTTCTGGTTGAAATTCTGAAATTCAAAGTTGTTGCAGATGACTTTCTCTTCTGCCTTCATCATGGCGGTGGCTGCCGTTGTGGCTCTGGTTGGTGTAAGTATATCTGATATAGCAGCTGGATATGATCATTCTAATGTTTTAATGATATTATATCACACCATAAAACAAAGTAATCAAATTAAGTAATTTAAACGATAATTAAAATAGATTTATAAAAAAAATAAAACATGAGGAGATATATGCTTTTTTATTTATTCGAATTTATTAATATCTTGCAGTCTTTATGAAATAAAAATGAAATAAAATCAAATAATTTATTTTCAAAACTAAGTAGATAACAACAACACAGGACATTAACACAGGAGCATTAATAAACAGGAGGAACCTTTTTACGTGGTCAAATAAAAAACTAATTAACAAGGTCACTAGTTAATCAGGTAATTTGTAGCATATGCACAACCAAAAGAAATTTCAAAAAAGATTCCAAATTTACCATTAACCTTGCAATTATCGGGGTGCTATCCCATTAAAGGTATTTTCTGATTCTTTAATTTAACTAAAAAAATATACTTAAATAATGGATAGTATAGGCTTACCCTAACTCGGTTTTTTAGTTCTGTACACGATCTGTTGGGCTTATCAGTAGTGTTAAACACCCCCAAAGGATTTATTTTGTATGTGTGAATATTCAATATACATAAAGGAAACTATTGTTTTGAATATTTTGTGTAAATAAAACTTCAACAAAAGCATTTTTAATCATTCATGAGTTTTAATCATGAAGAAAATAAACAAAGGTATCACATTGGTATTCATTACACTTTTTATATTTTATGTAGATGAAAGATCATTTTGGGAATAAAGTTGATTAACTGCTTTTAGAAGACTGTCTAAATGATTTATTTAAGCATATAAAATGCGCTGAGTGTGCAGGTCTGCCGAAACGGGGTATTTTAGTTTTTATTACTAGAAATAAAAATTAAAAACTGAAATGCTGGAACTTTCTTTGGAATTCCAGCGGAGAACCTGAACCCAAATCGCATGGATCAACTGAAAGAATGAGCGAATGTCTCACTGGTTCCATAAACGACAAGATGAGGAGATTCTTTGATCATGTACTTCCATTACATAAACTAGCTTTATTCAGAATATTAATGTTTCTATTATGATTAGATTTGGTTTGCATATTACGTTCACAGGTCATTTCCTTTAATGCGTTTGTATTTTAGGTTTTTTTAGGGGGAGGAGGTACAAAGCGTATTTATTTCCAAAGAACACTGTCTTCGCTTATCTTTTTAAATTGTTGACGGTTACAATCATAAATAACATTCTGAAATGCTGGCATTTTTTTTAGTATTCCAGCGCAGAACCTGAACCTCATATGGCAGGCCCATCTAAATGAATCCATGGCCTTTTGGACAACAAGAAGAGATTCTTTGACCATGTAATATCACGAAATAAAATAGCTTAATTAATATTAATGTTTTTGGAACCCTATAATAAAACTTGGTATGATTATCAAAGGTTATTTTTTTAAGTCAATTTGAATGATTGCACTTGACTAGATAAGGTGTTCTGAAATATTTAGAACATTAAAAGTAAAAGTAAACCCAACTGGAGTTGATATTGACTCATACGAAACAATTTATCTGAAAGAATTTTATTTTTTTGATAGGATTGACATAGAGACCTCTAGTTTGTTTCATTCTTTTTCTTTGATTATGACCTTTAAAATATGTATCACTCGATACGGATTTACATTAAAATGGTTCGACTTACCCCCAAACTACCCCTTTGGGGGTGGTGGTGGGTGAAAATATACACACACCAAAAACTTCCTTTTATGATCATATAAACATTCCCTGAATATTATACTTTTATCTCTATTAATTAAAAAAAATAACAGGGGGGGACTTTTGGGACACACGGTATATACATATGAAAATGAACGAATGGTGTTTTTGGCATTTGGGGACCTTAAAACAAAAAGTTATGATGGTCTCGGGCTTAGGTCTTACCATGAGACCTACGGTAACAGCTTCTTCCCTAAAGGGAAATTCGCTAATACATCACTGGTACGGTATGGTGCTAACAAACAGTATAAAAACTAAAGAAAAAGGAGAGCGTTAGCATTGGAAGTTTGTGAAGCGCTGTTCAATGGTGTACCACAGCGGCTAGCCTTTGGATCTCACAAGACGTACTTTGAAGAACTTGGGAAACAGGGAGAAGAGGTCCAGGTCCTCAGGAACTTCATTAGCTATGCGCTGAGCTCTGGGGAGTAGGCTGTGAATTTGGAAATTCATCTGGAGGTGATCCCGGGAGAAAATGCCGTGTGATCGTGTTGTTCGGTGGGCTCTGAAGTTCAGCAGTTCAAGAAGAGAATGACAATCAATATGACCGTTGACCAGTTTAAATATGAGCATAAAATCTTGTAACTCACGTCTTGATTCAAGAGGTAGAATCCCAAGTAAGCTGGAGACTTCTTAAAGTGTTACTTCACAATATTGGAATCCCAAATTCATACATCAACATTAACGCATGTACTCAGCCTTTTTCTGGATTGCACGGTTGGTTTTTAAGAAAAATACGAGAATACGAGTACGATGTTTTATTATATTTCCATAAATTCTTCCGGAGCTTTTCACTACCTTGCAGGCACAATGTAAATAGATTTTTGTTTGTTTAAATTTGAGAAGGTGTAATTTCTATTTGAATCCTTGTTTCGTCCCACTTTTAAAGATAATCAAAATCAGATGCATCACGAGTTATGCTTCCATAATTTCAAGATTTCCGTCGTGGGACATCCCCTGGACTTGCAAAATTGTGGTAATCTGTCCAAAGGTTTGTTATTGCGTCAAACGCACACCGTACGGTTTCATTATTTTGCAAATTATTTCTGGAGTTATTTATTATACAAATACCAATAATTTGACAATAACTACAGTGTTTGACCCCTGCATTGGTATATTACAGGTATATAATTTAATATTAAAGAGTTAGTGGAAATGAAAGACAGGTAAGAAAGGAGTGCAGTGTTCCTGACAGCCTATAATTATGTAATTGGAAACCCGTCATCACTTGCCACTTACACTAGATCAGCTAGTTCATTTAGTAATTTATTTCTTTAAATAATATAAATATCAGAATGCAATTTTTGACCGGATCTTTATGTTAATGCACTACCAAAATGAACCATCATCTTTAATTAAAAGAAATAACAAAATTCTTGATTCACCGTAAAATTTAATTTTTAAATGTACTCATTTACTCCGAGAATTAGTATAAGATTACTTATTGATGACCGGACTGTCCCCAGCGGGTAGTCTAAACTACGTCGTTTGCGACCAATAATCTATTGAAATGCATTTTCTGAACCGACCTAACCTAGCCCTAGACTAGCTTAACATACCCTATTTCATTCAAAGCTTTTCACGTTTGCCTGATAATGTTTTATTTGTTTTGTTTTTTAATAAGTCTTTTTGAAAAGCTCGTTGAGATTCAACAGCTGAAAACAATCGTTCGTAATAAAGAACTAACTAAACAAATAATATAAAAATCTTATATAAAAATAAAAAATAGGAAATGACTTTTGTTGTGATTGCGTTAAAACTGCATTGATTGGGCCTCCAAGTGGCGTAACACGTCGGCAAAGGAAAGAAAATAACTTTAGAAACGTCCTGTAATTAAAAAATAGTCATGGTCTTAAAAACCAAGGTAGAAGGAACAATGGAATAATACTGATTGGGTTTGTTAAAAAAATATACGTATTACCATAGATTTAACAATGCATTGACTCGTTTAATCTGTGGAATTACCTTGCAAATGTTTCCTATAATACTGAACTGGCAAACGATTATAAAAAACACAATGATAAACCTAAATCTAAAGAAAAAGTACTAAATTCATATTAACATTGACTTTAAATCAGGAGGAGACTAACAATCCATATGGGCCAGCTGTGCCTGTTTTTGTGTAAGCCAGTTTTTTTGAAGAGGATAGTTCAACTACATCAACGAAAGATTGTGCTGATGTAAATGATTTATTTCAGCTATTTATTTCAGTTTTCAAAACTTACTATGCTAGAAAATAAGAGTTCTTCATCTTATGATTGCTCTTTGAACACTATATTGTCAAAATATTCCCTCCTGATAGCGTAATTAATAGTTGACTGTTGTATACTCTATTGGAGAATGCTGTAACTAATTCCTCTTTCAAATCCTGGCTCACATTAAAGTTGGTACACTTTTTATAATGGCAGTGGAAAGTCGCCTCCTGATTTAAAGTCAATGATATTAATCAACAGGTCTGATGGTTGAGTTTTATCAACCCTATGACTTATGCAATAACTAAACCTTAAAGTAAAATTATTGTTATATATAATAGATGCTTAAAATAATCATAATTAGGTATGTTCAGGCAATGAACAATGAATTTTGAGATATCTGAGTTTAATAACTATGTTGACTGATGGGAAACAGAATAGGGGCTTTACAAGGTGCATAAACTGCAGTGAACAGGTCAATATTCTGTGTGAGGGCCAGGCTTAGTAGTTTCCATGGACATGCACTGCGGTTTATATTCAGCTATATTCACCCTCGAGGTTACGGTAGAAATGAAGAGGATAATGATAATGTAGATTTTACATAACTGATTTTGCATGGTTTGATATGCTTTAAGATTATTACGGTTTTGTTTTGTAAATTACATTCTAGTGTAAAAATATATTTAGGCAGGTAAACTTATAACAAATATTTTTTTAATGTTTTTGTCGGTATTATTTTGAAAGAAAAATCATGCAAACATTTTAATTTGTATTTCATACAGAAGTTTCAAATTTGTATTAACACGAATCTGGAAAGATTTGATCTGGATTATTTTATGTTGCCGGGAAGAAAAGAACTCAATCGCAAAAGTTTCGTCTTAACATGTTGAGATAGCTATCGTAAAGCTTGTTATCTGCAATTGAACGCGATACATTTAATAAAAAACAACAAAAAATAAGTGATATTATTATCGTTTGTTAAAATACATCAGTGCAAAAAGCATTCATTCGGGTTATTGTTTAGTTCAAATATAAAACTAGCGAAATCACTTAATTTGCTAAAAAGATAATTGGTTATGAAACGGGGTTTAAATTGTTCTCAGTAAAACAGACTTCACGAAACGAGTATAGGAAAGGTCGAAATAGTGGGATAGAATCTTATTAGGCGTTTCTAGGTTTTCCCCATTACACTGGGTGAACTGTACAGGTCATGTAAGTGACGTGGCCCGTACGCCCAATACAAAAAATACCATTAATACTGTGGGTGGAACGGACCATGTCATTCGACGGAAAATATACTTTTTACTTAAGGTTGCATTTTCAACACATAAAACTCCTTTGCCGCCTAATATAATGTAAACAGTTTTCCGCGAAGAGGTTGTTCGATCTTCAGCTTGTGTTGTATAGTTTTCGGCAGCGAGAGAAGGAGAGAGCATTCGTTCCTTCAATTCGCTCAACATTTTTTAACAAATTATTTCCTGCAGGACAATTAGTCAAGCACAAATGAAAACAATTTCAAGTAAAATTAAGTTAGCCGTAATTAAATAAAAGATGTACTCATATAATATTCTGAAAAGTAAACTGTGTACTGAAAAGATTGAACAAGTTTGGTTTTGTGACTCACCAATAGCAAACGTTTCTGGATGGCTGATCAGCCGTCGCCGAGGGAGCTCTCGACTAATTACATTCCATCGAGTACTTGGCTCAAACAATCTAACCGATCCAGTAAATGACTATAGCCAATGATACAGACAGCTCTGATCCGGACAGATTATCTTTGATTACAATTCATGTAAGTAAAGTAAATTAAATGTTCGTTAAATTACAAGCATTCCCAACTTTTAAGAAGTTTCTGTAAAAAATATTACAACAAATGAAGATTTAAAAATAAGCTGGGTACGTTTTTTACGTGAAGCTAAGTCAGTTTTACACGAACGGTTAGTTTTAAATGACTGTAAATTGTAAAATTAACATATTAATACAGATACATTAGATACATTAGTTGAAATGGCGACCTACCCAGGTAGGTATTTTAAGCCAAGTATGAATGACAGATGAGTGAAGGATGATTGTGGCGCGATCTTGTAGTCTTGTTACTGACAGACTAGATAATAAATACATTCTAAGGCGTCGAAATGCTTGCTACTTAATACCATTGACTTTGAATCTGAAGACTTAATTATCCATAGTCAAAGTTAATACCTTTGTTAAAAAAGGAGTAGGCACATAGAGATTACCTATTTAGTGACAGATTTATGTTGAAACTATTATCGTAGCAGTTGTTTAGAAAGATCAAAGGACACAGAGCAGCTCCCTCATCTCCTGGATAGATAATATAAACAGGTAACAGTTAAAATGAAACCATATTAATATTAATAACAAAAAGCACAATTCCTGGTAGGAAAATCAATTACCTTTGATATAAAAGCAATTTGCGTGTGTATTTTTTTCGACATTGTTAGCGTAATGCGTTTTGATGACATATTGTTCAATTAAGAGGACGAGGTTCGAGGAAATTACATTATTATTGTAGGTGAACATAACATTGATATTTAATTTCATTAAAATACTTTTTTTACATGAGATTTTCGTTAAATCTGAAACCTTTTGGATGTAAAACTCAGAGCGTCTTAGAGTAGCTTAAGAGCGGTGTAACACGTTGAGATGGTTGAAAAACTAATTTTATATTTAATGAGGTCTCTTAAGAGTTGCACAAGTTTTTTTGTAGTTATTAAACATCGCTATAGACTAAAAGTATTAAGCTTTTATTGTAAACTTAGATTGTCAAGTCTGAAAAATTGCTAAAGGGAATAATCCAGAACCAGGATCTACTAAATAATACATTACGATTATCAGTTTTCTCAATATACAAACTTCACTCACATACTTGAAACTGTTACATAAAATAAACATTGTACTATTTTACAAGTCTACATGGATATTTATAGGGCTTTTCAAACATTGTAATCAAGCTGTTATTTTAATTAGCTTAAAATTTAATCACTGGAAAATTTTTAAAATTTAATTTACAGTATTTTGAAACAGGTTTGTGTGATCTATTTGGATATCTTAACTTTGTTGTTAACTTGTCTTTGACTGCCCTCGTAATGATTATGGCTCAATGTTGTATTACTTCGTCTTCCATATGAATTTTACTAAGGTAATTTTTAAATTATAATTAATTATATAATTTTAAAACATATCCCATATCTAATGCTTTTGTCGGAGAAACCAAAGGATTATGTCTTTTATATGAAGGGCCGTGTAGAATTCATATTAAAATCGGTAAATTTACCTATATGATATCTTATGATCATAATTCTAAACCCAAAGGTCCCTATCATGTTAGCTCTTTAAAAAGATTTAATTCATAATATTTGTAAATAATAATCACAAAAAATAAAAATAAAAAACCATTTTTGTTATCTCTCAAGAAATCTATATCCCAAGAAAAGGCGGAAAGAAACGCAACAGAGCTTTCAAGAAATGGATAGAAAAACTAGAAGAGAACGACCCGAGAAGAGAAAAATTAAAGAAGCTCTTATAATCCAAACAACAAAAGGACAAATTTTCTAGAAGAATCAAATCATGATGATGAAGAAAAAGGATCAAGAAGAGAGGAAGACGGATTCGGCAAAGCTGGATCTCCGAACCGAAAGGTAAGGGCTCTTGGCATAGCCGATCTCCCTTTCTTGATGTTTTTTATGATAATTGGCGATTTTCGCCGTTTCATAAATAATTTTGGGTTATTAAATTGGCTTTCAAGCTGTTTTGTTGATTATTTAATAAACGCGTTATTTATTGAACAATCATTTCACCCTTCATAATTTTCATAACTTCTAAATATTAACGCAAATATTATTTGTAAAATATGTTTTATTAATAAGTTTATATAATAAACTCCTTAATATTATAATTTCTTCTTATTATTTGATAATTAATAAGCCGATTGTAAAGAACACGCCCCTGAGATACTTATAAATATTATATTTACTTAAAATTATATTTTAAAATAAGGAATTCCCTTAACGGACGTCTGGTACGTCATAAAATGGCGTATATTAACAAAAAAAGTAATAATCATGTAATGTCTTCCATGAACGTAATCTGAACTGACACTTTTCGTGTCATTAATGAGTTATTTTATTATTTCAAGGTATTACTCTTACTCTTTAATTATATAATTTACCAACAAATCAAGCATATTTACATTAGATCACTTAAATACCATAACAATTCTTTTGTGAGAAGGGTTTGTGTACTGCACTAGATTTCACGTCCCCCCCCCTCAGTCTTGTGGCCTCGCAATCAGTCAGCGGGGAATGGCACGGATTTCACTAATAAATTGAGGGATGTTAATTAACTAAGAGACAAAGTGCGCAACGCTCCAGAGCGAAATATTGCACAACTGTGTTAGTCTCAGGCAAATATTTCACTGCAATCCATAATTCACGTTAAGTGCTTGGAATCCCTCACAACTATGCAACGAGAGCGACTTATTTCCTTTCCTCTATGTTACTGACTTATCAAAATTTTTGTAATCATCTTCCCATCAGCATAAAATCCTCGTTGTTCTCAAATTTACAATATATAGGGTACATTTCATTACTTCCTGACGGTACGTTAATATATCTGTGACGGTGTTATTCTGTTTGCCAGCTACTCATCTCTGTAGATATTGAAATACAATGTGTTAACATCCACAGTCATGAGTGGCCACTTAAAAAGGAACAGTTAATTAATTTTATATTACTCAGGCATTTCAACAGAAATATTAATCAAACTGGGTACGCACCTCCGTCTTCAGTTCAAAATTTTTTTTAAACTCAGTATTACATATATTTCGACACTACAGTGTCATTGTCAAACACAATACATTAAAACATGAAAATTACAATAAACACACTTTTCAGACGAAGTAAAACGAACGAAAACACAGATAGCCTACCAATCGTTATGACCACGGTACGGACAGGAACAGACTCAGTAATGTATTGTGTTTGACAGTGATACTGTAGTGTGAAACATTTGTAACACTGAGTTTACAAAATAATTTTGAACTGAAGACGGAGGTACGTACCCAGTTTGTCAAACGGTTAAAGGGGCTAGAAACGTAAATTTTAAAATATTAAATTTTGCTTATTGTTTTGTAGTTGACACAACTCTGTTATGAGCTTGCATTTCCTTACGGCTAACTTTCGGCCTGATTATTGAGGTCACTAAATTACTAACTAATTATTAATCAACTATTGGAGCGTAGTTATCAACCCTATCGGATAGAATAGAAAAATACCGTTTTTGATTTTAGATAACCCAATTTACTGTGTGGGTTCGTTTGGTAAAGGAACGAATCTGAATTAATTGACAAAAGCTCACGCATAAAATATAGTAATTTTAAAATAAAGTCTAGACTTAGCTTAAAGAATTTATGCAGAACAAATTTATGCTTAAATTTGCAGAACACTTTTAAACTTCTAGTAGCTGACAGAAATGACGCCAACAAGCTCTGTAAACCTTCTTTGTCTTAAGTTGGATGCCCTACTCAAATTTCATGATCATATCAATAAAGTGTCTGGAAAACTTAGTTCTTGTTTGTTTGCTCCATCCGATGTCTTGTTAACTTTCTATTTTTTCCCTCACCTTAGGTATACTGTTTCTATTTGGGCTCACGAGAATCCAAAAACAAAGGTAGATTTTATCTTTCAGAAAAAAGCTATGAGGATCTTTTTTTGAAGACGAGATTCGTGTAAAACAACTTTCCATCAAAATAAAATTCTTACATTTCCGTCCACTTAAATTTTTGAAATCCTCATTTTTTCAAAAAGAATTCCTCCATTATTTCCTGTAGCAGAGCCCCATCTGGATACTCACTCCGCCCACGTCTGGTCGTCTTAGCCTTGGACGACATCGAGCCTTCTTTGAACGTAGCACCACACAGAAATTCATCAATCTTTTTAACGCGTTGCCAGCAAACCTCAAAATTGAAATCTTTGATCAAATTACAAAAAATAACTCAAGAAATTCCTTGACGACAGAACATTTTACAGGGTTCTTGATTTTGTAACCAACCAGTAGGAAGTAGTTTTTAAGCATATCCTTATATATATTCTGATATCTTGTAGACTGTATATTGGTCCATGTGATTTTTTAGTTGTGGTTTTAGTTTTTTACCACGTAAATTGTTTTGAAGCATGTCAATGCATTTGGTATGTTTTTATGGCAATAAAGAATATTTGATTTTATTTGTTTTGATATGATAGCGTTCAAGAATTATGAAAGCAATGTTTTGGAATGTTGCGCTTGTGGAGGTCATAGAACTTTATTGTTTCGGACATACATGAAGCTATGTAAAATTGCATTCAAATCATTTGTTAAAATAATGTTTAATATCCTAAATATCACTGAAATAGATAGACTTGGGAACGCTTTTCTTCATTCTTCTAAATTTTAAAGTATGCAAGGGTAAGGATGTTGGGAAGAAAACTAGCTAAAAGAAGTTATACACGTTTAACCTCCTCTAATCAGCCTATTGTTGTCTTTTAAATTGCAAAAAACTACCCCACTAACTTAGTAATATGTTGATACTCCCCCTTGTAATAACTGAGTGGTTTGGTGGTTATTATTGTCTTACTATAAATTCAGGTCGATCCTGAGAAAGTGACGACTGCTATCGATGTTGGCTTTTCATGATTCTTGCAAATAAATCAGCTGGACTTGACAAGCAACGAAGCTCACATGTAATATAATATACATTCCTCTTTCACTGATATTCCTCTTAGACAGAGGGGTCGAAGTCTCACAAAAAGGCCTTAAAACATTAACTTTAAAATGAGCACTGTTGGAGAAGGTTTTGGTAATCATCGACAACATGAAATGAGAGCATGGAAAGAAACATGTATTTATTCTTAAAGTTTAGATTTTACAAATAAGGCCAGGAATGTGAATCCGCATTGTTTCAACATCCATTAGGAGTAGGGAGTAGTTGGAGGTAAGGCCTAGTCTCACGAAGGCAGGCGAAAACGCACGAGTGATTTAGGAAACTGTGCATCATCGATACCTACAGGAACACTCTTTAGCTGAAATACTCTCTGGCAAGTTTGTGAATAAGAAAGAAATCAATCATTGAGTACGAAACGAAGCAAGATAAAAACCGATTGCTGCAGCCAATGCCATACGCGTGGCTGAATCATCCATCTCACTCTAAATTCATTTCCCTCTCTCTCGCAAACTTTTCTTCGGAAAACCCTCGCCAACATAATAACTCGTGCGTTTCCGTTTATCTTTGTGAGATCCATATAATATCCCTCCCTCATAGTCCCCTAATTCTACTTCAGGGACCATCCATGAATTACGTAACGTCCCTAGGGGGAGAGGGGGGTTTCGGCAGCGTTATGAACCGTTACGGGGGTGGGTGGGGGTTAGACGTGCCGTTACATAACTGCTAAACCTCAAGGATGTATGTCCTATTTTATTCAAAAATAGTTTTTCTCTAGTTAAAATTTAAGTTTTTTAATAATTATTTAATGTTCGTAGGCAATTATATTTTCTCATAAGAAGGCAAACTGAACTAAGTTTGAACAACGTCTAGTTATATAAAAAATTGAAAAAATGAATTACTTCCGAATGAACTTGGTTATGGACTGGGTTGTGGATGCCCGAATAGATAGAACTTACCGTTCTTGCCCAATCAATAAAAAACCCCAGAACAGAGTTGTCCACGGTGCCAAACGTGACAGTGTTTGACCACATGACCACTCCATGGAAGGACGAGTGAATATTTTTATTTTTTTCAATTTCTTCCCTTTTACTATGTGCATATTATGTGACGTAATACATTAAGATTTGATCAAATATTTGTATTTTTAACATCAAAAATTTGTTTCTTTCGAGTTTAACTTTGATTGTTGTCATATATTACTATTTTTAGAATAAGATAAATTAGGGGGGTAATGGCACTGCGTTGCGTAAGTTTTAGGTGGGGGTTAGTGTCGCCGATACAGTTGCGTTACAAGGGAGAAGGGGGTTTAAAAATGTGTTACGTAATTTATGGACGGCTCCTCAGTTGGCCTTGATTGCAGCCAGGGTTCAGTAGGCGGTCTGGGGCCTCTTGGCCACCCACTGCTGAATCCCCGGCAGACTCAGCACGCGCTCCCGCAGCTGACGCAGGTGGGGGTAGTCAGCAGTGACGTCAGCGCTCCCGGTGGCGAAGTTCAGGGTGTCCACGAACGTAGTGAACTGTAGGTCGACCCAGCTCAGCTGTAACAGGGAAGATCAGGTGAAAGCTTGTGGAACTTGAGAAGAGCAGGAGATCTTATAGAATATGTATCACGACAAGCTTCATTAGAGGAAGCGCTCGTTTTCACTTTTGAGCGCCCTTATTATTATGTTATTATGTTTGCAACATTGTTTTATGTATCAGAGGAATAAAGTAGAGTGTTTCTTTTTTCACTGCAATGATTTTTTTTCAAGATGGTTCGTTAATAAACTGGCTGGTGTGTAGTGGACATAGTGGCCACCGTCATTTACCCTAATATTAACCTCAAGGTGGGTTTGTGCCTCAAGCTAAACTCGTGATCTTCGTTTACATCCTGCACAGTAAGGATACTGTGCAGGATGTAAACGAAGATCCCCAACCAGGATCTCCTTCTTATCTAGAAAGTTTGTTAGTTTTGGGTAATCACATTGTAGATTACTTCAAAATAGGAAAAACAATTTTATGATGGCCTAAAGTAGCAATACCGAGTGTTTATAATATATTGAGAAATCAAAGGTTAGGGGTTTTTTAGTATAAACAAAGTATAATTAACATAATAAGTGTATTATAAAATGTTTGCTATATCCTAGTTTACTTTTAAGCTGATAAAATATACGGTTTTTGGAAATATAATAAAAAAATCCATCCAACCAATGGAGTTCATGGTTCCATGTTCCATGGTTTTGGAGTTCATGTAAATGTTTTTTTATAAGACGTAATTTTATTTTTTTAAGCAATTGGTAACTCCAAACAAAATAACTTTGAGCAAATTATTGTTCAGGAAATAGTGAACAAACCTTGTGATTGGCTAGGTAGCCACCATTATCTTTAACAATTTCGTCCAGCTTTTTGAAGAAGAAAGGCAGAGTTTCTTTGACAAACGATTCTTTTTGTGTCTTTTTCTTCTCTTCATCTTGTTCCATCCAGAATTTGTACATCGCTGAAATCAAACAGAAACGTCATAACACAAAATAGTAGTGTTTGATTACCTCAATAGCATATTTAGTTACTAGCCCGGTAAGTAGGCTTCGTTACTAGCAATGTGCGAAACAGTTCGAGGCTAGTGTCCTCGGGTGGGTATCCTAGTGTTGAGGGGGTGGTGGTTTAGTCGGTAGTTCACGGGACTTTGAGCTCGTGGGAGTCCGACAATAATGAGGGGACATCGAGCCCCTCAGTGTACGTTAACGCATTCCACCTCCTAACTAAAAAGAAGAAAAAAAACTAGCCCAGTAAGTATTGTTATACCTCGGTGAGTGTGATACATTTTTCATGCGAGTCCGATAAAACTTACCGGATAAGTTAGTGTAATATTTTACATCATGCTAGAAAATAAAAAAATGTTAATTTCAACATATTTTTTGCAAAAATTACTACGGTTCTCAATCCTTCAAACATAATTTGTTATGTAATTACAAATTGACGTTGCATTATTGAAATTAACCGCTAGCTTGCGTTTCTGATCAGAATTGCAAGGTAAAGCAAAGAGTAAGTTTCCTACCAACGATAAGTCACCGAAAACAGATGTATCTGTGTAGTATGATGCAAACAAATTTTCGCTATTCTGCTTCGAAATCGAGGACTTGATGTGGTCGAGAGTTTGCAGACCACTTCCACTCGTGTTTGACCGATACTTTTCGCTGTAAAGCTGATGAAACAATAAAAATGTTTTGTTTGTTTATAACGGAAAACCCCCCGCCATTGTATACTCTTCAAAAGGAAGGTCTCTTGATAGAGGTTGGAACTTTTAATTTCCTGGCGGCCCACAAAAACCCACTTTGGTGTCGGTGGCAAATTCGCACTGCTAACAAAAACGATCATCAGTAAAGGTAAGCCGCTTTTGATTTCCTGTTGTAGGGCATCTACGACAGGAAATGAGTTACAACAGTGCGTGGGGGTATCCACACTTTTGCCCAACCCTGCATTTAGTTGAGCTGACCTTATGAATCCGGTTAAAATATATTAAGGAAATATTGTTCTAATATACGAAATGGTTGCGTCAACAATGTTTGTAGTAAGTTACATTGCTCGGTTCATAATTCAGTTAGACTTTAAAATGGGAAAACGTTTGATGAGGAGTTATTTTTATTGTTGAAATTTTTAAATTTTTATTATTGAAAGAATTGTATATTACTTGTTATTCTTATCTGTGGAACTCTTAAGAAAACGATCACCAGAATCGTATCTTTAACCTATATTAAAAGTGGCCCTTTATGTGGAATGATTTTTTTTTTATTATTGCCGTTTCTTGGGATTTCTAAAGACGATTTCCATCATTCATAAATACTCTGATACAAAATAATGAATCTCTCTTTGAATTTCGCATGATAGTAAACAAGCAACGTCAGATTCTCCGATATTAAAATCAATTTCAGCTTTCCTAAGCAGCTTTGCCTCCATAAAAAATGTGTTTCTCCCCATAGTGATATATTTTACAGTGAGACCCACCTCTCTTATTATTATGTATATCAAAATTTTATTTTGGAGAACGTTTATTCTTAATACTTCAGTTCGTGGGAGTAAGTTTATAGAAGTAACAAGATCAAAGACGTTACTTTTAGCTCTTTAACCTTCTTCTTTTACCAACTCTTTAAAATAAAGTACAACTTTAATAGAAATCGAAATATTCTTGTTACTGTATCCCCAAACTACGCATATTTGAAGGGGGAGAAGGGAGAGAATCACTATAAAATTCTTCTCAAATATTGTTTAAACTTAAAATAAATAAAAATCTATATATTCATATAAACGTTTATCTAAGATAATCTGTCAGTCTCCAAAAAAAAACAAAAAACAAAAAAAACAATAAAAAATGAACAAATAGGGCGAGAATAAATGTTTACTACCGTTTCCAATATACAGACTACTAACGATTTCCGAATGCATTTCAAACGGAGAAAATCAAACTTTAACTGCTCATATCTCCTCAACTTATTGGATTTTGTATAAAATACAAAGAATAAAAAGTTCCTGAGACCAATCGTAAAATTTTAAAACGCTATAATAAAATACATGGAATACACGTTTATTCTGGTGTTCCATAAGAAAAAAACAAAGCTATCCGCCATACAGGAAAATGGCGGCCATATTTTCAAATTTCGAAGGGACCGCAAAAAGCAGCTTCAAAAACAAAGGTAAGCTCACTATAAGGATTTCTTTGTCAGATTTATAATAAAAAAGTTAGCCAATTGTTCAATTTAGGTGATTCTCTCGTAACTAGTAAGATAATTCTTCCAAGTATCCACTTTCCTCCATTACGTTTATTCGTTTCTATTTTGAGCGAAGAGGATTCAAGAGATGGAAATAATTTTCAAATGATGATCATCTTAACTATCAAATCGTGCTGATGAAATGTGATGGATCATCAAAGTTGCAGGGTGTAGATAGGTTTAAGTAAAGACTACTGACGGTAAACGAGACAGTTATCGCAGAGTCTGTGATCTGTTGATCTGTGCATTCGACAAAGCTTACTGCGATTTACTTTGCAGGGGCAATTACTAGATGAGAGTATACTTAAATAACTCTGAGCATCAAAGATATGTGGGCGAGTCAATGGTTATCTAAACTGTTTATAGTTACGTGACGTGTCCAATTGTAGGTTACAAGCGATAAACAAATAGAGGAAGAAGGCAAGGTAAGCGATAAATTTCCCGAAGTCGATGTACAATCTTCCAAACCTAATCAATCTTTAACTTAACTAATTTTAGATATATTTTGTTACATCTTTGTATTTGTTTTACTATCACATCATTTAGAACAAGGTTTCTAATTAATTTAGTATAATTTTTCCGCATTAACTGGGGGAGTAACCGAAGGAATTTAACATAACAGGTATTTATTGTGATGCGTATAACTAAACGAAAAGACACCTTAGAAGAATTATACAAAAATTTCACCATTATTCAATTTTTAAATAATTACACATTAGTAAAACGAGGTAAAATTTACTAAAACACATGAAATCAACAAAACTGAGAGGGATGAATAAATCTCATAACCAGATTATTAACCGCTACCGATAATCCCGATAATCCAGTTTTTCCTGGCGAGCATGGTAATTCCCACTCGAGCCTCCGGATAATTGCATGCGAGTACAGTAAAACTCACCGGCCGAGTACGTATTCATAGTTAGTTATTATCTTCATACTTTTATCATCATACCACAAAGTAGAAATTATTTTTATTCATAAAGCATGTTTTGTATTACGTTTCACAATCCATCAAACCTAATTTTTAATAAACAAACATTAAAAATAATATTGTTGCAATTAGGTGCATCCTTATATCGATTTCTAATCAGAAGCACGTTAAATTTACTGTGCACCGCACGATAAACTTACCGTGCTGTTGTCGCCGAAGCGTAATTTTCCTACCAACAATAAGGTAAAACAAACAGCCGTTTCTCTATAATATGTTGTATTTTTCAGATTAATACTCACGTTGTCTGATGTCCTGCAAGGTGTCAGAGATTATATCAATCTGCAAGTTCTCCCAAGCGTCCTTCCCTGCCAGGCCAGCCTTGGAGGCCAGATAGCGGGCGATGGCCACAGACTGGGGGATGCGCTTGCCATCCTCCTCCAGCACCGGCAACTTGCCGAACGGCATGGCTGTGACAACAACAACAATATCACCACTGTCTGTCTGTAGGTTCTCCCAGGCGTCCTTCCCTGCCAGGCCGGCCTTGGAGGCCAGATAGCGGGCGATGGCCACAGACTGGGGGATGCGCTTGCCCATCCTCCTCCAGCACCGGCAACTTGCCGAACGGCATGGCTGTGACAACAACAACAATATCACCACTGTCTGTCTGTAGGTTCTCCCAGGCATCCTTCCCTGCCAGGCCGGCCTTGGAGGCCAGATAGCGGGCGATGGCCACAGACTGGGGGATGCACTTGCCATCCTCCTCCAGCACCGGCAACTTGCCGAACGGCATGGCTGTGACAACAACAACAATATCACCACTGTCTGTCTGTAGGTTCTCCCAGGCATCCTTCCCTGCCAGGCCGGCCTTGGAGGCCAGATAGCGGGCGATGGCCACAGACTGGGGGATGCGCTTGCCATCCTCCTCCAGCACCGGCAACTTGCCGAACGGCATGGCTGTGACAACAACAACAATATCACCACTGTCTGTCTGTAGGTTCTCCCAGGCGTCCTTCCCTGCCAGGCCGGCCTTGGACGCCAGATAGCGGGCGATGGCCACAGACTGGGGGATGCGCTTGCCATCCTCCTCCAGCACCGGCAACTTGCCGAACGGCATGGCTGTGACAACAACAACAATATCACCACTGTCTGTCTAGGTTCTCCCTGGCGTCCTTCCCTGCCAGGCCGGCCTTGGAGGCCAGATAGCGGGCGATGGCCACGGACTGGGGGATGCGCTTGCCATCCTCCTCCAGCACCGGCAACTTGCCGAACGGCATGGCTGTGACAACAACAACAATATCACCACTGTCTGTCTAGGTTCTCCCTGGCGTCCTTCCCTGCCAGGCCGGCCTTGGAGGCCAGATAGCGGGCGATGGCCACAGACTGGGGGATGCGCTTGCCATCCTCCTCCAGCACCGGCAACTTGCCGAACGGCATGGCTGTGACAACAACAACAATATCACCACTGTCTGTCTGTAGGTTCTCCCAGGCGTCCTTCCCTGCCAGGCCGGCCTTGGAGGCCAGATAGCGGGCGATGGCCACAGACTGGGGGATGCGCTTGCCATCCTTCTCCAGCACCGGCAACTTGCCGAACGGCATGGCTGTGACAACAACAACGACTTCAGCTTCTAGGCCTTCTAATTATTGTCTGTGATGCTCGGGAAACCAGCGTCCGGTTAAGTATACCTGACTTGGAGGCTACAAATATATATATATGTAGCCCGGTAAATTTAAACAAAATTCGAGAAAAAACTTAGTAAACGCATATTTATCTCTGATATTGTATATTTTGTTAGTGCTCCTTAGAATAAGCTACGTCCAAGTTTGCAACCCTGTGCTACTCCCATGGCACACGAAAAACTCAAACTAACCTGGCAACATTTGAATATATCCGAATATATATTAATAACCATCCGTCCAAATGAACCCAACCAACGTTGTATATTCTTCACTATTACAATGCTTTTGTAGCTCTGTTCCTTCTATGGATTCAGAGGCATTATGCTTCAAAGATAAGCAAGATTTATATAATTCCTTCCATTTGATACGGGAAATTTAGAAACTCGTTGAGCACAGGTTTTTCACGGTTTCAAACTTGGGCGTAAATTATTCCAACAGGTATTAACAAAAAATCTGAGATACGTTACAATGGTTTATGTTTGTATTGACTTAGGGGCTAAGGGGACTTAGGGACTTATTGTGTAGGACTTTCACATTTAAATTATATGTAATTCTAATCAAAGTAGTCAACGTTACGCCGTTAATATACGTTTTTCGAAGATCAATTACACATATATATTTTACTAATATTATAAATCAGAAGGTTTGAGTGGTTATTTTTACTGCCAAACGTAATTTACTAAAACAACATACGTGATATTTTGTAAGTTGCACCAAGGCGTTTCCCCGTTTTTAAACTCAATTAGGGCTCTGCCCCTTAACCTTCAAAAGTTTCTGCCTTAACGATTAACGATCAAATTTAAAAAAAATCTTCCAATCTAGAAACATATGCACTATATAAATACTAAAATAAGGACGATATTGAGACTGACAACACTCAGTGCAAAATCAAGAATCGTAAATACAATTAACGTACTTTCTAGCTCCAAAATCATCTTACGGCTGAAACATAAAAAATAGTCGAATCATCTAGAGTTTTCTACTTTGATGATGAATATGCTTTTTCAACTTGATGTATACTTGAAAATGGACCTTTAAAGGTCCGAAACCATTGATCGTTACAGCCAGGATACTAGGGCTTTAAACAATTAGGAATCACTTGCAGTATACCAGATAATTTTTATGCCTTTCTTTGGTTACAACAGTGGATCGGAGGCTATTTCATCATGAGATCACGGAACTATTAGATTTTATGTAATATTTCTATTTGATTACCTAACTGTAACTTACAGGGTTTGAGCTGGGCCCAGTGGTCGCTGTGGGGCTCGACCCGGACGTCCTCCCAGTCCGCCTGCATGTAGGACAGGATGAACCTTAGCGTCTCTCCCAGGCCCTTCAGGTCGAAGTAGTACAACTTGTACTGCGGCGCCATCTCTGCTGCTGTAACAAGTCATTACTTAGTCTTGCGCTCTCTTATAGCTAAATTTTAATTCGACTGATTTTAAGAACTAGTTAATCTTCTCATTTTAGGCATTCTATAATTCTGCATTGAGGTTACCATAATCCCAACTACACCATAATGTTTATATTTGCAAAATTCACACCGTAAAATGCGTCAGCAAGGCTTCACAAAAAGTTATTATGTCTTAGTTGCTTGAGTCACAACTGTTTTATAATCACCGTTTCAATATTTAAAAACAGTACTTGATTTGCGTCAGAACGTGTTATCGGACCTTTTATTGCGGTTAAAGACGATTGCGCATAATCCGCGGAAGAAACTTTGCCACAAAAGACGATCGCGTCCGATCGGCCGGAGTGATTTTGCCGTGACGATCACGCGTAATGAATGAAAGAACATTTTTTTTAAATTACTGCGCTTAATCAGCGGAAGTAAATTTACCGTAAATAATAAACGCGCGAATTGTCCGGGAATCACAAGCAAAGTTTTGGCACAAGATTTGCGCTCTTTAGTTTTGAGCTAAGTTGAATGTTGAAATACTAGCACAAGGCTATAAAAAATATATTTTTTAATTAATTTTTTTAAACAAAAAATTGTTATCGACAGTTTTTGTTCATGTTAACTTTGTTCATTAAAAATTTTGATCTCGATAAAATGAGACTTTTTAAACCTGACTTAACTATTCACAGGCAAATAATTTGTTGACGAAGGAAGGAATGGAGGGGGGTCATGTACTTTCTGGTAAATAATAGTTCCGGTACCTCAATTTATAAAAATCAAGCACTGTTTGAAAGCAATGTTATAGTGCAATCATGTTAAAATTGTACGCAGTAAGTCTATTCAATAACAGTAATTCGATACTAGAAATATATTGAATATGAGCTTGTCTACTACTATTTATGATCGATATCTATAATACAACGTTGTATTATAGAGATCGCTGCTATTTATCAGGCCCTAATTATCGTCCAGAACGTCCACCTCATGTCCCGATGTATTTTGTGGGAGCTTAAAAAATAGGACTGTGTTTCTTATACCCAGCATTTCTAAAACCAGTATATTCTAAAGCAGTCTAAGAATAAAGTTGTTATAAAAGTATATCATTAAAGTATATCATTAAAAGTATATAATTTAGGAACCAGACTTACCTGGAAACCTGCTTAACCCACGATTTTCTGAAAATAACACCACAGGCTCGTTATACTTCTTAGCCACAGTCAAACTAAAGCGCTCGCCAGTCAGCCGAGTGTTGACAGTGACTCAGCGATTGTGCTGCACTTAACCCTTCTTGCCTTATCTCGAGAGATACAGAAAGTAAACAGATAAACGAGAATAGCTTCAGTCTACGGTGCGGTTGTTTTGTGTAATTAAAGTAATGATGCAATATGGGGAAAAATCTCAATTTAGATTATATTTTGGAAATAATCTGTGAACTCCGCAGAAGCTTTTGCTAAAAATAAACTCTCGATTTCGATTAAGCTGGTAAATGATTAAGCTATTACTCTTTCATGGATAAAAAAAATCGTCTCACCTAAAACACATGAAATCAACAAAACTGAGAGGGTTTTTGGGCATCTTCAATTGCTATATGTATTTATGTAATCTCCTGTTGTTAAATAATTGCAATTCAGATATTACTGGTTTCAATTTTACATTATCTTCATTTTAAATTGAACTTTTATTTAAAATATTTGCGCATTGGCATTAGTTTGTGTAATTCCGGGATTTAAAAAAAACAGTTTGTTTGACTCGTTTAATGACTTTTCATCTCAAGTTAGTGTGTAAACGTTTAGGTTTCATAAAGAAATGATTTACCAAGTGTGAACAAAGGTTTATTTATGTTTTAAAACCCATTACCTTAATACTGATGAAACTAAAAATACATCCTCTCTAAAACATTGGTAAAAATACAACCTTTGTAAGGGGATATTTTGATGTTTTTAGGAACGCTTAAAAATCCTCAACGTGGCATAACGTTATGTTGCATCATCTTGCCTTTTTTATATTTAAGATATTTGTGGGATATAGATATAAAGTTTGCCTTTCAGTTAGCTCCAGAGAATTAAACACAACGTGAGGTCAAGAGAAGTATCCCAATTCAAAGAGGCCATAATTTTAAATAAAAAATATGTTTTCATGAATTGTCACCATTTCAAATACGAAACGATTGTACCACCCAAGGAAACAAAATGAAAATGTTGATTGATGAGAAATGGCTATTAAGATAAATCGATTCAATTAAAAACTGTTGAATCATTTGTCGACCTCTGGTATGAAACGCTCATGTTTAAGTGAACCAATTCTAATGAAGTTGATGAGTTCACTGGGCATAATGGAACCTGATGCGAACATCAAAGCTTCAATAATGCGATCTAATGCGAGTGTTTAAGCAGCTGTGCTCATTTTCTGGCTTTAATTAAAAATTAGTTCTTTTAATTACACTTAAACATTTATGAACAGTTTTAGAAAAATACGTGCTTAAAGGTAAAACCACATTGGGCGGTTTTTCTCGCTGCTGTAAGGCGGTTTTCACCCGGCCGGTGTGGCACCCTGCATTTAAACCAGGTAATAATGCATCTCGAGCGGCAAAAACCGCCCAGTTTGATATCATACTGAATTCTTTAAAATTAGCTATTGATATTATACTGAATTCATTAATTAACATAAATTCATTAATTTCATTAATTCTTTTTTTTTCAAATCATCAAATCAAATCAATTTATTTCCAAAATTACAGCAGTACAAAACATTATATTACATTAACTGGAAAAACCTCACATAGGCATATCTTGCCTGTGTGTGAGGAATGAGTCCGCACAGAACAGTCCAACACCAAACAGACGCTGCAGCGCTTAACAAAACTACTTATTTGAAGATGTTAAGAAACATGGATGGAAATAAAATTGGCTTACTTATTTTGACAAAAAAAATCTTAAACATAAAGAAAACAAAAGTTACAGCAGGCGGTAATGTTATTGATAAAAATATGTATCATGATTGTTTATTTCTGCAAGAAACCTGGATCGCACAGACATACACGAGCACACATCCATTCTCAGCCCTCCCCCCACGCTCACACAATTCCCCTCACTCACCCGAACACCCATACACACACACCAAAGCATCCACACAGACACATGCCCACACATGCACACATGCAACATATTCACAGACTATGAATACAGTGAGCAGAGGTATCTATCAATATGATCTCTACCAACTACCAGTAACCAGTTATTTGCAAGATTCTTATAAGTAGCTATGCTACATTGGTTTGGGTGTTTTAAAAATTCAGGAAGCTTTGAAAAAATTACTCCTGCCAAATAATGTGAAGATGTTTTACTAATTGTTCGATTTATTTTTGGACATTGAATCCCTGTACTCACATCAGATCTGGTTAAATAATTATGATTGGGCTGGCTGAATATAGTTTGTTTGTTTTTGAAAATATACAAAAGAAGAGTTCTACTGTATAACTGGGAGATACTAAAAACTTTAAAATCATCAAAGAGTTGTTCAGATGGATAGCGACGTGGTTTGCCAAGAGCAGCTTTGATTACAGATTTCTGGATAATTTAGAGAGGAGAAACATTACTTTTAAATCCACCCCCCCCCCCATGCTAAAATCCCGTATTGCAGCAATGACTGAATATAGGCAAAATAAATTGTTTTAAGCAGAGACAAAGAAAGTAATTTTGAAAGTTGCGAAAAAATAAATATGAATTTACGTAATTTATTTCTAATATAGTTCACATGCTCAGACCACTTCATGCGGGAATCAAACACAACCCCTAGGTATTTATTTGTATTCATGCACGCACTCAACACTCTCACACGCTGCACACCCATTCCCAGCACCACAAGTATGCAATCTAAGACTTAAATTAGTCGGATCAGAACAGGCTCTTAAAGATATTGGCATGCATTTGGTTTTAGATAAATTAAGAGTCAGCCCGTTCTGATCAAACCAACGCTTGGCGGTGAGCAGGCCACACTCCGCGTCCCTGTAGACCTCTTCCCAGCTGTCGCCTTCAAATAGTAAGGCGGTATCATCTGCGTAAAGAAACATTTTTGCATTCCCCAAATTCACCTTCCCAAGATTATTTATGTCAATTAGGAAAAGAAGAGGTCCTAATGTTGATCCTTGAATTACGTCATAATCGATCTTTTTAGGCGAACTATTTTGGCCGTTAATGGAAACAACTTGGTAGCGATCTGTAAAATAGCTTTCAAACCAATAGAGTGCAGTTCCTCTTACACCTATGCAAAAAAGTTTTTCCAGTAAAAGCTTTCTGGCTTCATTAATTAGCCGGTTCGAAGTGGAGACAACTCGTAAGTGACAATACATTCTGAAAATAGAGACAAGATTCAAAATCGTTTTTATGTACGGTGCTATATACGAGTAGATATACTAATCTCTGACGGATATAAGTTTGATAAGCTATTGATTAGTTTATGACACTCCAACTCCCCGAATAGAGAAGTTATCAAAAGCTCTTGGCAGCAGCAATATATTTAACCTCATATCACTTCAATTATGGGTTGTGGAATAGACAGCAAAGTTTCGCAGCGTGTTTCCTCTCGTCCAATTTGCCAGCCCTCAACGCCTGACAAAGACTAATGATTCCAAATGGAAAAAACTTCCCTTATATTTTACAAGAGGTTAAAAGTTTGAACAGTGATTGACGATGGTACAAACAGTCCTATCGATTATTCATGTGAACACATTTCGCCCCTTTTAGTAGTCTAAGATAATTATTACACAGAGTGATATCAGTCTGAATCTAAAAATCATTATTAAAAATGATTTTACATAATTAAATATGTAAAACGCAACTTTTTGAAAAAAAACATCTAAGCGTTCTTTATAGTAATAAGGCAACTTTAATTTATTTGCAACGCTTTAAATAGAATTCAAAATGAAAGTAATCGCTCCTATTTTTACTCCATTTCCGTACTTTATAGGAAAATATTTTCTGCAGCCATGTGATTTTTGCCTAAAAAAGAAATTAATAGACTATTGTAAAGTCATAAGTAATAAAAACTGTAGTATTACTGGCAATCACTATCGAGAACAATCCTTTTTTTACTTAAAATCAAGAAACTTCAACCTAACCTCGTGAATATTTATAGACATTTCAATGCTTATAATGTATTTTGATATACTAGAAAAGACCTTGAAAAAAAATGATATAATATAAAGAACTCTTGCATCGATCCAATAACGTTTTATACTATTCATTCGTCAATTTTATTTTATATTTTCCTGTCAAAACACTAACTCCTATGAGTCTGGGCTGATGGTTCTCCTTTACGACAGGTGCAAAATAATTCTCCTCTAGAGAAAATAATTTTTTATTATTTGTGAAAAAAAAACTCTCTATTCCCTACCAAACAATATCTTAGCTCCTTGGCCACTGAACCTACAATGCCTCTCCTGGGAGTTCAAAATTGCCAGAATAGCCGTGACATTATTTTTTACCATTAGAGATGTACCTTCAAAACGTGTGACAACTGTCATTGAGATGAAGTACAATTTTTATAGCACATTCTATTTTCCCTTCCTCCTCGAGGATTCATCTGTATACAAAGCCTCATATACTCAGGAACTTTTAATAAATCTTTGTCTGACACATATAAACCCCATACTCGAATGATAAATCTCGGTGAAATAACTAGAGGAACAAATATTATTATTTTCATAAAATTGTTCCTACGGGAATAAATATAAATAAAAGGGCTGGGAATAGAAATTCTATAAACAATGTGTCAACAGCAGCAACTGAGCAACGTAGTTAGTCGTGCAGCAGCTGTCGTCATGGTTAGTGGTTGATAAGTACATGAAAATAAAGTGCCTTTTTAATAGAATACAACATTACAAAACCGTTCTCATATGGATTCCTGAGTGAAAAACGGAAGCCGATAAAATTATTCTAAACCATCACATTTGGTAAACTTTAATTTGTGAATATGAACGTAAAAATTGCAATTTTTACTTTCAGTACGCGGCGTTTTTTTTAACCACATGGTACCTTTCAAAAAGGGCACAGTTTGATCTACGTTCAGCCTACCCTTCAGCACATGAGGGTTAACCAGGAATAAAAAGTGATGTAAGGATGGCGTTTGGTATAGCCCCGAATGTTTCATCGCTTAAAAGATAATATCAAATAAAAGTTGAATAGTTTTGGAAATATTTCAAAAGTTTTTAAAGAAGATCATAAGTATTTTACTAACAATTCCTCAATCAGTTCCATCTTTAGATTTTTCTCATTTTTTGTTTTCACTTAGTCTGATTATTTATCTAAAATGTGAATCAATTACTCGAACTTGATTACCGTAATACATTTAAACCTATATGTTAATTTAATTGCTAACTAAATTGTTCATCATTCTGAATAGTTCAAAAGTCCCGGTATTGGGAATTATCACTTTTCCCTGGGTCTTAATTAAATTCCAAAGTTCTCTGGTACGTTGGATAAGCAGGAATTCTGCGACGTTAGTTATATGCTTATTTATTAGTTTAATATGTTCCTGTTTTGTTTTGAGCTTCCATATAATGATTTCTTTTAAGCATTTCAAATTTGCAGATTATTTATCTTTGATGTAGCAAGGGTATTTTTTTCTAAACGAGACCTCCTATAATAAATTAAGAGTACATCCATTTTAAGGTTTGAAACTATAATATGTTATTACGAATTTCAACGAATTTCACCTATTTCACCCCAAAAATTGTTTCTACATATGAAATATTTAAAACTTTTCGGTTGGTTTTCATAGATTTTTTAGTTACTAAGTTGAAGTAAAATGCCTACTTAAATCTTATTTATCCTTATACAGTATAAATAATGTTTAATAATGTTTTATAATGTACATATTTATAATATGTCTCTTGCTCATGATGCTATTTATATTCCAGTCAAAACAAGGTTTGACCTAGAAAAAACTCCGTTAATTTTGAAACTTTGCAGAATTATTTAGAAAAATAAAAAAATAAACCAATCTTTGCAAATATGTGGTGAGCTCTAGTGGCAATTGACAGAAATAGGGCACTGTTTTGGTTTTTCGTAAGAGGAGAAAACAACCGGAGGTCTGGGGGCCCCAGTGAACAAATAGAAACTGACAGACACGTTTATGTTGTCTAGCTACAATGTCAAGTTCTGCCTTTTTCACTTATTTTCCTTTTCATCTAATATACTATTTTCATTTTTTTGAAAAAAACATGCTTGTTCGTGTTCAGTTATGTAATAAAAAAATATTTATTCAGGTAAGTATATTTTTACTTGTTTTTATACATTGTAATTATTGAGTCATCCCTTGATTGAAGTTCATTTGATGCTACTAATAATTAACATGTACTTTTTATCGGTATGGCTGTGATTGTATTTGTATTGTAATAGTGTTAAAAGACAAAAGGACATTTTTTAAGTCCAAAATACCAATTTGGTAATATCAATTTACTCTCTGCGTCAATTAAGGAATATTGTTACTGATTAATAGTTCAACGTGCGGCACTCACCGTCAGTGTGTTTAGCTTCTGTGGGTTAGCAAGCTCCACTTAGGAAGTGCTCTTATACTTTTAACGCGAACAAGAATATTAATTAAAAGAAAACAAGGCAAGAGTTCAGGTTGAGTTATAGTGTAACAAAACAGGCTGTTTTTCATTGTTTTCAATATTAGCAAACTCGATTCTTGAGCGATTTTGATTCCTTTTTCGAATTTATTTTGATTGTAATTAAGAACAAAATACAATTATTTTTACATGAAAGTTTTAACCGCGTATAACTTATGTGCTGTTTTGGTGTTCGGGAACTTCATGTACGATAACTAACACAATACCTTAAACAATGAACTAATCTATGAAAGAAAAATTTCAAGAATGTATTATTTGGTCTATAAAAACCTATTTGACATATTTATGTAATTTATTCTGTTGAATTATTAAAATTTGATTAGATACTACTTTATCAACTAATTAGTCACCATGAACTAACTGGAATTATTTTTGTATCGGGTTCAATTACAGTTTGTGTTACAATAATTACCTACTATGGTGTTCTGCCCTTTGAATGAATTCTAATCGTACGTGATTACACCCTACACAATTTAGTCGTTTGACCACTGTCCCTAGCAATTAGAAACTAATATTTCCAAATGTTTTGGCAGAACATGTCCGTTCCATGTCATCAATGCTAACGCACAAATTAATTGAATCTAAAACAGCACTTGGTAAATTAGTTCCTCTATCAGTACATTATTTCTCCGATTTTATGTTTACATTAACTGGCGTTTTTTTCACGTTATTGGTGGGTGAACGTTGCGCCATGAAGCCTTCAGGGCAGTTACCGCGCGGTAAACGGCGGCGCGGCTAAAAGTACCAAGGAACAAACGGGATCGTTCACATGCACCCGAGTGATTTGAATCAATCGTGGCAAATAGCAGCGGTTGTTGATGTCTCTTCAACGTGCGTTTGCCGCACGATTGTAGGTTTGATTTCTAACGGCGCGTTTTCCGTGCAGTTGGAGCTACTCCGGTATGTATGAGACCGTAGTAATATTATATTACGTTACTAGACTGGTAGGTACTGTTTTACCGGACGAGTATGATAGTTCCCGCCTCCTGAACGCCTCTGGCTCACGCGGGATCTTCATGCGAGGGTGCAACTTCCGCAGAAGGGTTACACCATTTGCTATTAGTATGTCATTTTCGTTTTCTTATATTTTAATACTTTGCTCTTATAACCTTAAAAACCATAAAAGTGCTAAAATTATGCGTTAGTAATTTAATTAACTAATTTAAATGCTGATTCAAAGTGTAGAAAAATGTCTATTACCAAATATCATCCCAATTCATAGACACTGCATTAATGAAAATACACTGATGAACATCCTTAAAGCCTTAAAAACATTCATAAAATAAGTTTAAGGTTAGTTAAATTTGAATTATTGTTGTATGAATATAATTATTATTTATTTAAAATCAGCCTTAACTAACAACTATAACTGAAATATCAACCACCTATTTTCATCTCAACATGACTTAGATGACTATGTGGTTTGTGATCAAACTTAATTGATGTTTATTTTAAAACCTTTTAAGACAGTTAAGTAAGGTTTCAAGCAAAACTATTTTGTAATTTGGTAATGATTATCACTCAATAGTTCCCCTCCAGACATTACAGGTTCCCACTGACTTCACCATTAGGTGTAACCCTTCTGCGGAAGTATAGCCCATGCGAGTACGGTAAAATTGGCGTCTGACGTACGATGCTTTTCTGATAATACCCAGAAAAAAAACTTTTATAATCATAACGCACTCCTTGCATAAACCATTACGTTTCTCAATTCTTCAAACCTATAACCCATAGTTAACAAACATTTGCTACTGCTTCTAATGCAGCCTCTACATTTCTCTGAAGTAACCAATAAACATGCATTAACGTCGGTTTGCTGCAATCAGGTGATTATTTCCCTTATCTAGTGCACGGTAAATTTTCTGTGCAGTTACCGGCAAAGAGTAACTTTCCACCAAAGAGTAAGGCACAGAAAACAGATGTTTCTGTGTAGTACGATGTAAATGTATTGGTCTACTGTTCGATCAGTCAATGACGTGCTTTTTCCCTTTGAACATCGCCGTGCTGTGTTTACAGTGAGCCGGTGGCGCGATGCTCGCGTGCTTGGCCTCGGAACTGTGGCAGCAGTTCGAACTCGAAGTCGCATACTTTAAACAGTACTTAACTGTTCACCCTTGCACTGCACCGGCTCACTCCTTGCTTTGCTTGATAACTTGCACGTACAGGCCTGAGACTCATGGGGGGGGGGCAAATGCAAGGGTAAAGTGGCCACTGCCCTTTTATAATAAAAAATGTTTGTACGCTACTATAGCCTAAAATTTGAGTTGAAACTTTTAACACTCTTACCCCATGAGGTACAAAAACGATGACGCCTCTGCACTAGTTTTTAGAAACTACTTGCAGTTTTAAAAACTTTGGTATCTTTGCTTCAGGTTTATGAAATTTTTCATTTTACATAAATATTTTAGGAATAAAATCCTTCATAAAGAAAACCCCTTATAATCCTTGATCCTAAAAATCCTTTATCCTTATACCTAAATGTTCCGAGAAGTTTTTCTTCTGTTGAACTCCAATCTTCCAATACATTTTTACAAGGTGACGAGTCGTATTTTATTAAAGTTAATTAAGAGTTCATCGAAAGAGGTTACACTTATATGACTGTAGCAAAACCAATTAGGACGCAACAACCATGTATAATGTCGTGTTCGCCTTGCTCTCAAAACGAAAAAACATATTTTTTCTCGATAATGTCTTTGTTGTTGCCTTGTTTGAGATGTAACAACGAAAGACATTTCAACTCTTCCAACTCTATAGCTGTGCAGACCTCCGGACATACACGACACGGCAGATCGTAAAAAACTGATCACGATATAGGCATGGGTAAGCTAAAAAAAAGTATATTCCTCAAGGAATTGTAAAAAAAATACCATTAGAATCATTCGCTAGTGAAATTCGTTAAAGATTCGTTAATATAAATTCACTTAAAGACTAGATTTATTGGTTACTGAAATAGAAACGTTAATAGAGTAATGATGCAAACTGTGTTGATAATACGTTCAACCATCTCTCTCAGAGACAAAGCTGACTTTGATGTTAGATTATTAGATAAAATCTAACAAGGAGTTGACGTTAGCTATGTTAAGTTGGCCTTTGTTCCCCCACATGGTCTTTTGTCTAGTAATTTCCTTTGTAAGGGTATTCAATAAACAAACCGAATAGCTAGGAAAATCCCCGCCCCACTTTTTACATCATCGAGTTTAATTCTCAAATTCATTCGTTGAATACGTAATGAGTTAAGTAATTAATGTTTTTCAAAAGCATTGAATGTGTTTTTGGTTAAACATCAATTTAGGGTTCAGATGTCTTGCGTGTGGTTAATTCAATGCTCAAGGTGACCTAACTTAATTTGTTTAACAATTTCAACCGTTAAAATTATTTGGTTCAAAGCTTATAGACAAGCCACTGACTTAAGCCTACGGGTTCAAGAAATACATTGGAAGGTTCGATACAAATTTTAACCTTGGTTATTCATTACTATTAACGCCCAGAACTAACTGTTACTCGACTATTAATTAAAATATAGGTTTACTTATCTATTGTCAAGAGTTTTATTCCCCGTGCATTTCAAATCACGTTGAAAACTCATAATTCTATATTTTATTGGTAGTTACCTTCAGTTTGAGCAAGGTCTAACTTTTTTATACTGACCATTTTTAAGATGAACATTAACTAAAACAGGAGGGTATTTTTGCCCTTAAGGATTCTTAAGTTCCAAAGGTTCTATAAGTTCCAAATTGGTTCTATAAGTTTTATTGAGCACGAGAGTTCTTTTTTGTGAACAAAATATTTTTTTGCATTAATCCATGTCTTATCCAAATTCATTTTGTTTAAGTATACAGCTACCTTGAAAAGCCAACATTACCTTCTCTATTTGTTAACACATCTCACTCTATTGGCTTCAATATACCTAGTCATTTACATTTAACGTTTATAACGGTTTTGCTGTAGACTAATATATTTTATTGAAGGGTTATACCGTTATTTTATACCATTCTGATGTATCATATCGGTATCATATTTTACGAGGTAAGCAATGCATAATTATTGATTCTTTAAAACGTTATTTTAACTAACTGGAAACCACTAGTTAATTAAAATGAATGAAGCCATTGCCAACATGATGACTTTCCCCAGAACGATGGGTAACTGTAATGAAACTCCCCTGAACTTAACCCATTGCCGCCACCTCCTTGAGAGGAGGCTAAGGGCAATTCGGTGTCGCTCTCGCGGGAGAGATGCGAACTAACATTACTCCGCGATGATGATGGAAAAAGTAGTGCGGCTTAGTAAAAAACCAGTTTTTCTAAAGTTATAGTCTTAAGTAGCACATAAAGTACTCTTTCCCCATTTTAATTTCTAAAAAAAATATAACTTCAGAGGCTGACATAATGTTGTCAGTCATTCACATAAGTGTCCAAACAGTGATGAATGTAGTTGGGTTTTAGCTAGTTAATAGTTTGAGCTAAAATAACGCGGAATCCAAAAAGAAAATGGAAAACACACTTCACGACCAGGGATGGATCCAACCGGCCGGTCAAGTCAACCCTAAAAATGTGATGTTGGCGGCACTGACTTGTTGTTACTTTACACTGTTAATCGTTATCAAACACATGTTGCCCGATTGTTGTATTTTTAAATTAGCCGGTTTTAGGTTATGTTGTGATTGGTGATGGATAGTTTGTTCTTCTCGGCGAATCAATTCATAAGAATCACTCAATTTTAAGGAATCGAAATTTGAATCTGTTTCATTTGCAGTTTCTAGCAGTAAAACGATGAAATAATTTTAATTGATCTGTGTAACAGTATATTATTTCCAGTACGAGTTTCAATAGTTTAAGTAACTGTTTTAACAGTTAGTTCATGGGTAATAACTCCTCAAAAAACACATTTGAGAGTTTTTAATCGAGTATTTCCTTACCTCTCTTATGAAAACGCCTTTGGCGATGACTTTAAAAAAATAAGTGAAAACAAAGTTAGCCTGAATTTCATATTATATTCTTTTTCGACTAAACGTGGTGCAGCTAGGCTTATTTAACTAATTAGATGAATAATAACATTTGAAACATATGCAAGCTTCCTGAGTCTGATGTTCGCACGACGAATCGATCCTTTTGCAAAACGAATCGTGAAAAATTTCATTCACTGGTTGAGTCGTTCAAATTGAACGTATTCGCTAAGAGGTTAACAAAAAAACGGAGTTACACCAGGTGGAAAGGGTTAGACTAAAATACTGTGGTTGAAAAATCGTGGAGTTGGATTGACCCACAGGTTAAACTTCTTTAGCAGGTTAACCAAGTTTGGACAAAGCGGCCCTTAATATCACAACTTGCCTCCTTCCCCCATTCTCCCTCGTCCCTCCTGCTTTGCGACGTCAAGGACCAGGGCGTCTCTGCAGGAAGAAGCCAGGAAGGACTTATCTCCAGCGATTGTCCCAGACTCGGTAATCACCCCCATTCTTCTCTATCGCTTGCGCACAACCTCCTTCACACGCTGACATTTGAGTACAACTTGTTTTGTCTCTTTACTTTTTTTGTCTTAAAATGCTCCATCTTTTATCTTTCAAGCCGAATTTCTTTTACATGTTTTAAACATGTTTCACTGGTCTGGTCCTAAAAAAGATTATACATAGCATATACCGGGTGTCTCACCTAAAGTGGACCAATAGCTAACTTTTTTATTATAAATCTGACAAAGAACTTCTTATGGGGCACTTTTCTTAATTTTTAACGCTGATTTTTGGAGTCACTTTGAAATTTAAAAATATGGCGACTATTTTCCAAAATGGCGGACAACTTAGATTTTTCTTATGGAACACCCTATATTTTAGGGCGTTTTTAGATTTTACGTTTAGTTTAAGGAACTTTTTATTTTTTCTCACTTTTTCTTAAACTCAATGGTTCGGCAGATATGAACAGTTGAAGTTTGATTTTTCTCCATTTAAAATTCATTGTGTCCATTTAACTGTGCCATCCCATGTATTCCTTATGGAGTATAAAATCATATTCAAAATAACACATTTCAAGGATTAAATCTCGACTAAAAATTATTGTATGATTAAACCTCAACTAAACTAGCATTTGTAGGCACTTTCATTCTTTGGTATCTTTTATTAAACCCAACCGTTACACAGGCTACCAACAATTTCCCAATGCATTTTCAATGGAGAAAAATCTAACTTTAACTGTTCATACCTCCTTAACCACTGGGTTTAGGAAAAAATTATAAAGAATAAAAAGTTCCTAAAATTAAGCGTAAAATCCATAAACGCCCTAAAATATAGGGTGTTCCATAAGAAAAATCAAAGTTGTCCGCCATATTGGAAAATGGCGGCCATATTTTTAATTTTCGAAGTGACTCCAAAAAGCAGCTTTAAAAATTAAGGGAAGTGCCCTATAAGAAGTTCTTTGTCAGATTTATAATACAAAAGTTAGCTATTGGTTCACTTTAAGTGAGACACCCGGTATAAATAATATTAACCTATTAAAGGGGATCTGTAAAAGAACATACCTACCAATACGTCAATTTTATATCATTAAAGTGTTTGAAAAGGAACCATCCAAACTGTGTATTGCTCACTTAAATCAATCCCTAATAATTAGTTATAACCGTTAACTATAATATTTATATACTGTTAAATAACTTTAATCTAATATTTTTGTAAACCTAATAAATATAAGTATGAAATAATTCATACCTCATGTCATCCAACTTGAATTACACTGCCTTCAGTGCGACCTATTTTTCAGATGTACGTAAATTGTAAATTGTACTACCATCAGATGTACGTAAACATTATTCAGCCTGTTGGACGCCGTTAAAAAAGCGCAGTCCTCTCTTTAAAAAGATATGCATGACAGACACGGACACGAAAACAGCGATGAACAATTGATTATACCGGCCATTAATTAGGGGACTGCGGTTGCAATGTGGTTCTCGCCACAGAATAGTGGTGATAGACCTCAACGTTCACCGTTGTTTTGTGTCCATGTTCGTTTATGTCATGAGGATCCTATTATTTTAAATGTGCAATTGGTATGTATATATAAATCCTATCTCGAAAACTGTTGTAACGATTTTAATAACATTTTGCATATAGGTGTAGTTTTTATTTTTAAGTTCAGCTACGTAGTTGAATTTGCTGTAGAAACGCAACATTTTTAGAAAAATGAAATTTAAAGTACATTTTAACATTGGGTCATATGAGATGCCAAGTTGGATACGGAATACCGACAAAAAGTAAAGAAATTAATCATCCTTATGTAGTTCATAAAAATAAGTCATTAAAACTTTTACTACAGCACGTGGCAAGGATAGTGAAGTAGAACTGAGATGATACAACTGAGTACAGATTGCTCAAGGAGTATTCAAATGCTAAAATATTGACTTCTAAAAATTCCAAACAGGTAAACAGCTGTGTTTTTGGTTAATTAGAGATAATGACACAGCAACAACATGCATTTTTACATAAAGGTCTTCTGATGCTTAAAATTTAATTTATTTCAGTTTCATATTTTTTATTTGCAAATACGATTTATGTAATAATAGAGTTAAGCAAATTATTGAAAATCTACAAAGGAAAAATTAAACTACATTTTATGAAGGCAAGGCTCATCTCAAGAGGTCATCAAAGAAAATCCTTCGAACTAAGATTATTTAGCGTTGCCAAGTCGAGAGAACCGTTGCATTATTCAACTCAATCCACTTCAGTTTGTGCTGCAAAATTTATATGCTTAGAAAATTTATTTTCTATTAATTGGAAAGTAAGATCGTATAATTTGAGTTTTTTGTGAGATTGTAAACAATTGACGATGGCAGTGTCGAGCAATATGAACACACCAACTTGTGTCAAACGCTTGGTCAGTGAAACGAGCAATGAAAGCATCGATTAGAAAAACAAAGACCAAACAAATTGAGTAATTGAGCAAATTGGAAACCTCAGTAGATCAAACTACAAAGTTAATTGTCTTTGTGGAGAGCAATATGAACTTGTATGTTTGAAAATATTACTGCTTTCCCCCGAGCGAAGGTCGGCCCCAGATATTCTGTTTTAAAGTGTGGTCTATGTTTGTATATCAACGATGCGTCAACCAGCGGAATGAATAGTTTTTTGTACGCCTGATGACGGTACCATTCATAACAATGAAACTCAGGTTCTCATTGAAGGCGAACCCCACACCTGGTGGCCTGGTGGCTGGTGGCCTGGTAGCCTGGTTACTGGTGGCCTGGTGGCCTGGTTACTGGTGGCCTGGTAGCCTGGTAGCCTGGTTACTGGTGGCCTGGTGGCTGGTGGCCTAGTGGCCTTGTGGTTCTCTTGGGGCTCTTCTTTTGTTATGTTGTCTAATTTGAGCTGGATGACACAGGTAATGACACAACTATCCTGTTACTTTAAATGAGCAATTTTTGTTTGTAAATTAAATATCTAAGACGGATCTGACTATTTAAATAAAATTTTGCACGTAAATGTCGTTTTGATTTTCAAGTTACATAGTTGTCATTTTATATAAACCGTCTTACAGGGGGTTTAATAACAGTTAGTATTTTCAAAAGACAAGAAAGGGTTGATAGGGTGGCAGATTCCGGCAGAAATATTAGTTGTGAGGTCTAGTATTACCGCATTTTTCGTGGGGGCGGCCTAGCTACTGAAATTCTCAGTCCTACACTTGGGAGCTCACCTCCGTACAAGTTGTTTTTATTATGTATTTAATTAGTTTTCTAAATTAAAATGAAATTATTGTATCTAAACCATCATAATATCGACTACGAATACATTTTATTGAAGAGTTATTCCCTTTATTAAACAATAACAAGTTTTTTGTTCACACACTTCATTTGTTTTCGTGGACCCTGCTTTATCTCTATAATTCATGTTATCTTCAGTGATCACTCTTAGCTTACTTTTAGTCTATGTGTAATGTACAACTTTTGGTCGGCTGCTTGGATTTGGGTCGACTGTACGCGACTGATGTAGGGGAAAAGTGGTGGGGGATTCTCCAGTGCTGCTCAACTATTAGATCAAGTTCAAGCAAAGCTGTCATAAGTGTAGAGCCATGAAGGCGTTCTTTGATAGTAGTGATCCTTGGATTCAGAAGAAGATCGCCAGAGTCGTTCTCAGTTGTGATGACGGATACTCAGACTCTCCGTGCCTCTTGTTTGAATACGACTGCTCGCTCTTGTCTGATGTTGTCGACTTCACAGTCCTTGCAATAACGACATTTTCCTAACGCTGAGTGGCCCTTTAAAAGTGCTCGTTACTTAATTGTGAAAGTTTAGAATTTCGAAGACTGTTTAGTACCTATAGGAATTTGCTTGGTGTTTGATTTGATTTATTTGATATGACTAAATAAACTGAATGATTTGTTACATTTACGAGTATTCTTAAAATAGTGTGACAGGTGATGGACCAGTTTCAAAGAAAGTCCTACTAGCTTCCGTATAATAAAGCAATTTAGACAAAATTTCAATGATATTAAGATATTAAGTTTAAATATGCTATCAACCTTTCGGAGGATATAATTATATGTAGTGCTGATAAGTATAAACATCTGGTACATGATAAGGAAGTTATAGCCAGATTAGCAAAATACAGACTCACTGTGAATGTGAATAGAGCCAAATTACTTTTCAAGAGAATAGTTTTTTGGATATACTATATAGAAATATTCATTCATATTATTGAACTCAAGCTAGCGAATAATCCTTGACATTATTCATTGAAGAATAAAGAGCCCGTTCAATGAATGGTAATACGTTCCCTTGTGCTGACGTGTACCTAGACTCTCCGTGCCTCTTTTATTTTTGGAACGACTACTCGCTCTTATCCGATGCTAACGAATTCACAGTTCTTGTCTGAACGACATTTTTTCAACGCTGCGTTGCCCTTCACAGTGCTCGGTAGTTAAGTGTAAAAATTTTGAATTTTGAAGACTATTTAGTACCTTGAGGAATTTTCTTGTTGTTTTATTTGATTTCTATATAAGACTTTATCAACTGAAAGATTTGTTACATTTACGAATATCCTTAACATAGGGTCATTTTGGTTGCCATGTTGGTTACAGAATAAAATAAAGAATGTAAACAAAGATTCCAGCTGTTCATAAACCAGCCATTTGATACTGTTTAGCACGTTGCAAGTAGTTTTTAAAAATTACTACTATTCCCCGAGCAAAGCTCAATCCCCAAGTAATATAGTTTTAAACAAGCTCAGGAGCAATAAAAACGTCTTTAAGGTGTCGAAAGTTTAAATTAACTAAGTTTATACGGGGGAACCGCGATCACGTTCAAAACATGTTATAAAAACTGTTTTATCATAAGATTTGAAAGGGAATAGTGATTATAATATTTAATTGAATAATAATTGCTATCACTAAAAACATTCAAAAACAAAACAAGTATTAATGAGACATGAATTTGATAAATCGTCTTGAATGTTCTCGTTAGTTGAGGATTATATTGGATTGAAAAGACCTAATTTCGCTAGCAGCGCACTCACTCACACGTCTAAATCGGTGCTCCCAATTCGTAAACACGTACTGCTCAGCAGCTTTTAAAGTTTTTAGTGTATTCAATTAATCTTCAACTAAACTATTTACGTATCTCTATGAAGTTTAAATCATTAAATTTAAGTTCTTTAACTTTAAAAATCGTCTGATGACGAAGCGTTAATTCAATCAACTGTTCCTTGAAATTTCTACTCACCCCACCTGCGATGTTTAGACGCTTTTTACTCCTTGTAATGGTGAGTAAGATAATCATTTTCTCCCGGCGGGAGACAAAGTAAACCCATGAGAATGGCATTGAAATCAATAATTCGAGCGCCTTCAAATTTCCATGCACACATGCAATGTTGCTCAACAAATGCAGGCGCTAACAGCTGATCTAGTGGCAGGAACTGTCAAATAAGATTAACATTGACAGCAATCAGCTGTGAGAACGTCTAAGAATTGAGCATGTAAGAACGTTGCAACAATCAGCTCATCGCTGTTGCATTCTGGTTGCAGCTGTCCGGATGCAGGGGCTGTTAGCAGCACGAAACAAATGGATATTTTTATTACTTACTAACTTAATAAATACATTTTTATGGTCAGAATATTAATCATTGCAGGAGAGGGAAAATATTGTGTGTATTTCTAGAGTAAAGGACATTGTCTCCCTCGTGAAAATTGTCACCGACCGCGTCGCTAGCTCGGGCGCCAACATTTCCACTCGTGAGGCAATGTTACACTTATAACCATTTCCATGTCAAATTTAATGGTCAAATACAATACTTCAAGGTCGTTTAGCTTTTTTCCAATCTTATTTAAATGATCAAAATCGGTCTAAAGCAGGAGGAGTTTTGATCAATAAAAAACTCCTAGCGTATTAAATAAGTATAGTTCAGACAAATTTTAGAACAGACATAAATCGTTTGATGTGAAAATTGTTGATAATTTGCAATCACAATTCTAAGAGGAATCACAACAAAGGTAACTAATTACTCAAGCTGACAAATTGTCCCCGTTTACAAAGAGATCCAATTTAAATCATTCGCTTCGTTCTCATATAAAAAGACACTTTATTAAAAGGAAGTAATATTTGTAATATTGGCCATTTAGTCATAATTTTATTTAACGTTGCTGTTAAACTAAAACTAACGTCGCTTCAAAATAATTATAATTTATTTTTCGTTATACTGCTTCAAAAACCGATGTTTTTAATGCATGTTTTCTGGACCTAAATACACTCTTTTTATTCCTATGAATTAAAAGCTGATGTACTCGATACCAGCTGACTCTTTATAGTCCTAGGACTATAAAAGTAAATACACCCGTTGCAGCAGACCTGCATACTCAGCGAATTTCAAATGCAGAAGAACATAATTCAATGCAACATAGCGAAATTTGACATGTTTTTGTAATCTCCATAAGAATAACATGGGGAATGATTATGCAGGTTTGCTGCAACAGGTATGTTAAAACGGTTGGTTTTAATTCATTATTTAGTAGATCTTGACTAGAAGAAGCCATACCAAGTTTTATCAAGAAATGTTAAAAAATAAGGAAGACAGAATTTTTTTATTTCCCATAAGGATAACATGGGGAATGATTATGCAGGTTTGCTGCCACAAAAATGGAAATTTCGTGGGTTTTAGACTAAAATACATTAGACCTCATCTAGATGAAGCCACAAACCAAGTTTTATTAAGATATGTTGAGAAATAAGCAAGATATAGAATTTTACTTATTCCCCATAAGGTTAACATAGGGACAACGTACTGTGTTTACCACTTTCAATATCTCGGTAACCAATGGAGATAGAGCAATGATTCAAATCACTAAATTGTTTGTTTTTTTGAGCTGAATTCAATGGCGCCAACAAAGATTCGATAAATTTTATTTTTATATGTAAAAAAACCCAAAAAACCCATTTTTGGGGGTGTTTATCCCCCCTTACCCCCCCTTCCGGTGGTCCGATCGGGCTGGTTCACGAACTCGTCCAATTGATTACCACTTTACATGTCTGTACCAAATTTCATTAAGATCGGACCATATTTACGGCCGCTATCGTGCTTACAGACACACACACACACATATATATATATATATATATATATATATATAGATAGATAGATATATTAAAATTCGAACGAATAGTGTTTTTTGCTTCTGGTGGCCCCAAAACGAAAAGTTATCATGGTCTCGGGCTTAGGTCTTACCATGAGACCTACGGTAATAGCTTCTTCCCTATAGGGGAAATTCGCTAAAAAGTGCCGAGTACGTCGTAATAATCGAACAATATTCATTCGACTACAAATAATCGAAACATTCATCGTTATTATCGAAACATTTATTGTTGTCAGTTTAATCAATTTGTGAAACTCGCTCATTTCATCAATCGATTATTACATGCGTTCGATACGTCGATAGTTGTTCATTGTTGTCAGTCTACCCTAACACAAATGAAACAGACAATCAGCTGATTGCTTCAAATAGCAAGAACAAGACGGTGGCATCTTTAAAGGTAAACAAGCTGTAACATTTTGGTTTTCTTAAGTAGTTTACGTATTGTATTGAGCAATATAACGAAAAATATAGTTCATCACACGGACCTAAAGCTGCTTTTCGTTACTCGGTCATTTTTCAACCTCGGCTTACAGCCTCGGTTGTAGAACTTGACCTTGTACGAAAAGCGTCACTTTAGGTCCTTGTAATGAAATATACTATTATGTTTTAAGAGAATTCATGTTCAAAGAACTAATATGTCATGAATGTGAGAAGGAAACGGTAGCTCAGTTTTTGGTAACTGTTTAATGCTTCTAAAGAATGATACATTAAATATCTGTTGCATTTGAAATCATAGTTTCGAGAATTTAATTATCACAAAAAGGTCTTGCTACTGCTTACATTGAAAGTTACACTTGAGTAGACATAATTTCTATTGTAATAGCTGTAACACTCATTAAATAAGATCAATAATTGGTTTAAGTTTCGTTGAAAATATTAAGGTAAAATAAAAATCATTAATTTACAGATATTTTTTGTACACGCAACATGTAAATGTTAATTAATCTTGTGAGTAATAAGTAACAGTTATAGATTGTGCATTGAGACAAAAAAACTAAAATTTTATGATTTTTAACTTTATCACACACAATTAACAGATTTGCTTGTTAGCGTACCTTTTTAGTTATGATATTTTAAATACAATTGACTATAGAACTTAATCGATTCATTCGTTTTTGAATCCTTATCATTAATCCTTATTTCCAAACGGGGAATATGAAATATGTTTTAAGGAACGCTTTAAGTTTAAGACCATTTTGATGTTTATATAAAAAAATAAAGTTGTTTTCGTCTCGATTCTACGGTATATTTCTATTTCCTTCAACTACTTTTCTTTCAGGTTCATCTAACTTTGTCACATTAGTCATGAAAATTTCTGTAGTTGAAAGCTAGTAAATTGCGAGTCGAATGAAGTGGTATTCTCCATCCAAAAGACTGATGTTAATTTTAGCAATTGGCTTTAGGATGGCGCAGTGTGGGCCATGCCATTTGGTTCAGCGAAATATGCATGATAATTTGTATAATTTTCTGTTGATTTATGATAATAAGATTTAAGTTTGTTTTGTAATGAGAAAGCTTTCATTAACATCCTATTTACCAGGAATGTAAACCATTACGTTGAATTGGTACTGAGAAATCATTTATGAGGATGGTTCGAACCGACTATCAAATTAATAACGGTTTACATGAATACCCAAACATTTTCAGCTTCAAGCTTTCATCGTTATTTTGCTGATAGTGTCCAATCTTTCACACGTAAATTGTATATCATTTTAAGAGTAAACTAGTCAATTTTTTAGTTAATAGAATCCGTTACTTTGTTCAGAGTAGTATATTGCTTGCTCCCAAAATAAAATGCTGACGAATAAGTAAATGTAATTAGAAAAAAATTGATTCCCATGACTCCGTGATCGATCATGAGATAAAATATGCGTTGAAGGTAAATTCAAATCAATGTCAAAAGTTTAAGTCATAACATGCTCAATCGTGCCGCATTGTGAGAACTAGCTCACCGGGATGTATTTTCATCACACTACGACGTAATCACCTTTTTTACAAGCGTCATTTGGTGGCCGAAACCAGCTCTCTTCCGCCAGATGGCCGAAAACTTTCGGCCGTAGGGCCGAAAGTCAGCTGATCGTTTATTTGCTTGAAACACCATCATCACATAAGTATACGGCATTCAATAGTTTCCAAAGACAGGATAGTTGCGATCGTATGATTTTCATAGCTGTGCTTGTTTTACCATGACAAAAAAGTTGCATCGCCGCTCATAATTGAAGGTTGCATTTTTGAAGGTTTAATAATAATTTTTTGAGGGGGTCAAAACTGAAAATTGCGCTTTTGCATAATTTTACCCCCGGTGTTAAGCAATGAGAAAAGTGCATGAAAAATTTCAGGTTCCTAGGTCAACTGGAAGACATTTATAAACTGTTTGCAAATTTTGTGACTATGAAGGCGACACGGAATGAAAAACCTTGAGAAAATCGCTGGCATTTGGCAAATTTCGAAGGTATTTTTAACTCTATAGGCTACTTAAGGGTGAAGGAGTCGAGATAGGGCAAAAAGTCATAGGACCAAAGTTGTAGATCGTAAAAAATCAGTGACTCCTGGTGCTGCCCGTTTCTCGATAAGACCATCGGTTCGGCCACTAGAGTTCAATATATGAAATGAAAATAAGAAGGTATTTGTTACACTTATGGTGAAGGAGGCGAGATAGGGCAAAAAGTCACAGGACCAAAGTTGTAAATCGTAAAAAAACAGTGACTCCTGGTGCTGCCCGTGTCTCGATAGGACCATCGGTTCGGCCACTAGAGCTCGATATATGAAATGAAAATGAGAAGGTATTTGTTATGATTGTTACCGATAAGAAACATATTAGCAGTTACGAAAGCTGCACAAACAGCAACAATGAAGAAAATGTCTAGCGGTTTGTATTAACAAGGCAAATTTCAAATATTTTAAAATTGTATTTGCATTTTCATATGAAGAACTAGTTAATATTTTAGTGATTAGTTACATATGTGATCTAAAGATGATGTGGCATTTAATAATGTTCGCAGGCATTTAAAAATTTCGAAGGTTTTTTTAAAACTATATAGGCATTTAACTGCCAAGAAACAGTTATATTATTGGTGGTTTGAAACACATAGGCTATATAGATAATGTGTGCCAAATTTCAGCGCTTTACGTATAATATCAAGTCAATTGGACCTGTAAAACCTAACGAAGACCTTGGAAAATTGAAGGTCCTAGAGCTATCTAAGGGTGAAGGAGACCAGATACGGCAAAAAGTCATTAGATCAACGTTGTAGGTTTTGTAAATTCCGTGGCACATGGTAATGTCCGTTTTTCGATAGGACCATCCGTTCAGCCACTGAAGGTCAAAATAACCGTCTTAAAAAGCTTTTTCACAGATTTATTAATAAATTATTGAAGGGTTGAAATTTGAAATTTTCGAAATGTTTATTTTCAAGTGTGTCAAACAAAATAATCAGATTTTTAATGTTATATAGGGTATGTGTCATTTAGTAGTGTGGTGAAAATTAGCGTTTGCACTTCGGCCGAAATGGTTTTGCAGCTCTCGATCGTTTCAAAGTTTCAACTTTCTCTCGAATTTTAAGCACGATCTCGAGCCTGCAAAACCTCATTATCGGCCCTTGTTGTGAAATATGCTATATTTTAATTTTTTTAACGTCTATTAATGTTGTGTTTTACTGTGTATAATGTACTGTGTGTTTTTTAGACTTTTGACGATTTCAAGAAGGTGAATCATGTTCAGTGGGGCCTGATGAAGTTTATGTTACCTCGACATCGTTAGCACATTCGCCTACTACTATTATTAAGCACTGGATCATAGACGGAATTGAGGTAACTTTATACCATTGTAGGATTCATTAAGAGATCATGGTCCAAATAATAGCAATACAAAAGTTTCACAACAGGTCAGATTCAAACCCGGTAACCGCCATAACCTTTTTATATTGGAGCCCCATTTAACCAATAAAATGTGCCAAAGAGAAATTTTGCTACAATGGCTTTCCTTTGAACTACGAGTCGGTCCAATCTGTAAAACTTTTGGCAAACTTGCTGTTCCTAAACAGGATCCTTTCAAGTAGTTTAGAGAGTGTTTGCAACCGTGTGTACCTCGTTAATTTCTACTCCATTTATGCCGCAAACTCTTGTTTTGATGTTCATCTTATCTCAATTTAAGTGGAACATTTAGTGTTCGAGTGTTTAGTTTATACGGAAGTCGCCTTAAATGGATCGTACATTCGATTCCATTCCTTTAAACTGACGAAAAGTTTTAAATACGTAAACATATTTCAACAAATTTATTTCATGCTCACGCTTTTTTATGGAAGTACATTCCATTATATTAATTTCAACTGCGGAGTAGACGTTTAATAATGAATTCTTTTACGAATTTTTAACATATTGATCGTATTTAACTGAGGTCCTCCTCAGGAAAAATTGTAAATAGTTTCAGTTTCCATAATATCTTAAGCGCTGAATTGATACGCGAGAAGTTTTTAGTTGTGTAGTGATTATACTTTTCAGTAGAGTATTGTTAAGTACATGTGATTGAAATAAGGATTACAACACGATGAAGTCGAGTTACTATCATTAAAAGTACAGATTATACTGTGGCAAATATTGAAAATATTATTTAATTAACGAATTAATTTAAGGAAAGGATAAAAACATGCAACTTTATAGAATATAACATTTTTACAAAAGCTTCAGTTTAAACAATAAAAAAATTCCAGAATTTAGGAAACTTCAATATCATTAAGTTTAAAACTGTCAAAGGTATTTTTTGCCAAAGAAGAATTTTAATATTCTTAAGAATTGCTTTTTTGTCATTCTTGAAAAAAAACATTCTTTTACTACTTACTTAATATAAATCGAAAGTTATTATGGTTTCCAGGTAATTTGATGAAAACTAGCGAGTTTTGAAGCGTGCTCCAAATATTAAGCCGTTCAAATTTTTCGTAAAACACGAGGGAAACTGGACCATTTTTACGTAGTGCTTCGATGATTCGTTTTGAGTGTAAATCTTTTAGATTTAATTTAATAAAATAAGAGCTTATGTTAATAAAGTCTGGATGTTGTAGACTAATTTACTACAAAGAATTCATAAATCAAACAAACAACAACAACAAACAATTAAAATATCATAACTATTTTCTTTTGAATCAGAATTATGATAGCGCCATTTTGTATATATTTCTGACTGTAAGGTAAAAAAAGGTGTTCAACGCAGGTTCCTTTTTCCGTTAGAATCCTACGTAAATAATTGCACTTCTTGATACAACTACTAAATCAAAGTTATTACGGAGAAAGGAAGTTGACCACTGAAGCGGTGTCATCACAGTTATTGGTGTTATTGGTTCACTAACGAAACTCGGGCGCTCTATTTTTCCATTTTCACCGAGTCTTTTTTAGGTTGTATAGGATATTTTTAAAGGAATCGTCGCTACGCTAGAGCATAGAAATCGTTACATTTTGTACCTCCACGCAGTTTTAAAAAAAGCTCATTTCCGTAATCGGTTCCTTTCGACATTGGTATGCGAAAATGTGTTGTATCAATGACATAGAGTAGGTCATCGCCCATGAGGCATTTACGATGCGCCAAGGTTGCACGCCGGTTCAGATTCAAATTGTAGGCGACAGGAATGACACGTTTGCATTTTAAAGGAAGTGGCCGCAATGTCCGCTGGAAGCCGAGCCTTCTTACGGGAATGTATTATTCAATCCGGTTTGGGATTCAGTATCCGTTTGCGCTCATTCTCTCTATAATAACAGAGTGCTATTTTATAACCTCTCTCATTATACCGTGTAAGTGAAATGGATACCATAGTGATGCTAATAGTGCAACAGTGCATAGGATGCAATAGTGATTTTCCAATGTTCGACGGAACTCCTCAATCTGGAATAAAATATTAAAAGCGTATTCACACAGAGATAATCTAGAGAGTCTCGAAAACCCATCAAATAGCAGATTGGTGTCGAAGGTCGAGAGGAATAACACTATTGGTGGATCTTAATGTACAAAACATAACTTCTTTTGTTTACAATAATTGCAGTGCTAGTGAGTAAATACAGTAGGCCAAAATAAAGTTTTTTTTCGGCAAATAAAACAAATGACTGTAAACTTTCAACAAAATGAATAATGATCGGCTTCAAATGGCTAGAAGATGGAGCTAAAATAATATGTAGGGTAAAATTCCTTAGTTACAGATTAACACCGGGGGCTCTCGATTATGATTAAAAATAAATCATAATCAAAAACCAGACATCAAGTTAAAATTAAATTTATGCTATAAAATATTAATAAGGCTACTTGGGAACAGACAAAATTAATTGAGTCTTAAAATATACTATTAATTTATTCTTTTATTCCAGGTAAATGAAACTGTTGGAATTCCAGAATGTCGGGCGGAGCTTGGAACTGAATTAATTAATTTCCTCTTGGTGATGATTTAGTTCTATTTAATGAGCATTCGTCTTAATTAATACGTGTAGTTTGTCGTCATTGAAATATCAAATAAATCTATTTTAATTGCCAATTTATGATTTCTTTGAAAGAAAATATATATTTCTCGCTACATCTCTTTAACTCATTTCACAGCACAATTTTTGTAAAACTATGAGTCATTATATTACAATATTAAATCATGAATTAAGGGATAAAACATGTGTCAAGTTTCTGAAACGGTTATTCATTAAAAAACCCACAACTAAAAATTTGTTTTACTTTTTAAGATCTTAATCCTAAAATTCCTAACCCAATAATTTTCCGACTATACTATGAATTAATTAAAAACTTATGAATCACGTAATTTTTACATAGATGGCTCTGTTTAGGCCAGGCGATATGGGCGTGCACCTCGCCTGGTACCAGTTTTCCTGATGTACAGTGGACACAGAAATGCCTCGCCGGCGAAAAAAGGATCTTTAGTCGACATTTCTCACATATCATTCGGTTAAACTATCAACCTACATAAGTTACATATAATTTTGCTCTATGTCCTGAGTTAAGCGGTAAATGAATAGATTAGATACTTGGACACTTTGAAGCATTTAAGTAAACATTAAGTTATCCTTAAAAAAAAATTCAATACACTATACTATACAATTTCAAAAGGTTTTTGTAAGGAATATCTTGAATTAATTTTACAACAACATTCACTTTAGTGTGGATGTAGAAAGTATGCCCTAGAGTCAACAGTTTAAATTCTAGCTGAATAGCTATGTTTATTTCATTCGGCTATTTAACTTGAAATTTCTATTCCCACCTTACCTATGGACAAATACGAAACTTAAACGGCGTCTAAGGCTATTCCCTGAACCTAAATCATAAAGAGGACTGTAATTGTAATCCGACGTTTTTGTTCGACTCGTAAATTTAAATGTGCATTACTGCAATGTAAATAAATGTCATTCCCTTCATTTTGAAACCTCAATGAGTTTATTATTTAAAAAATAGATTGAAAATATTAATGTTCCCATGCTTATGTTAAAAATGTTTTAGAAATTCGCTGAGTATGCGTTTTGCTGCGGATGGGTTATTCTTACAATATATGGATATAATATATAGATTATTATCAGGTATTTTTAGATATTTATAATTATTTGTTAAACCTTGTGGGAAAATACGAAACCTTAAATAGGAATTTTCCTTGGAGCCCGATCAACATAACATTCACGCCTAGCTCTTTCTAACGACATCAAATTACTAAAATATCAGGGCTGTAAAAGGGTTTTTGATCACAAAAAGCCTTATATAATAGAAAACTCTTCCAGGATACTGAAGACTTTTCATGTAGTAGATAGAGTAGTAAAACACATCTCTAACGTTTAAACCATAATTTTGTTAACAATTTAAGATAAGTTTCAAGTAAGAATTTCATCACTGTTGGGGTGGAACTAGAGTTACCGTGGGTGGAGTTAGGAATACTCTATCAGCAAACAACTGTTGTCCAAGCAAAAAGATAGAAATAAAACGAAACTGTCATTCTATTCCAAACTCAGCTTAGTTGTGCTGATCTAATGTTGTTAAATTAACTGATGCTTCTTTCATTGTCAATTTCACCTACAATAAAAATTATTGTAACTATTTAATTTTCTATAAAATAATATGCTTACAAAGATACACTTACTAAATAACTATTTAATAAATATAATTATACTGTGTGTCCCAAAAGTTCCGGAACGGTTTAATATCTTTTAAAGTAAGTCATATAACAAAACAATAATTTCATACCTTTTAGTACTAAAAAAAGTTACTTTTTTATGTATGTGTCATTTCTGCCCCTACCCCCAAAATTGGAATTTGGGAGGGTAGCCCCAAAGTTTTAAATGTAAACCCCCATCGTGCGACTGCTTATTTTAAAGGACTTGTTAAAAGAAACACAATGCCGCAAATCGGAGGTCGATATCATGCTCCAGTCCAAAATGGCAGCCATTCAAAAATATAAAAAATGCTGTCCGTCAATTAAAATTGAGCATTTTCTGTGTTTGGCAATCCACATTTAAATCGAATAAGAACCACCAGAACACATATTAAAAGATACAAAAATAATAATTTCTTGTCGTCATCATCAAGGCACAACCCTCCAAAATTGTTTTATGGGAAGTGGGGGTTTTCCAACCAATTCCAATATTAGCTCGCATCGTATGATCTGATTCTTCTATGACTGTAGCTAGTAACTGGATGTAACTAGTAACTAGTAACTTAACTGTAGCTGGATTTAACTGTAACTAGCAAGCACTTGGGCGCAACAGAAGACCCATTTAAAAGCGACCTCTGTTAGATTCTTCTCTGTGCCAATTCCCAGGCAACCAACCCGGAGAGTGTTTTCAATTTATCCATCTTGCAATGGGTATTTTGCAATGTACTGGGAAAACACAATTCCCAATGTTGTCAGCAACTGTGTTTCTTATATTTAGAAAGTGTGCGTCATTTAGAATACAAAATTCCAACCTCACATTCAACAGTCATTCTTGTTCTTGATATTCTTTTTAGTCACGATATTAACAACACCGTTGCTTGCTTGCCGAGTCGGTGGAACATTTATTGCCCTTTGCAATCACCTACAAAAACAAGAATAAAATTGAAAAATATGAACCAAAGGGCCAAAAACCTTAATCTGTATCGTCGAGTAGTTTGGACGCACCGTCTGTTTTATGACCGTAAGCGAGTCTTGACTATATTTGGATTTCAGCAAAAAAAGAATAAAAAACCTTTAAAAATATTTAATTAATAAAAGTTATTTTAAATCCTCTGTTATTCCTCCTTCAATCGTTTTCAGTAATATCTTTTACAATGAATACACAAACTATTTATTGGGTTTTGATCCCTTGGAAAGATTATACTCTTTATCGATGCACGTATTGTATTACTCTGGAACACAGAGAACTTTCCCGATCGAACCACATCAACCACACTGTTACTCAACTCAACTCAACACATTGTTACTCAACTTGTTACCAAGTCAACTGTCAACTCGACGAACTTGCTACAAAACCGGATTATAGCCATTATATGGTTTCTACGCGATGCAATGTAAAATTTTCAATAGGGAAAGTATAAAATTCTTGAGAAACACGAATAACTGTGGCATTGTTAAAAAGCCATCAAAATAAACATTACATAATGTGAGAATCACTGCTGTAGTTTTATCATCCCGAGTTTTTATTTGAAAAGAGAATAATAGAGCTAGCTTTCTCAATAAAATATTTCACCGTCAGTTCATTGGAATCAAGACTGCCAAAGGGTGAACGTGTGAGTGTCTGAGTATTTAAGTCTCGACAGAATAAAAGAACCAACATTTGACAGAAACTTCTAGGAAACGCAAAGTCTCTGTATAAATTTAAGGACACAACACAATGCAGATTGTGCATTCCCTGAGGAATTATATAACTGATTACAATATAAAGTGAGTTGAATGTTTTTAGCGAATTCCCCCTATAGGGAATAAGCGAGTATCGTAGGTCTTATGGTAAAAATTAGTTAAACATTTTACATCTATCTATCTACCTATTTAAATTTGTATATCGTCTTTGTGTCTGTGAGCACGACATCAGCCGTAAAAATGGTCCATCAATGAAATTTGGTCCAGACATGTAAAAAGTAGTAACAATCGGACGAGTTCGTAAACCAGCCCGATCAGCCCACCGGAAGGAGGGGTGAAGAGAGATAAACGCCTTCAAAAATGGGTTGACCCCTCCAATTTTTTTAGATGTTGACTATCACCATCATATTTGCATATGAAGTTAAACGTAATTGAAGCAGTTTAATACAATTAGTTTCTGTTTAGTTCGTATTCATTCTTGAAGTGTTGTGTGAACGAAAATGTTAATATGAACGTAAAACATAACCGCTTGATAAAGTTTCTATGGGTACAAGAGAGCCAATATTTCCCACCAGACTAGAAGCTAAAATAAATGACTTTGTTTACTTTCCCTTCATTGATGGGCTCCTACCCACCTCTGTCGAAACTCCTCAACTCCAGCGTCAATATGTTGCCCATCAAACGTGGTAAGTGTATTAATAATAAGACCGTTACTTTAAGTAATTTGTACAAATTCACAATTTCGGCCAGTTCTGATTTTCAAAGCTAATTATCTCGAGAACTATAAATTTAGACCTCTAGGATCCATTACTTCGATACTGATTGTAGAACTTCTACTTTTTACAAATTCGAAAAGACGGGGAACTTTATTTTTTAATCTTAAATTTCAGAAAAAAATAATATTTTAATTTATTTTTAGTTAGGTAACGCACATGAGCGATTCTTTCATAATTCATGAGTTTCGTTCACTTATGTATTTACAGTCCACTGCTTACTTCGCTTATTAGACAGTTTATGCTTGGACGTCTTCTGCTTATTAATAGAAGCATCTGGAGCGTTAAACTGCATCGTTTATTATCTAATCGTACCTTGGATCGTAATGCAAGATAAGTTCTAACTCGATATGTAATGTGAGATGTAATTAATATACCAATTCGTTCGTCGTAAAAAACAAATTAGTTTTTATGACTTTGGTTGAAATAAATTGCAAATCGTAAATTAATTTATTCGCTAGCTAATTTTTTAACCACTGTAAATAATTTATTTAGCCTTTTCCCTTTGTCAATAACATTAGAGTAATTGCAACAACAACTGTCCACGGAGGACTTGAGCAAACACAATGTTGTCAAATATTGGTATTCTATAAGCCACACGTGAGTTGTATGTTTATCAGTCTGCATTCTGTTCTCAATTGGAAAATGGTGTGCTCCTCTGTCTCAAACTAGGATAGTTTTAGAATGAAATAATTGCTTTTGTTGTCTACCAGGAAACGCTCATCACGTTAACCGCCAGTAAAACTATGTAAACTAAAAGTCGGTTCATTAATGATCTCTTAATTTTCCTTTATTAATTATAAAAGCAAACTAGTATTAAACAGGACAAAATAATGGAAACTTTATTTATTTGAGATTTGCAAAGCAGATGTTTGGTTTACAGTTAGCCACTCAGGCAGATGATGGAACCTTGTTAAAGAGGTCTCAGTTGAGACTTTTTTACTGCTTAACAGTTTACTTTAGATCTCGATTTAACCCTCAGTGTAGAAGAGCGTTTTTCTTTATATGATATTAAATTTCCTCACTATAATCGCGTCATAAAATTTTATTTATTTACTCTTTTAAGAATTCTCTCTTGTGCTCGCTGAAAAATTGCGACTCGAGCTTAAGACTTGGTCTTAGCAACACTAAATTCATCTTTTTTATTTCACCATATACAGTACATATTTTAATCTTTATTAAATCATATGATGCAAAGAAATTGGCGATGACGAACAGTGAAATAGTGGTGATATATAATTATATACAATTTGGGCGCTTGCAATCATAGAAGGCGTTAAAGCCCCAGGGGGTCCAGTTCCAACTGTCTGTCATTTTTTCATGTTATCCAGCAGGACAAAACAATGAAAAAAATCAAGATCATAAACAAGATCCGTATTGCTATCAATATTATAATCTTGATTAGAACTGAATTTGGCATACAAATTGAAATTTACACCGAAAACATTATTAAGCTATCCATTTTGTCCTAATTATTCAGGGCTCTGCCCTAGTGGCCTCCGATAATTTTGAAATTCCCCATGTTAATCAAAGGAAGAATTTTTTTTATCTTTGAAGGACCGTATCTCAGAATCTATCAAAGCTATAGAGCTGCAAAAGCACTCAAATTGTAGAGAATTCAGTCTTCTTTAAATTTGTAATTTGATCAATTTCTTTAGGATGCATAATTGTTTAAATATATGTTAAAATTTTTAAAAAGTTGCAGAAAGTGGCGCGCCCAATGGCAACCCGAGGAATTTCTAGGTCAAAATCTGATTTTTTCGTCAGCTCAATACTAACAGTAAATCCAAAAATCACAACTACCCGTTTTTTTCACAGGACTCAATAATTTCTTACCTATTTGCTGGATAGTATACGTAGGTTTTAAAATAACCAGGACGGTGTTACATAAGACCGGTTTGTCTTGCCGGCCGGTGAGGAAGTGGGCGACGCCGAGCGCCGGCCGGCGAGTAGGGGGGGCCGCGACCTTGTAATGGAACTGTGGAATTGAAACTGGCTCAAGGCTCAACCGCGCAGACCCAGCCAGTCTGTGGCGTGCCTGTTGTGTGTAAGGATAACTCAAACATCAAAGGTAGGTCTGATTATACATTGTGTCCTTAGCACTCACGAGCAGATACTCTGGGTGAAAATAGCAAAAAAACTCTGAACTCTAGAAGCAGAGTGATTTTTTTTTTAAATGGCATCAGGGAATGAAAATAGTGAAAAGTGTACTGAAAATGGTTGTTTGATCAAAATTAAAAATGATTCATTCTTGCCATGTTTGATAGTAAACCCTAACATCATATTAAATAGTAGGCGAGAATACCGTACCGTCGATTTTATCGTCGATTCAGGCGCCATTGACCATATGTGTAATGATATATTTTTATTCCATGAGATTAGTAGTAAAATAATTGATATAACAGTAGGAAAAAAGGACGCAAAATTGAAATCTGAGGGAGTAGGGAAAATTGTATGCAGACGATTCGAGCTCAGTGAGGTTCTCTATGTGCCGGACTTGATAGAAAATATACTATCCGTCCAAAGAATTTGTGAAAATGGGGGGAAAGTAATATTTACAATTGATAAGGTTATTATAATTAACGAATTTCAATGGGAAGGGTCACGACAGCCTAATGGGCTGTATTTAATAAAATTGCCTGTAACGGCAAATATTCTTGAAACGTGTTCGCTTGGAATGACGAACTATGACAACCTAAACGAATAAATCAACAAAACATCTATTTTAATTCGATATTCTGTTATTTTCCAGTTTGTCATATTAATTTATTACATATCTTAATTAACTATGTATAACCAAACTAACAATTTATCTCACCTCTTGTATACATTATGGTACAGTGTTATTATGTAACCTATTTTATCTGACCGTTGTGTTGATTGTTAGTACTTTAATTTTAGATAACAAATAGTCGTTTCCAGTTAATGAAATTAACTATTTAAATGATGAGAGAAAATTTTGTCAACTTTGAGCAGGCATTATATTTTATAGTTTGCAAAATATTTGATATCATTATTAGTTTAATTCTTATAAGTTTATGTTATCTTAGCGTTATTATGATTTTAGTTTGGTTTTCTCTTTAATTTTCATATTTTTTCTGATGATTTCTAGAAGTATAATAATCAATATTTGCTCTCCACTGAGGTACAGCGTAGTTGTTGTGTTTATAGATTTTCCATGTGTGAATTTCTTCGGGCTGTATAGAAGTGGTCTCGAACCTGAATGTGAGATTAACTACTCGTGTTAAGCCTTTATTTGTTCCTTTTGATTTTCGCTTTGTCATCAACTTTTCCTCGAACTCCCAATATCCTAAATGCATACTTCTCCTCTTCATATGGTTCACAGTTTTCTTTCTTTAATTTGTTCACATATGCATTCTAATGTCTGCAACAATTTTATTAGGCCCCCTGGCAACCTTCACCGTTACAGGTCGTCTTCATGCAATCCCGCCATTCCCTGGATTTAGTCCATACTTCTTCAACACTTGATATTTAGGACTTGCTTGAACATAAAAATATTGTTTTCTCTTTTTGTGGCTGGGAGGCCCATAGTTAAAACTCTGTCTCCTTCAAATCTTGAATAATTGGTTGTGGATAACTAATTACTTCTATCCTAAGGTATATTTCCTTTCTAAGCGAACTCCAAGCTATCCTCCTTATTCCTAATCCTTCATATTTCTTGTTGGAGTGTAAAACCCTTCTTGAAGTACCACATGGACGTTGGAACACTTTTTTTAAAATAGAAATTCTTATTCGTTTGTCTCCGTCTTTAAAGAACTGATCAGGAATTTCTTTTAGACAGACAGTTTGAAGAGAATATATTTGTTTGGTATTGGTGAAATGAAATTTATTGGTTTACTTTATTACGTTTTTTACACCCACTTTTAAAAATTATTTTATGTGAGTGATTCTCTACAACAGATTTATTTTCTACAACAGATTTAAATGTTATTTGAATATTATATTTCAATATTAATAATCCACCAAGATATGAATGCTTTCACAAAGTAGTTGTTGTAAACTAAAAAAATAACCAAAAAATGTAAATAAATATCAAAGTGACATAAGGTAGACATTAAGGTTTTTCTCAAGACAGCTGTTAATTAAAATAAAAAGAGTTTATATAAACCATATGTTTGGTAAAATATACTTCCATTTAAAATACATGGGAACTTTAAAGTCCAGTGAGGCAAAGCACATTGAACTTAGGATTACAAAAATAATTCCATAACCTCTACAGAAAATTCCCTTTAATTTGACACCTCAGTCATCAAAATCGGTTCATAAATAAAGGAGTTTTGCTGTACACAAGAAATTCCTTAGCAAATTAGTATAATAGATTTGCATTTATGTTTATTTTGTATTAAGGTTAGTTTTCAAGTTTTCATTCATCCTCGTTTTATTTTCTCTTTGTATTGGTTTTGCCGTTGAAATAAATAAATGAATAATTAATAGTAATGACAAAATATTATCAGGAATATAAATAGGCCTTTGGTTTAGTTATCTGTTCATATAAAATATTCTCAATATTTTTTTCCACTTTAGTATTAAATGAAGATCCTCGAGGTAAATGAATAGCATGAATAAACGTTTCTTGACCATCCATTTTCAAAGGTTGGAAATGATTGGATGTAAAGTATGCAAAGGTTTTTCTTATCATTCTCTTTCAAAAGAGGACACTGTGCGTTGGATTTAGAAGTAATACACATGTTCTTTAGGTACGGTTCTACGGAAAATAGGATTTGTTCTTTGTTCCATTATTATAGAGATTAGAGAAACATTTTATGAGCAGAATCATCAGAGTTCTTTTACACTCGACGGGGTTGTACTGAGCACTGCTATTGGGATGATCCAATTTACTGAACGTTTAGTTTTATGGCTTATTTAACGATAAGAGCTAGATACGCTATTTTCGATTTATTATTTTTAATTAGACTGTTTTTATATTAAAATCCGACTCAAATTAAATAAACTTTATTTTTTGTTAAAGTTTTAGGGTTTTTTGACAAAATACAGCACTACTTTTACAAATGGCTGGTTTGTAATATAGAAATAATCCATTACCGTATACTTTCCGTCGCTTTCATATGGTTTTAATCGTGGGCTTTTGATCGCTTCCATATCATGTTAATCATGGACTTTGATCGCTTTAATATTGTGTTTTAGTGAAAACGTTATAGTGTCTGAGTTTTCTTTTCAGAAATAAGTGTTATAATTAACTCATCCTTTTTATAGCCTAATCAATTATAAATGTAAGTTACGATGTATAAACAACAATATTATAAAATTACAATATTATATTAATCATTCATGAATAAAACTTTAAATAAAATTTAAAAATTCGCTGGGTATCTTAGTTGTGTTAAAAAATGGTCATTTGTGTCTGGAATTTTTCAATAATTTGTTTATATACGAATAGTATTAATAGTTTCTTACTTTTTTATGTTGTTCGACGTTTAAACTAGTCAGAAATCAACCAAATCTCGATAGGTGTCCATTATTGATCTTTTTAATAAATAGTTTATTCAAGGGTAAGCTTACTTAGTACAACAAATAAAATGGTTTAATAAAACTTCCAAGCTTCCACGAGAAAGCACGTATTGCCGACAAACAAGTGGCCGTCGGCACCCTCGAGATACTCTAGCTCCCCATTACACATATTTTAGACACCACTTCGGGACGCGCACCACCAAGGGACATCCGTAGGCGCAAACCCGACCGCACCGACACCCAGGTCAATGGAGATGTCCACCCAAACTCCGAGGGGACGCTGTTCACCACCGAGGGGACGCTGAACACCACCGAGGGGACGCTGACCACCGAGGGGACGCTGTTCACCACCGAGGGGACGCTGAACACCACCGAGGGGACGCTGTCCACCGAGGGGACGCTGACCACCGAAGGGACGCTGGCCACCACCGAGGGGACGCTGACCACCACCGAGGGGACGCTGACCACCGAGGGGACGCTGACCACCGAGGGGACGCTGAACACCGAGGGGGCGCTGAACACCGAGGGGACGCTGAACACCGAGGGGACGCTGAACACCGAGGGGACGCTGAACACCGAGGGGACGCTGACCACCACCGAGGGGACGCTGACCACCACCGAGGGGACGCTGACCACCACCGAGGGGACGCTGACCACCACCGAGGGGACGCTGACCACCACCGAGGGGACGCTGACCACCACCGAGGGGACGCTGACCACCACCGAGGGGACGCTGACCACCACCGAGGGGACGCTGACCACCACCGAGGGGACGCTGACCACCACCGAGGGGACGCTGACCACCACCGAGGGGACGCTGAACACCAAGAGGACGCTGACCACTAAAGGGACGCTGAACACCGAGGGGACGCTGATCACCAAGAGGACGCTGGCCACCGAGGGGACGCTGACCACTAAAGGGACGCTGAACACCGAGGGGACGCTGACCACCGAGGGGACGTTGGCCACCGAGGGGACGCTGACCATTAAAGGGACGCTGAACACCGAGGGGACGCTGAACACCGACGGAACGCTGACCACCGAGGGGACGCTGACCTCCAACGAGGGGACGCTGACCACCACCGAGGGGACGCTGAAAACCGAGGGGTCGCTGACCACCACCGAGGGGACGCTGAAAACCGAGGGGTCGCTGTTAAATTTCCAACTCATTCTCTTCTAGGGACAACTCACCTTCTAACCCGAAACCTTCCAAGCATCCCTAGACAAGGACCTCCACCTGGGAGCTCCCCTTATTGTGAAGAGTCTCACCCAGATTGGTTCATCCTCCAGACAAGCAGTTTTTCGGATAAGGGTCCCTCATCCCCTCCTAGATGAACAATCCAGGACGATCCACGACTCCCTGTAGGGCTCGGTCCAAACATCACAAACACATTAACATAGAGAGTTAATCTTATAAATAGTATTATTGTTTTTATCCCTATCATTTTCCTATTTGTTATTTCCTATTATTCCTATCTTTAGTTAATGTGAGACTGGCATTAGCATTTTCTTTGAGTTTTTTTAATCTTATTCGACGCAACATGTATTGATTATGTTGTTCTTGCTGTTTACTGAAATTGTATTTTCATCATACTGACACAGAAACTTCTGTTTTCATTTCCTTTTTGTTGGCTTTTTGAAAGGTACCTATTGCCGTACAAGTCCAGAAAAAACTTTCCTTACAGCAAACCAACATTTAGTGCGTGTTTATTAGTTACTTTTTAGAGGAATGTAGTGGTATTTATATATTTGTCACAGTCTTATTTTTGAAGCAAAAATTATTTGTTGAGCATTATGAACGAGTTTGATGGGGTAATTTTAACTACCGCCGACGTTTGTACTTGTATTATTATTACCTATTAAATTGCTAATATCACCTTCCTGTATCTATTATAGTATTAGAGGTCGCTTTGGTGTGCAAAACTGTATTTATTTGATTAGTATAAAACGCATATAAAGTGAAGACAATATATTTACTGAACTGTTTTCAAATTTTCTTCGAATGCTTTAAAACACAAGATGGCTGGTATTTTCAGAATTTAACTTTTTACAAACTGGCCACATTGCAAAATTTGTGATACACCTAATGTGGTGTCCTTTACACTACGATATAGATTATAATCCCTCTAGTGAAAAAACAGTGATGAATTTAAATTGCAAAAACATTGCAGTATTTATCTTTAACAACTATTAAAATAAAGAAGTTTAATAAACTTACAATTTTTTGTTGTCAGTGTTTACTCATTAGTGATGTTATAATATTTTATTTTATACAAATTAATAATTATAATCATAATTCACTACTTTTCATCATACTGAAAGGAGAGAAAAATTATAGCTAAACAACTAAAAAAGAATTTCAAAAAAGTGTGAAACAAACTCCAGACACTCATAAATATCTTTTTCTGGCAATCTCTCGTTTAAAATTGCTCGTGTCATGACCCGCAAACGAAAAAAGTAATATTCCTCTCTTGTTGCCCAATATTATTTCCCGAAAATGCAAGAGAAAATATTATTCCTCTTGATACGAAGAGGGGAGGTTTTATTTTCGTCAACATATTTATTTTAAAGTTGAAATGAACAGATTCGTTTTTGTTTTCTTTGTTTACACATATCAGTATCACCTGGAGACCAAAACCCTGGTCAGAGTGTAAAAAAACAGTAGTAACAGTGTTCTTTGTTTTTTTCCTGTTGACAATGTCTGCATTTCAGTGAAAATATCTATGCCAAACATTGAATGAAAACAAATTTTTAGTACAATTCAAAGTGGATAGAGAATCGGTTTTTTACCAGAAGTTTTCAAAATACAAGACTTTAATTTTTTTAGATAACTTGATTAATTTGCAGTGGATTGTAAAACGTAACGCAAAATTTAGTCCATAGTTTATCCTAAGGGGAAAACACATAACAAATTTCCAATTATCACATTACCACTACTTTACGAATGAAATTTTCAAATTTTAATGGGATCTTTTACTTGCACTTACTCTAGCAACCATACTTTAAAGTTTGGAAATGGTTTAAGAGATTCCTTAAACAAAGTAATGACTCGAGATTTTCTGTGGATAAAGTAATAAATAGCAAATCAAAATGAACGTGGCTTATTAAGAGGTTTACACTAACTAAATTATCCAAGAAGTGTAAAAGCAATCAACGAGTTTGAAACGTTAAGCTTTGTTACCAGCCACTAGCACTTGAGGATAAGAAGAGATTCGACACGAACTTTCGATAACACACTTGAGGCTCCGTCGGGGTCGTGTTCGATGATGTGAGAAAGTTTCCAACTGCCACTTTCAATTGCACCTACGTGCTTGCGTCTCGATTTAGCTCTCGCAGCTCAGAACTCATTTTACCATTTAAAATGTTTTTTGTCTTGGACTCTTGCTGCAAGCCTCTGGGCAACACCCGCCTTTTAATTCCTCTGGGCTACTGGTAAGGATTCTGAGATTTAGGCTCCTTTCGCACGGCTCATTCTCATTCTCATTCTTGTGTTTAGGCTCCTTTTAGCCGTTTTGTTCGATGTACTCTCAGTTTAGCGTGTGAATCATAAGGAAGTACCGTGCCGTGCTGTGCGCCGCCGCGTCGTATGAAACATGTACAAGGTTACATACAACACCGAAACGGACGGATTCTCGCCGCATGATGAAAAGACACCGCTTTGTGTGAAAAGGTCCTATCAGCCCTAACCCTTGTGATAATTTAAATGAGTATATTACTGTTTCACCGAATAACTTTGACGTAAATATATTTATATCATAATTTTAATGTAGAAAACGCTATAATGGGGGTTATATTAAAGGAATTAATTATTCCAAGGTTTTTGTATGGGATAGCGGTTGGCTAGGTGTTAGGGTGTAGAACGGAACACGTTGTTTGTAAATAGCTAGCACAAGCGACTCTGGCTTGCCTTGAGGGCTAGGCTGCCTTCAGGGTCAAGTGTTTAAATCGGTTGGGTTGTGTTGATGTGGGGCAGTCGCCTCCGTGGGGAGAAGTGTCCCTCAGGGAGGAGATTCTGGTGAGTGGTCTGGCTATTAGAAGAGAGGGAGTTTAGACTAGGGTTCAGACTACGGGAGTTCCGAATTAAATAAGTACGGAGTTTTTGGGAGAGACAAGTCGAAGGGGAGTTGAGTTCAGTTTAATCACTAGGTTTTAATTTATTCGAGAAAAGTCGCTTGTGGTAGTTAGAGTCCCGGTGGAGGTAAATTAGATCCGTTTGGAATTTAAGTTTGTTTAGTTCATGTAGATATCCAATTGTGTATTGCTAGCCTTTGTATGACAGGTAAGGTAGCTAGTTGTGCAATAAATTTGATTCTTGTTTAAAAGTCAACACACCGGTTTCAATGGTTTTAGCTCCCTTATGGTAGCATAAGGGAGCTAAAACCATTGAGTTCCCATTGTGAGTGTGTGGAGAGCTTACGAGGGACGGTTTTCCACACGCCACAACACTGAATAAATAATTTGGGCTTATGTTCAAAGGCAAATGAGGAAGAGTCATGACATATTCAATGAAAACTGAGTAGGATTAACTAAATTAATAAGCTATTTTCATTCAAAGAAAGGGTTTATTATGAACTAAAAGGGGTTCCTGTTGAGATTTTAAATGCAATCCACAAAGAGACATTGAGATGGATCTATAGAATTAAGCATAAAGCAAAGAAAATCTAATGAATAAAGGAAATCTGTCAGTTTAAAACGGGTCTTCTATTCAAGTATACAACGGAAATTACTATTCGTTCTCCTTTCATATCATCTTATTGAGGAATTAAAATGTCGTACACTAATTAACACTATTTATTTGAGATGGAAATAACTAATGTTTTCATTCAGTTGTGCTTTCCTCAAATATGTGCTTTCCTAAAAATAATAATCTAGATATCAATGGGAACTAACTGAAAGCCTTTGTTTATTTGAATTAAAATACTAACTATTAACTGTATCAACCTTATATTTTTGTATGTTTAAATCATATGAAATATATTTTAAGTAATTGAATCTTGAGGAAAGATTGCCACTATCATTTAACCAGAAGTAACGCTCTGATGGGTACTCAATATTGTAGGCTTAGTAAGAGTGCCAAAATTTAATTATAAGATTATAATTTTTAACTACATAACACTTTGAGTCAAGAATGTTGGCTATCACGACTCTTAAGGATAGGCTACATAAAGGCTGGATGAAAATCCATTTTATGACATTAATGATTTTCTATGGATTGTATTAGATTTTAAGTAAGTAGCTAATAATTCTTTTCTTTAAATTAATTTTTTTCCTGAACTGCTTATTCTTAACATACACAATTTATGGCCTCTGTATTTCAGATGTTTATAGATGTTATTTTTAACAACAGTTTGTTACATTTTTTGTAATATTTGTTGTTATAAGTTTTAATAGTTAATTTAGGCTGAATTTTGCATAAAAACAAATTAAGGCTACTGCGATAGATGACATTGGATTGTTATGCAATGTATTCTTGTATTTATCACTGGCCATATATACCAGATCCCTTGCGAGTGTCACAAAAACTACTACGGGCAAACATTAAGACCAGTAAGAATCAGAATAAAAGAGCATAAGAGCAGCATAAACAAACAGCTCCAAAACTACTCCAAACTCAGTGAACATATACATGAAGAGGGTCATAGAGTAAAATGGTCAGAAGCAAAAATAGTATTCCAAGAAAACAATTATAAGAGCAGAATACGTAAAGAAGCTGCATGCATGGTGACGGATAGAAATTGTATATCCCAACCAAGCGCCACCATTCCACCTATGTTTATTCCTCTTATTACTAAAGAAGTTGCAGATAGTTTCAAAAAGTCAAAAATAATCAATATCTAGGTTAAATTTACAACTTTACAAAATTTCAGTAATTTAAGCACATTTACATATATAACTATTATTTAATATTAAATTAGTAGTAAGAATTTTAAATTTAATTTTTGAAACATGTGATTTTTGACTAAATGATTGTCAAACGTTTGTTTATTTACTATGGCTGAAGATGGCTTCAGATAAAAAGAAGCCGAAATATACCAATTTAAAACAATTTCTTGTTTTATTAGTAATTAAAGTGATGAGTAGCCAAAACTTGAATAACATTGAAACAACCATCACAAAAAACACATACCGTCAAGAATCCGTCACCGAACTCCATATCATGGTTTGTTAGGTCAAAATAAGCAAAAAAGTTTAATGAAGCTATGTCCTTAAATGCATATTTACCCAGATATCCGTCATTTTGTATTTTTCACAAAATATTTTTTATCTCCGAAGTTTTTTAATCGATTTTTTGAATTTGGTATGTACCTAAAACTAGTCAAGTTAATGAAAAAATAATCAGCATGATCGAATGGCAAATTTCAAAATGGCGTCGTTTAAAATCTTTAAATTGAAATTCCGAAAAAACGGTACATGGTACAAAAATATAAGGGATAACAACTTTTCGGAAATTCAATTTCCAATCGAATTTGTTTTTTTGGATACAAATATTTGGAATTGTAATCTGGAATCTGATTTTATAAAATTCATCGATAAAATAACATGATCGAAGCATATTTAAAACTTGATATTTTAAATGCAAGGTTTAATATAACACATTATATAAGACCCTGCATTATATAAAGCTAGGTTTTACGTAAGGGCGATGCATTTTACATGATGTATTAATTCACTCTCGATCACTTTTTTATGAAGCTGCAATTTTCTTTATTGTTTCTTCCATTGTACAATCATTAGTTACGGTCCAATTAGCATTTTTTCCTGCTGCGTGTTGTGTTAGTCGGATACGCGTCTGAGGTTGCTCATTCTGCTCTCCTGCGACGATCCTTCGGTGGCATCATTAAACGTGAAACTTACCCATCTCGTAATAGATTAATGTATGGTTTTTCTATTCCTAAACTTAGCTTAAATTCACCAAGAGCCATCTCGTTTTACATAGCTCAGAGTTGGCTGGCCGGCCTTCGGTTGACATTAGATTCGACGATTTTTGTCTTACTATTAAATTTATTCCTTGATATCGCTAAAAATGTGTAAAGGTTCATGCTGTCAAATATTTTTAGCGCCTCAACTTAAAACAATAAATGTTTCAAAAGTAAATTATTTCGATTTTAAGGATTTTATTAAGTTGTTTTTGTTGACAGTAGAAGTGAAGTAAATGTACTTTGACATGTTCTTACGCACAGACAAATAGCCTTAATGAGATAAAATTCTAAATAAATTAAGTAAACAAAAATGAATTTTTTATGTTAGATTTATGTTAAATATAGAATTTCTGGAACAGTTTGAATTTGGAACTGTTTTGAATTTTAATTTCAATTTAAACCAGGTCCAAGATAATATTTTTTATTACATTAAGTTTTTTAATAAGTTCCAGAAACTTACCTATTATGTATCTTTCCTCGTGTTTACATTTCAATCCTTTTTAAACAAACGATTTTTTCATGTTCAGGATTTCATGTTCGCAGATAGTTATACAGAAATATGTAGCCTATTTATTGTGATTATCTCAATTTCAATATAAATTGATGAATTCTATTGTAATGTTTTTTAGAGTATTTAACTATGAATAAACTTATCTTACTATCTATTTTTTAATTAAAAATTAGCTTTAATATAGGCTTTACTCTCCCTGCCAGAATGGCCTATCATCTGGCCATTTGATTTATTGTTTTCCCTTCCTCAACTGGATTTATTTGTAGGCATGGCGCCTCGGTACAAGTTGTAGGCTATACTAATACAGCCAAAATGGGCTCTTCATCTTATTTTTTGTTTTCCCAGTCCCAACGGGATGTATTGGTAGAGATGGTGCTTGAGTACAAGCTGTAGGCTTTACTTACCCAGTCACAATTGGCCATGTTGTGATTTACCCTGTCTCATCTAAACGTATTTGTTAATATGGCGCCTCAGTAGAAGTGTATGCTTTACTAATCCAGGTATAGATCGGGCTCTTCATCTTATTGTTTTCCCTGACCCAACTGGATGTATCTGTAGAGATGGCACCTCAGTACAAGCTGGCTTTACTATCTTAGCCAGAATGTGCTCTCCATCGGGCCCTTTTATTTATTGATTTCGTAGTCTCAAATGGATGTAAGTCTAGAGATGACATAAGCACAAGCTATAGGCTTTACTAAAGCCCAACCCCGCCAGAGTAGATCTTCATTTGGACCTTTTACCTCATGTTTTTCCGGATGTCTTTGTAGAGAAGGATTCTAAGTACCGGGTGCGGCAAAAGTCAGCGTACCGCTGCAGGCCGGTGAGCGCCATTATTTATCTGTCGCGCTAATACATTGTCACTCCTTATCTTATCTTATCATCTAGTTATGGTTTATTTTGTCTTCATTTATTCTTTATCGATGAATGTTTGTTTTTTTAGTATACCACTTGTGCCAGTCAAGTTAAGTTGGCGAGTGTAGTGCTTGTTTTATTAACTTCTATTATGAATGGTTTTAATGTTCGCACCACGTCCTTAATGATCGAGCCTTTTTAAATGATAACTTCGATGAATGGATAGGAGGAAGAGGAACTACTGATTGGTCTGCTAGGTCGCCAGTCTTAACTCCGTGCGATTTTAGTATATAAGGTTTGTTAAAAGAACACGTGTTTTCCAAGAAACCTCAAAGTTTAGAACATTTAAAAGAATTTATAACGAAACATTTTGATGTTTTATTCACACCACAACTATGCAACAAAATCTGTAAATCAGTGTCAAAAAGGTGCTAAAAGTGTATAGACAATGATGTTGGTCAGTTTGAACAGCTTCTCTAACAGGTACATTAAAATAATACTGTTAATACTAGCTATAGTTTAACTGCATTTTCGGTACGCTGACATTTGCCGCACTCTGTATAACCTCTCTGGCAACTTAAGTGACCCAGCTCACAGAGAATAATCAGAGGTCGCTTTTATAAGGGTATTCTGTTGCGCCGTACTAGGAACAGTTAATTCCAGTTACAGTTAAGCTACTAGTTACATCCAGTTACTAGCTACAGTTAAGTTAAATTAGGAGAGGGCAGCGACGGTGCTGCTCTCTCGCGGTATTAATGATAAACCAAGTCCTCGACACCAGGTGACCAGCGCTCGACACACCCTGAGAGCAACATTAGATGATACCTCTGATTCTTTTCTGTGCCCAGTTAGAATGCCCAGCCGGAATGGACTCTTCATTTGGCCCTTTTATTTATCGTTCCCCGGTGTGTCGGCAGATGCCGCAGTACAAGCTGTACTACTTCGACATCAAGGGCCTGGGCGAGACGCTGCGCCTGCTGCTGGCGTACATGGAGGCGCCGTGGGAGGACGTGCGCGTCGCCAAGGACCAGTGGCCCCAGCTCAAGGCCTGTGAGTACCACCACACTCAGAGTCTGCAGTACATCCCGCCATCTTGGGGTTTATTCCGATAAGAACAATGGACTTGTGATTTTATATAATGCAAGGTTTTATATAACGCATTGTATAAAATCCTGCATTGTAGAAAGCAAGGTTTTTATATAAAGTCGATACATTAATCATCATGCATTAATTCTTTTCTTGATCACTTTTTTTCTGAAGCTGTAATTTTCTTTATCTACGACCATTGCAATAAGCACCAATTATGGTATTACAATAAACATTATAATGATATACATTAAAACACCAAAAACCAAGCAGTACTCTAATGACGACTTTAGAGTACTGGAGTCACTTTAGAGTACTGGTTCTAGACCAATGAGAGCTCGGCATTTCACGGAAGTAGTGTCATAATAACAATTACGCAATTCGCACATCAGCTGATTGTTGAATTACGATTCATGTCTGAGTTTACTTATCCCATCAGCTGATTGTTCCACAACGATTCATGGTTCAGTCTGCTTATTTGCATAACCTCAAATTTTAGTTGACCTATTCCATCATTAGTAAAAGTCATGAGTTTTGTTTAACTTCGGGGGAAATTTTGTCGTATATTGTTGGTCGTAGATAAAATAGTGTATGCAACGATTGTATTATGCCTTTAAGCCACTCGTGAGATATTTAGAACACTCGCTTCGCTCGTGTTCTAACTTACATCTCACTCGTGGCTTAAAGGCACTCATTATACAATCGTTGCATAAACTACTATTATTGATTCGTCTATTGTACAATCCATTAATTAATGACCAATGCAGAATTTTACTACTACTACGTATAAAGTGTTAGCAAGATCTGGGTCAGAGATTGCTCATTCTGCACTCCTGTAATGACCCTTCGGTCATCCTTGAAACATGCTTGGATTTGAACACAAATTATTATTTAACTTAAATTGTATACAGTAGGTCTAATTCCTGAATTTTTTTTTCATATTTATATTTAGTAGTAAACTGTGAAGAAAAGTCTTCGATATATTTTTAATTTATAGAAAAAAAATTTCGTGTGAAATTTTTAAGTTTTTTTATTCATGTATATCATTGATTTTTCAAAAAAGAACTATTTTATATTTTAAAATAAAAAGAAGAAAAATTTGAAATCTACATTCTTTTTATGGAACAATCTTGTGAATTGCGACAGGTATTGCCACTCTTAAGGGGAGTTTCTACTGAACACTCTAAAGTGATTATTAAAATGTGACTTTAAGTGAACAACAATACTTCAGTTAGACCGAATACCACTATTTCATACTAAACAATAATTTGTGGGCCTAAAAATCAAATCAATGTTTTTGTAAGCCAATATTAAAAAATAACTATTATCAGGGTGTTTTTAACGCAACCCAAAACTTTATTTTATCCGTGAAAGTTTATTCCCTTATTAGATGCCCGGATTTGATCCCACTAGATTTTTTGGGGATACAAAAAAGGTAAGGCATACGAAAACAATTCACAGGATATTCAGCACCTCAAAACCAACATAAAAAATTTAATACAAGAAATTCAAAGATGTACTTTGCAAAACGTGTTCAGGAATTCGAAGGAGAGAGCTCAAATTTGTGTTTTTTGTTTGTATTGCAGGTTTTTCTGCAAGCTTAGAAACGGTAAAATTCCTATTTACTTCCAAAGAATATTGGATTCCCTCCACGTAACGAATGTATTTTGAAGGAAAATAACTCAATTTATGTTTGGTATCAACAATAGTATGTGTATGAATCTTTCCTAAAGCGTCTTTGTTGATTGAAATTAACTATCGTTAATTAATTATCATCGCCGTCAGAGACTTGAAACTTATTTGCATTGTAAGACCCTCTGAAACAACACAAAATGAAGATTATGGGATTCTATTATATCAAGGTGTTCTATTATATCTATTAATATTCTATGAATTTAAAGGGATTCAATTGAGCTTTGTGTTAATGCTGTATACATTATTTTGAAAGAAAAACTATTTAAACTGCAGCTTAACATTTTAATTGTGTACTTATATATAAAGCATTTTTAATTATTTTGTTCAGTATATGTACACCGACACTGCACACTGAAATTAAGAGTCAGTAAAGATTGCTCTTTCCCTCTTTTAAAAATAGTATCCTCCTAGAAAGCTGTAGATCAACCATTCCATATACATCTATCTAAACCGTTTCTGAAAATTATTGCGTATTGAATAATTAACAATTATTATCGTGTGTTATTTGCTGAGGCCTTCTGTGCCTAATTTCTCAAGGAATTGCTCCTCAATTTAATGAAGTAATAATCTTTGAAATATAAAATACCATCTAACTTTTATAACACTTAATGAAAAATATTTAAAAATATAATTCAATTGCAGTAATAAAACATCAGCAGTAGTATAATAGTACCACACCTTCGCTTTTTACAGTGGGCCACACCTTCTAGTTTCGTTTTATGAGAAAGCAAGTCGCATGTTGCGAGTTGCTTTGTGATGTATTGCAAGCCGGCAGGATGGAATACCGCTTGTGTTTTTTGTGACGGACGGGTCGCCGTGGGAAGTTCTCACTGAGAGCGTGCAGCTCATTGAAATTCAGTTTAGATGTACATCGGCATTTAATCTGTCGTATGTTTTTTGCAACATTGTTTGAGAGCTATCTTGGGGATTTAACTCGAGTCGTCTACGAAATAGGCATGGGAATAGAATCCTGTTTACGGGTCAGTATCCGGTCAAGGTGGTAGAATCCTGTTTACGGGTCAGTATCTGGTCAAGGTGGATGCACCCGTCGGTTGAATGATCCTGACCGAAGGACACTGCAGTTGCAATGACATCTTTCAAGGTTAGGGGGTAATGCCCTAACCTTGAAACCTGTTGAGGTACTTGCAGTCATCTGCTGCAAGTGAACGACCTTAGCCAGACTGAGATGTAGCATACATACATACTAATTGAAACTTGGTATTATTAAATGTGGTTATTGTACCTTCATTGTGATTATAATGGAGGGGGAAGAGTGAATAACACGGTGATTATTATAAACAGAATTTATTATCAGAAAACAATTAACACCAACACCTTTTGTAATATATGTTAGATAAATATTGCAAGATTTATAATAATTACTGTTTTAATGAAATACATTTTTTAAATAAATTTCTCAAAGTAAAAAAAGATGGCATCTTGTTCCTTGGATAAAATATGGAATACAATATTAGGTAATATATATTTTTAACAAGGAGAGATAGACATACTTGATTTATTAAGCATAGATTTAATCTGTTTTTATTGAATATAGCCAGGAAATGTGTTGCTTCAAATCTACTCTCTGTAAAGTTCTTATTTTAGGTTATATTTTAGCAAAGTCCAGGGATGCATTATGACATTGTTGGATTTTCCAGGATATCCAAACAAATTATTTTTTACTTTTACCATTTTGAAGGAAAATATTTTTTTTAAAGACTTATCTTTCTATAATCATTTTTACTTTTGCATTGAATTCAATTGAGGAGTAAGTGATAAATTTATCCTTTGAATTTTCAGTTATTTTTTATACTTTATTTGCCATCTTCAGACCTGAGTACACATTTTATTTAAAACAAACTTAACCAAACAGTCTTTCAATGCTTCAATTAGAGTACATTTATTTGAGAGTAATAATGTATTCGCTGGAAGAACCTTTACCACTATAAACGAGATGTAGATTTGGTAAACGATTGTATTCTTCAATTCGTTTCTTATCGAAGATTTGCAGAAATCTTCTGGGTAAGAAGACATCACCGATTGTTGATGATTTTTCTTCATCCAATTTCTCCTCAAAGTCGAGAGATGCAATTATTGCATTGTTGGATTTTCCAGGACGGCCAAACAAATTATTTTTTACTTCAACGATTCTGAAGGACACTATTTTATAAGGCTTATCCTTCTTCAAATCTTCCATTTTTACTCTTGCATTGAATTCAATGCAAGACTTTGCGTTAAATTCTTCCTTCAAACTTCCGGCCATTTTTCACCTGAAACATAAATAGAATATAATTATATTATATGTAAAATATAATTACAAACATTTTTATTAAAAGAAAACAGAGATAATTTATACTAAAGATAAATTATTTTTGCCTGTAACTCGTCTACTTGCAGACAGACGCCTGTGGTGGGGAGAGTGGGGAGGCACAAAATGGTTGCAAGCTAGGTACTTGTCTATAAAAGCACACTCTGACCAATCATTGGTTCAGTTCAGCCTACCCTTTGCTGTATTTTGTATCTCTTACGATGTTTAAGGTTAAAGTTTTTTTTCTTGAGCGATCTGTTGAAGATGTTTTTCGCCTCTGCCAGACCATCAGAGAACGGTTTCCCCAATCTACATTTGCAGGTAAATAAATTAACGATTTATTCTTCTCTAATTATTATTTTGTAAAATATAATCTTTTTGTATCACTGATTTTTCTTAATACAATACTTAAATTTGGATGATTTTTTTGACAATAAATAAAAGGGTTGTGGAAAAATTGGATATTTGTACACTCATCTTCTGTGTAAGAAGCTGACTGATTAAAGAATATTTATACTATCACTTTTAAAGTGATTTATTTATTTTATAACATCCGTGTTTTTATTTTGGTGGTGAGTTTAACAGTTAGTTGTTTTAAACTTTTGGTGATACTTTAATAAAATCCTTTCATTGGTACAATAATCAATTGTATATAATTTGTTGAAATGTATTTTTATATGAAAAATAATTTTGACTTTGCAAAAAAACATTTCTTCACATTTAAATTGTGTATTTTACTCATTCAAAATGTATATTTGCGATAGTATGTATAATTCCAAAGAGCAATGTATGTACAATATATAGATTCATCAATTTGAATCTGTAAAATATATATTTAAATCAATAAATATTTTAATTTAAATTTTGTTTCCAGACATCGCCGGGTCCGAGGAGAACACCGTTGTGCTGGAGGAGATTTCCTGTGAGAAAACTGGACCGATTGGAGAAGGTGGGTTATTAATAATAATAATGATTTTCTTTTAACATTAATAATATTTTAGTAGAAAACACGAGAGTAGTTTTCAACAAACAAACATTTTCCTATTACTTAAACGCCTTATTTTTCTAAAATGCAATATATGTACAACATGTGTGTTTCAATTCTTGTATCATACATATTGAAGGAACTCAAAGAATTCTCTAATGCTAATGTGAATATAAGTGATAATCGATTTAATTGTAACCATTTGCTGATGGATAAAGACTTTTTTGGCTCAGCCAAGGTAAATAGATTTGTTCACTTTATTTATCTATTTGAAACACCTATAATTGATTTAGCTAAGATAAATAGATTGGTTCACTTCATTTATCTATTCGAAACATCAATTTTGTTTACTTATAATAAAAATTTAAGATATTATGTTTTAATGAATTTAAAATTGAGAAATATATATTTATACCATTAATTTTATATCTAAAGAAGGCTGCTTATGTTTACACATGATTTGAAGCCAGATATTTTCATGCAAAATTAGTATACATCTGTTACTAAAGATTGTGACAGCTGTGTTAATTTCATATTTCACGTGAGAGAATTATATCCCTGAAATGAGATTACTAAAAACCTTTATTGGAATGTGGTAATTTCAGAAACATACAATCAAGTTTGTTGTCTCAAAAATTGATATTTTTTTGGAATATATATATCTTTTTTATAATCTTTGTTTATACTAATAAATATTTTAATTTGTATTTTTTCTTCTTCCAGCTAATTTCCCCAGTACGTCGAGGCAGAGTGTTATCACGTTAAGTGATGATGATGAGTCATCTCCAGGAATTAATCAAGGTATGTTGATTTAATATATAAGATCATTAATAAAGGGATACAGTAAAAAATATTATGTTTCCACCTGCTTTCTCTTAACAACAATGGTAACTTTTAAATTTGGTGTAGTCTCATCTGCTCAGTCAAAATTGTTAATTTTTACCTCATTCAAAATAACAAAAATATCTGCTCACTGAAATTGCTAGATAATTTTTATTCTTTAAGTGAGTTATAAATTAACAATTCTGGTTATGTGGTTGATGTTGAACCGAATTTGAAAGTTAATATTTGTCTTAAGGGAGAAGCAAATAATCCCGCAAGATTTGAATATTTTTTAAGTTGTGAAATGGGGGAATTTTAAACATAAATTAAATACAAAATCAATTTAATTTTGATTACTTTTTGCTATCTAAACTTAGAGAGGAAAATTAGGGAAGAAACAATAATCAATTTTTTTTCATTTTCCATCATAGTATATTAATAATCTTTTGCAAATGAAAAATATATATATATCATTACTGTACTTTTCATAAACACTGAATGAAAATGTTAAAAGTATTTGTAGTAACAATCTTTATATTATGTTTTTGTGGTTAAATCAAGTCTATTTGCAATTTTAAACACATCATACCTTATATTTTTTTTTTTTTGGGGGGGGGGGGGGGAGGGAAATTGTTTGGAAAAAATAAATGATTATAGGTTATGTTTTATATGTGTTTACAGTGTAAACAAGAATTGGGAATATGTAAAAAAAAAAGATTAAAATTAACAATTTAACCATTTCAAATATAAAAATATGATAAAGATTTGTATTTTTAAATATATTTCTTTGTGTAGGAGGCAGCTTGCTGAGAGAATTCCTGGAGAAAAGATCAGTTCCGGCGGGGATCAAGAGGCGAGAGTACAAGAAAAGAAGATCAAGCCGGGTGGAAAGCGTCAAGGAAAAAAAAACGACGAAACAAATAATGATTGTCAACCCCTATAAACCCCCTACCCCTTCACCTCCTAATCCATCCCCTAATCCTTCTTCTCCTCCCCCCACTATAGAGATTCAACCGCCATCAGTTCCCTCCATAGAAACTCCCACCCTTCCTCAACTTTTGCTTCCCTCCCAAGGGGAATTAACATATTTCCCCTTCCCTACACTCCAACAAGAATATTCTTCCCCTCTATCACCTTCCATCCTTAATGAGGGGCAAATAACATATTTGCCCTCTCCAACTCCCGTCATCCCCGTCGCATCCCTAAATGCCAGTGAAGAAACACCCCCAAATTTTCTCTTGCCCTCTTCAACCCCCGTCATCCCTGTTGCAACCCTTGACGACAATGAAGAAACACCCCCAAATTTCCTCTTGCCCTCTTCAACCCCTGTTATCCCTGTTGCAACTCTAGCAACCCCTGACGAAACGCTTCCTATCCCAAATTTTCTCACAATTCAGGAAATGGAGGAAGAGCTGAGGGCGGTTGAATCTCGGTGGGAGTAACCCCCCCCTCCCCCCTCCCCCCCCCCCCCCCACCTCCCCATCTACTGTTCTTTAGTGTAAATTGTATAATATTTTCTTTATTGTAAAAATTTAAATGTAAATTGTAAATAATTTGTCTGTTTTAAATTGAATTAGTTTGTTGTAAATAGGTTTATAATGTAAATTTACAATGTATTTAATTATTTTTTTTTTTAAATCATGTTTTAATATAAAATACTAATATATTGTAATAATGGTAAATTATAATTATTAATTGGAAATAAAAGAATCTGTAATAATTATAGTCTTTTTAAGATACTTATTTCCTTATCCCCAATATAAGTAAGAATATTAAATTAAGCAAATATAAGAGACACATTTCAAGTTGATGATGTAAAATTAAGTGTTAAATTTAGAAATTTGAACATTTGAAATCAACATTTTTGAAATTTCTTTGATGAGGAAGTTAATTCTGAAATATTATGGAACAAAATTTTTATTACTAAAGTTGAAATGTATTAGAAAATTATCATATGTGTTATAAGTCAGTAAAATTTAAAATTCAAAAAAGTTCACTTTTAAATATAAGAAAAATAATTATTTTTTTAAGTAACATTGAAATATTTGTGACTGGTGGTAAAATTAATTTTCTGGAAAAAATTTTTATTTTTATTTATAACAAATATGAAAATTTAAGTAGTGGGGAAATGGGCGTTCTGGAGCAATGAAAATAAAAATTTGGAAATGTTGTCTAAGGAAACTAAAGACAACGAAATAGATAATTAAATAAAAAAATCTGAAATTATATGTGAGTAGTGATATAGTGGGTGTATTGGAGCAGTAAAATGAAAAATATTTATATTATTTTTAGTATTTAAAGATATAAAAATAACTAGAAACACCTTTTTGAAGGAGTTTCTCTCTGTATGTACGTATGTGTGCTCACTACAGATAGAATGAATGCACTTTTAAAATTAATAAAAGCAGATATATCTAAATAATAAAATTGGTCGATAAAGTATTGTACTTACTTGATAAGGGTTACAGTGACTATGTCTGAAAATGAACACGTAGAACTGATAGTTACAGCAGCACACAAGTGAGTGAAGATACTCTGCAGCTGTGAGTGAATTTATGCTCCTCCTATACTACGTCACTTTAGTCCTCCCCACTCCGAAATTGGACAATCTACAAGATTCGACCCCGCCATTACTTTAAACTCAAGGTTATAAAGCAATGACCTTGAACGAATGTCCTTGAGCTTAAAGTATAACCTTGAACAAATGTCCTTGAGGTATGACCTTGAACGAATGTCCTTGAGGTATGACCTTGAACGAATGTCCTTGAGGTATGACCTTGAACGAATGTCCTTGAGGAATAACCTTGAACGTGTCCTTGGAACAACCTTGAATATGACCTTGAGAATAGCCTTGAGAGAGGTGACCTTGAATATCTCTTTAAGAAAAACTTAGATATGTCCTTGGAAATGACCTTGAAAGAAGGCACCTTGAACTTAAATAACCTTGAAAAAACATCATTGATCTTATCATTAACCTTGAGGTATAACCTTGAGTGTGTCCTTGAGAAAACCTTGGATGTGTCCTTGGTAGTGACCTTGTTCTCAAGGACGGCTGTATCGTCACATCGTCAAGGTTGTCCCCACTCTTTTCAACCTTGAAAGAGGGGATTTATACCCGCAGTTGTTGCAACGATGGTTTAGTCACAGCCATCGTACCCTGAGCTTCTCCATCGGACTGCCAGCCGGTGACACTACCCATCGCTTCACGATCCACTTCGAACTTCATCATCACTTCTCCTTACTGCGGCACACCTTCATGGATACGTCTTACCAGCTGGCAGATCGAATTACATCACTAGCGGGGTCGGGATTTACATCCCACTCATACATCCTCCGATATTGAAGAGGTAGATATCTTAGTTTTTTTTTAGTTAGTCTCCTTACAGATATAAATATTTTTCTTAACACAACCATTGAAAATATTAATCTGCTTTTAACAAGAAATGGGATCATTAACAATTAGAGTAGATGTGCATGGTAGTGGTTAGTGGAATTTCCTAATATTAACAAATAGATTTTTTATTTAATTGTAATGGTTTAACTTCATTTATATTGTTTAATCATGTGAATTATGAAATTGAAATTAAATTAAAAAATAAAATATTTTATTCAATTTGTGTTTTGAAAAAATATAATTCCAAATATCATTGTTAACATTTAAAATATTCTGTATACAAGTAAAATTATATTTTGTTTATTTCTCAACTGAATAACGTTGAAGTAAAACAAATATATATATATATATATTTAAATATATTATTTTTCTATCTATTTTTTAAATTCAGTCATTTATCAAATTTATACAAAGAAAAATCTTTAAAATTATTATAATAGTATTTATTGAAAATTTTTAATTTTATTGTTTGTTTTTTTTAGACCTGGTTACGAGATGACATCGGAAAAAGAAGAAACCTCTAACACTGCAAGAGAATCAATGATCTGCTCTTCCTGCGGACAACAATTTCAAACACCACTCTCCATGGACTTTCATCGATGTGCTGCTCAACTCTGGTTACCTTGTCTACTCTGCAACAAAGCCTACTTCCGAACCAGGTCAGAGTTAATAGAACATCTTAAAAACTCCTGTTTTCGTTGTCAAAATCCACCTGTTATTGAAAGAAAAAGGAAAAGTGTTTATTTGGAAGATTCTTCAGAATCAGCTATCAAGTGTTCCCGCTTTGAAGCAAAAACACCACCACTACAACTGTCTTCACCACATCATCCACTGGGGAACGATAGAGAATCACCATTAGAAGATATAGTGTTGGAAGATCGAGAAGATGCATCAGTTGAAGGATCAAAGAAAGAAGAGTATAATAACCTCCAACTAGTTGAAACTGCACTAAACGGTTATGTAAAAACTTATCAACTTACTTGTACAAAAGATTGTGAAACCAATATTGATAATTTCTTAGAAAGTGCAGTTCCCGCTCTTGAGGACACCATAAAAAAGGAACTTAAAACGGTGCAAGGATTAAAATATTCATTATGGCTCGAGGCGAATTTCATAAGTCCCACAGGAGAGACTAGTGATCAATTGAGGAACTTCAAGACTTCAACTATAACAATATACCAGACAACTTCTGATGAAGAAATTAAAAGTCATATTTTGAAGAATATTGAAAAGCTCAAGATGGAAATGGAAGAAAACTCAGGACGTGGAAGTGGATGGACGTTTCAAGCAGTACATGGTCTTCAGTTGCGTCTCAGTAAATGTAACTTCTATAAAACTGCTCCAAAAAGGTATGTTCAGCTTCCTAGGACAATTTCTATTCGAAATGCTTGTATAAACGTTGTAAATAATGATGAATATTGTTTTAAATATGCAATACTTTCTAAACTATACCCAGGAAGCAAACGGGAAATTGAAAGTAGGGATTTATCATTTATCAGGCATTCATACAACTTTTCTAATATATTTTTTCCTGTTTCAATTAATGAAATTAAAAAGTTTGAGCAGCAAAATGAGAATACAAGCGTCAATGTTTTTACACTTGACAGTCAGCAAACAATATTACCTCTAAGAATTGTAAATCAGGAGAAAAAGGATCATTTTGATTTGTTATTAATTTCAGATCCAAAAGTGAACGAAAATAAACATTATGTTTTCATAAAAGATTTTGAAAAACTGGTTAGAAAACAACTTACACAAGATAGACATCGTATAACCATATGTAAGCGGTGTTTTACTTATAAAAAAAATAGGCGTTGTAACCGTTTTGGAGGTGGAAAGTTATGGTTAAAAGAACATCAAACCTATTGTAACACATTTAAACCAGCACAAGTTTGTTTACCTTCAAAAGAGAGCTGTGAAATGTCATTTAAAAATATTAGTCATCATTATAATATACCAATTGTTATTTATGCAGACTTAGAATCAACACTTGCTCCAATCAGCCGATGTGAAACATCTCCAGAGATGAAAACCGTGCAAACCCATATTCATGAAATTAATAGTTTTGCATTGCTTGTTAAATCAAATCTTCCTGAATCATTGTTAACTAAGTGGGATATCCCTACTAAAGTTATAGTCTGTAGAGAGGAAAATTCAGCTTTTAAACTGATGACAAGGTTGAGGCAAATAGCTCAAAATATCAGCTTGTTATATCAACAAAATGTTCCAATGGTACCTTTAACTATTGAAGAAGAAGAAGATTACAATTCAAGTACCGAATGTACATTTTGTGAAAGAAGATATTCGGAAACAATTGTTAAAGTTCGCGACCACGATCATATAAGTGGAAAATATAGAGGTAGCTACTGTCAGGGATGTAATATAAATCTGAAAGTACCCAAGTTTGTTCCGGTGGTATTCCACAACCTCAGTGGATATGACAGTCATTTTTTAATACGTACCCTCAATCTATTTAACAGCAGGATATCGATTATTCCAAGCAGTTCGGAAAAATTTATTTCGTTCTCTGTATTTGTTGATAAAATTGAACTGCGATTTTTAGATAGTTTAAAATTTACCTTATGCTCTTTGGACTCTCTTGTAAAGACAATGCCCCATGATGAAATGAAAGAAACCATAAAAATGGTTAATGATCCCAAAAAGATTGAGTTGTGTTTCCAAAAAGGTATTTATCCTTATGATTATATAGATAGTACTGAGAAATTTGAAGAAGAACACCTTCCACCACGTGAAGCATTTTACAATCGATTGACGGATACGCATCTTACTGAAGAAGAATACAAACATGCAGAAAATGTATGGAAAGAGTTTAAATTTAAAAACTTAGGTGAGTATCATGATATATATTTGTCTCTAGATGTAACTCTTTTGTGTGATGTCATGGAAACATTTAGAAAGATTTGTTTTCAAAATTATAAACTAGATCCATTTCATTCTTACACTGCTCCCGGACTCTCTTGGAATGCAATGCTGAAAACAACAAAAGTATCTTTGGAACTAATCACGGATTATGATATTTATTTATTTATTGAAGCTGCTGTTCGTGGCGGCCTTGTGACATGTAACTTACGTCATGCAGTCAGCAACAATCCTGATCTTGAAAATCCTTCTGATTATGATTCATCCAAACCAACATCACATATAATGTATTTTGATGCAACAAATTTATATGGTTATAGCATGAAGAGCTTTTTACCAACTGGAGGATTTAAATGGGTTGAAAATGTTGAGAGCATTGATTATCGAAATATTCCTGATGATTCACCTATTGGATATTTGATTGAGGGAGATTTTGAATATGTTAAATCATTACACGATCTACATAATGATTTACCACTACTACCCTTAAATGAGAAACCACCAAATGGAACAACAAAAAAACTGCTGGCTACCTTAAATGATAAAAATGGGTACATTGCTCACCATTCTATATTTGCTTTGGCAGATAAGTTAGGTTTGAAGATTAAAAAAGTACATCGTGCTTTGCAATTTGAACAATCGCCGTGGTTAAAACCCTATGTAGAGATAAATACGAAATTACGTCAAAATGCAAATAATGACTTTGAGAAAAACCTCTTCAAACTTATGACAAACAGCATTTATGGAAAAAGTTGTGAAAATCAGAAGAACAGAATCAACATAAAACTTGTTACAAATGAAAGCGAATTTCTAAAAGAATCAGCTAAAGTAAACTATTTGGATAGAACAATTATAAATGAAGGTTTAGTTGCTGTTCACCTTGCTAAAAACCGTATAGAACTTAATCGACCTTTGTATATTGGACAATGCATCCTTGATTTAGCCAAAAAACACATGTATGATTTCCATTATAATGTCATGTTAAAACACTTTGAAAACATAGTACTAATTTATACAGATACAGACAGCCTCATATATTTAATAACAACGGAAAACCTCAATGAAACATTGGCTAAATTAGCAGAATATTTTGATTTCAGTTCTTATCCCAAAGATCATAAGCTATACAAAGCGCATTTACCAGAAAACACAAAAAAGATTGGTACATTTAAGGATGAAACTTCTGGACGTGGAATACAGGAGCATGTAGGGTTGAAGGCAAAAATGTATGCTTTTCGCTTTAATAGCAAGGCAGAGCAGGCTGGAAAGGATGTACATATGAAGGCAAAAGGGGTTCAAACTTCAGCTTTAAAAAAACAATTTTTATTTAATCATTACAAACAAACTTTGTTTGAAAATAAAGTTTTTCATGCTGATTTTAATGTCATACGATCAAAAAACCATCTTGTTTTTACAGAGAAGGTGAAAAAGAGGGCTTTGACGTCATTTGATGATAAGAGACATATCTTAAAGGATGGCATCCACACTTTAGCTCATGGACATTATTTAATAAAAATCAGCAGGGAAAGGGCAATTTAAGATTCCTTATTTTATAAATTTTGTTGCTATTGATAACTCATGTAATATTTTATTTATACTGAGTGTAAACATGAATTATATTTTATTTCTCTATGTTTCTGTAAAATAAAAATTTCTTCCATTTTGTCATTGTAATGTGCATGTGATGTGATCAAGATCATGTAAAAATATACATATATTATAGCAAAATGAGTTTTACTTTATTCATACCTTTAATCTATTAAAAAACCAGGAATATGAAATAAAAAGACAGAATTTACCTGTTAATCATTACAATTTATTTATAATTGAAACAGATTTATCGAAAAGGTGTGTATATTATCAGTTTTTTAACCATGGGAACTCCTTTGATAACTCTTCTATTACTCTTGTAGACACACGATCACTGCAGAGAGCTCGAATTTCTGCATCCAACCATGCTCCAAATGGAGAAATAATCCCTCGATTGTGATCTGAAGCTTCAATGATTAACTTTGAGTAGTGATGGTTTCGTACTTGAACTGGAAGTTGTCCTTTGATTTCTTCTTTAACAAGAAGCTGCTCGCTTTGTTCTTGTGAGTTGGCGGCAATTGCCATTTGACGAAAGATGTTTTTAAAATCTTTTGTATACTGTAGTATAAGGCGGTTAGCAGCTGGTTTACATGAAGAACATAGCTGATAGTATTCATGCATGCTTTCTAGAAAGAGAATCAAATTTTTCCACTCTTCTTTGTTCATTGTGATTTCAGGAGTTGGACGTTCTTCAATAAAATTGAAAATAGCATTTATTTCTGGGTCCTCCCAATCAATTGCTTGCGTAAATGTTTTCCTTGATCGTTGAAGTCTAACAGTTGGATCTGTATTTTTTGATGGTAAAATTTTCATATGTTCAGTATGAAGCGGGTGAAAGTCCTTACATAAACGCGGTGATGCAAAGAAATCATCAACTCGTTTTCTGTAATATGCAATGGTGTTCAGACAATCAGGAGATAATGGTATTTGCATCCACCATTTTTTATCTACAATGTACATTGATGGTTCAAAGACCTCATCAATGTCTAGACCAATTAAAATATACAATGTGTCAGAGAGAATAAACCTCTGCTTGACTATTAATGTGGTTTCAAAGTATCCAATGCTAGTATTATAAGAGTGTGATGAGTTTTGAAGAGGAATTGATGAAATACTTTGAGGACTTACATTGTTTTCTGAATAATCTTCTTGCTGATAGTAATAGTTAACCAATGTTGTGGGTGTATCTGTTTGACGACATGACTTCAGTGGAGAAATCGTAGTAACATCTTTGGTGATGGCGGCAGAAGAAGAGGAGACTAATGTAGGTGGTGTAGCAGTAACAGCAGTTGCAGAGGTGGTAGTGGAAGCAGAAGAGAGTGTTGTTGGGGTGATTCTACGACGTTTTTTCTTCTTCTCAGATGTAGGTGGTGGTAGCTTACGCTTCCCGACGATATTTTCCAGTAAGGAGAAATCCATGACAGTAGTCTAGAAGGAAGCTTGTGCACACTCACAACACTCTTACATAAACTAAGGCTGCTGTTCTCACGCTCCTTATATCATATCGTATCCCCTCCTATGAAAAGGCTGGAGGGGAGGGGGTATGAGTTTGTTGACCTTAAGAACCAGATGCATCCTGTTTGAAATTTATATTCTTCTCATGATATGTTTATTAAATTTATGCAGGTGGATAAATATCCTACTGATATTTATATTTTGTTACATAAAACATAATGTCATAGATTTTTTTTTATGTCTGTTTTTTTTTATTCCTGCGGCTCATCAGAAATAGGTAGTGGTAAAGGAACCTTTTTTGTATGCATATGTTTATTTGGGAAGTTTTTACCCCATTTAGTGAGTTTTCGGTAAGAAAACATTTTTGTATCTTCATCCCAAACTATTTCATCAAATGCATCATAAGCAATCTTGTTTTCAATTCCCCAACGAATTGTTCTATGTGAATATATTTCTATATCTGTACCATATGCTACATAGTGGAGACCTTTCTCTTTAGTATACAAAGCAGTTAACACTGGTCTATTTGCACTGGTTTCAACTAAATTAAAGTATTTATTACCTGCTCTAAAGTTATTAACACTGCTGTCATATGTAAGAGTTTGATCAAAAGTGCTTGCATCAGAAAATGTATCCCCAGCCACTACGTTTATAATTTTTTTATTATTTGCATCCCAAGACGTTTCATCATCATTTAACTGTAAACATTTATGAAGTGTTTTTTCAAGTTTACAAATTCGAGTTTCCAATTCCTTATATTTTTCAATATCAACATACGAGGGTGCAGCCTTTAATTGCTCCAAAACATCTACACGCTGTACAAGCGCATTGTAATTTTTCTTTTTAACGTAATATGAATCTAAATATCGACGATTTACCGAATCATCTTCTTCTTCGGGATCAGCAACAAATCGTAACCGTTTATTCCCAACATCTATGTGTGCTCCCTCTTCATAAATCGTTGTTAATGGAGTCCGCTGTAACAACAGCGAGTTCCCAAACTTATCCTTTACGTGTCTAAACATAACTGAAGGTATTTTTATTCATCGGATGTGTTTTATATCCAACTATTATGACGATTACTAAACCCATACCATTTTACATAGGAACGATTACCTTTACGACGTAACACCTTTTCAACAAGATATGTATCAGGATACTTGGTTTTTTGTAATTCATATGAATAAAATCCCCCTTTGATGATATTCCCCTCCATATCTTGTAAATAATATATTGGAGGTATGGTTTTGCGTATATGATGAATTTTGAACAATTCTGTTGAAAATGACGGAGTATAACCCTTTTCAAATATGGTTTTATATTTTGATATTCTAACAACATCTTGTAATTTAAATAATATTCTTTTATTAATTTTCTTTTTGAACATATTTATTTTGGGTAATAAATCTTTTTCATTTGATTTTTTAACATCCATAGGTTTCATACCTATTGTTCGGTGAACTCTTGAATTATATTTTCGAATCAAAATTGGTAATAAGGATAGCCATTTATAAGTTCCCTGTATTCCAAATTCTTTCCACATCCAATTCTTCAATGTTCTATTAAATCTTTCAACAACTGATGCCTTTAAATGTGTATATGTGCTGTAGTGATTTATTTTTTTGTTTTGCATAAGCTTTTGGAAAGGATTATTATAAAACTCTTTCCCATCATCTGTTTGGAGGTTTTTTGGCATCCTTGGATGGCTTTCTTTTAATAAAATCTTAAATGCGTCAGTAACATCTACCCCTGATTTACTTTTAACAGGTATTCCCCAGGCAAATTTGGAAAGCACATCAATTACTGTAAGTATATATTTCATACCATTATTTGATCTGCTGTAAGACCTCATATCCACAAGGTCAGCCTGCCATAAATCATCTATACCTTTCGTATACACCTTACGTCGAATGAAGTTTTTCCTTGGCTGCTTATGTAGTTCGTTAATAATTTCAGCTTTTGCAGCTGCATCACTAACGGTGGCTTCCTTTCTTGGTGTCTTCATTGCACTAATGAGTTTAACATCATCTATATGGTTTTAGGAGGATGTTACAATATTATTAGGTATTAAAATAAAATACACTTGAAGTAAGGTAGTAAAATCATATTTATTATTAGCATATTTCAGTGATATATGTAAATCAGTAATTAGTTGTACATGTTTCAAGCATAACATAAACTAAATACATCAGATTTAACAACTTTCGGAATTTCATAGCATCCACATACATCTTCACCTTCTGGCTTTTCAAAAGACTTCTTCTGTCGTTCCTCTTCACTTTCAATCTTTTTATTCTTTTTTACTTCCTCTTCTTTTAGTTGAGTTTGATAATGCACAAACATGCAGAATGGTGAATTATGTTCATGATCATAAAAAGGATCATCATTTTCTTCCCATGTCATTAAAATAAGTCCACAATAGACACATTTTGTGTTATCTTTTGTACTGCACATATAAATGAATCCTTGATCAGCTAGATCTTTGACTGTCGGTGATGATATTTTCCAGTCAATGAAAGTTTTTGCCCTAATTTCAGGGTTGTTTAAATCTATTTTATCTGTGTTCTTGCTACACCATTCAGCTAGTGTTTGAACAGCTTTTTCAGTACAATAAAAACCTGGGGCATGTATATTGTGGAATAAACATTTTTTATAGATGTTTTGATTTTTTTCTGAATCTTTTTCATTCAGATCAAGTAGCGGATCTCGTGGTAGTGGCGGACATTCAAGTAATTCTAAGCTGACCACTGCACGTTCAAAGTTGAAAATCTCCTCCAAAACCTTGGCTTTTTCCGTTGATGGTGCAAAAAGTACATGTATACCACGACAAATATGAGTAAGCACAGACTGAAGGTTTTCATAAGGGGTAAATCCATTTGTATAATAAAGACCATGGAAATGGGTACTCATCCAATTATTATGATATTCAAAAGCATTATTATCCCAAGTGCTTAACATTAACTGCTGTTGATCCTGCGGTGGTTGAAATATCCAGTGCTGTGTACATTTAGAATCAATGTCTATAACTGATAGCTCTTTTACAATAACTTGTTTATCCTTGCTAATAAAAGCTGAAAAGTCAATAATACCTTTTCTGACCATCTTATAAACACAACAACACTCCTTCCACAAGCACGATCAATATCAAACTGAATGTTCCTCCCGTATATTCATAGTTTTGTTCAAGAAACATAACAGATGGAGGGGGTAACCTTAATCCAGTTTACGAATAAGATTTGTTGAAGGGTCATAAATAAAAGATTTATCATGTATTATTAAACAGTAGGCAGCTGTATTATCTGGAATATCTTTAAGTGTTTCAAATTCTAAACGAATATCTACTGATGCAGATTTAACCGATTCGTTTTGTTTTGAACAATCAATTATTATAATAGGTGCATAATCCTTGAATTGTGTCTTAGTTAAAAGTGGTTGTGTTACAGTATTGTAGTACGATTCTTGAAATCTAGTATACATATCATATAAAACAGCAAAATGATTTTTATCTATGTCTAATTTCATTTCATCATATGGATAACTCAATGAGTTCAAATGCAGTTTCAAGTTGCTTATTGAACAGTGGTCAAAATGTGCTGTATTTGATTTTATGTTGTTTTTCCGATCAGTTTGAAATGCTATAATTACGTATCGTGGTCTTTCAACTTGTGATGCAGTCTTTACCGTCCAAGAATGCTGTTTCGTTTTTGGTAATACAGGATACTCGTATAACTCCCAAGAGCGATATTCCACTGGAATGCTAGTTCCACGTTTCATCTGTTTCAACAGTGCAATTTGCTGCGTGTTATTTAGTGTTATATAAGGTATTCTCCAACTCAGTTTTTCAAGTTTTACTTCAACATCTTCTGGCGTTGTATCACTTGCGTCCGTTGGGATCCACTTTACAGCATTTTTATCACTTGCAGAGCGTATAAGAACAAGTTCATGACGAACATTAACAATAATTTTCTTATAATCTTCAGCAAAACCAAAAATGCTACTTAGAGGAACACAGAAATTGAAATTTCCTTTTGAATCAATCACATCATCATCCAGAGTGCTATTTATTTTACTAGCAGATGATACCCAACCACCATTGCCAAGGGTTTTCAAGTCATTTTCATTAAAAGAAGCATATCCTTTTAATGTTGATGTCACTCCAGGATTTCGTACACGGTCTATAACAATTCCATTAATTTCATATCGTGCTTCATCAAATAAAAAGGAGAAGGCATTGTTGACAAATTTGGTCTTTGACGGAATGTTCCCATCTGATTTTAACAACTTTCCTTCAATATACAAATAACTACTTGATGGTAAAACACAGAGATCAGATTGCTGGATTGGCAAACGAATTTCATCATTATTTTTGAGTGTCATTGATGCATACGGTAGGTGGGTGTGCCATTCCACATGAGATATTGTATCATCAAATGGTACACTTTGTAAAATGTTTAAAGTATCCATTTGTTTTCACCTGAATGTTAATACACTATGAAACTTTATTCTTGATGTGAACTGAATGACGGATCGTTTTATACTGATGCTTTTGTGGTATTACTGTTTGGTACGTAATGGCTTAAGACTCCTTAGATTACTGCTTCACTGTGATTGTCTGTATTATCTTCTCCCATGGTTTTCTCTTGTGGTCACAGCAACAACAGCAACAACTACAGCAACAACAACAGCAGCAACAGCAACAGCACCCACAATAGGGAATTTCTCCATCAAAATATATGCTTTCTATGGTAGTAATAGTATCCATTTTTATTTTGTTTTATTGCAACACTGTTAAGCCAAGTGATCGAAGAAACTGTTTGTTCTTTAATGTCAATCGGGTGAAAGATCGTTTCGTACTGACAAGTTTAAACTTATTGCAATTTGTTTTGAGGGATGAGCTTATTCTTGTTGGTAAACCACAACGATTGTTTGCATAAACGTAGCCCATGATGTCTTAAACATGAATGATAAGAATTCATAAATATACGTCTTCTTTTAAATTTTTTTTAAATGTAGACGTATTGATATACGTTCACCTCGAAAGTTGACAAGTTTGCCTGTTTGATCAACTATTTTCAGTGTTATGTTATCTATTACATGCGTGGTAATGGGGAGATAAATTACCGGTGATGGCACCTCGAGGAGTATATATCCAACTGGAACATTAGGATAAAATTGATGAATAGTATGAGCAGGTTCTCCATTAACATATGACCCTGTAGCAATATTACATTCTATTCTAATTGCATTAATGTTAAATATATCTACAACACCTTTTGTAGTCACCCGTTTCTTCGCCTTAACAATTGTGTCTTCAGTAAAACCCAACAACTTTCCTATAGAATCAGGTTTGGTGAAATCTATATCAAATGTTGCTTTGATAGAAGTTTGCATTGTGTTGTTGTTTGTAGATATATCAACATGATATAGTTTTCCAGGTGTTGATATTTTGTTAAATTCTTCTCGAAGATATTGTGCTATATCTTTTATTTCGTATGCACCAACCGGTATTTCAATAACTTTTCCTCCATCATAATAGAATTTGTTGTTTGTACTGTCAACATTTGGAATTGAGTTATATGTTTCAAAACTCAAAAGACCTATTTGATATTCACTCTTCTCATCTAACACTATAGGTGGAAAGTAGTCTGCTGATAAAACCGACTCTGTTCCATCAAGGGCAAGAGTAAGGGACATGACTGAATAGCTCATTGTCTCGATGTCGACTGTTATTTACTTAAAGAAAGAAAAGCCAGACATAGGTGCCCACAAATTTCACTATTCTCATGTATATTTTGATAGCCAGTTCTGTTATATGAAACATATGTACCACTTAAATATTTTTGAATTTCAAGTGGTGGTCGTAAATCACCATAACTATCGAAATAATCAACTTTCAAACCTTTTTTTCGAAAGCATACCCAATGAGTACCGTTTCCACTTGTAACATCAAGATTTATAATGGTTGACTCATTTTTCCAGGGCTTAGATGGTAGATTGTCCAGCATAAAAACTCCTCTAAAATGTGGAATCCTTAACTGTTTGGCCAAAGATATCAATTCAAAATTATTAAGCGCCCTATTAGGCAAAAGCTTTACAAGTTTTTTGCCTGTTTTAAATAAGGTGTCATATAAAGTCCAAGACCTTTTTTGTAAGGTTTTAAATACAATCCTTTCCCCTGTCTCAAGGCAATTGCTTCCATTGTTTTATTATGACGCTGCATTTCTGCTAATTTTCGTCTAGCATCTTTTATTTCTCCAACTGTTTTAGCAACACCTGCTGCTCCACCTGCAAGACTCCCAATTGCACTTAACCCAGCAAAAATTGGTAGTAATGGTAGGACACCTCCAGTTTTTGGAAGTGTTAACACACGTTCTCCTTTTTTTCTATATAACCATCTGATTTGATTTCTTTTATGGTTTTTCATCATTTTACGCGCACCTTGTAATGCATATAATGCTGCTTTTTTCATTCCAATACCTTGCATCCCTTTTTTTGATTTTAAACCAGCACCACGAATTGCATCCCTAGCATGTTTTATAATCCTGGTGAGTGGAATTACCTTGAGTTTCTTCACTTTCTTGCATTTCCGATTTTGTTTATGTTTTTTCTTCAATCCAAATCCAACTCTTCTTTTCTGTTTTTTTCCAATTCTTCCTCCTATTTTAGTTTTCATATTCATTCCTGCCGTAACCAACCAGGAGGCGACTTTTTCTCCCCAGGGAATGTCTTTAGATTTGTATCGTTCCCAAGCTTTGCTAGCTAGTATGCGGTCTGCTTTTAATCGCGAGGATAAATCCTTATTTTTACTATATGCAATATCGTGTTCTAAACAGGCTTCGTCTAATGGGTTGATAGGTTTATCACCACGTGCTAACCGTTCATATAATTTGGTGCCAGGACCGCAGTAATTATAACCAAAGAGATGGAGTTCAAATGGAAGTTTGTTGATAATACTATTAAGTGATCCTCCTTCTTTGACGCGTCGTTTCATACTGACGTCCTCTCTTTACTTGACATCTGGTTAAACACAAGTGAGGTCAGTAGCTTGTTTGATGTCAACAAGGATGAAGTTTAAAAAACAGCAGGATTTGTTCACCATTAACAATAATATTGATTCAGTGGCTAACTTAATATCAAAAAGCTCTAACGAATATGGAAACAAACATGGCCCTTTGTTACCTAACAGTATAAGATGTATTATTTGTGGACCATCAAACTGTGGAAAAACAAATGTTATGTTTAGTTTACTCACAAATTCAAATACTTTAAAATTTGAAAATATATACATATTTAGCAAATCATTACACCAGCCCAAATACATTTTACTTTCTCGAATTATGAATGATGTTCCCGAAATTGGATATTTTGCTTTTGACAATGGTGAAGATGTCCCTGATCCAGATGAAGCAAAAAAAAATTCAATCATGATTTTTGATGATGTCGCGTGTGACAATCAGGATCGGATGCGGAAATATTTTAGTATGGGTCGACATAAGGACGTAGATTGTTTTTACCTAACCCAATCATATACAAGAATACCAAAACACCTTCTTAGAGATAATGCTAATATGCTCATACTTTTTAAACAAGATGATTTAAATTTGAAGCATATATACGATGAACATGTTAATACAGATATGTCACTAACACAATTTAAATACTTATGCAACGAATGTTGGAATAAAGATCGCTACAGCTTTGTAGTAATTTGCAAAGATTTTGATCTAAATAGTGGACGTTATAGATGTGGTTTGGACACCTATGTTCAAGATATATGAAATTTGTATACTCACAAGTGATCATTAACTAACAATGAGTGGTAATGAGAGGAGTAATATGAGGGAAAAGAAGCGAAAGGTAAAAATAAGTATGAGGAAAGGATTAAAAGAAAAGCAAAACAAGATTATTCAGCATATGCGTTACAATAATACACAGGAAAACAGACTTTCACGAGCAGTTATTATAAAAGAAGAATTACAAAAGTTAGTTAAGGCAGTGCGAAATAAGTACCGTCAATTACGTCGCTCGGCAGATGAAGTGCGTGACTCTATGGAGATTGGTGCAAGACCTTTTGTTGAACCCCTACAAAAAGCTGTTACAGAAAGTTTGAAAAAGTTTGGTTTACCATATTCCATAAAAAAAGAAGAAAAAGAAACCATTCTTCCAAAAACTGAACAGGCTGATATTAAGGAAGACGTTATCAAAAGAAAAACAGAAATAAAGAAAACATTAGACACTTCAACACAAACTGAAAAAGTCTTTTCCGCAAAGAAATATTTGGACCGCATTGGTGATTCTGCATTTAAAGATAAATTGGATTTTATATATGGAGTGCGTCCAGATGGTGGGGGTGGAACATTAATTGGTGACTCAAAAATTAAATTCACCCGTACCCATGTGCTTATAAAGGATAAATCTTTTAAAATCTCACCTGGTCTTCTAGAATTACTGTTTATGAAGGTTCCAAATCGCTTACTAATCAACCCTAATGATGTGACAAACTATAAGGAAATTCTCTTACTTACAAACGCTCATCTTCAAGGTTATTCTTCTGACAAACAAATTAATTCAAATAGAGGAAAAAAATATACATCTGTTATTTCACCAATGTTTTTATCAAAAAGTTCATCAAACGATCCATCAGAAAGTACAATGTCTCAAACAGATGAAAGTTTTGATTTAGTTGAGGGAAGCGGTATTTATAAAAATACACAGTTCACAACTTACAACACCAATGTGAACACTCTTGTAAACAGATTAAGACTTCTTATTATGTCACGTTCCGCCGGTCATACAGGACACAACGAAGAAATCTCACAAATCCTCACCACCTTACGCGAGAACAGGATAATACTCTAATTTATGGATACTAAGAAGAAAAAGTCTGTGATGTTTGATGATTATTATGTTTATTGGAAATACAAACCCCGAGTTGACAATGAAGAAGAATTAACATGGACACAAATTGCTTTGGATGAGATACGTTTTAAAAACAAATTAGAATCTCTATTGCTGAAAAAAATTAAACATTTAATCACTTGTAAAAAGGATGACCACCATGAATGTTCATTCTATGTTTTCATAAAATAAATTTTATATATTCTACTACATTGTTTTTTATTTCAAACTTCCTCATGTGGAGGAGGAGGTGATACAAACCATCTCCTCCACGGCGACCCGTCCGTCACAAAAAACACAAGCGGTATTCCATCCTGCCGGCTTGCAATACATCACAAAGCAACTCGCAACATGCGACTTGCTTTCTCATAAAACGAAACTAGAAGGTGTGGCCCACTGTAAAAAGCGAAGGTGTGGTACTATTATACTACTATCAGCCTCTAATTCTGTGATTTAATCAGGCAAATAAAAACTTCCTTTGAAAAATAATGATGACATTTTGCATTACATTACAAATCAAGGTGGCATTTATAAAGAAAATTATTCGGCCCCAAAGAATAATGTCTAATAGTTCCGGAGGGTCGGGAAACCCCCTGTATGAGCACAAAGATATTAGAATTCGCAATTGATAAAGTGTGTCATAGTCGGTCTGTGTAGTTTGCCTTGCGTTGTGAGGTGCAGGCACTACACTACAGTCGGCCTTCCGCTTTCAAGGTAACTGCAATCACGCCTATCATTATCATCAAGGCCGTGGGGTCCACTACAGAGGGGTTGACTAAACCTTGGGCCTCCGAGTCTAAGGTATTACCGGATGGAATTAATTAAGAACAAATAATGCTTCATGAATGTTGTTAATCTGTTTAAATACCGGGAGTTTCATAGTAATATTGTCGTAAATATTGATTTTTCATACAAGTTGAACAATAATAGAAGCTATGATTTATTGCTACTATATTCGGAGTAAACAATTCAAAAGAAATGAAAACGTATAATATTTGTTTTTGAGATTCTGCTTCAACGAGTTTGGCTGTAATTAGTTCTTGAACAACTATCGGCAATTATCGATGAAGATACTGACTTCATTATAACTTTTATACGTATGTTTTAAAGTTATCGACACTTGACTAATTTCTCTTTTACTGTCTTTGGTCCAAGTGCAGTAAAATAACACAGCTATTTTTGTTTTAAAAGCTGTAAAATGAAGGCAAAGGCTTATAGGAAAACAAATATTTGAAGTCTTCGCTTTAGTGAACAATAATAAATGGTGGTAGATTCAGAAAATTATCTCAGCATTCCCATGAACTTGCCGCTTTCGATTTTCTCAGGCATACACTCCACTGCCAAAGATTTGACATTAATAACTCCTATTATAACCTGAAATGCTGGCAAGACACTGGCTCGTTCACAAATGTTTAATCTTTTTCTTGACTGCCATATTGACAAGGTCTTTGTTGGACTCTTTGCAATAGCCTGTACTCTTATATGAGCAATGTTATCGTCGGGCCGTGCGTGCTTGCTTGTATGAATGTTTGCACAACTATCTCAAAAACGGCTCCGCGGATTTTCTTCAGATTTTGGAAATAAGTGATTTAAGACTAAATGCATGTTCTATGCAGATTTCTCGGCCAGAGAAAATCTAAAAACGTAATAACATGAATTTTAAAGTTGTTAAGTTTTACATTCGCCTTATGAGTTGTCATGATAGCAACGAATTAAACAAGGAAACTGTAAACAACTCAAGTAATCACAACAGCCGTTTGCAAACTACAGCCATTTATAGAAAAGTACAGCGTGTGGGATAAAGATTGGATGGAGGAATAAAAAAGTTTATTTATGCATCAATACTTTTGAAATGTTTTATAATAGCTGGATGAACTGGTAAATATAAAATAATACCGACCAAGGCTCGGTCCACCAGGTACTCTTATGTAAAGTGGTATAGTCAGTATATGTCAAATAAATAAATAAAGTCTGTAATCCCCTTGACGCGCCTCCGCTGCTTACTTGAACGCTGCTTTTAGTTATCACCTTGTTACCTGAAAATATTTTGGTGAAAATATTTCTTGAAAGAACCTGTGGCCATGCCACTGGTTGGCCTGGCAGGGAAGGGCGCTTGGGAGAACCTACAGACAGACAGTGGTGATATTGTTGTTGTTGTCACAGCCATGCCGTTCGGCAAGTTGCCGGTGCTGGAGGAGGATGGCAAGCGCATCCCCCAGTCTGTGGCCATCGCCCGCTATATGGCCTCCAAGGCCGGCCTGGCAGGGAAGGACGCCTGGGAGAACCTACAGACAGACAGTGGTGATATTGTTGTTGTTGTCACAGCCATGCCGTTCGGCAAGTTGCCGGTGCTGGAGAAGGATGGCAAGCGCATCCCCCAGTCTGTGGCTATCGCCCGCTATCTGGCCTCCAAGGCCGGCCTGGCAGGGAAGGACGCCTGGGAGAACCTACAGACAGACAGTGGTGATATTGTTGTTGTTGTCACAGCCATGCCGTTCGGCAAGTTGCCGGTGCTGGAGGAGGATGGCAAGCGCATCCCCCAGTCTGTGGCCATCGCCCGCTATCTGGCCTCCAAGGCCGGCCTGGCAGGGAAGGACGCCTGGGAGAACCTACAGACAGACAGTGGTGATATTGTTGTTGTTGTCACAGCCATGCCGTTCGGCAAGTTGCCGGTGCTGGAGAAGGATGGCAAGCGCATCCCCCAGTCTGTGGCTATCGCCCGCTATCTGGCCTCCAAGGCCGGCCTGGCAGGGAAGGACGCCTGGGAGAACCTACAGACAGACAGTGGTGATATTGTTGTTGTTGTCACAGCCATGCCGTTCGGCAAGTTGCCGGTGCTGGAGGAGGATGGCAAGTGCATCCCCCAGTCTGTGGCCATCGCCCGCTATCTGGCCTCCAAGGCCGGCCTGGCAGGGAAGGACGCCTGGGAGAACCTGCAGACAGACAGTGGTGATATCGTTGTCGTTGTCACAGCCATGCCGTTCGGCAAGTTGCCGGTGCTGGAGGAGGATGGCAAGCGCATCCCCCAGTCTGTGGCTATCGCCCGCTATCTGGCCTCCAAGGCCGGCCTGGCAGGGAAGGACGCCTGGGAGAACCTGCAGACAGACAGTGGTGATATCGTTGTCGTTGTCACAGCCATGCCGTTCGGCAAGTTGCCGGTGCTGGAGAAGGATGGCAAGCGCATCCCCCAGTCTGTGGCTATCGCCCGCTATCTGGCCTCCAAGGCCGGCCTGGCAGGGAAGGACGCCTGGGAGAACCTGCAGACAGACAGTGGTGATATCGTTGTCGTTGTCACAGCCATGCCGTTCGGCAAGTTGCCGGTGCTGGAGAAGGATGGCAAGCGCATCCCCCAGTCTGTGGCCATCGCCCGCTATCTGGCCTCCAAGGCCGGCCTGGCAGGGAAGGACGCCTGGGAGAACCTACAGACAGACAGTGGTGATATTGTTGTTGTTGTCACAGCCATGCCGTTCGGCAAGTTGCCGGTGCTGGAGGAGGATGGCAAGCGCATCCCCCAGTCTGTGGCCATCGCCCGCTATCTGGCCTCCAAGGCCGGCCTGGCAGGGAAGGACGCCTGGGAGAACCTGCAGATAGACTACATCGCCGACACGCTCCAGGATGTAAAAACACGTGAGTGTATTAAGTTTTTACAGGAACATTCAATTTTTTGTTTGTCAATCACATCCTGAAAGGAGTCAGAACAGTTTATTCACTAGAAGGTTGTAGTTCAGTGCAAAAAATCTGTTTTAGACGCTTTTGTTTGAAAAAATTTGTTGACAATAATTAATGTTCCATGGTTCTATTTATTGATATTACAGTGAAGTGCTTCTCCAAGAACATGAACTTTTTATATTATTTTTTTGATCTTGAGGACCTTCCTATACCAAACAACGATGTCCAAAACGATAAATCACAATACGAAGGCAAAACACTCGTTCCGACCTAAAAACAAAGTAATCAATCCCCGGTGACAAAAACCTCTGTACGTTGTGAGGGTCGATTCATCAACACGGGCTCTTCGTCAGACTTTTATTCCATTTGACAGCGGTATTAATTGATTACACTGGTTGTTTCTGCTTCTTGAAAATAAATTAGGTTAATGAAGTTATCAGTTTCTCACAAAATTTGAGCTCATCTTTCTCTTTTTTTTCCAGCAATTTATGCGGCTTGGCAAGAAAAGGACGAACAGAAGAAAAAGACCGACACAGAAACTTATATTAAAGAAACTTTGCCGTTTTACTTTAAAAAATTGGACGACATTGTGAAGGAAAACGGAGGTTATCTGGCTAACAAGAAGGTAATTTTTATATTTATATATAACTGATGAAATATATAAAAATAATAAATCATGCAAAAGTGGAGTTGGACACCGCAAAAAACATAGTTCTTTAAAATATTATCATTTTTATTTAACGAGGTACTGTACGAGGAACTGTCGAGAACTCCTTTAACTCACTTTAAGTTCAAAACTTTATTTCAGTCTTGGCCGAAATGCTTAAACTTCTCAGTGAATTTAATATAGGTCATCGAGGAAATTATTCTTAGTTTATTAATGTTTTAAGGTAATTAATCAGATAATTAATTGCCAAGGCAACTATCCCAAATGATGGTACACTCCAGTATCGTCCTTACTTCTTAATTGGAAACTAAATTTAAATTATTTGCCGCAAATACGCTCTTATCGCCTAGATTAAGTTCCAGCGAGAGATACTGTTGGCGGAAGGGGGCCGTCACTGCACGCTCTCGCACTCGCTCCACCGCGACATTGCATCGCTCAAATTACATAATGACATTTCTACCATATCATGGGCAATTAAGGCTAGGGCTGAATTAGTTGACCTCAATTATAAACCTTGGTTTCCAGACAAAAAGTATTCGTGTTCCTTATGCAATTTACGTAACCCAGAAACTTTTCCATTTTGTTGCTGTCTGTCCGATACTAAAAAAATTAGAAAATGTTATTTTGGCCGTAATGTTTTGAATCAAAAAGAATTTTTAGAATTTTTGAATGGGAGGGATTGGCGGTTATTCGGGAAATTTATGTCTGATGGGTGGAAATACCGGTGGAATTTAATCCATGAATTTAATTTTTAAGTAGAAGAGGAAAAACTGAAATTAAAATCTGGATTTAAAGTTTTATTTGATATGCTATCAAAGAATAATTAGTGCGTGTGCTTTATCCATCACCAGCCAAGTAACAGGTAATGTAAAATATGTGTTTTTGACCTAGGCTGTTGGTTTTTTAAATTTTGTATTTCGTTATCTTTTTTTTGAGTTTTTTTAAGTTGGTTTAAATTTTGTTTACAGTCTTCATAAAAGAACAATGTGGTGTCAACCAGGCAAGACGGTCCAAGAGACCATTGCTTGACAGTGCTGACTCGAAAGATTATTGGAAACTATTTATTTATTACTGTATATAAAATTGATCAACAATGCCAATTAATTTTTATGTACATTTAAATTTAAATAATGTATGTAATTTTTAATTTTGTTAGATTTTGTTGAGTAATTTATAAACATGTTTACTTTCGGGCGTGTTTTTTGATGCCTATTATGTAATTTGCAGTTGATAACTCAAGTGTTTAAAAAGTTATAATACACTATGTAAAAAATACATTCAGATCGATACGTAAAAAGCCAGGCACGATATACCCTCTATGTTTCTCATCTAATTGAAAAATGGGTGTCTTGACCCAAGGAATAACATTATATTTGTTTGCTTACTAATACCGAGGCGGTGAAGTGGTAAATTGTTGGCCCTGTGTTAAAAGACGTATGCACGATCCCAGCCGCGGGCGACTGCAATCACGCGCCAATCTCGACCAATCATGAGTGGTCACCTCTGGCTGGCCTACGTAATTATTACCGCTGCGGTACCTCGCTAACGTTAGATCGCCGCACAGGCGTAATGGTCCATGGCGACAGGCAGTTTTTTGTTTTTCATTTGAAAAATGGTTGCTGGTCACCCTGTATAACGTAATCAGGGCTCGTGTGCAAGACTCACTGTCAATAATTGCGTAAATGATCACGTTTGACGATAATAATAATAAATGCTTTATTACATAAAACATGTACATGACATGCATCGCAATCGTCAATAATACCTAAGCTAAAATTTTACATTCATGCCGACATCAAGGTCCCATTCAAACATACATTTCATTCACCCCAATCACATTCATTCGAATTAACAATTCTAGCCCTAAAGTAAGTCAGTTGGTTACGATCTCCCAGTCGTGTGCCATGAACTCGTCTGTACTGTAGAATGCTTCTGCGACCAAAATTTTTTTTAGACGAGATTTGAATGCCTGAAGCCTAGGGGCACTTTTAACCGAATTTGGATACTTGTTTACGAGTTGAACTCCTACCTGCGAAGGTAAACGTTCATGAGCTACCGTTCTGTGACTCACAGTTCGGTAGTTCTCCCTGCCTCTAGTTTCATAAGAGTGAACATTTATTCCTCTTATAGGGTCGCATTTTGATTTGAAAAAAGGCACGTTTCTAAAATGTAGAGGCAGGGCAGTGTCAACAGTTTTAAAAAAACCTCAATAAACGAATAGTGACATAGTAAATTTCATTACTAGTACCAAAAGTGGCATTTTCCGGTGCGCGCTCAAGTTTCACTGTGTTTCACGTGCGAGGCGAGCCGAACATTTACAAATGAATTTCACGTAAGAGGCTGAGCCCAGTGGAAGCAAGTGCTGGAAAATCACTTTCGGTACAAGTTATGAACGATATTTTTAACACGACGCAAAAATACACACACATATAAAAAATTACATCAGTTAAAGAAATACTTTCATATATATTAATTATAATTTGTTTTATAAGGAATGTAAAATATATTTGTTCACTTAAACACGTAACGTGCTAATAACACAGTAAAACTAGCTTGCCTACATTTAGATAAATTAATCAATAAAAACAGCTGATTTACGTCGTAAAAATAAATTTCCTCTGCTGTAAATTCGAGCTTGGGAAACGATCATTTTCGTTGATAACAGCTGTCATCGGAAATAACTAAAGTTCGCGTACTATATCTCCAGCTATGACTACTATCATATGATATTTTAAACATATAATTTTTTTAAACACAGCGTTTGACAAACAGTGGGACTGTAGAGCAATGTTTTCAGAAATGTACCCCTCTCCCCCCCGCGCCATGTGCAACCAGCTGACTCTGTCATGGCCAGAGATATAATGCGCGAACTGTACTTTCGGTACGGAGAAATGAAAATGAATAATTGAATAAATAATCGATTTTTTAAGACTCACCGTCAGGAGCAATCCTGTTGTTTTTAATTTAGTGTAGCTGTTTCATCCCCTTGTCCTTAGAGGCATCATCAGCACAGTTGGCATCTGCCCCTAGGACAGGGGGGCGAAACAGCTGTTCACTAAATTAAAAACAACGGGATTGCTGATGACGGTGAGTCTACAAATTTGATTGAGCAATTCCTTGATAACCATTTCACCATTGATTCGTTGTCGGCAGCTGTCCTGGGTCGACTTCCTGTTCACCACGATGACGGACTTCCTCAACTTCACGACGGGGCTGGCCGACGTGACGGCGGACTACCCGCACCTGCACCGGCTGAAGCAGACGGTGCTGGGGCTCCCCGGCGTGCAGCAGTGGGTCGCCAGGAGGCCCCAGACCGACTTCTGAGCTCCCTGGCCTCTGGGCGTCCCTGGGCCCCCGGCTCCCTGGGGCGCTGCGCCGCTGAAGACAACGCCCTCCGGGGTTGCAGACCAGTATTATTTTGTCATTGTGAGACAGTTGCAGTATACTTGAAAGCTGAAGGATTATGAATAAAAATTATGTTGTAATAATTTTGTTTTTGTTTAAAATCTTCTCTCATCCTTTTAGTATTATGCCGTGAAAATACTTTTTCATCACTCTGTATACAGAAAATGCCCCTTTCCGTACAGCTGAGATCTAAGAAAACCCTCGATTTCCTTACATCAAAACAAATAATGATCAGATGATTTTTCGGTACCCAAACATTGCATTTCCATACTCAAACAAACTATTTCCGTACCCAAACAAAGTTTTGCCGTACCCAAATAAACGAAGTTCCTACTCTGACAGTTCAACCAGCTAACTCTAAACTAAAATAGACAGTTCAGCCGTATTGTGTTTGCTTATAGAAAAATGTCTACTATGATATGTTAGATGATTTTTTGTAAACTTGGTTACTTATTTGCAATTGTTCACAACTCGTCACAAAAGTCCCATTTCGGGGCTCGACAGTGTTTTAAATGCGAGGCGTTGCCCCGAAATGGGCTTCTTTCATGACTAGTGGTGAAATACACTATTGACGCTTTTTAAAGTCCAGAAACATAACTAATAGGTCCTTCTGAAATTCTTAAGTGTAAATCCATGCACATTGTAAAAGTGTATATGGTTTTTAGAAATAACTAAATTACAAGAAGGCTTTATGAAGGTAAATCAGAGGTATTTACAGAGTCCATAATATAGATTAAAACTAATCATTTTCTTATATCGTTACAGATAAATTTTTTACCTATCTCTAAGCCCAGCATTCCTTTGTGATTTATCATTCTTTTTATTAAGGAATCCTACTAAATTGTATTGCGTTAGTCTTAAAGAAACATTGTGAAAATCCCTCACCACACTATTAGCCTTAACAACGTATTGTTTTATATGATCTGTTACTTACATTTTTTTCCATCTTTTGCCATAAAGCACAGCGAAAAAATTGTAGCTTGAAGATTATCAGATAGGTATTAGCTATCTTCAAACAGATTATATTTCTTAAAGTTTACAGTTGGAATATTGCTATAAAACTTGTCTGGGGTAGCTGCCAATCGTGTAATGCAACTTTTTAGCAATTTTGAAGAAAAGGTTTTGTTTACCTCCTTTAAACTGCATTGGGAAGGTTAATTAGCTGCGCTTGGGAAGCCAAAGCAAACACGTTTGTGCCTCAAGACCTTTCTCTCCACTTCAAATATTGAAAGGCACCATTAGCTAGGCCTAATGTATGGCAGGAGGGATAAAAACCACCCGTGAAAAGTTAAACTTAGTTTTAGTATTATATGCACATTTGAAGCCTTGAGGAGGAATAAAGTTCAATTCTGACAGAGCTTAATATGTGTTTTTACGATAGGTCTCGGATTTGATTTCTGATGTTATGTACCGATTTAACTTAGACGTTTTCGCCAGACTTCCTACAAACCATTGTTAGTTGTAATTTCATTTGCTCATCAACAAGACAATAAATTAAATATTATTCATGCTCTTGGTCATAGAAAGATGTTTATTTTTAATAATAATGACATCTTATGTAAATTATTCAATTATAGTGATCGTGTCTATTTTGTGACTTAACATATAATCATTACAGTATAATATCTATGATATGAATGTCAAATAATGGCATTACACTGAAATATACTATCATTTAATATATTAATATATATTTGGGAAGCTATGTGGAACAGACGAGCGATATTCTTTTGAATACACAGATTCACTGTGATCATAAAACAGGAAATCCCTTGACAAACGTTTTCGCTGGAGTCGTGTATTCGGTTTTTTTTTGCCTGAAATGTTTAATAAATTATACGACTCGCTTCACAGAGGCCGGCTCACAGTAAGCCTGGTGTCGGTGTCATAACTGTACAGGGTCAATATAATCAGCCGAGAGCAAATAGATTGTTCATTGTTGTTCACGCGTTTTAAAGCGTCACATTGCAAATTCCACGTTGTAATCCAGCTACTTGGAGGTAACGAATTGTGAATAGATGAACAATGGCTTGTGGACTCGGTATTCCCTAGTGGGGATTAACGTTCGCACTAGTGAGTACTCCGTTCATAAGGCCGTTCTCATAATTAGAACAGTTCGTAGACTTTAAACCAGGGAAAATTGTGGTTCGGAGCCCAAGTTAAAATGTAGGTCCCTTAGTTGCCATTGCTGTTGGGCTATTAATGAACAGTCCTGTATAAGGAACATGTCGGCCTTAGTCAGTAGCAAGGCTACAAGATCGCGCAACAATCATCCTACACTCATACTTCACTCATATTCGCCTTAAATACCCCTTACTGGCGGTCGGCGTCTTAATGGTAATCTAATGTAATTTAATCAAATGTTATATATTATTTTAAAATATCTATTCCCAAATATTTTAAATATTTTTTTAAAATTTTAAATATATGTCTTATTTAAGTTTACTTAAGTTTTTGAGTGAGTCGATGGCGCAGTTGGTAGCGCACTCGGCCTCGGAACTGAGGCAGCGGATGTCGCAGGATCGAGTCCCGACGTTGTACTGTTCACCCTTGTACTGTACCGGCTCATTCCTTGCTTTGCTTGATAACTTTCACGCACAGGCCTGAGCCCCATGTGGGGGGGGGGGCAAATGCAAGGTAAAAAGAGGCCGCCACCCTCTTTAAAAAAATTAAAAAATTAAAACCGAGGTTTGTAAGCAAATATATTAGGGGGATCTTAGGGGGAAATAATCCTTAACCGATAAAACAAAGTTTTGGGATGCGGTTTTAATGTGTGTGTCTTTAAGCACGATTACTCGCGTAAAAATGGTCCGATCTAAATGAAATTTGCCACAGATATGTAAAGTAGTAATTATCCTATGAAAACGATTCACACCTCAAAACAAACATAACAAATTTAATGCACGAAATTCAAAGAGGTACCTTGCAACACATGTTTGGGAATTTGATGGAGAGAGCATAACTTTATACAATATGCCAATGGCGGACTGTTTGAGCACAAAATGTAAACTAAATGTGATAGATTTTAAATAATAGGTTGTATAAAATGTAAATATCAATAAAACAATACTCATTACATATTTATATGTGCATTATTCAAGCTTAAAAATGGGCTGCGTTTTAAAAAAATACCCTGTATTTTGCCTCAAACCCCGGAGATATTATATAGACATACCCTGTATATTTATTTACGGAAATGAAAGAACAGTGTTTCAGCCACTGTGAACCTCAAAACTTAAAGTTATAACGGTCCCGGGCATAGGCCTAATCATGAGCCTACGGTGATAATTTCTACTCTACTCGGGAAATTCACTAAACAATTTCTCTTTGTAAGTTAAGTGCAGATAAATTTACTAATTACGCAAATGTATCATATTACATTAGACACATGAGATAATCGATAACATTACTCGTTAACATTATCGTTAACATGACTCGTATAGCCAATTGACAGCGGTGCAACGTTCCTGATAACTCATAAATACCAAAGCCCGCTCTAATAACTTATGGATTGCGTTGCAGCCGTATGTCATTCATACTTGGCTTAAAATACCTACCTGGGTAGGTCGCCATTTCAACTAATGTATCAAAATGTATGCATCTCACGCCCTTTGATCAGAATATGCACTCTAGTCAGCTTATGTTATTTATAGTTTCTTTTTCTGTTCCGGCTTAAGGATTTATTTTATGGATTCTGTTTGAGGCAAAATCATAAAGTACACTTTGAAATCACAATGCAAATGTGGGTTACGCTTAACATATTTTCAAATTCTAATTAAAATACAGCTCTTTTAAAACCTTACAATTTATCAGAACAGAAAACTTTCAATTTGTTACAATCTAGAATGTTCTCCGTTGAAACCGTAACAAATTGGTATCCTAGCTCTCCGACAAAATGCCTTTAAATTTTTAAGCAAATCCTCTGAACCTTATTTTAACAATCTATCTTATTATTGAAATAATTTCTGGGATTTTGTACAGAGCAAATCGACCCCTAGAAGTGAATTTTTCTACACATATTTGGTATCAAATTAAAGCTATTACAGTCTGCATGTGACTTATGCGGGTTTGGAAAGTATCCCACGAAAAGCCTTCACACAGGAGGCTTTTGAAATTCCAGCGAAAGTGCTACTATCTGTTGTAAAACCTGTGAACGTTTACCAATTGACATTTGTTTAATATCCAAAAGCATCTTCCACGAAAATTACCTTAATCATCAATTAAAACCGTAGAGCATCAATGGCTCTAAAATTGATTAAAATAATACTACAATGATTCTCCCTCTATAATTCTTGAATCCCAATGACCGTCACCTATTAATAATCTCGTTTCCTTATTTCCTCACATCCTAATGACTAACAGGAGCACATTATAATGGCTTTCATACCCTAATAATTCGTCAACCCTCATTTTTTTAATCCTAATGATTAATATACACAATTAATCTGTAGTATTAAATTACTTTTCTGGTCGCTCTCAGACTCTAATGATTCACATTGACCCTCATAAACAGTAAAATGCTAATGACTGTCTGAAACCCCTGCTGATTCACACAGTAATGACCCGTATCTATAAATAAACATATATTTTAGATATATGTATTTTTCAGTTGCATATTTTTCTTTTCATCGTTATTAGTTTTCTAAATGGAAGCCATATAGAACACTTATAATAATGGTTAACTGTTACCCAGGGTGTCTTTAAACCACTTGTAACTCCCCTATTAATATGACACATCGTACATTTCAGTGCCCCTCATTCACAAACATACTAAGCATACATCTTATTTATATTGACGACTATAAATTTCGTACCTCAATGTTTAAACAAATGCATTTTGAAAGCACTGCAGTAGGTCTCGGCAGGTGTTTTTTGCCTGAACTTACTAAAAGTTTTACCAATAAGAAAGATTAGCTTCTTTTGCTTTCAAAGAAAAAAGACTAAAATATCTCAAAGATTCGACGACAGACGCTCAAAGAGCTTAGGCTACCACACGACATTAACATTACCCGCAAACACTCTACAAAGGGATTTAAACACGTAGGAGGATTAGGTTCCTGCCGTTTCCCTAAACTTCTCCGCATCATTATTATGTTCGTTTTCTCTAATTTTTGTTTGGTTAATTGTTTATTTATTTTTAAATTACTACATACCAGGACTCAGTAATAATTCAGTAATAATTACAATTCAACTTAATTTTAAACATATAATCAGTGGAGGATTCAGTCCGTTCAAAAGTTTATAATCTTGATAACTTTACATGCACCAGCAGAAACAACTCTCAGCAGCCTAAATTATGCTTACTCTTAACTAACTACAATAAAAATTAATAGCTGGACACAAAATTTATTAACTGCAGATGCCTATTATGTATTAAAAAAATAATACGTCAATCATAACATAACAATAATGTTTGTCCTTTTTATCAATAGCAGTCATATGAAATAACCCCATTGCAGCAGACCTGCATACTCAGCAAATCTCAAATGCAAAACAACATATTTGAATCAAACATAGCAAGATTTGACATGTTTTGGTAAGCTCCTTAAGAATAACATGGGGAATGAGTATGCAGGTTTGCTGCTACAGGTATATTAAAACTGGGTGGTTTTAATTCAATATTTATTAGATCTGAACTAGAAGAAGCTATTTACCAAGTTTTAACAAGATATGTTGAGAAATAACCGAGATATAGAATTTTACTTATTTCCCATAAGGTTAACACTGTGACAACATACTGTTTTTTTGAGCTGAATTCAATAGTGCCCACAAAAATTCGATAAATTTTAATTTTCTATGTAAAAAACTCAAAAAACCCATTTTTGGGGGGGTTTATTCTCCTTTACCCCCCATTCCGGTGGTCCGATCGGGCTGGTTCACGAACTTGTCCAATTGATTACCACTTTACAAGTCCGTACCAAATTTCATAAAGATCGGACCATTTTTGCAGCCGCTATCGTGCTAACACACACACACACACACACACACACACACACACACACACACACGCACGCGCACGCGCACACGCACACGCACACGCACGCGCACGCGCGCGCGCGCACACACACACACACACACACACACACACACACACACACACATATATACAGGGTGTCTCACCTAAGGTGTCTCAAACAGATTGCGGACAAACTATTGGTCCTACAAGGATGAAACAAAATCATTTCCCACTAAATCGTCCCCAAGGAACAACGTAAAAATATTTTAAGCTTTTTAAAATACAGGGTGTTCCAAAACCTGGGGTCACGGGTTCGTATCTCGTAATTTTCAAATGTAAACATATGTCATGTTGTGCATCATTTTAAAGCTCTAAACAAGACAAACAATTTGGTGAAAACGGAATTGATTTATCTCAACTAATTCCAAAATGGCGGCCATTTTCGTGAAAATTGTTGTTATTTACGGAATACCCTGTATCTCGAGAACCATAAAACAAATTTTTGTTCTGTTTAAAAATTATTAATCCTCGTAAAGTCAGCTTTAATTTTATATGCGACATGCCAACATTTAAAAAATAAAAGTTTTTGACAGTAAATTATATTCTGTTTAAATGTAGGTAGCCCTGAAAATCAAAAAAATGAAATGGCAGCATACGTCTAATTACACATCATTTTACAGGTCTCGCAAAGACCAACAACTTTTCAACTTAAACCTACCTCCTATCTTTAGTGGTTTTGTAGTTGTAAGCAAAAAACTCTATTTTACCATATAAAGCCCATGTTAAATCTGCAGTCTTCGTGGCATTTAAATTTACATCCATTAAATCTAAGTACTTCACATTTAACATGGGCTTTATATGGTAAAATGGAGTTTTTAGCTTATAACTACAAAACCACTAAAGGTAGGAGGTAGGTTTAAGTTGAAAAGTTGTTGGTCTTTGCGAGACCTGTAAAATGATGTGTAATTAGACGTATGCTGCCATTTCATTTTTTTGATTTTCAGGGCTACCAACATTTAAACGAAATATAATTTACTGTCAAAAACTTTTATTTTTTAAATGTTGGCATGTCGCATATCAAATTAAAGCTGAGTTTACGAGGATTAATAATTTTTAAACAGAACAACAATTTTTTTTATGGTTCTCGAGATACAGGGTATTCCGTAAATAACAACAATTTTCACGAAAATGGCCGCCATTTTGGAATTAGTTGAGATAAATTAATTCTGTTTTCACCAAATTGTTTGTCTTGTTTAGAGCTTTAAAATGATGCATAACATGACATATGTTTACATTTGAAAATTCCGAGATTCGAACCCGTGACCCCAGGTTTTTGGAACACCCTGTATTTTAAAAAACACCCTGTAGCTTAAAAATATTTTTACGTTGTTCCTTGGGGTCAATTTAGTGGAGAATGATTTTGTTTCATCCCTGTAGGACAACTAGTTTGTCCGCAATCTGTTTGAGACACCTTAGGTGAGACACCCTGTATATATATATAAATTCGAACGAATGGTGTTTTTTGCTTCTGGGGACCCCAAAATGAAAAGTTAACATGGTCTCTGACTTAGGTCTTACCATGAGTACTACCGTAATAGCTTATTCTTTTAAGGAAATTCGCTAAAAGTGGTATAAAGGAACTAATTTGTTAATGTTATAACAAACAAGATAAAATTCTACGAAATAACTTTAAGAAGCTATTAGTAGTGTCGATGCCACTAAGAATACATGTTTTAAAATTTAATAAATGTCTGAACTGGAGAATTAGCACCAAAATTAGTGCGAGAGAACCGGGGTGTAAAAAGCAAGGGGCATCGGGAGTTGTGGCGAGGACCAGTGAAGTTGAGACATGACCAGACTTCGCCTTAATTTGAAGTAAGAAAAAACTTTTTCATCATACTAACTCAGAAACATCTGTTTTATGTTCCGTTTTAATGGCTCGAAAGTTACCCTTTGCCGTACTAGTGTGGCAAAAACTTTTTCCGGACTGTTAAAATTTTGCCGGACTGAGATTACAGGAAACTGAAGTAAACAACCAAGATGAGTAGAAAAAAATAGGTGGTCCCATAACTAACGTTTGTTCTTGTGACGTATTCACGTCTACTTCCAGCTGTGAATTCTGAACTAAAATACAACTGAAGGAAAAGCAATTTGATGACGTACCTACGTCTACATCAGCTGGTCAGTGATGACGGGTTAAATGGAACCACCTGGTTTTATTCTATTCATCTTGGTAAACAACCAGCTGATTTGTAGCAAACCGACGTTTAACGCTTGTTTATTGGTTACATTTTAGAGGAATGTAACCAATTTTATAGGATCATTTAATATACTGTAGTTGCCCATTTACCCATATACCCATAGTTACCCAAATAGTTTACCATTTTATAGGACTGGTAGCAGTAGTAAATGTTTGTTTTGTCTTTTATAGGTTAGGTTTGAAGGGTTGAGAAACGTATTGGGTTATGCAAGGACTACGTTATGATTGAAAGTATGTTTTTTTGCCACCGAGGGGACGCTGGCCACCACCGAGGGGACGCTGGCCACCACCAAGGGGACGCTGACCACCATCGAGGGGACGCTGAACACCGAGGGGTCGCTGCGAAATTTCCAACTCATTCTCTTCTAGGGACAACTCATCTTCCAACCCGAAACCTTCCAAGCATTCCTAGACAAGGACCTCCACCTGGGAGCTCCCGTTATTGTGAAGAGTCTCACCCAGATTGGTTCATCCTCCAGACATGCAGTTTTTCGGATAAGGGTCCCTCATCCCCTCCTAGATGGACAATCCAGGACGATCCACGACTCCCTGTAGGGCTCGGACCAGACTGGGTATCCTAGCTATCACACACACATTAACATAGTGAGTTTTTATTAATCTTATAAATATTATTATTGTTTTTATCCCTATCATTTTCCTATTTGTTATTTCCTATTATTCCTATCTTTAGTTAATGTGAGACTGGCATTAGCATTTTCTTTGAGTTTTTTTAATCTTATTCGACGCAACATGTATTGATCATGTTGTTCTTGCTGTTTACTGAAATTGTATTTTCATCATACTGACACAGAATCTTCTGTTTTCATTTCCTTTTTGTTGCACTGAGAAAAATTTAGTCCTGAAATACGTGGAAAATACACGTAAATAAGGGTGTGCGGGTTACCCACTGCAATCTGGACCCGGCTCAATGCTCCGGCAGTGAGGCCGCCACACGGATAATCAGGACTTAGTTTGTCTACATAGTTATGACGTCACTGGCTATGACGTCATTACTGTCGGTTGTAAGTCCTGCCGATCAGAGTTGGCTCTCGTAATTGCAGATACTTTTCTCAGAATATCCTGCGATTCATTTTGCCTTCACCACAGTTTATCACAGAATATACATTCCTACTCTCGTAAAATACAACCGATTTCTATGCAATGACTTGCCTAGTCTCTGCATTTACCGGTATTTTTGACTTAAAATCAGTAAAATATGTCTGGTCCCTCCCCTAGCGGTCACCCATCCAAGTTCTAACCACGCCCGATGTTTCTTGACTTGTATGTTCAGGTGAAGACTGCTATATCCATTGCGTTACGGCTGCCTGTTGTCAGATGTAGTTATTGAATAGGATCTGAAGAAGTGATAAGTGCAGTTTTACGCCTAGTGGTACTTCTCTACAGTGACAATTTATTGCGTAATTGAGTCTAGACTAGCCCTCCGTACGTGTCGTGCGTGTTTCCCGGTACCGGAATTTTTGTAAAAAGTGATGTTTGTTCGCTGTTTGTGCGTCTGTCCGTTTGTGTTACGTGGGTATGTGTCATGATGGTTGTTAATGCTTCTTGACGACTTCCACTGAATGAAATTTGATTTCCATCGCCTAAGGAAGATCTCTCTGAGATTGAAACTGTCGTAATATGAGACTACAAAGGATCACTTTGACAGTACAAGGTATTTACACCATTAATAGTTATAATTTATTGCCCTGACATATTTATTTATTTGATTTATTTAAAAGTGGTAGAAAATCAATGCAAGGTTATACTCGACCTGCATTCTATTTCTTACAATTCATCTTATTTATAACTTCGCTAAAAATACCTGAGTTATTAAAATCGAAGCAGGAGATTTAAACAGTGCAATTACTTTTTTTGGTAATTTGTTCGTGTAAACTTTGGGCAGAATAAATTAATCTTAGGTCTAAAACTGATCAATGCGTCTTTGCAACTATTTAAAAATAGAACAGAATGTTTTTATTCAAACTTGTATCACATTTATTTGTAAATTTTCAATCCCAAATATAAAACTAACTCAACGGACTTAAAATCAATCCTGATTTGGTTAAAAAATATTTAATCGATTGAAATAATATATTTGATGATAGTGCGAACTAAAACAAGGTAATGACTAACTGCTTTTACCAAATCACATGGAAATAATTTGAAGTTCTCATTCATTCGCCTATCGTAAATGCAGTGGGCTGCAGCCAGAAAGTAATCATGGATAAACTTATGACGTGTTTTTTGACGTATACAAACCATCCATGACGTCACTTTAATGTTTTCCCCTTAAAATCACGGTAAATTCCCTGATTATTTGCAAATACGGCAGTTCGAGCGTAATTGCAGAGAAAAAGTTCTTAAAGAAGGACTACGAGTCCTGCGTCTGTACTAATGCCCAAAACTCTGCTGAGTCATTGAGCTGGGTCCAGACACATCACTCCTGCACGTGAGCCAAGTCCTTATTTACGTACTGCGAGTACAGATTCTAGATTTGGGGCAAAAACTCTGCTTTTCCGCTAAGATATTTTTCTCAGTGTGGCTTTTTGAAAGGTACCCATTACCGTACAAGTCCAGAAAAAACTTTCCTTACAGCAAACCAACATTTAGTGCGTGTTTATTAGTTACTTTTTAGAGGAATGTAGTGGTAGCACTGGCAGCAGTAGCAAATGTTGGTTTTGTTTATTAAAGGATAGGTTTGAAGGATTGAGAACAGCACACCAGGTTTATGCTATGCAAGGAATACGTTATGATTGAAAGTATGTTTTTTTTCTGAATAGTATGGTGAAAAGTATCGTACGTTACACGGCCGGTAAGTTTTACCATACTCGCATGAAAATTCCGCACTAGCTTTTGCTCGCGCGGGAACTATCACGCTCGTCCAGCAAAACAGTACTTTCCGGTCTAGTAAAGTAATATGCTATTTTTGTCAAAAACAGTACTGTACATTGAAATGTATAACTCATTCACAGTTTTGATCTAATGTTATTTTTTTCTATTTTATATATTTGTCAGTCTTTTTTTTGTAGCAAAAATTATTTGTTGAGCATTATGAACGAGTTTGATGGGGTAATTTTAACTACCGCCGACGTTAGTACTTGTATTATTATTACCTATTAAATTGCTAATATCACCTTCCTGTATCTATTATATGTATAATGTAATGTAGTATAAGAGGTCGCTATGGTGTGCAAAACTGTATTTATTTGATTAGTATAAAACGCATATAAAGTCAAGACAATATATTTACTGAACTGTTTTCAAATTTTCATCGAATGCTTTAAATACAAGATGGCTGGTATTTTCAGAATTTAACTTTTTACAAACTGGCCACATTGCAAAATTAGTGATACATCTAATGTGGTGTACTCTACACTACGATATAGATTATAATCCCTCAAGTGAAAACAAAACAGTGATGAATTTAAATTGCAAAAACATTGCAGTATTTATCTTTAACAACTATTAAAATAAAGAAGTTTAATAAACTTACAATTTTTTGTTGTCAGTGTTTACTCATTGGTGATGTTATAATATTTTATTTTATACAAATTAATAATTATAATCATAATTCACTACTTTTCATCATACTGAAAGGAGAGAAAAATTAGAGTTAAAAAAGTAAAAAAGAATGTCAAAAAAGTGTGAAACAAACTCCAGACACGCATAAATGTCTTTTTCTGGCAATCTCTCGTTTAAAATTGCTCGTGTCATGACCCGCAAACGAAAAAAGTAATATTCCTCTCTTGTTGCCCAATGTTATTTCCCGAAAATACGAAGAGAAAATATTATTCCTCTTGATACGAAGAGGGGAGGTTTTATTTTCATCAACATATTTATTTTAAAGTTGAAATGAACAGATTCGTTTTTGTTTTCTTTGTTTACACATGTCAGTATCACCTGGAGACCTAAACCCTGGTCAGAGTGTAAAAAAAACAGTAGTAACAGTGTTCTTTGGTTTTTTTCTGTTGACAATGCCTGCATTTTAGTGAAAATATATATGCCAAACATCGAATGAAAACAAATTTTAAGTACAATTCAAAGTGGATAGAGAATCGGTTTTTTACCAGAAGTTTTCAAAATACAAGACTTTAATTTTTTTTAGATAACTTGATTAATTTGCAGTGGATTGTAAAACGTAACGCAAAATTTAGTCCATACAACAACAAATTTCCAATTATCACATTACCACTACTTTACGAATGAAAATTTCAACTTTTAATGGAATCTTTTACTTGCAATGACTCTAGCAACCATACTTTAAAGTTTGGAAATGGTTTAAGAGATTCCTTAAACAAAGTAATGGCTAGGGTTTTTTCTGTGGATTAAGTACTGTAATAGCAAAATCAAAATGAACGTGGCTTATTAAGAGGTTTACACTAAATAAATTATCGAAGAAGTGTAAAAGCAATCAACGAGTTTGAAACGTTAAGCTTTGTTACCAGCCACTAGCACTTGAGGATAAGAAGAGATTCAACACGAACTTTCGATAACACACTTGAGGCTCCGTCGGGGTCGTGTTCGATGATGTGAGAAAGTTTCCAACTGCCACTTTCAATTGCACCTACGTGCTTGCGTCTCGATTTAGCTCTCGCAGCTCAGAACTCATTTTACCATTTAAAATGTTTTTTGTCTTGGACTCTTGCTGCAAGCCTCTGGGCAACACCCGCCTTTTAATTCCTCTGGGCTACTGGTAAGGATTCTGAGATTTAGGCTCCTTTCGCATGGCTCATTCTCATTCTCATTCTTGTGTTTAGGCTCCTTTTAGCCGTTTTGTTCGATGTAGTATCCGTTTAGCGTGTGAATCATAAGGAGGTACCGTGCCGTGCTGTGCGCCGCGCCGCCGCGTCGTATGAAACATGTACAAGGTTACATACAACACCGAAACGGACGGATTCTCGCCGCATGATGAAAAGACACCACTTTGTGTGAAAAGGTTCTATCAGCCCTAACCCTTGTGATAATTTAAATGAGTATATTACTGTTTCACCGAATAACATTGACGTAAATATATTCATATCATAATTTTAATGTAGAAAACGCTGTAATGGGGGTTATATTAAAGGAATTAATTATTCTAAGGTTTTTGTATGGGATAGTGGTAGGCTAGGTGTTAGGGTGTAGAACGGGACACGTTGTTTGTAAATAGCTATCACAAGCGACTCTGCCTTGCCTTGAGGGCTAGGCTGCCTTCACGTCTAGAGTTTAAATAGGTTGGGTTGTGTTGATTCGGGGCAGTCGGCTCCGTGGGGAGAAGTGCCCCTCAAGGAGGAGATTCTGGGGTGATTGGTCTGGCTATTAGAAGAGAGAGAGTTTAGACTAGGGTTCAGAGTACGGGAGTTCCGAATTAAATAAGTACGGAGTTTTTGGGAGAGACAGGTCGAAGGGGAGTTGAGTTCAGTTTGATCACTGGGTTTTAATTTATTCGAGAGAAGTCGCTTGTGGTAGTTTGAGTCCCGGTAGAGGTAAATTAGATCCGTTTGGAAGTTAAGTTTGTTTAGTTCATGTAGATATCCAATTGTGTATTGCTAGCCTTTGTATGACAGGTAAGGTAGCTAGTTGTGCAATAAATTTGATTCTTGTTTAAAAGTCAACACACCGGTTTCAATGGTTTTAGCTCCCTTATGGTAGCATAAGGGAGCTAAAACCATTGAGTTCCCATTGTGAGTGTGTGGAGAGCTTACGAGGGACGGTTTTCCACACGCCACAACACTGAATAAATAATTTGGGCTTATGTTCAAAGGCAAATGAGGAAGAGTCATGACATATTCAATGAAAACTGAGTAGGATTAACTAAATTAATAAGCTATTTTCATTCAAAGAAAGGGTTTATTATGAACTAAAAGGGGTTCCTGTTGAGATTTTAAATGCAATCCACAAAGAGACATTGAGATGGATCTATAGAATTAAGCATAAAGCAAAGAAAATCTAATGAATAAAGGAAATCTGTCAGTTTAAAACGGGTCTTCTATTCAAGTATACAACGGAAATTACTATTCGTTCTCCTTTCATATCATCTTATTGAGGAATTAAAATGTCGTACACTAATTAACACTATTTATTTGAGATGGAAATAACTAATGTTTTCATTCAGTTGTGCTTTCCTCAAATATGTGCTTTCCTAAAAATAATAATCTAGATATCAATGGGAACTAACTGAAAGCCTTTGTTTATTTGAATTAAAATACTAACTATTAACTGTATCAACCTTATATTTTTGTATGTTTAAATCATATGAAATATATTTTAAGTAATTGAATCTTGAGGAAAGATTGCCACTATCATTTAACCAGAAGTAACGCTCTGATGGGTACTCAATATTGTAGGCTTAGTAAGAGTGCCAAAATTTAATTATAAGATTATAATTTTTAACTACATAACACTTTGAGTCAAGAATGTTGGCTATCACGACTCTTAAGGATAGGCTACATAAGGGCTGGATGAAAATCCATTTTATGACATTAATGATTTTCTATGGATTGTATTAGATTTTAAGTAAGTAGCTAATAATTCTTTTCTTTAAATTACTTTTTTTCCTGAACTGCTTATTCTTAACATACACAATTTATGGCCTCTGTATTTCAGATGTTTATAGATGTTATTTTTAACAACAGTTTGTTACATTTTTTGTAATATTTGTTGTTATAAGTTTTAATAGTTAATTTAGGCTGAATTTTGCATAAAAACAAATTAAGGCTACTGCGATAGATGACATTGGATTGTTATGCAATGTATTCTTGTATTTATCACTGGCCATATATACCAGATCCCTTGCGATTGTCACAAAAACTACTACGGGCAAACATCAAGACCAGTAAGAATCAGAATAAAAGAGCATAAGAGCAGCATAAACAAACAGCTCCAAAACTACTCCAAACTCAGTGAACATATACATGAAGAGGGTCATAGAGTAAAATGGTCAGAAGCAAAAATAGTATTCCAAGAAAACAATTATAAGAGCAGAATACGTAAAGAAGCTGCATGCATGGTGACGGATAGAAATTGTATATCCCAACCAAGCGCCACCATTCCACCTATGTTTATTCCTCTTATTACTAAAGAAGTTGCAGATAGTTTCAAAAAGTCAAAAATAATCAATATCTAGGTTAAATTTACAACTTTACAAAATTTCAGTAATTTAAGCACATTTACATATATAACTATTATTTAATATTAAATTAGTAGAAAGAATTTTAAATTTAATTTTTGAAACATGTGATTTTTGACTAAATGATTGTCAAACGTTTGTTTATTTACTATGGCTGAAGATGGCTTCAGATAAAAAGAAGCCGAAATATACCAATTTAAAACAATTTCTTGTTTTATTAGTAATTAAAGTGATGAGTAGCCAAAACTTGAATAACATTGAAACAACCATCACAAAAAACACATACCGTCAAGAATCCGTCACCGAACTCCATATCATGGTTTGTTAGGTCAAAATAAGCAAAAAAGTTTAATGAAGCTATGTCCTTAAATGCATATTTACCCAGATATCCGCCATTTTGTATTTTTCACAAAATATTTTTTATCTCCGAAGTTTTTTAATCGATTTTTTTAATTTGGTATGTACCTAAAACTAGTCAAGTTAATGAAAAAATAATCAGCATGATCGAATGGCAAATTTCAAAATGGCGTCGTTTAAAATCTTTAAATTGAAATTCCGAAAAAACGGTACATGGTACAAAAATATAAGGGATAACAACTTTTCGGAAATTCAATTTCCAATCGAATTTGTTTTTTTGGATACAAATATTTGGAATTGTAATCTGGAATCTGATTTTATAAAATTCATCGATAAAATAACATGATCGAAGCATATTTAAAACTTGATATTTTAAATGCAAGGTTTAATATAACACATTATATAAGACCCTGCATTATATAAAGCTAGGTTTTACGTAAGGGCGATGCATTTTACATGATGTATTAATTCACTCTCGATCACTTTTTTATGAAGCTGCAATTTTCTTTATTGTTTCTTCCATTGTACAATCATTAGTTACGGTCCAATTAGCATTTTTTCCTGCTGCGTGTTGTGTTAGTCGGATACGCGTCTGAGGTTGCTCATTCTGCTCTCCTGCGACGATCCTTCGGTGGCGTCATTAAACGTGAAACTTACCCATCTCGCAATAGATTAATGTATGGTTTTTCTATTCCTAAACTTAGCTTAAATTCACCAAGAGCCATCTCGTTTTACATAGCTCAGAGTTGGCTGGCCGGCCTTCGGTTGACATTAGATTCGACGATTTTTGTCTTACTATTAAATTTATTCCTTGATATCGCTAAAAATGTGTAAAGGTTCATGCTGTCAAATATTTTTAGCGCCTCAACTTAAAACAATAAATGTTTCAAAAGTAAATTATTTCGATTTTAAGGATTTTATTAAGTTGTTTTTGTTGACAGTAGAAGTGAAGTAAATGTACTTTGACATGTTCTTACGCACAGACAAATAGCCTTAATGAGATAAAATTCTAAATAAATTAAGTAAACAAAAATGAATTTTTTATGTTAGATTTATGTTAAATATTGAATTTCTGGAACAGTTTGAATTTGGAACTGTTTTGAATATTAATTTCAATTTAAACCAGGTCCAAGATAATATTTTTTATTACATTAAGTTTTTTAATAAGTTCCAGAAACTTACCTATTATGTATCTTTCCTCGTGTTTACATTTCAATCCTTTTTAAACAAACGATTTTTTCATGTTCAGGATTTCATGTTCGCAGATAGTTATACAGAAATATGTAGCCTATTTATTGTGATTATCTCAATTTCAATATAAATTGATGAATTCTATTGTAATGTTTTTTAGAGTATTTAACTATGAATAAACTTATCTTACTATCTATTTTTTAATTAAAAATTAGCTTTAATATAGGCTTTACTCTCCCTGCCAGAATGGCCTATCATCTGGCCATTTGATTTATTGTTTTCCCTTCCTCAACTGGATTTATTTGTAGGCATGGCGCCTCGGTACAAGTTGTAGGCTATACTAATACAGCCAAAATGGGCTCTTCATCTTATTTTTTGTTTTCCCAGTCCCAACGGGATGTATTGGTAGAGATGGTGCTTGAGTACAAGCTGTAGGCTTTACTTACCCAGTCACAATTGGCCATGTTGTGATTTACCCTGTCTCATCTAAACGTATTTGTTAATATGGCGCCTCAGTAGAAGTGTATGCTTTACTAATCCAGGTATAGATCGGGCTCTTCATCTTACTGTTTTCCCTGACCCAACTGGATGTATCTGTAGAGATGACACCTCAGTACAAGCTGGCTTTACTATCTTAGCCAGAATGTGCTCTCTATCGGGCCCTTTTATTTATTGTCTTCCTAGTCTCAAATTGATGTAAGTCTAGAGATGACATAAGCACAAGCTATAGGCTTTACTAAAGCCCAACCCCGCCAGAGTAGATCTTCATTTGGACCTTTTACCTCATATTTTTACGGATGTCTTTGTAGAGAAGGATTCTAAGTATAACCTCTCTGGCAACTTAAGTGACCCAGCTCACAGATAATAATCAAACAGAGGTCGCTTTGATATGGGTATTCTGTTGCGCCGAACTAGGAACAGTTATTTCCAGTTACAGTTAAGCTACTAAACTTAGTTACATCCAGTTACTAGCTACAGTTAAGTTAAATTAGGAGAGGACAGCGACGCTGCTGCTCTCTCGCGGTATTAATGATAAACTAAGTCCTCGACACCAGGTGACCAGCGCTCGACACACCCTGAGCGCAACAGTAGATGATACCTCTGATTCTTCTCTGTGCCCAGTTAGAATGCCCAGCCGGAATGGACTCTTCATTTGGCTCTTTTATTTATCGTTCCCCGCGTGTGTCGGCAGATGCCGCAGTACAAGCTGTACTACTTCGACATCAAGGGCCTGGGCGAGACGCTGCGGCTGCTGCTGGCGTACATGGAGGCGCCGTGGGAGGACGTGCGCGTCGCCAAGGACCAGTGGCCCCAGCTCAAGCCCTGTGAGTACCACCACACTCAGAGTCTGCAGTGCATCCCGCCGTCTTGGGGTTTATTCCGATAAGAACTATGGACTTGTCATTTTATATAACCCAAGGTTTTATATAACGCATTATATAAAACTCTGCGTTGTGTAAAGAAAGGTTTTTATATAAAGTCGATACATTAATCATTATGCATTAATTCATTTCTTGATCACTTTTTTTCTGAAGCTGTAATTTTCTTTATTGATTCGCCTATCGTACAATGGCTGGTTGGTGTAGTGGTTATATTGCCCGCCTACAAACTTGTAGGTAACCGGATCGATCCCGAGAAAAGTTAGTAGCTTTTTGAAGGGTTGTTTCTGGAGCCAGTTGCCATTGGTTGTTGGGATATTAATTAACAATCCTGTCTAAGGAACATGCCAACCTTAGTCAGTAACAAGGCTACAAGATTGCGCCACTGTCATCACGATCATCACACTCATCCTTCACTCATATTCAGGGTAACGTCCTCAATAAGGTACCTGTCTTATTAAAGTGATTAAGTGATTAATTAATGACCAATGCAGAATTTTACTACTATTACGTATAAAGTGTTAGCAAGATCTGGGTCCGAGATTGCTCATCCTGCACTCCTGTGATGACCCTTCGGTCATCCTCGAAACATGCTTGGATTTGAACACAAATTATTATTTACCTTAAATTGTATACAGTAAGTCTAATTCGTGATTTTTTTCATATTTATATTTAGTAGTAAACTGCGAAGAAAAGTCTTCGATATATTTTTAATTTATAGAAAAAAATGTTCGTGTGAAATTTTTAATTTTGTTCATGTATAACTTTGATTTTTTTAAAGAACTATTTTATATTTTACAATAAATATAAAAAGTTTTTTTACTGTAAAAAAAATTTAATTAAAAAAATTTAAATTTTTTAATTTTACTATAAAAAGAAGAAAAATTTGAAATCTACATTCTTTTTATGGAACAATCTTACGAATTACGACAGGTATTGCCACTCTTAAAGGGAGTTTCTACTGAACACTCTAAAGTGATTATTAAAATGTGACTTTAAGTGAACAACAATACTTCAGTTAGACCGAATACCACTATTTCATACTAAACAATAATTTGTAGGCCTATAAATCAAATTAATCTTTTATGTAAGCCAATATTAAAAAATAACTATTATAACGGTGTTTTTTTAACGCAACCCAAAACTTTATTTTATCATTGAAAGTTTATTCCGTTATTAGATGCCCGGATTTGACCCCACTAGATTTTTTGGTGATACAAAAAGGCCTACGAAAACAATTCACAGGATATTCAGCACCTCAAAACCAACATAACAAATTTCATACAAGAAATCCAGAGGTACTTTGCAAAACGTGTTCAGGAATTCAATGGAGAGAGCTCAAATTTGTATAGATTTCAATGGCGGACTGTTTGAACATGTAATGTAAGCTAAATGTGATAAAACTTAAATAATAGGTTGTATAAACTGTAAAGATTAACAAAACAGTACTCATATCATCTTTAAATGTACATTGTTCAGTCTTAAATATGGGTTGCCTTTAAAAAAACACTATACCTATTAATTCCAAAGAATACATTTTGTACATCATGAAATTTACTTCAAAGTCACGTATTTTTAAGATGGTAAGTCATAATATACTATTAGTAACGTACGGTCGATGTTTGTGATTTTTTTTGTAATCATCGTAATTTTAATTTTTATCAACCTAATGTGCCTATTAAAAAGTACTTGAATTTTTGGGTACCGCTAATTTAGATAACGGTAAAAATTTCAAAGATGTAGTTTTTCTTAATGTAATTTTTCTCTATATGAAGATAACTGTATAAATGCTTCTTTCGGTGATTGCGAGTTTTCCGCAAAAAGTGTTTGATTCCTATATGCGCTTAGCGACACACATCCAGTTCAAGAAAAAATGAATTAAAATTATAAATAATTTTTACACATGTAAAAACAGGGATATGTCTGAAAAATCTAGGTAAACAAAATAATGAATCTCTTTTTCTGGACTTTTTGGTGTTTTATTTAGACTAAATGGCAACAATATAACTAGGCTCCACTTTGATAAACCCTTAAGCGATTAAAAGACAAAAAAGACTTTTCAAAATCAGAAAAAAACTGTAGATTTTGTAATAAACATCATATTAAAGTTGATTCTTAGAAGAAGATTTGTTATCATATTTTACAACTTATAGTCCAGTATAACTTAGCGAAAGTAACGTAAAATCTATTTAATTATTAGAGAGAAATACAAATTTAAAGTTTGTAAAAATGTTTATTCCAAAGGTTCTGCATTATTCCTATTGAAAAAATGGCACTGACATCCAAAAAAAATATTTCAATGCAGTTATGGTTGTTTTCAAGCAAGAACAAAGATATTTAAAATTTCTTATTTTGTTTTTAATCACTTTTTTACAAAGTTATGGTAACCTAGATTGGCGTTACTTTGACACTAATAGTTCAGTTAATACCTTAATACAGTTTGTGCGTTTTATCTTAACTTTTGGGAATCATTGACACCTAAAGCTGTTGGAGTAAAGTCGAAGTCATCATGATCCCTGAATTCGTATTAGCCTGACATGTTAACATTTTCCAACAGCTGTCGATTTATATCTTAACTGCAAACACAAAACAGACAAACACAACACAAACACAGTCGGTTTGTTGAAATAATTTTTTACATTGTTTTTTGTCCCTGATAATTGAGAATAAACAAAGTTTGGCAGCTCCTGCAACGGAGTAGGCTAAGATAAAACGCATTAACTCTACATACAATTTTTAACATTAACTTCGTTCCACTTTGTATATAAATACACAATTTATATTCGACATTACTCACTGAGAGTGGTTTCAACTGTACGAAACCAATTAAAATATCAGCAATATAATAGGGTTGTTTTGGAACAATGTTTTGGTTATTATTATTACTAACCCCGATTTTCAGTCATAACGTGGAGTGCTTTAGGCTACTAAATGCAAAGGTATTAAATTATAATTTTCAATGGAATAACAATTGTTTAAAAATTGCCAGTTCAACTCTTCCCAAGTTACAAAAAAACCACGAAAAACAAATTAAAGCGGTCACTAACATTTGGTAATTAAGGAGGACATCTTTTGTATCCGAAATGAACACTGCAAAAGTGGACGATAAGCTTAGAAACGGTAAAATTCCTAATTACTTCCAAAGAATATTGGATTCCCTCCACGTAACGAATGTATTTTGAAGGAAAATAACTCAATTTATCTTTGGTAACAACAATAGTATGTGTATGAATCTTTCCTAAAGCGTCTTTGATAATTGAAATTAATTATCGTTAATTAATTATCATCGCCGTCAGAGACTTAAAACTTATTTGCATTGTAAGACCTTCTGAAACAACACTAAATGAAGATTATGGGATTCTATTATATCAAGGTGTTCTATTATATCTATGAATATTCTATGAATGTAAAGGGATTGAATTGAGCTTTGTATTAATGCTGTATGCATTATTTTGAAAGAAAAACCATTTAAACTGCAACTTAACATTTTAATTGTGTAATTATATACAGGGTGTCCCATAAGTAAAGTGCCAAACTTCGGGAATAGGTTATATTGGTCAAAATAAAGATAAAATGAAGAGTAATTTCTTTCCAAAAACGCTTTGTTTACCAGTTATACGCCATTTTGTATTTTTAACAAAATATTTTTTCCTCCCAAGTTTTTGAATCGATTTTTTTGAAACTCGGTACGCACCTGTATCTAGTCAAGGTTAGCTTATGAAAAAATAATCAGCATGATTGAATTGTAAATTTCAAAATGGCGGCCGTTTAAAATCTTTAAATTGAAATACCGAAAAAATGGTACATTTTACAAAAAAATATTATATTTTATTTATATTATAAAGAACAATAATATTTTGAAAATTTTATTTCAATTCCAACGATAACAAAATTATGAAAATCTATTAACAAACAACTGAGTTATGGTCGAATTAGCGCATGGCTCAGCGCAACAATGGACTATTTTGCTTCAAAAAATGCTGCCTCACTAGCTAAATACGATCATAACTCAGTTGTTTATCAACCGATTTTCATAAATTTGGTGTCATTAGATGAGAAATAAAATTTTCCAAAAATTGTTATCCTTTATATTTTTTTGTAAAACGTATAATTTTTTCGTTATTTCAACTTAAAGATTTTAAACGGCCGCCATTTTGAAATTTATTACTTAATCATGCTCATTATTTTTTCATAAACTAACCTTGACAAGATACAGGTGCATACCGAGTTTCAAAAAAATCAATTCAAAAACTTGGGAGATAAAAAAATATTTTGTAAAAAATACAAAATGGCGGATATCTGGTAAACAAAGCGGTTTTGGGAAAAAAATTCTTCATTTTATCTTTATTTTGACCCATATAACAGCCTTTTGATTAACAATTAAAACTTCAGTTTCAAGCCTTCAGAAATAATTTATCAAATAAAATCAAAACTACAAAGCAAAATTATTATAGAAAAAATAACAGCGTCTGCTGACAACCCAAGATTGTTTTGGAAACAAATTAATGAATTTAATGGAGTAAATACTAAAAAAAATCTTTTCCTGTTTCTCTTTTCCAGCAATCGGCAGACACAGGCGGAGAGGGCTTGAAGGCGGTGGCCAACTCGTTTAATGAATTCTTTGCGAGTGTTGGTAGTAGGTTGGCGAATGAGTTGCCACCGCCCGTCGCTCCGCCGCTGGTCGACGATGCTTTGTTCAGTGTGGGGCATGAACTGCGGCTGGAGCCTGTCTCTGACAGTCAGGTGGCTGAGTGTGTGAGAGAAATGCGGGGCGGTTCAGCTCCTAGGTTCGATGAATTTCCAGCAAAAAGACTTAAAAATAATTTGCAACATATTTTATTACCTCTTAAACATCTTATTAATTTAAGTATTACTTCTGGCATTTTTCCAAATAGATTTAAAATAGCTTAAGTCATTCCTCTTTATAAATCCGGGCAAAAAGAATTATCAACAAATCTCTTTGCTAAGCGTATTATCTAAAGTGTTGGAGAAATGCGTCAAAATCCAACTTCAAAAATATCTTGATGACCATGGACTTTTATCAGATCAACAATTTGGCTTTAGAAAAGGTAAAAATACTACTGATGCTCTCTTTCTTATTAATAAGTATTTAATTGAGTCAGTAAATAGTAATGAAAAAATTTTAATTGCATTCATTGATCTTGCGAAAGCTTTCGATTCGATTGATAGGAATATTCTTTTCTTCAAATTAGAATGTTTGGGAATAAGGGGTATTGCATTAGAATGGTTTAAAAGTTATCTATGCAATAGGACTCAAGTTCTATCAATTAATAATGTAATTAGTGATCAAACGAGTGTAGATTTTGGAATTATTCAAGGTAGCACTATGGGGCCTTTACTGTTTTTAATATACATAAATAACATTGATAAAATTAACATTTCTGGAAAAATTTTTCTCTTTGCAGATGATATCGCGGTAATATTTAGGGGACGTAGTTGGGAAGAAGTTTATAGTATTGCATCATCTGAATTAAAATTATTGAGGAGATGGTTTTCAGAAAACGTTTTAACGATGAATATTAATAAAACTAAATGTTTGCCTATTGCGCTTCGACCCGCGAGCGATCCGCCCGCCGAACTCAGACTGGCCATGCACTCATGCGGCACCGCAGGCAGCGTTTTGCAACTGTCAGATTGTTGAAACCGTTTCACATTATAAATACTTGGGCATTATATTAGATTCTAAATTACGATGGGAAAACCATATAATTTATTTAAAAAGTAAACTGAGAAAAATGATTTATGTTTTTTATCAATTAGGTCAAATTCTACGTCATGAAGAAATTAAAAGGATTTATTATGCATACGTTCAATCTCATCTTCAGTATGGATTAATTGCTAGGGGAGGTGCTTTGTTATCCGTAATTGAACCACTGTTTGTGATTCAAAAATCCATAATTAAAGCTGCGCTAAGAAAACCTAAACGTTATCATACTGATCTTTTGTTTAAAGAATCCGGGCTTTTATCAATACGACAGCTATATGTTAAAGATTTATTAGCTTATGCATATATACATATGGATCATATTGCCGCACCAGTAATACATATATATCAAACTAGGAATTCAATGATGATTGGATTACGGGTTCCACGAATTTTTAAATCTATAAATTTTACGAATGCATTTTACATAGCTAATTGTTTGCTACGCAAAATTCCGCAAGAAATTAGGGACATGCGAGTGTCGCTGAGTGTATATAAGAGGGTTGTCGCTGCCTGGCTGGTGGAGATAGGTCTTGATAATACCGAGACGCTTATCAGCCCAGAATATCTGGTATAACTTATGCATAACTGGACTACTTTGGCTGCTTCGACTGCCTACAGATGATTACACTTACAGTTCGTTTACGTCAGAAAATCCATGCCTCAGTTAATCAGAAAATCTATCATTTATATCGTTTTGGATCTTGTACATGGTACTTTACTTTTCCTTTTCACAAAATAAATTTTTTACATTGTTAACAAAAATGTTTTCCAAATCTCTCTTTTTTAATTCTATTTAGTTTTTTATGTCTTTTTTAACTGTAATTATTTAGTTTTTTCTCTATAAAAAAGTGATTCTATTTTATATTTTTGTTTTATAACTATAACGCAGCCAGATAAGGACTAAGATCACGCACAGGTCATTCGACCCATGTGATTTTTTTTCTATACTTAATGTAATTAGCTGTAAATTTATATGATGAATAAAAACTTTTTTGATTGATTTATTGATATAACCTATTCCCGAAGTTTGGCACTTTACTTATGGGACACCCTGTATAAAGCACTTTTAATTATTTTGTTCAGTATATGTACACCGACACTGCTTACTGAAATTAAGAGTCAGTAAAGATTGCTCTTTCCCTCTTTTAAAAATAGTATCCTCTTAGAAAGCTGTAGATCAACCATTTCATATCCATCAATCTAAACCATTTCTGAAAATTATTACGTATGGAATAATTAACAATTATTATCGTGTGTTATTTGCTGAGGCCTTCTGTGCCTGATTTCTCAAGAAATTGCTCCTCAATTTATGAAGTAATAATCTTTGAAATATAAAATACCATCTAACATTTATAACACTTAATGAAAAATATTAAAAAATATAATTCAATTGCAGTAATAAAACATCAGCCTCTAATTCTGTGATTTAATCAGGCAAATAAAAACTTCCTTTGAAAAATAATGATGACATTTTGCATTACGTTACAGATCAAGGTGACATTTATAAAAAATTTTATTCGGCCATAAAGAAAAATGTCTATTAGTTCTGGAGGGTCGGGAAACTCCCTATATTTACAATAAGTACAAGGGTATTGGAATTCGCAATTGCTAAAGTGTGTCATCGTCGGTCTGTGTAGTTTGCCTTGCGTTGTGAGGTGCAGGCACTACACTACAGTCGGCCTTCCGCTTTCAAGGTAACTGCAATCACGCCTATCATTATCATCAAGGCCGTGGGGTCCACTACAGAGGGGTTGACTAAACCTTGGGCCTCCGAGTCTAAGGTATTACCGGGTGGAATTAATTAAGAACAAATAATGCTTCATGAATGTTGTTAATCTGTTTAAATACCGGAAGTTTCATAGTAATATTGTCGTAAATATTGATTTTACATACAGGTTGAACAATAGAAGCTATGATTTAATGCTACGGTGTTCGGATTAAAAAATTTTAAATAAATAAAACGACTAATATTTGTTTATTAAGATTCTGCTTCAACGAATTTGGCCGCAATTACTTCTTGAACAACTATTGGCATTCATCGATGAGGATACTGACTTCATTATACATTGTAAATATTATATATTTTAAAGTTATCGACACCGACTAATATCTCTTTTGCTACCCTTGTTCCAAATGCAGCGAAATAACTTACCTTTTTTCGTTTTGTTATCTGTAAAATGAAAGCAAGACTTTTAGGAAAAAAATATTTAAAGTCTAAGCTTAATCGAACAATAATTAAAGGTGGTAAATTCAGATAATTACTTCAGCATTCCCATGAACTTCGATTTTCTGAGGACATACACTCCACTGTCGAACACTTGACATTGATAATTCCAATTATTACCTGAAATGCTGATAAGACACTGTCTTGTTTAAAATGTTTATTCTTGCTCTTGACGGATATGTTGATAAGGTATTTGTTGTACTCTTTGCCACATCTTATGTTAAGTGGTGTATTCCGTATGTCAAATATATAAATATACTGGGAAATCTCCTTGACACCACCTCCCAAGAAATGTTCTTGCATGACATATTCGTAAATATGTCATGCAAGAACCTGTGGCCATGCCTCTGGCCGGCCTGGCAGGGAAGGACGCCTGGGAGAACCTACAGACAGACAGTGGTGATATTGTTGTTGTTGTCACAGCCATGCCGTTCGGCAAGTTGCCGGTGCTGGAGGAGGATGGCAAGCGCATCCCCCAGTCTGTGGCCATCGCCCGCTATCTGGCCTCCAAGGCCGGCCTGGCAGGGAAGGACGCCTGGGAGAACCTACAGACAGACAGTGGTGATATTGTTGTCGTTGTCACAGCCATGCCGTTCGGCAAGTTGCCGGTGCTGGAGGAGGATGGCAAGCGCATCCCCCAGTCTGTGGCCATCGCCCGCTATCTGGCCTCCAAGGCCGGCCTGGCAGGGAAGGACGCTTGGGAGAACCTAGACAGACAGTGGTGATATTGTTGTTGTCACAGCCATGCCGTTCGGCAAGTTGCCGGTGCTGGAGGAGGATGGCAAGCGCATCCCCCAGTCTGTGGCCATCGCCCGCTATCTGGCCTCCAAGGCCGGCCTGGCAGGGAAGGACGCCTGGGAGAACCTACAGACAGACAGTGGTGATATTGTTGTCGTTGTCACAGCCATGCCGTTCGGCAAGTTGCCGGTGCTGGAGGAGGATGGCAAGCGCATCCCCCAGTCCGTGGCCATCGCCCGCTATCTGGCCTCCAAGGCCGGCATGGCAGGGAAGGACGCTTGGGAGAACCTAGACAGACAGTGGTGATATTGTTGTTGTTGTCACAGCCATGCCGTTCGGCAAGTTGCCGGTGCTGGAGGAGGATGGCAAGCGCATCCCCCAGTCCGTGGCCATCGCCCGCTATCTGGCCTCCAAGGCCGGCCTGGCAGGGAAGGTCGCCTGGGAGAACCTACAGACAGACAGTGGTGATATTGTTGTTGTTGTCACAGCCATGCCGTTCGGCAAGTTGCCGGTGCTGGAGGAGGATGGCAAGCGCATCCCCCAGTCTGTGGCCATCGCCCGCTATCTGGCCTCCGAGGCCGGCCTGGCAGGGAAGGACGCCTGGGAGAACCTACAGACAGACAGTGGTGATATTGTTGTCGTTGTCACAGCCATGCCGTTCGGCAAGTTGCCGGTGCTGGAGGAGGATGGCAAGCGCATCCCCCAGTCCGTGGCCATCGCCCGCTATCTGGCCTCCAAGGCCGGCATGGCAGGGAAGGACGCCTGGGAGAACCTACAGACAGACAGTGGTGATATTGTTGTCGTTGTCATAGCCATGCCGTTCGGCAAGTTGCCGGTGCTGGAGGAGGATGGCAAGCGCATCCCCCAGTCCGTGGCCATCGCCCGCTATCTGGCCTCCAAGGCCGGCATGGCAGGGAAGGACGCCTGGGAGAACCTACAGACAGACAGTGGTGATATTGTTGTCGTTGTCACAGCCATGCCGTTCGGCAAGTTGCCGGTGCTGGAGGAGGATGGCAAGCGCATCCCCCAGTCTGTGGCCATCGCCCGCTATCTGGCCTCCAAGGCCGGCCTGGCAGGGAAGGACGCCTGGGAGAACCTACAGACAGACAGTGGTGATATTGTTGTCGTTGTCATAGCCATGCCGTTCGGCAAGTTGCCGGTGCTGGAGGAGGATGGCAAGCGCATCCCCCAGTCCGTGGCCATCGCCCGCTATCTGGCCTCCAAGGCCGGCCCGGCAGGGAAGGATGCCTGGGAGAACCTACAGACAGACAGTGGTGATATTGTTGTTGTTGTCACAGCCATGCCGTTCGGCAAGTTGCCGGTGCTGGAGGAGGATGGCAAGCGCATCCCCCAGTCTGTGGCCATCGCCCGCTATCTGGCCTCCAAGGCCGGCCTGGCAGGGAAGGTCGCCTGGGAGAACCTACAGACAGACAGTGGTGATATTGTTATTGTTGTCACAGCCATGCCGTTCGGCAAGTTGCCGGTGCTGGAGGAGGATGGCAAGCGCATCCCCCAGTCCGTGGCCATCGCCCGCTATCTGGCCTCCAAGGCCGGCCTGGCAGGGAAGGACGCCTGGGAGAACCTGCAAATAGACTACATCGCCGACACGCTCCAGGATGTAAAAACACGTGAGTGTATTAAGTGTTTACAGGGACATTCAAATCTTTGTTTGTCAATCACATCCTGAAAGGAGTCAGAACAGTTTATTCACTAGAAGGTTGTAGTTCAGTGCAAAAAAAATCTGTTTTGGACGCTTTTGTTTAAAAAAATTTGGTGACATTAATTAATGTTCCACGGTTCTATTTATTGATATTATAGTGAAGCCATAGTGATTTTCCAAGAACATGAACTTTTTCTATTATTTTTTTGAACTTGAGGACCTTCCTTTACTAAACAACGATGTCCAAAACGATAAATCACAATACGAAGGCAAAACACTCGTTCCGACCTAAAAACAAAGTAATCAATCCCCAGTGACAAAAACCTCTGTACGTTGTGAGGGTCGATTCATCAACACGGGCTCTTCGTCAGACTGTTATTCCATTTGACAGCGGTATTAATTGATTACACTGGTTGTTTCTGCTTCTTGAAAATAAATTAGGTTAATGAAGTTATCAGTTTCTCACAAAATTTCAGCTCATCTTTTTCTTTTTTTCAGCAATTTATGCGGCTTGGCAAGAAAAGAACGAACAAAAGAAAAAGACCGACACAGAAACTTATATTAAAGAAACTTTGCCGTTTTACTTTAAAAAATTGGACGACATTGTGAAGGAAAATGGAGGTTATCTGGCTAACAAGAAGGTAATTTTATATTTATATATAACTGATGAAATGTACTTATAAAAATAATAAATCATGCAAAAGTGGAGTTGGACACCGCAAAAAACCATAGTTCTTTAAAATCTTATCATTTCTATTTAACGAGGTACTTTAGATAAGGTTCTGTACGAGGAACTATCGTGAACTCCTTTAACTCACTTTAAGTTCAAAACTTTGTTTCAATCTTGGCCGAAATGCTTATTCTTTCCAGTGAATTTAATATAGGTCACCGAGGAAATGATCCTTTAATTAATAATGTTTTAAGGTAATTAATCAGATAATTAATTGTAAATTTATCAAGGCCCCCCTCATGATGGAAGACTCCAGTAACGTCCTTACTCCTTAATTGGAAAGTAAATTTAAATTATTTACCGTAAATACGCTCTTATCGCCTAGATTAAGTTCCAGCGAGAGATACTGTTGGCGGAAGGGGGCCGTCAGTGCACGACCTTCACAATCGCTCCACCACGTCATTGCATCGCTTAAATTACATAATGACATTTCTACCATATCGTGGGCAATTAAGGCTAGGGCTGAATTAATCGACCTCAATAAACTCTTGTTTCCAGACAAAAATTATTCATGTTCCTTATGCAATTTACGTAACCCAGAAACTGTTTTCCATTTTGTTGCTGCCCGATACTCAAAAACATTAGAGAATTTTATTTTGGCCGTAGTGTTTTGAATCAAAAAGAATTTTTAGAATTTTTGAATGGTAGGGATTGGCGGTTATTCGGAAAATTTATGTCTGATGGGTGGAAATACCGGTGGAATTAAACAATGAATTTAATTTTTAAGTGAAAGAGGAAAACCTGAAATTAAAATCTGGATTTAAAGTTTTATTTGATATGCTATCAAAGAATAATTAGTGCGTGTGCTTTATCCATCACAAGCCAAGTAACATGTAATGTAAAATATGTGTTTTTGACCTAGGCTGTTGATTTTTCAAATTTTGTATTTTGTTGTCTTTTTTGAGTTTTTTAAGTTGGTTTAAATCTTGTTTACTGTCTTCATAAAAGAATAATGTGGCGTCAACCAGGCAAGACGGTCCAAGAGACCAGTGCTGAGACAGTGCTGAGTCGAAAGACTATTAGAGACTATTTATTTATTACTGTATATAAAATTGTTCAACAATGCCAATTCATTTTTATGTACATTTAAATTTAAATAATGTATGTAATTTTTAATTTTGTTAGATTTTGTTGAGTAACTTATGAACTAGTTACTTTCGGGCGTGTTTTTTGGTGCCTATTATGTAATATGAGGTTGATAACACAAGTGCTTAAACAGTTATAATACACTATGTAAAAAATACATTCAGATCGATAGGTAAAAAGCCAGGCACGATATACCCTCTATGTTTCTCATCTAATTGAAAAATGGGTGTCTTGACCCAAGGAATAACATTATATTTGTTTGCTTACTAATACCGAGGCGGTGAAGTGGTAAATAGTTGGCCCTGTGTTAAACGACGTATGCACGATCCCAGCCGCGGGCGACTACAATCACGCGCCAATCTCGACCAGTCATGAGTGGTCACCTCTGGCTGGCCTACGTAATTATTACCACTGCGGTACCTCGCTAACGTTAGGTCGCCGCACAGGCGTAATGGTCCATGGCGACAGGCAGTTTGCTGTTTTTAATTTGAAAAATGGTTGCTGGTCACCCTGTATAACGTAATCAGGGCTCGTGTGCAAGACTCTCTGTCAATAATTGCGTAAATAATCACATTTGACGATAAATCTCAATAAACGAATAGTGACATAGTAAATTTCATTACTAGTACCAAAAGTGGCATTTTCCGGTGCGCGCTCAAGTTTCATTATATTTTACGTGCGAGGCAAAGCCTAGCATGTATCCAAATGAATTTCACGTACGAGGCTGAGCCCAGTGCAAGCAAGTGCTGGAAAATCACTTTCGGTACAAGTTATGAACGATATTTTTAACATGACGCACAAATACACACGCATATAAAAGTAGACATCAATTAAATAATACTTTCATATATATCAGTTATAATTTCTTATATAAGGAATGTTAAACATTTTTGGGGGTCTTAAACACGTTCTAATAACACAGAAAAACTAGCTTGCTTATATCTGTTTACATTTATATAAATTAAACAGTAAAAACAGCTGGTTTAAGTCTTAAAAATCAATGGTATAGAAAGAATAGCGTGCATATTGGACAAATGGAAATCTAACTGAGAGCAAGGGAAAGTAAATTTAAAGCAAGGGTAAATCAGCTGATCGTTTTCCCCTGTTTTAAATTAGACCTTGGGAAACGGATCATTTTCGTTGATATCAGCTGTCACCGAAAATAGCTACAGTACCAATGTATACAGAACCGTCTAAGTAGGGACACCTTATCGAAAAATGAATATTTCCCGCCGCCGAAAAAGAGATGCCACTTTCATTTTTCCATCCGATTGGAATTGTTGTAGGAGTTTACGGATCAATACAAGCCGACTTCCCAAAGTCAAGCAGCTAGTTGTGAAATTTTGACAGTTGTAAGATATTGTTTTGTACTGTTGTGTCTTCTACCTTAATGTTTACCTGTTTTTGTTAAAAAACATTCTCATTCCATTCTCATTTTGGATAGTGAGTATAAGCGCGGACTATACGGAACCAGCTTCAACTATTCCATGCATCAGCGCTAATTTCTCCTCTGCTTTTCGGTGGCAGAACTAAAAACAATAACATTGGATGTCCCTACTTAGAGGGTTCTTTATACATTGTACAGTACTTTCGGAACGGAGTGATAAAAAACTAATTGGATAAATAATTGATTCGTTGTCGGCAGCTGTCCTGGGTCGACTTCCTGTTCACCACGATGACGGACTTCCTCAACTTCACGACGGGGCTGGCCGACGTGACGGCGGACTACCCGCACCTGCACCGGCTGAAGCAGACGGTGCTGGGGCTGCCCGGCGTGCAGCAGTGGGTCGCCAGGAGGCCCCAGACCGACTTCTGAGCTCCCTGGCCTCTGGGCGTCCCTGGGCCCCCGGCTCCCTGGGGCGCTGCGCCGCTGAAGACAACGCCCTCCGGGGTTGCAGACCAGTATTATCTCGAAATTGGAGACAGTTACAGTTTACTTGAAAGCTGAAGGATTATGAATAAAAATTATGTTGTAATAATTTTGTTTTTGTTTAAAATCTTCTCTCATCCTTTTAGTATTATGCCGTGAAAATACTTTTTCATCACTCTGTATACAAAAAATGCCCCTTTCCGTACAGCTGAGATCTAAGAAAACCCTCGATTTCCTTACATCAAAACAAATAATGATCAGATGATTTTTCGGTACCCAAACATTGCATTTCCATACTCAAACAAACTATTTCCGTACCCAAACAAAGTTTTGCCGTACCCAAATAAACGAAGTTCCTACTCTGACAGTTCAACCAGCTAACCCTAAACTAAAATAGACAGTTCAGCCGTATTGTGTTTGCTTATAGAAAAATGTCTATTATGATATGTTGGATGATTTTTTATAAACTTAGTTACTTATTTCCATCGTGATGAAAAGAATTGTCCACAACTCGTCACTAAAGTCCCATTTCGGGACTCGACAGTGTTTTACTTGCGAGGCGTAAGCCGAGCATTTAAAACACTGTCTTGCCCCGAAATGGGCTACTTTTGTGACTAGTGGTGAAATACACTATTGAAAGTCCAGAAACATAATTAATAGGTCCTTCTGAAATCCTTAAGTGTATGTCCATGCACATTGTAAAAGTATATATGGTTTTTAGAAATAACTAAATTAGAAGAAGGCTTTATTAAGGTAAATCACAAGTATTTACAGAGTTCATAATATCGATTAAAACTAATGATTTTCTTATATCGTTACAGATAAACTTTTTACCTATCTCTAAGCCCAGCATTCCTTTGTGATTTATCATTCTTTTTATTAAGGAATCCTACTAAATTGTATTGCATTAGTCTTAAAGAAACATTGTGAAAATCCCTCACCACACTATTAGCCTTAATAACGTATTGTTTTATATGAACTGTTACTTACATTTTTTCCATCTTTTGCCATAAAGCACAGCGAAAAAAATAGTAGTTTGAAGATTATCAGATAGGTATTAGCTATCTTCAAACAGATTATATTTCTTAAAGTTTAGAGTTGGAATATTGCTATAAAACTTGTCTGGGGTAGCTGCCAATCGTGTAATGCAACTTTTTAGCAATTTTGAAGAAAAAGTTTTGTTTACCTCCTTTAAACTGCATTGGGAAGGTTAATTAGCTGCGCTTGGGAAGCCAAAGCAAACACGTTTGTGCCTCAAGACCTTTCTCTCCACTTCAAATATTGAAAGGCACCATTAGCTAGGCCTAATGTATGGCAGGAGGGATAAAAACCACCCGTGAAAAGTTAAACTTAGTTTTAGTATTATATGCACATTTGAAGCCTTGAGGAGGAATAAAGTTCAATTCTGACAGAGCTTAATATATGTTTTTACGATAGGTCTCGGATTTGATTTCTGATGTTATGTACCGATTTAACTTAGACGTTTTCGCCAGACTTCCTACAAACCATTGTTAGTTGTAATTTCATTTGCTCATCAACAAGACAATAAATTAAATATTATTCATGCTCTTGGTCATAGAAAGATGTTTATTTTTAATAACAATGACATCTTATGTAAATTATTCAATTATAGTGATCGTGTCTATTTTGTGACTTAACATATAATCATTACAGTATAATATCTATGATATGAATGTCAAATAATGGCATTACACTGAAATATACTATTATTTAAATATTAAAATATTTCGGAAGCTATGTGGAACAGACGAGCGATTTTGCTTTTGAATTCACAGATTCACTGTGATCATAAAACCGGAAATCCCTTGACAAACGTTTTCACCGGAGTCGTGTATTCGGTTTTTTTGCCTGAAATTTTTAATAAATTATACGACTCGCTTCCAGAGGCCGGCTCGCAGTAAGCCTGGTGTCGGTGTCACAACTGTCCACGGTTAATGTAATCAGCCGAGAGCAAACAGACTGTTCTTTGTTGTTCACGCGTTTTAAAGCGTCACATTGCAAATTCCACGTTATAATCCAGCTACTTGGAGGTAACGAATTGTGAATAGATGAACGATGGCTTGTGGACGCGGTATTCCCTAGTGGGGATTAACGTTCGCACTAGTGAGTACTCCGTTCATAAGGCCGTTCTCATAATTAGAACAGGTCGTAGACTTTAAACCAGGAAAAATTGTGGTTCGGAGCCCACAATTGCCATTGCTGTTGGGCTATTAATGATCAATCCTGTATAAGGAACATGTCGGCCGTAGTCAGTAACTAGGCTACAGGATCGCGCAACAATCATCCTACACTCATACTTCACTCATATTCGCCTCAAAATACCCCTTACTGGTGGTCGGCGTCTTAATGGTAATCTAATGTAATTTAATCAAATGTTATATATTATTTTCAAAATATCTATTTCCAAATATTTTAAATATTTTTTAATTTTAAATATGTCTTACTTAAGTTTTTGAGTGAGTCGGAGGCGCAGTTGGTAGCGCACTCGGCCTGGGAACTGTGGCAGCGGATGTCGCAAGATTGAGTCCCGACGTTGTCGCATACTTTTAGCAGTTCTGTTCACCCTTATACTGTACCGGCTCACTTCTTGCTTTGCTTGATAACTTTCACGCACAGGCCTGAGACCCATGTGGGGGGGGGGGGCAAATGCAAGGTAAAAAGAGGCCGCCAACCTCTTAAAAAAATTAAAACATTAAAACCGAGGTTTTTAAGGAAATATATTATTTTAATGTATGATTTGAGGCATGTTAGAAAATCATATTAATAACGATTGTAACAAAATTTCAATTCAATCACACCTAGTGTATCGGCATTTTTGGGATTATTTTGTGACCGAAAATAAACGCTGATTTCGGTGTCTATGGATCTTGAAGCAAAAGGTTAAGATTGCCCTGGGCTTAGACATCACTACTCCAGCAAAGAAAAATATTATTTATTTTAGCTTAACATCACGATTAAAATACCGTATACAAAATGGGCTATCATATTATCTTTATATTAATAGACAAGCATTTTTTCCATAAGGTTTTTGCACTCCTTTTTTCTCAGCCAGTGTGCATCGTAGCGAAAATCTAAGCACACCGATAGAATTGTATTTTCCTGTAGATGTGCAGAATCCCATTGAAATTTATATTAGTCTTTTAGACAAGTAGAAAATTGAATTTAAAATTTCAAAAAAATTAATATTGGTCTTATGAGTTGCTGTTTTGATGATAGAAAAACAAAACAGAACTGTGCATTTGTCATCATATGTAGCTGTTATCACATGCTATTTTTCGTAGAGTAAAGATTAGATGTAGAATTATTATGTGAGGGCGAAAAGTGGGCAAATATTTACGCTGTTTTTTCTGTCATCTGATGAGATATAAAACCCAAACAATAATAAGTTTTTATCAAGCAATAAACAAATGTAAGGAATTCATTAATGACACGAGTTAGTATTTGTCCAGTAAAAAATCCAAACAAACTATTATTTTTAAACAATTTAAAGCCACATATTTTATTGGGGCATGGAGTAAAAATATAGTATTTGATTGAAATCCAGGGCTATTTAGAGAAGATTGAATGTGTTTCAAATAAAGTTTGCTCACTTTAATAAGATTAAGAGATAAAAATTAGCTGATAAAAAGGGAAGAAAAAAGAACATGAAGTTGAGTCTCTACCATCCGATGTACTGTCGTGCACCTGCAGTACAGATGGACATTACATTCAAATTGTGTGTTTTATTGGTAGAGAATGCGTAAAATATGTGTAATATTTTAGTGATAATGATAGGGAGAGAGGGAAGGAGGGGAAAGTGTCCTAAGGGCAAGGAAGGAGGGAAAAAGTTTTGAAGGGGAGTTTTAGGTCTCAAATAATAACTAGGCACATAAATGTTAGGTGTTATTAGGCCTATTTCAGACCTAAAAGGTAGGAAAGGAGGGACGAGAGACGGTAAGAAGAGGATGAAGGAGAAAAGGGGTGAAAAGTGGAAAGAAGGTCGAAAGGAAGGAAGTACATAGAGATTAAGGGAAGGAATTAATGGAGGGAGTGATGGAGAGAACTGTAGTAAGGGGTGTATGGGATAAACTGATTTGATGACTGAATTTTTACCGTCCTCTGAATCAATAACCAGCTCAGTGTTAAATAAATAAACATGGAATCTTAATATTGTACAATACTAATTACTAAAAACCATGTCATAAATATGTGCCAGTGGCGAGGCAAAACAATTAGTCAAAGATTGAGTCTTTCTCTTTTGCTTTTGGTTCCCATTTGGTTCTTGATATATATTTAATATTCAGCTGATTGTCAAATTAGTACATGTGATTATTTATTATTGTTATTGTTGACTTTCTAAATAAAATGGATTATGGTTGAACTAATGCTAATTGAATTATTAAAAGTTTAGTAATGGCGACGTTGGAAGAAAAGAATAAACATGAATTAAAAGTTTTAGGGCGGCAAAGAGGCGTAATTAAATCACAACTTACAAGAACTCTCAACATACTGAAAACAAAAGGTACAACTACTTCTGATGCACCCGGCAGATTGATACTTGCAGAAGAAACATGGCGCAAATTTATTAATACTCATGAAAACATACTTAAAATTACAGAAGATGAAGATAAATTTACAGAGGAAGAAGATTACAGAATACAGGCAGAAGAAATATACCTTGAAATTAGGGCATTATTACAGCCTTACATTACACCCACCACGCTAACAAATGATAGTAAAACTCCAAGCGTTGTGGAGAATGTTACGAATATAAGTTTTACACCATACACAGAAAATGAGACTGTCAGAAACTTTTTGATGAGACTGAAAAATTATTTGGGACTAAAAAAAATTTCAGACCCAAAAACTAAAACTTATCTCTTTCTAAGTACTCTATCTCCAATCATACATCAGACGTTGTGCGATGCAATTACACCAGAATCTCCGAGTGATAAATCTTATGAAGAACTCTCAAATATATTACAAAATTGTTTGGAACCTAAACCAAGTGTGCTAGCAAACCAACACAAATTTGTCTGCAAAATTCAAGAACCCGGAGAGGACCTTGCTTCCTATGCACGTGAACTGAAGCGTTTATCAATAGATTGTGAGTTTAAATGTAATAACTGTGAGCACATGGTAAATGATATGTTTTTGAAAATGCAATTTATACGAGGGTTAAGAGATAGTGAAGTAAGAGTTAGACTTCTTCAAGAAAAGAACAATGAGAAATCCTTCAATGAGGTAGTAGAAACAGCAATTTCAATAGAACAAGCGAAGCTGGAAAGTCATGAAATAAACACAAAATCACCCTACTCATCAGAAAACATAGAGGTGAATCGTATCAGTCAACGAACTGAATCAACGAGAAATAGTACAAATAGCGGAAATAAAAAACTTACTAAATTTGAAGAATTGAAAGGAAAATGTTACAGATGTGGTAATGCACAACATAAGGCTAACGTCTGCAAGTTCAAAAACGAATTTTGTAGGAAATGTAATAAAATTGGACATATTGCAAGTGTCTGCCTATCGAATGGAAATGTAGCAAATAAAACAAGACAGTTCAGATCACAACAAATGTACACTCAAGATGAAGAAACAACAGCTCATGAGATAAATGTCCTAGGATCATCACCAAGAGTAAGCGATAAATTTATGATAAATATAATCATTGAAGGAAGAGAATTAAGTATGGAACTTGATACTGGAGCAGCTTTGAGCTCTTTGTCGTACAGGGACTTCCGAAATCTCAATATACAAAAGCAGCTTTTCAAAACAGCTGTCGAAATGAGAACTTATACTGGAGAAATTATAAGACCTGTTGGTGTTTGCTATGTTGAATGTAAATACAAAAACTTTGATTTTCATGGAAAACTTTACGTTTTGAGAGAAAAAGTAGATCCTATTTTTGGGCGTGAGTGGCTAAGGGAGGTTAAGATGGACTGGGCTGATATAAGGCTTACTGAAAGAGCTTCTTCAAAAATGTTGGATGATTTGTTAATGTCTTTCCAAGAACTTTTCAAACCAGAAATAGGTAAAATACCTTCAGAAAAAGGACATATACAGCTAAAGGAGGGAGCAAAACCTATTTACATTAAACCTCGACAAGTTCCTTATGCGCTTAAGAAGTCAGTTGAAGACGAAATACATAGACTTGAGAACAGCGGGATACTTACCAAAGTCGAAAATTCACAGTGGGGTACCCCAATAGTGCCAGTTATAAAGCCAAATGGAACTGTAAGACTCTGTGCTGATTACAAGGTAACAGCAAACAAACTTGTACTTGATGAAAAATACCCCATTCCACGAATTGAAGATATTTTCACGCAGATGAATAAAGGAAGATATTTTTGTACACTAGACATTAGTAATGCGTACTTACATTTACCCATGGACGATGAGTCAAGTGACATACAAACCATAAGTACACATCTGGGTTTATACAGAGTAAATCGATTAATGTTTGGCATAAAGGTAGCACCGAGTATTTGGCAGAGATTTATGGATAAGGTTTTACATGGATTGGAGGGGACAGTTTGCTTCTTTGACGATATTTTGATACAAGGAAGTACAATTCAAGAAACTATGAACCGTCTGAAGGAGGTTTTTCAAAGAATAAAACAATTCAACTTACGCCTAAATCGAGACAAATGCAAGTTTTTCCAAAAAAGTGTCAAATACTTAGGTCATGTTATTGACGAAAAAGGCCTACACAAATCTCCAGATAATGTTGAAGCAATAACTAAAGCCAAAAGACCAGAAGATCTGAACCAGCTTAGAACCTTTTTGGGACTCGCAAATTACTATACACGCTTTGTTCCCAACATGTCAACTTTGTTAGAACCATTGAACAATTTGTTACGGCAAGGGAGGAAATTTTCATGGACTAAAGAATGTGAAGACACATTTTTGAAAGTTAAAAATGAAATCACAAGTGATCGAATATTAGCACACTATGACCCAAATGAAACGTTGGTTTTAGCAACGGATGCCAGCCCGGTAGGCCTTGGGGCGTGTTTATCACATAGGTATCAGGATGGTTCTGAGAAGCCAATCGCATTCGCCTCAAGATCACTGACTAGAACAGAACGCAAATACAGCCAGATAGACAAGGAAGCTGTTGGAATTTATTGGGGTTTGAAGAAATTCTATGCATATTGTTATGGAAGGAAATTTGTACTTATCACTGATCACAAACCTCTAATTTCAATTTTTGATCCATCAAAGACGTTACCAGCAATGACAGCTTCAAGGATATTTAACTATGCACATTTCCTATCGGGATTTGACTATACAATTGAATATCGTAATACGGAAAAACATGCAAATGCAGATTATTTATCAAGATTTCCAGTATCAGAGCCACCAGTTGATTACAATGATGACCATGAACAGTATTTGATAAACCAAGTGGAGACAATGCCTGTAACGAGGAAACAAATTAAGGAACTAACAAAACAAGATAGAGAACTTAAACAAATATTACAGAATCTAATTACAGGGAAAAGCTTACAAGAACTTGGTCTTGAAGATAACGAATATTGCCTACAGAATGGTTGCGTATTCAGAGGGAATCGGATCTGTATACCACTAACATTGCAAAAAAAAGTACTAAATGAACTACATTCTGGACATGTGGGCATGACTAAAATGAAACTACTTGCCAGAAGCTACTGCTATTGGAAGAATATTGATAAAGATATTGAAAATATGGTAAAAAATTGTTTATCTTGTCAGCAGAAGCTAAATAACCCTGCAAAAGAGACGATTCACCCATGGGAACCTCCAAACGGACCTTGGGAACGTATTCATATAGATTTTGCAGGTCCGCTTAAAGGTTGGTGGTATTTTATTGTTGTTGATGCTTATAGTAAGTGGGTAGAGATATTTCCAACAAAGTCAACAACAACAGCATGGTGCTTAAAACAACTAGATAGACTCTTTTCAACATTTGGATTACCTCATGTTTTAGTGTCAGACAATGGAACACAACTGACATCGAAACCATTTGAAGATTTCCTAAAGAAGTATGAGATAACACACAAAACGATTGCTCCTTTCTGCCCTAAATCTAATGGTCAGGCAGAGAGGGTTGTTCAAACTGTTAAAAGACTTTTGATAGCTAACGGTGATAGTCACATCGATGACAAAATAAACACAATCCTAAGACAACTGAGAAAAACAATACATGCAACCACAGGAAAATCCCCTTACAATTTAATGTTTGAGAGGGAAGTAAGAACAGAAATAGATTTATTATTAGAAGATTCCTCTACAAGACCAAACTTTTCAAATTTGAGCTCACCAAAAAGGTGTTTTGTTCCAGGACAAAGAGTGTTGGTTAAAAATTACAGCCTCAATTCAAATGAAAAATGGTCCCAAGGAACTATAGAAAAAAGATTGGGGAAAGTACCTTGTGCGAGTTGCAAATGAAAGACTTTGGAAGCGACACACTGATCAGATCAGAACATTATAAGTGCTAATCTTAGAGGGGAGGAATTGGTGTAATTTTCAATTAAAGTTAGAAAAAAAAAGAAATTAGGGGGGAGAATTGATATATATTTAATATTCAGCTGATTGTCAAATTAGTACATGTGATTATTTATTATTGTTATTGTTGACTTTCTAAATAAAATGGATTATGGTTGAACTAATGCTAATTGAATTATTAAAAGTTTAGTAGTTCTATTATGTGTTTACGTGGAAAATGTGTACTATATGAAATGCATTGTGAAACGCATTGGTGTATGCAAAGTTCAAAATTAGCCATCCCTATATCTTGATTTTAAAAATTGGTCGAATTTTCGACCACTGGCGATGTCTAGTATTATTAATTCTGTAAGCGATTTTTTAAAATCAAAATTGTGAGAGTTTGCCTGCTCGCAGGATGACAGGAGATGGCTCAAATGAAAGGTCTCGGCCCCAGGGGGTCGGGAAAAATAGCAGATTATGTCCAAATATACCAGAAAATGAGAAATAACGAAAAATATCTTCCATTTAAAATGCATTGGGATTGAAAATATTGAAAACGTCAGCTTTTTTACATTAAACATGTGGTGCTAATGCTTAATTCAAAGCCATATGGTAGATGTTGACATGTGGGATTTGTTTCAAAATGCAGCTAACTATGCAAGTTCAATGTATTATAACAAAAATATTTTAAATTTAAGATTTTCTGATTTTATAATAATTAAGGGTTTGAGTTTTCCATGGATGATGGAGGGGGGGCTGAAACTGAAAGTCTACATCTCAGGGACTCGGGGAAAATACTGAAATTGCTTTAAGCTTACTATAAAATAAGAAATAACGTAAAATAACTGTCATTTAAAAACCATTAGGATATAAAAAAGTCTGCTTTGATTAATTAAAACCAAATGCTAGAAATAATCATAATTTTGTGGATCCAAAAGCCTATTTCTAAGAAGGTATTTTGTACTATAGTAAAGAAGGATTATGCTTAGGGGCTATAAGCCTCTTCAAGCCTCTAGTCTATATAACTAATTCTGTAGCGATTTTTAAAAATCAAAATTGTGAGAGTTTGACAGCTCGCAGGATGATGGGAGAGGGCTCAAATTAAAGGTCTTAGTCCCAGGGGGTCGGGAAAAATATCAGATTATGTCCAAATCTACCAGAAAATGATAAATAACGAAAAATATCTTCCATTTAAGTGCATTGGGATTGAAAAACGTCTGCTTTGTTTACATTAAACATGTGGTGCTAATGCTGCTTGATTCAAAGCCATATGGTAGATGTTGACATGTGGGATTTTATTTCAAAATGCAGCTAACTAAGCACGTTCAATGTAGGCTACTATAACAAAAAATATATTTAATTTAAGATTTTCTGGTTTTATAATAATTAAGGGTTTGAGTTTTTTCATAGTTTAAAATTATAAAAAGTTAAGTACGTTTGTTTAGTTTATGTTATAACGATGCAAATTTAATACCAGATGATCGATATATAAATAAATAAATATATATATATATATATATATATATATATATATATATAATTACGTAAGGGAAATTTTTGCGCCGAAATTGTGGGTGTTTGGAAGGTCGTAGGGATTGATGGGAGGGGGCTGAAATTGAAGGTCTCCATCCCAGGGACTGGGGGAAAATACTGAAATTGCTTTATGCTTACTATAAAATGAGAAATACGTAAAATAGCTGTCATTTAAAAACAATTGGGATGTAAAAAACCAGATGCTAGGCATAATCACAATTTCGTGGATCCAAAAGCCTGTTTTCTAAGAAGGTATTTTGTACCATGGTAATGAAGGATTATGGTTAGGGGCTATTAGCCCCTTCAAGCCTCTAGTTATATTTAATTTCGTAAGGCGATTCTTTGCGTCAAAATTGTGGCCGTTTGGCAAGTGGTAGGAAGGTGGGAGAGGGCTCAAATTAAAGGTCTCTATTCCGTGATGGCGGGAAAAATAATCAAATTGCTTTAAATTCATGAGAAAACGATAAATAACGTAAAATATCTGCCGTTTAAAAATCATTGGGATCTAAAAACGTCTGCTTTGTTTACATTAAACATGTGATGCTGATACTCAATTGAAAACCTTGTGGTTGGCTAGAGATATCAATATGATATAAGGTAGATTCAATTTGCTATGAAGGTATTTTGTACTAAAATAAATAATAATTGTTTGAATTTTTCCTCATTAGGGGCTTTTAGCCCCTCAAGCCACTAGTAGAAGATTAATAATATAGTACCTGGTGGACCGAGCCTTGCTCGGAGTTATTTCATGTTTACCACTTCATCCAGTTACTATAAAATATCTCAATGGCATAAAATTGATAAATAGAAACCTTTTTTATTGCTCCATGGACTCTTCATCCCACTTGCTTATTTTCCCTTGATGGCTGTAGATTCCAAACAGCTGTTATGATTACTTCATCTGTTTACACTTTCCTTGTTTATTTTCGTTGCCATCACGGCAACCCATAAGGCCAATGTTAAAATTTTACAACTTTTAAATTCGATTTATTACGTTAATAGATTTTCTCCGGCCAAGTAATCTGCATAAAATACGTTTTTGGGTCATAAATGACTTATTTCCAGACTTTGAAGAAAATCCTCGGAGCCGTTTTTGAGATCGTTGTGCAAGCAAACAAGCAAGCAAGCATACAAGCATACAAGATAACACTGCTCGTATAAGAGTATAGGATTCCAAACTCTTCGAATGTTACTCTTTTTATTACGTATGCAAATTTGTTGCCAGGATATATAAAATTGGGAGGTTTTAGGTTATTGTACATTAGATATTAATTTGATGAAGCAGTAAACCAAGTTTTTGAAAGATATGTCGAGGAATAAGCGAGATTTAAAATTCTATTCAATTCCCATAAGGTTCCCATAATGTTGGGACAATGTACTGTGTCTACAATTTTGTATATCTCCGTAACCAATGAACCTCTAGCAATGATCCAAAATACTAAATTATTTGGTTGTGATCTTATTTAATAGTAAAGCCAAAATTTGAAAAAAAAACTTTTTTTCCGTAAAAATAAAAAAAACCCATTTTTGTGGGTACAACCATAAAATTATCTACTTACAAGGGTAATATTAGTGGTGGATTGCTTTATTTACACCCATTTGGATTGGACATTTGAGATGGTTTTCGAAGTTGTCAGTTGAATAATGCTTTACACGGATGAACCAAATTCTATCAAGTTTGGATTATTATTACGAAAGCCATCGCGCTTACGGACACACACATTTACGGACACAGGGTGTCCACCGGGATAAAAGAACACCGGGATTTTAAAAATTCATATATTAATAACTATAGAAGATAGCAAAATGCGGTTAATTTCTCTGAAACGAGTAGCTCGTCAAGATTTACTCATACCAATTGGGAAGGTTTTTGTCAAGAGGGGGCAGCGCTCCGGAGCATTAACCTTGGAACAACGTAGCGCGGCTGTCAGTGCCGACTTGATTACCGCGATATGGCGATGCCGCAACAAAACGGTCAACGCGTTATTTGGCTAATAGAAACTAAATCTGTTTTACGGTACAAGGAAACTTTGGAAAATTCGTGATGTCAATCATCTCAGGAAACGAATAATCAATTGTGTGGCAACCGTCCCCCCAGACATGCTGGCTGGGACATAGGAAGAGGTGAAATAACGTTATGACGTGTACCGTGCCACTAACGGAGCACAGATTGATCTTTATCAAATTGCCAAAAAACCCTGAAAATGCAACCTTTCCAATCATGTATTAAAAATGTATACAGGGTGAGTCTTCTAAGCCGTCCACAACAGATTATAGGCGAACGGCTTAACATACAAAGACAAAACAAAACATTTCCCCACTAAATCCTACCCAAGGAACAACGTAAAAATATCTTTAACCCTCTTAAAATACAGGGTGTTCCAAAACCGGGGGTCATGGGTTCGAATCTCGGAATTTTTAAATGTAAACATATGTCATATTATACATCATTATAAAGCTCTAAGCAAGACAAACAATTTGGTGAAAACAGAACTCAATCATCTTTATTATTTTAAATATAGCGGCCGTTTTTGTGAAAAATATTGGTATTTACGGAATATCCTGTATCTCGAGAACTACTGAAGGTTTTTCGTTCTGTTTTAAAATTATTAATCCTTGTAAACTCAGCTCTAATTTAATATGCAAGATGCCAACATTAAAAAAAATAAATATTTTTTTAAACATTTTATTTTTTGTAAATGTTGGTAGCACTAAAATCAAAAATTTTAAATGGCAACATATGGTAAATAGGATATAATTTTAAAGGTCTTGCAAAAACCTACAATTTCTCAATTTGTACTCCCCTTCTATCTTTGGCAGTTTTTCAGTAATAAATAAAAAACTTTTTTCCCATATAACGCCATTGTTAAATTTGCTGTACTCAATGTTAAAGGATGCAAATTTAAATGTTTTGAGTACTGCACATTTAACATGGGTGTTATATGGGAAAATGAAGAAGTTTTCAGTAATAAATAAAAATCTTTTTTACCATATAACGCCAATGTTAAATTTGCTGTACTCAATGTTAAAGGATGCAAATTTAAATGTTTTGAGTACTGCACATTTAACATGGGTGTTATATGGGGAAATGAAGTTTTTTGTTTACTACTACAAAACTACTTAAGATAGGAGGTGAGTTTAAATGGAAAAGTTGTAGGTTTTTGTAAGACCTTTAAAATGATATCCTATTTACCATATGTTGCCATTTAAAATTTTTGATTTCCAGTGCTACCAACATTTACAAAAAATAAAATATTTAAAAAATATTTATTTTCTTTTAATGTTGGCATCCTGCATATCAAAATAAAGCTGAGTTTACAAGGATTAAGAATTTTCAAACAGAGCAAAAAACCTTCAGTAGTTCTCAAGATACAGGATGTTCCGTAAATACCAATATTTTCACAAAAACGGTCGCCATATTTAAAATAATAAAGATAATTGAGTTATGTTTCCACCAAATTGTCTTGCTTAGAGCTTTATAATGATGTATGTATGTTTACATTTAAAAATTCCGAGATTCGAACCCATGACCCCCGGTTTTTGGAACATTCTGTCTTTAAAAAGGTTAAAAATATTTTTACGTTGTTCCTTGGGTATGATTTAGTTGGGAAGTGTTTCATTTCGTCTTTGTATGTTAAGCCGTTCGCCTATAATCTGTTGTGGACGGCTTAGAAGACTCACCCTGTATAAGTTTTTTACTTGATTAAAATATTTTGCCTCAAAACCCCGGAGTTATTTTATAGATACCCTATATATTTATATACGGAAATGCAAGAACAGTGTTTCAGCCACTGTGAACCTCAAAACTTAAAGTTATAACGGTCCCGGGCATAGGCCTAATCATGAGCCTACGGTAATAATTTCTACTCTACTCGGGAAATTCACTAAAACAATTTCTCTTTGTAAGTTAAGTGCAGATAAATTTACTAATTACGCAAATGTATCATATTACATTAGAGACATGAGATAATCGATAACATCAAAGATAATTCTTTCAAAGTGGTTAACATGATTCGCATAGCCAATTGACAGCGGTGCAACGTTCCTGATAACTCATAAATACCAAAGCCCGCTCTAATAACTTATGGATTGCGTTGCAGCCGTATGTCATTCATACTTGACTTAAAATACCTACCTGGGTAGGTCACCATTTCAACTAATGTATCAAAATGTATGCATTTCACGCCCTTTGATCAGAATATGCACTCTAGCCAGCTAATGTTATTTATAGTTTCTTTTTCTGTTCCGGCTTAAATATTTATTTTATGGATTCTGTTTGAGGTAAAATCATAAAGTACACTTTGAAATCACAATATAAATGTGGATTACACTTAACATATTTTCAAATTCTAATTGAAATACAGCTCTTTTAAAACCTTGCAATTTATCAGAACAGAAAACTTTCAATTTGTTACAATCTAGAATATTATCCGTTGAAACCGTAACAAATTGGTATCCTAGCTCTCCGACAAAATGCCTTTAAATTTTTAAGCAAATCCTCTGAACCTTTTTTTAACAATCTATCTTATTATTGAAATAATTTCTGGGATTTTGTACAGAGCAAATCGACCCCTAGAAGTGAATTTTTCTACACATATTTGGTATCAAATTAAAGCTATTACAGTCTGCATGTGCCTTTTGCGGGTTTGGAAAGTATCCCATGAAAAGCCTTCACACAGGAGGCTTTTGAAATTCCAGCGAAAGTGCTACTATCTGTTGTAAAACCTGTGAACGTTTACCAATTGACATTTGTTTATAATAAAACAGATGGTCAAGATTTGAAATAGTTACACAATTAACCTACAGAATGCAGGGCTGGCAAAGTAAGTTAATATTCATCCACATTATGATTTTGAGTTCTTAAATCTCAGACTTTTTATCAGACTACGGAAAATAATGTATCCTCACCAGAAGGAAGAGTATCCACCCTTTTGAATCCAAGATTAATCATGTTAATTTCCTGTATTTTTTAAACTTAAAAAAGATACATATGTAACGCAGGAGGTGCTCTTTTTCTAAAAAAGTCTATTGATGCATATATTTCAACGTTGAAAATTTAAAAAAATATAAATAATAGTTGAAGATTTTGGAGATTTATCTAATAAAAGAATGGAGGTTAAAAACGCATTATAAATTTAGAACTTGGATGTTGTCCTTGGAATGAGAAGAATATTAAAGTGTTTCCGGCTAGCCTGCATATTTTTGCTAAATTTTTAAATGCACCAATAACAATACACCTTTTTAACGTAGGTATTTCGCATTAAGTTATAGTATTTGCTTGGGTAATCTGTCAAACATGTACTTTACATGTTGCTTGCCACGAAAAAAAACTAGGTCAGTTTAAAAATGTGATTTCTCGGGCGCTTGGTTATGTGTGCTGAATAATTTGGTTTTAAATGGGGAATGACCATTTTATTAATATTATTTAGAGAATATTTATGTTTATGAGAGGTTTGCGCGTCCTCTTACAGTTTGTTGTTAAGATCTAATATAATGAATGCAAGAGACTGACGCGTCAATGCATCATTTTTTAAATCCATTGCTTAAAAAACTACAAAACAGTGGTGTGGAGATGCGTTAAGCAATGACAATCCATATAAATTAACGCCCCAATTTATGAATAATTAAAATGGATGTACTATCAAAGCTGCAAAGTGTATATCGTATATGTTCAAAAAAAAGCAGGTGAAATCAATTGCTTCTCCAGGTTGAAGTTTCAAGTAGAAGCAATAAGTTAATTTTTAAATTTTACCTGATAGGCCATTGGGCATTTTATTCCAGTGACACATTTTGTAAAAAAAAATGATAGTAAAAAATTACAACAGTATACTCATTTTTTCATTGAAAGGCATTTTACTGCAAAATCCCATAAATAATCAGCATCAAACTAAAGCCTGTTTTAATATGTTTTTTTAAGTCACGAAGTGACGCGGGCTGCTAGTTTGATTTAAAAAATTAAAAACATGCCACTCAATTATCAATGGCGAAAAATTGCATTTATTAAACAATGGGATGCAAATTAAGATAATTTTAACTACAAAAGAGGATCTTTTCCGTTAATTCACCACCGCTTTTTTTGCTAACGATTCCGTTAATTCACCACCAATTCTATTTTAAATTGAAGTAGGTTTAGTTCACAACATTTTACAGCATTTCCTATTTAAAAACCACAAGAAAAAAATTTGGAAAATAAATAATGAAATTGAAAACTCACACAATTTATCGATTGACGAGTCCCTCTTTACTGTGGTGGCTGGAACTGTGTTCCAGCATTTTTTCAAATAGATTTTCCGGTCCGTGTTTTTTACGCCATGTACTCGCGTAAGCAGCTATTTAAGGGTATTATCTGTTATATCCCCGCATTTACAAACTACTCTCCATAGACTGAGAATTAATTGGGGTGGAACTAATACTGCGAAATAATATATTTACTCGCCATTTAAACGTTTAATTGTTGGAAAAAGAGTATTAAAACAACTTTTTAACAGTATTCTTGACACACAAACTCAAAAACAATACACATATTAATTACGTTGTTACACTTTAAAGTTACTTTGGTGGCCAGGAACTACTTAATGTCTTTGATGAGTTGGTTAGGTTATGTTAGGTCCTAACATCAACAGATAACAAATACTACAACAGCCGGCGTTCAATGAACGTAAAAAAACGCTCAGAACTCTCCTCACTGTTGCATTTAATAGAGAAACTTAAAAAATTCACTGTCTCGACTGGCCGCTGAGCGCGCGGTCCGGTTATCGCTTAAGATAAGGCTTTCACGAATACTGCAGGTAAAGGAAACCCCTGCAGGTTAGGAACGAATTCAATATTCCAAATTACTCAGAAAGACTTTCTTCACTGTATTTTAGATTCTGTGTGGTGGTGAACTAACGGAAAACAAAAGAAAATAGTGGTGGTGAATTAACGGAAAAGATCCATAAAAGAAACTAGCAGTTAAAATGCGGCAAATATGTTTTCCGTAAAAGGTACATCATATGACGTGTGGTTAATGATTCTTCAATTACTTTGAAAAAGTTGTCATGACTATTACTAGTGAAAACCCCAAAATTTATAGGCTAAAAATCCTGAGGAATCGTTACCCAATGTCTTTTACTAAATCGTACACAAGAAACACACCGTAGCATCAGCTGATCTCCATCAGGTGGGAATCAGCTGCTGCTGTTTTTACGGTTGAATTGACTATTACGGTGGTATTAGAATATCAACATTTTAGAATGTTAATAATATTAGCAGTAATCTTTAAGATTTCTTTTAAATGTTTATTCCCATTTCGTTGGAACTGTTATCCTCTACAAAAATGCAATTTACACTTTTTCATATCTCCCATGGCTTTTGTGTTGTATGGAGAAACACTTATGGTATTTTTGAAAAACAATTATAGAGGAATACGGACCGGAAATAGTTTTTTGATACGGCGGCTGGAGCACATCAAAGATTTCCGAGGACTTTTAACAATTAATTTAATTAAGAAGATTTACTTAACATCCAAGCAAAGTTTCTACTTGATCAGTATTTGTTAAATCGAATATCCTAAATTTCATGGACTATGGTTTTTAAGGCAAAATATTGACCATTTGAGTGTATACAATGTACACACATCTGGTCCATTAGCCACACATAATTACTTAATAGGGCTACTGCAAACAGCTTAACGGAAAATCATCCGCAGTTTTTTTTTAAGTTATATACGTTCATACTTATAGTCGGTTCATACTTATAGTCGGTAGACAAAATACCATTCCAGTTTCTTGTAGTGAAGAGTGAATAAGAATCTTTCATGAATCATTTCAAATTCACTTAATAGCCATTTTGAAAATAACTCCTGACTGATTCTCAACTTGACTTTAGACCGGGAAGATCTTCAACATTAGCTGTCTCAGAAACTACTCAGTGAAGCAGAAATAATGAAACTATGTTGGTTTTTTTTTATCTTGCCAAACCGTACGAATGGATTCCTTTTGGCATTTTATTCAAGAAACTATTTTTATGGAGTTCAGGTTAAGTCTTTGGATATGTTGATCTTATTCTTAACAAATGAATTACAATTCTATAGATTAATCAAGGCAGGTGTTCCGCATGGTTCAGTCCTTAGTGCTTTTACATTCATTATTACAATTTATTATCTGTTCCAAAACCTTCCTGTAAAAGGTTTAGTTCATACTGATGACACAACTAATTTTGCAGTTTATAAATGCCATGAATCTCCTTCCACAAAATATTCAGCCTATCTTGCTTTGATCACGGTGTTATTTAATAAGCGAATTTGTAATAAACAAACCTGAAAAATCTGTTACGTCATTAGGATTTTATCTTGATGGCACTTAAATGGAATGTATATTCTATTCATAATCTAAGCAAGAATTAACAAGAACGAGATATAGCAGTCTTGCTAAGATTAAGCAATTCTCTTGCCAAGGAAAAACTGCTTAAACAAACGCCGGGTGAGGTTCCGGCAGCCTCTTGTAGAATTTTCACGGTTTATTCTGGATTATCATCTGGACAAGCCTAAAATACTTCTAAATGCCTATGCAATTTATATTACATTATACATTGCTATATATATGTAGTAAATGACAAAAATGGCACTTGTGATCCCTTAACAGCTTTCTTGAAATTGGAATACTTTGGTTTCTTCTAAGCTTAAATAAAACAATACGACATAATCATGTCGGGTCACTCATCTCAAACGAACAATATTCTACTGCTCCAAAAGGAAACACATCGTTCACTGGGTCTGGGCATGTGGATGTGGAACATGCTAACCACTTTTTTCCTTTTCCGCAATCGCACGGTTATCAATATCTACATCTCCATTTGTTTTTTGTAAAGAATGACTTAAATATATTAATTACACGCCCGACAGAATATACATTGCTATTCGTAATACACGACTAGAATGACACTGGAGATCCCTCAGCCCAGACTTGCTAAAATGATAACTCTGAATAAACCGAGCTCACATTAAAGCCACTTTCCTAGTTTTTAGTAAAAGATTACTTTTGGCTTTTACAAAAGCCATTTATTGTTCCAAGGAAGTTTTCACTTGGGTATTGAAATCTAGTATTAAGATTTTGTTCACGCTTTTCAACAAGGTTTTTTTCAAATCATGTTTTTGCAATATTTATTTTTATCAGATTAAACTGCATTGAAGGCTGTGGTTCTTGTCCCTCATGCCCAACACAGACAATCCCACGAATGCTGACAGTAGCTGCAGCCAATGTGATAGTGTTCGGTTCCGTTATTGATTGTGACTTGGCAAGGAACCCCAAGGAAGTACTCTTTTTTAGGAAACAGTTAGAAATCAGAATCTTTCATCCGTGTAAGGTGGGGTCCAAGCTCCTCTCATACTGCACAAGAAAGAGATAATATTTAATCGAATCTATTAAAATCTAAAACTGGACTACGATCTAAAAATCATCCTAAAATATTCAGTTTAGGATCACTTCTTAAAAATCCCTAAGTAGGAAGCTATTTTCCTGCTAAATTTCAAATAACGGGGATTTATTTTTCTTGAATTTAAGATACAATTGATTTCTTTAACTAAAACTCAAAATTAAAGTTTGAACAGGATCATAGAAAAACATTTTTAAAGGTTAATAATTGTATTTTGTTAAGATATTGCTTACAAAATCAATCATCAAATAGATACTCAATCGACAGAAACAAATATTTTATTTTTATTAACAACTGAGTTAAGAAGAATACTAATAGAGTTCAAATACTAATTTGCATGATAGGCCTACTCTTATTTCTAAAGTAAATAAGGAAAGTACTGAAATAACAATATGATACAACCAGTGCAGCATTGTGGCATTGAATTCTACCACGTTAATTATTACTGAGTATAGGTCCAGAAGTGAAGGAACACGGTTAATGGGACTCACACTGTAATGACGCTCTCAAATACAAACCTCACTTATACCTTAATGACTCACTAATAACACTTATGATCTGATTACATCCATATCCAAAAGCATCTTCCACGAAAATAACCTTAATCATCAATTAAAATCGTAGAGCATCAATGGCTCTAAAATTGATTAAAATAATACAATGACTCTCCCTCTACATTTCTGGAATCCCAATGACTCTCACCTATTAAGGATCTCGTTTTCTTATTTCCTCACATCCTAATGACACTAACAGGAGCACATTCTAATGGCTTTCATACCCTAATAATTCGTCAACCCTCATTTTTTTAATCCTAATGATTAATATACACAATTAATCTGAAGTATTAAATTACTTTTCTGGTCGCTCTCAGACTCTAATGTTTCACATTAACCCTCATAACAGTAAAATGCTAATAACTGTCTAAAACCCCTGCTGATTCACACAGTAATGACCCGTATCTAAATATGTGTATTTTTCAGTTTCATGTTTTTCTTTTCATTGTTATTAGTTATCAATATGGAAGCCATATAGAACACTTATAATAATGGTTAACTGTTACCAAGGGTGTCTTTAAACCACTTGTAACTCCCCTATTAATATGACACATCGTACATTTCAGTGCCCCTCATTCACAAACATACCAAGCAAACATATTATTTATATTGACGACTATAAATTTTGTACCTCAATGTTTAAACACATGCATTTTGAAAGCACTACAGTGGGTCTCAGCAGGTGTTTTTTGCCTGAACTTACTAAAAATTTTACCAATAAGAGGGATTAGCTTCTTTTGCTTTTAAAGAAAAAAGACTAAAATATCTCAAAGTTACGACGACTGACGCTCAAAGAGCTTAGGCTACCACACGACATTAACATTACCCGCAAACACTCTACAAAGGGATTTAAACATGTACGAGGATTAGATTCCTGCTGTTTCCCTAAACTTCTCCGCAAAATTATTATGTTCGTTTTCTCTACTTTTTGTTTGGTTAATTGTTTATTTATTTTTAAATTACTACATACCAGGACTCAGTAATAATTCAGTAATAATTACAATTCAACTTAATTTTAAACATATAATCAGTGGAGGATTCAGTCCGTTCAAAAGTTTATAATCTTGATAACTTTACATGCACCAGCAGAAACAACTCTCAGCAGCCTAAATTATGATTACTCTTAACTAACTACAATACAAATTAATAGCTGGACACAAAATTTATTAACTGCAGATGCCTATTATGTATTCAAAAATAATACGTCAATCATAACATTACAATAATGTTTGTCCTTTTTTATCAATAGCAGTCATATGAAAAAGTGGTATAAAGGAACTAATTTTTTAATGTTATAACAAACAAGATAAAATTATACGAAATAACTTTAAGAAGCTATTAATAATGTCGATAACACTAAGAATACACGTTTTAAAATTTAATGAATGTCTGAACTGGAGAATTAGCACCAAAATTAGTGCGAGAGAACCGGGGTGTAAA